>WOXC01010234.1:0-600000 GCA_011680675.1 Gymnobelideus leadbeateri
GTCAGTGGTTTTTCCCATGAGATATTTCACATTGCCTTCTAATCTTTCATTTGTTTGGATCTGCTTAACAGCATCTTGATTTCTCATAAAGTCACTAGCTTCCATTTGCTCCAGTCTAACTCTGAAGGAATGAATCTCCTCAGTGAACTTTTGAGATTCTTTTTCCATCTGGCAAATTCGACTTTTTAAGGCATTCTTCTCCTCATTGCCCTTTTGGGCCTCCTTTGCCATTTGAGCTAGTCTATTTTTTAAGGTGTTGTTTTCCTCAGTCAGGCTGTTGACCCTCATTTCATACTTTTCTGCATCCTTCTCATTTCTCTTTCTAATTTTTCCTCCACTTCTCTTATTTGATTTTTAAAGTCCTCTTTAAGGTCCTCTATGGCCTGCAACCCACTCATGTTTTCCCCTGGGGCTTTTGGAGCAGGACTTCTGACCTCACAGTCCTTTTCCCGCTCTATGGCCCCAAAATAGGAGTCTAGGGTTGCATTTTTCTGTTTCCTTTGCCTTGGCATGTTGCCACTTAATTGCTTGACTTTTGGGCTTGTTGCCACACTATGGCTTTAAGGCCAGCTAGAGGAATTTTCGTCCCGAACGTGTGGGGGGCAACTTCCGTTTCTGGTAAGCTGTAAACCCACCCACAACTTCCACCCTAGATCACAATCCAGATCCAGGGAGGTTAAAGCAAGAGCGATTACCCCCCAAGACTGATCGCTGGATCTCCCCACGATTTGTAGGCTGGGAGCCGGAAATGCCTCTGAAAACTACAAAATGGCGTGTCTCCTCAGCGGCTTCTAGCCCCCAGGGGAGGGAGCTGACGCATTCCCCAAATACAGGTCCTAAAGTCCATAGGACACTAACCTCTTACTTTGTCCTAGGCATGTCTATGTTGATAATTCTGGCGTCTCCACAGTTCCTGGTGTTCTGGGGTTCCTCCAGCCGGCTGCTGGCCCTGCCGCCCTGGGGCTAAAACCTCGGCTCACGTGGACCTGGGCTCGGCTCGGCTCCTGCGCTCTGCGCGCTGCCGGCTCCCAGACCACTGCGCTGGTCCTTCCTGCAGGGTGCTGGGCTGTCCTCAGCGGGAGGTTAGCTTCTCTGTGTCGTTCTGTGGGTGCTGGGGCTCCAGAAGATTTTCAGAGTCCTTTTTTACATAGTTTGTGGAGAATCTGGGGGCAGAGAGGCTTGGACGAGCTGTTTCTACTCCGCCATCTTGACTCCGCCCCTGCTCTTCATTTCTTATAGAATAATAGTCTTCCATTACAGAACTTGTTCAGTCATTCCCCAGTTGATGGATATCCCCTCAATTTCCAACTGTTAGCCACCACAAAAAGAGTTGCTACAAAAATTTTTGTACAAGTAGGCCCTTCCCCCTCTTAAAAAATTATCTCTTTGAAATACATACATAGTAGTGATATTGCTAGGTCAAAGAGTATGCATAGTTTTTATAGCACTTTGGGAATAGTTCTGACTTGCTCTTCAGAATTATTGGATCATTTTAAAACCAACAGTGCATTAGTGCCCCAGTTCTCACATATCCTCTATAACAATTGTTATTTATCCTTTTCCTTTTAGTGAATCTGATAACTGGGAAGTAGTATCTCAAAGTTGTTTTAATTTGTATTTTTCTAACCAATAGTGATTTGGAACATTTTTCCATATGATTATAGATAGCTTTAAATTCTTTGTCTGAAAACTGCCTATTCATAACCTTTTACTATCTGTCAATTGGGGAATGGATTATATTCTTATAAATTTGACTTAGCTCTCTGTATATTTAAAAGAGGAGGCCTTTATCAGAGACACCTGCTATAAGTTATTTTTCTAGCTTTCTGTTTCCCTTCTAATCTTGATTGCATTGGTTTTGTTTCTGCAGAAACTTTAATTTAATGTAATGAAAAATATCCACTTTATATCTTATAATGTTGTCTATCTCTTGTTTGGTTCTAAATTCTTTCCTTATCCACAGATCTACCAGGTAAACTATTCCATGCTTCCCTAACTTATTTATTGTTCCACCCTTTATGTCTAAAGCATGAACCCATTTTAATCTTATCTTGATCTATGGTGTGAGATGTTGATCTATACCTAGTCTCTTCTAAACTGCTTTCTAGTATTCCTAACAATTTTTGTCAAACAGTGCGTTCTTGCCTCAAAAGCTTGGATCTCTGGGTTTATAAAATACTAGATTACTATGGTTATTACTATTGTGTATTGTGTACCTAATCTATTCCAATGACCTACAGATTATATATCTGACATTAAAGGTTCTTACCAAACAGTTGCCCATTCAGTAATGATTTTGGTAAGGGAGACTTCACCTCAAGATCATCTATTAAGGTATTATCTGTGTCCATGGAATAAGAACCTAAACAAATTAAATCAGTTCCTTGAATTACTAAGTAGACATTTTTGTGTCTTGTGGTCCAAGAAACATTACTAAGAGGAGAAAGCAATGGATTTGAATGAAAGGATTTGAACCCAAATCCTAGCTTTTGATATTTACTAGTTGTATGATTTAGGTCTCGGTTTCCTCTTCTATAAAAGGAGAACATTATATCAGATTACCTGTAAGGTGCCTTTTTGGCAATAGTGTCTATAATTAACAGTAAGATATATAGTTCCAATAAGCAACCTGCCCATTGTAAGAAAGGTTGGAAGAAGAGATGAAGGATTTGAGGGCTTTTAAATTTTTACTTATACTTGTACGCATACACCTTCTAGTGTAGAATGGTGGGATGGAAAGGTAGGAGCTACATATCAGAGTGTTTCCATAAATACTTCATTTTAGAGTTGACTGGTTTCTTTCTACAAATAAAGAGCTTTTTTTTTTTTTAAACTGGCTTTCAAAGTTTCAAAGTAGAGGCTGAGCTCTTGATCTTATGTGAGGAATAGACATGACAAAAGGCCAAATTTACTAATGAAAACTTGCTGAACTTACTTTTCAGAATTCCTTTCTAAGTCACGAAGAGCCCCTTTGGCCCTGCTCCCAGACTAGTCAAATGAACAGCATAGTCCCCAAAGGCTAACACACAGAGCTTTCGCCACTGAAGCCAAACACACATCTTCTCCTGACAGCTGGTTGTCTTAGGATACTCAAGACTGTATATTTATCGTAGAAGAAAACCCTCAAGGAGAACAATATTTATTATAAGATTATCTCACTGACTCAATAAGCCCAAGGAAGGCTAATTTAAACTATGTTTACTATGATGTTCTATTACTGAAATCCTGACACAAAATAGCCTCAACAGATTCTGGCTAACTTTTTCTGGGACAATTCACTAATGGAATAAAATAGCCAGAAGCAGCTTTGGTTTTTTTGTAGGGTTTTTATATATCTCTATTATTTAACATTGGATTTTGGCCACTACAAACAATCTTTTGAGAATCTATGTCATTGATTTTATTGTGACTTTACATGATTTTAATATCATCAAGCCCTGGCAAAAATCCTAAAAGAAAGATATTTTTTTTTAAACAAATGCTTTATTAACTTCTGTTTTACATGATTCATTTCCGCCAGATTTTGAGTTACAATCATTTTCCCCCCATTATTCCCCTACCCAACCTCCCTGAATAGCAGTCCCACAAGATATCGCTTCCTCCAATCTGCTCTCTCCCATACCTTCTCCCATACCCCATCGACTTTTCCATTAGAGGAAGATGAATCTTTGTGTCCCAATGCCTGCACATCTTATCTCCCAATTACAGGCAAAAGAGTATTAATAATAGTATTTATATATATATTTGAAACATTTAATGTTACGACCTTGAATTTCAGATCCATTTCCTTCCTCCCTTGTCACCCATTCCTTCTTGGGAGATAAGTAATTCAGTATATGTTGTACATGTCTAGCTATGCAAAACATTATCATGGTAGATGTATTGTACAAGGCTGCTTATAATTCCCTCCCACTCATCCCACCCCCCACCTGGTCCATTCCCTACATGATCCTGTCCCTCTTCTATAGTGGGTACTTCCAACCTCCCCTCACCCCAAGGATGCCCTCCCATCCATCATCCCTCCTCTCATCCCCCTTCCCCCTATCCTACTGCAGGTTGAGATATCCCATTTAGTATGTATGTCATTTTCTCCCTGAACCAAATTCAATGTGAATGTGGTTTTGCCTTTTTAGCCTTCCTTATTCTCCCCCTCCTTTGCAACCACTTCCCTACATGAGATAGTTTACCCTACCATGTCTCTCCCCATCTCCTCTTGCCACTTTCCTCTCTCACCTCATAATTTCATCCCTTGAGTATTCTCCCTTCCCAACAAATTCAACCTATGCCCTCTGTCCATATATAACTGTAACCATATACACACACATTCACGTATGTATTCATATGACCACACCCTCTTCTTCCATTATTTTCATAGTGAGAAAGATATCATCAGTCACAGTTATTGCTTTTCCATATAGGAATGTAAATAGTTCAACTTTGATAAGTTCCTTTTGATTTCTTTTCCCTGATTACCTTCTCAGGCATCTCTTCCTTCTTGTGTCTGGATGTCAAATTTTCTATTCAATTCTGGTTTTTTCCTCAAGAATGCTTGAAAGTCCTCTATTCCACTGAATGACCATATTTTCCCCTGAAACAAAATACTCAGTTTTGCTGGGTAGGTGACCCTTGGGTTCATTCCCAGTTCTTTTGCCCTCTGGAATATCATATTCCATGCCTTTCAATCCCTCAGTGTAGAAGCTGCCAGGTCCTGGGCTATTCTGATTGTGTTTCCACAATATTGAAATTGTTTCTTCCTGGCTGCTTGTAGTATTTTCTCCTTGATCTGGGGATTCTGGAACCTGGCTATAATATTCCTGGGAGTTTTCTTTTTGGGATCTTTTTCAGGAGGTGACTGGTGGATTCTTTCAACCTCTATTTTGCCCTCTGGATCTAAAACATCAGGGCAGTTTTCCTTGAGAATTTCTTGAAGGGTGATTTCTAGGTTCTTTCCTTGATCATGGCTTTCAGGTAGTCCAATAATTTTTAAATTGTCTCTCCTGGATCTATTCTCCAGGTCAGTGGTTTTTCCCATGAGATATTTCACATTGCCTTCTAATCTTTCGTTTGTTTGGATCTGCTTAACAGCATCTTGATTTCTCATAAAGTCACTAGCTTCCATTTGCTCCAGTCTAACTCTGAAGGAATGAATCTCCTCAGTGAACTTTTGAGATTCTTTTTCCATCTGGCAAATTCGACTTTTTAAGGCATTCTTCTCCTCACTGCCCTTTTGGGCCTCCTTTGCCATTTGAGCTAGTCTATTTTTTAAGGTGTTGTTTTCCTCAGTCAGGCTGTTGACCCTCATTTCATACTTTTCCTGCATCCTTCTCATTTCTCTTTCTAATTTTTCCTCCACTTCTCTTATTTGATTTCCAAAGTCCTTCTTAAGGTCCTCTATGGCCTGCAACCCGCTCATGTTTTCCCCTGGGGCTTTTGGAGCAGGACTTCTGACCTCACAGTCCTTTTCCCGCTCTATGCCCCCAAAATAGGAGTCTAGGGTTGCATTTTTCTGTTTCCTTTGCCTTGGCATGTTGCCACTTAATTGCTTGACTTTTGGGCTTGTTGCCACACTATGGCTTTAAGGCCAGATAGAAGAATTTTCGTCCCGAACGTGTGGGGGGCAACTTCCGTTTCTGGCAAGCTGTAAACCCACCCACAACTTCCACCCTAGATCACAATCCAGATCCAGGGAGGTTAAAGCAAGAGCGATTACCCCCAAGACTGATCGCTGGATCTCCCCACGATTTGTAGGCTGGGAGCCGGAAATGCCTCTGAAAACTACAAAATGGCGTGTCTCCTCAGCGGCTTCAAGCCCCCAGGGGAGGGAGCTGAGGCATTCCCCAAATACAGGTCCCAAAGTCCATAGGACACTAACCTCTTACTTTGTCCTGGGCCTGTCTATGTTGATAATTCTCCTGGTGTTCTGGGGTTCCTCCAGCTGGCTGCTGGCCCTGCCGCCCTGGGGCTAAAACCTCGGCTCACGAGGACCTGGGCTCAGCTCGGCTGGGCTCCTGCGCTTGGCTCGGCTGGGCTCCTGCGCTCTGCGCGTTGCCGGCTCCCAGACCGCTGCGCTGGTCCTTCCTGCAGGGCTGCTGGGCTGTCCTCAGCAGGAGGTTAGCTACTCTGTGTCGTTCTGTGGGTGCTGGGGCTCCAGAAGTTGTTCAGAGTCCTTTTTTACATAGTTTGTGGGGAATCTGGGGGCAGAGAGGCTTGGAAGAGCTGTTTCTACTCCGCCATCTTGGCTCCGCCCCAAGAAAGATATTTTTTATTTAGGTATCTTCCCCTCATTGGACTTTTATATAAGTGTCTCCTTTTTAATTATCTTTAAGATTACAGGTCATATTTGAAATGTTACACAGTTATTCTCAGGCATAGTGACACTGGGGTAGAAGTAGTAAAAAGGCTCTAGGGTAGGTACAATAGGAATAAAGTGAAGGTGTGTGGGAGTAAATACTTATTTACCATGTCCAGGATTTGGCTTATAAATCATTCTAAAGATATATAGTTCCATCCTTAACAGACTTTGCAGAATGTGGCAAAGGAAACAAGATGACACTTAGTCACTTAGCTTAAAAGAAAAGAAAATAAAAAGATATTTTGGGTAACAGTATGGTGCAGTAGAAGGGCTGTTGAAGTTAAAGGACATAGTTTTTAATCCCAGTTCCGCTATTTACTACATATATGACCTCAAATATAATTCAATTAACTTCTCTGAGGCTTGGTTTCCCCATCTGTAAGATAAAGGTTGGGGCAAAGGTTGGGACAAGATGATCTCTTAAGTGCTCATTCCAGCTCTAAATCCTATGATTCACTGATACTTTCCTTCACCTTTAACTGGGCAATGAGACCACAGAATCAAAGATCCAGAGAAGGAAGGGACCTTAGAAGTTATCTAGTCCAGGGGTGGGGAACTTGTGGCTTCGAGGCCACATGTAGTCCTCTAGGTCCTCAAGTGTGGCGCTTTGACTGAATTTAAACTTCATAGAACAAATCCCCTTAATAAAAGTATTTGTTCTGTAAAACTTAGACTCAGTCAAAAAGCCACACCCAAAGACCTAGAAGGTTACATGTAGTCTCAAGACGACAGGTTCCCAGCCCCTGATTCTAGTCCAATCCTTTCATTTCACAGATATATGAATAAACTGATGCTGAGGGAGACAATCTGATTTGCCTAATATATAAGTATCATAGGCAAGATAAAACTCTAGAATTAAATGTTAGAATTTCAAGGAACCTTAGAAACATCTAATCCATCCTCCTTGTTTTACAGATGAGCAAAGAGTAATTCAGTGATTTGACCAAGGGCATATGTGAATTAGTATGCCATCAGTGCTCAAAGCCAAGTCTTCTGACTCCCAAAATAGTGTTCTTTTCCTTATATAATACTGACAACTTTTTGGGTAATGACAGACTAAGCAGACCCAGATGCTCTAAACACTTTAAGTTTGACAATTAAAAACTAGAGATATAGGACTTTGAATGGAATGAGGTCTTTGATCTACAAGCTCCATAGATAAGCTTCCAAAAAGGACACATCTCAGAAATTTATGTATCCTATGGTTTCAATCCTGTCTCATAAAAAAGAGAAATTAAAATAAGGATTAAGGCCTATGCTGACAAAAAAATTTTGCTTAAAAATTAGCTTAACCCAAAGGAAAAAAAGCCCACCTTGTGGCTAAAGAGCAAATCTAGAATATGGCCAGTTATTGCAAAAATGCAAGCAGCTGGGATATGGAGGAAAATGTACATGGCTCAGTGAAACCCATTTCTATTGGTCAAGAAGTAATTTAAAGTACAGTGAGTCATAGCAGCAGCATCTTTTAATATGAGGTATAGACCAGTATTTGCTAAAAAGAATAAAATGGTATTCCACAAAGTTTCCAAGTTCCTATTATTGTAGAAGTAAGTATAGACCTGGTGTTTAGATAGTCTATTGTTTCTTCTATTCATTATAAAACTTTTTCCCTTCTTGGACCGTTGCCTTTTCTCTTCCCTTGTTCCTTTCCAAGAGGTTTCATAAATCAACAAAATATGTATTAAACAAATTTCTTCTGAATATCAGACGATTTCCAATCTCCACCTCTTCCCTTTGTTCTTATTTCTTCTTCCTTACAATTAGCCATTTAAATTACATGGGAAAATATGTCTTTTTAACCTTCATTGGCTACCACACTGGTTACTTTCCATAGTTAAAATCATCAGTATGTGTGTGATGGCACACAAGATATTAAGGAAGATGGCAAAAGCACCAAGGATTAATAGGCTGAGCATATCAGAAATGTGTATTACTGGCATAAATAGTGCTGATTAATGATCACTTTTATGGGGTGATAAATATTTAGTACTTATTTCCAAAGTTGGTTTTATAACTTAACAACAAAAAGTTCTAAAAACAAACACTGGCCTAGTGAAAGATGACACCTGGATTGCCTCTGGGCTGAAGTCTTTTTGTCCCTGGGATGGGAACAGTAGAGGATGGAATCACAGAGCTGGTTTTCTTCAGGCCACTCCCTGTCATGGCAGTTCAATCAAGAGCTGGAAGCCTATACTTCTGTAGGGAGAAGACTGGATAGTCTCTGGTGCCCATTTAACCTTTGGATTCACCACTGGAACTGCCAACAGTCTGAGAAGAAGGGAAGGGCAGGGAATGCTTAGTGCCAGCTCTGGTGATGTAACTATAATTTAAAGCTTTTCTGCCAAGTGGAAAATTCAACTAGTGTAGAATCAAATTGCTTTCCTCCCTCCTAATATTCAAACTAAGTCTCTAAAGAAAAAGAAAGAAGTTCTGTTTTGCAGAACTCACCAATGGTAATTTTTTTCTTTAGAAATCAAATAATGTCCTCATTCTTTAAAAGGACTAATTGATTTTGGTTCTTGGGAAAACATATATAATATCTGAAATATATATATATATATATGAAAATAAATGTTTCCTTGCATTGAGAATGTGAGATTCTTCTTAAATGGGGTTTTCTCTGCTAAACTATACACACTCATGTCATCTAAAACATGTAACAGGCTGTAGTTATATGTTAGCTGCCAGAGACACAGAAGAACCATTCCATTGTCCTGGGCAAAAAGAGCAGGCCTCAGAAATGTGACATTCAGAGCCTAATAGAGCCATAACGCACAAGAGAGCTTCCTGCCCACGCTGTCTACCCAATGTCCCATTTAAAGGGACTGACCCATTTGAGGGGAATGCAGTCTCCATGTCAGGAGAAGTCCTTTGCAGATAGCAGATTTTTCTCCTTTTACATGGGGGAAAGTAGGGAACTAGGAGGACCTTCTCCTACTTCCTGGGATGTGAGGAAGTGAGATTAGGGCAGAGAGGTGAAGACATCAGAAATGGAGTCAGAGAGCGCCAAAGAAGACAGCATAAGATTATGGAGGAAAGCAGAGGATAGGGAGATTTTAGAGGGCATAAAATCTTTCATTATAACTGGTTTGTTTGTTTTTAAACAGAGATCCATAAAGGTTACTTTATCTGATCATCATGGGTCTATGATTGCTTAGAAAAATATAACAAGTTTAAAAAAAAGTCTAGATGGAATAAAATTACCATGAGGACTAGTAGTAGTAGTAGTAGTAGCAGCAGCAGCAGCAGTAGTAGTAGCAGTAGCAGCAGTAGTAGTAGTAGCAGTACTAAAGAACAGGTTTCCATAGCATTTGAAGATTAAAGTACTTTAATCACAACTACTCAATGAAACAAGTCAGATAAGTACTAACTCTATCTAGAGCAAATTAAGACTGCTACTTTCAGTTGGAAGGATTGCTTTGCTATATTACTAAGAAAAAAAAACTTTATTAGAGGCTTTATACTTGATTTAAACTAAGCCAATTCTCAATACCCGCTTGCCTATAAAGACTTGAAAGATCTGTGGGATTTAAACAATTAAAGTTTAAATATTTTCTTTAAATAATATTTTAAATATTAAATATTTCAATATTTAAAAAATAAAGGAGATGACAGTCCTACTATATCGTATGCCCCATTTTTTATTTAATTAAGATCATATCGGGAATAATGTTAGGTTTGGGGTATAACAATTTCTTTTTGGGATCTTTTTCAGGGGGTGATCCGTAGATTCTTTCAACCTCTATTTTGCCCTCTGGTTCTAAAACATCAGGGCAGTTTTCCTTGAGAATTTCTTGAAGAATGATTTCTAGGTTCTTTCTTTGATCATGGCTTTCAGGTAGTCCAATAATTTTTAAATTATCTTTCCTGGATCTATTTTCCAGGTCAGTGGTTTTTCCCATGAGATATTTCACATTGCCTTCTATTCTTTCATTTGTTTGGATTTGTTTAACAGCATCTTGATTTCTCATAAAGTCACTAGCTTCCATTTGCTCCAGTCTAACTCTGAAGGAATGAATCTCCTCAGTGAGCTTTTGTGATTCTTTTTCCATCTGGCACATTCGGCTTTTTAAGGCATTCTTCTCCTCATTGCCCTTTTGGGCCTCCTTTGCCATTTGAGTCAGTCAATTTTTTAAGGAGTTGTTTTCCTCAGTCAGGCTGTTGACTGTCATTTCATACTTTTCTTGCATCTTTCTCATTTCTCTTCCCAATTTTCCCCCCACTTCTCTTATCTGCTTCTTAAGGTCCTCTATGGCCTGTAGCCAGCTTGTATTTTCATTTGGGGCTTATGGTGCAGGATTTCTGACCTCACAGTCCTCTTCCTGTTCCATGCTTTGATCCTCTTTGCCCCCAAAATAGGAGTCTAATGTTGAATTTTTCTGTTTATTTTGTTTCCTTTGCCTAGGTATGTTGCCACTCAATTACTTGACTTTTGGGCTTGTTGTCACAATAGGACTCTGCCACCAGCCAGGGGAGCTTCTGTCCCAAACACTGGGGTTTTCCCAGCTGCTGGAGGTATTAGTTGGGTACCCTCTCTGAAGCGTCCACACACTCTGCCAAGCTGGTCACACACCCCAAGATCTCCACCCCAGACCTCAATCCAGATCCAAGAAGGTTAAAGCAAGAGCGATTACCCCCCCACAGAATGATTGCAAGATCCTCCTATAGTCCTCAGGCCAGGAACTGAAACTGCAATATGGCGCTTGCTGTGCCAAGGCTAATCAGTGGCTTCTTGACCCAAGGGGAAAGAGGCTGACATGTTCGCCCCACTGGCCCCAAAATCCATAGGGCACTGACCTCTCACTTTGTCCTTGACATCTATGTGTTGATAATTCTAGAAACACCACAGCTGCTGGCGTTCTGGACTCCTTCCAGCCGGTTGCTGCTCGAGCTGCCCTGGGGCTAAAACCTCCAACTCACACGGGCCTGGGCTTGGCTCCCAGAGCGCTGTGCTCCCTGCTAGGTTGCTGGGCTGTCCTCAGCAGGAGGTTAGCTTCTCTTTGTCATTTTGTGGGTTCTGTAGTTCCAGAGTTTGTTCAGAGTCCCCTTTTACATAAATTTGGAAGTGGTGGGGGCCAGAGCTGTGTGGAAATGCTGTTTCTACTCTACCATCTTGATTCTGCCCCCCTGGGGTATAACATTTCAACAAGATAGTTAGTCCAGAGATACACATCCAGGATAATAAGGAGGCTCAAAACTCTCATACAAAGCATGGCTGAAGAAAATAAAACTATATGAAACAACAAGGGTGAGAAGAAAAGCATGGAACTTGGAGTCTGATGATCTGAGTTCATATCTTGATTCTGTCACTATCTCTGTGACCCTGGGCAAGTTGTTTAATTTCTCTATCCTTCAGTTTCTTTTCTTTCTCTATATAGTAAGAATAATAATATATAGAGTGGAGTGCTAATAAATGTTTAAAAACCAGCTTGCTTGGGGAAAATGTATGCATGCCACACTTTAAGTATAATTGGCATTATTAACATTTCCACTATCACTATCTTAAATCTAGACAATCAGCAAAACAATAAACCAAGTCTTAATTTCTTATATCTACCAATTTCCAAGGTTTAAATGCTCACACTGGAAATTTAACAAGCTGGTTCAATCCAGTTCAAACATATCCCTAAATACCTACCACATATGGCTACTGCTAAGCACAGTGGCTGCACATAACAGGCTCTTATTAAATATTTGTTAATTTGACTTGATTCTTAAAAAATCAGACAGAATTTAAGACGTAGAAGGGAACTCAGAAACAAATCCCTGTGAGCTACATATTGACTCAGAAAAACACAAATTAAAATTTTCTATGTTGTATTATATTTTCATTTATTTTGTTAAATATTTCCCAGTTATATTTTAATCTGGTTCCCCATACTCAGCTAGCAAATGGGAATTTGACACCTCTGATCTAGGTCAATTCCTACTGAAGAAAAAACCTCTTTCTATAACATAGTGTGGTCACAAAATACTAACCAACTGCCACAGGAAGGCAGGTAGGCATAAGAACCCCAGAAACAGCAAAATCCCCCAGAAACCGGCCTTGGTCGCAAAGCCTCTGATATCATTTTTTGGGTGAGTGACCCGGTAACCATTCCTACTGCCAAAACCCTAATTGCCAACGAATTTCTACCAACCAAAAAGGCACTTTAGACTAGCTAAAGCAGCAAGATTTCCTGAAAAGCAGATAGGAAGTAGCATGCTCTAGATTTAAACAATCATTACCTTAGCTACCCTGCTCATCTTCCCTTTACCATTTTCACATGGTGACATAGGCAAATAAGAACTCTGACCCCAAGAGCCCCAGAAATATCAAATAGGCCACTAACCTTCAAGCCCAGTTCTGCAGCCATGGGCCAGGGAGCAATACGTGTGTAGATGCCAGCTAACAATTGCCTCCACAAGTGCTACAGCCCCTAATTCCTCAGCAGCCATAGCTACTGACAATCCAGAAAATAAAGCTCTCACACTGTCGTATGATTCAACATAAGAAAATTATGTGCTTTTTTCAATGGACAATAAAGAAGATGCAGATGTTTGTCGTACTATTCAATGAATGCCTTTCCATATGACTTGCAGCTAAAACCTCTCATTTAGGTTATCTCCACAAATTAAAATGTAACTTTCCTCAGAATAAATACTAGGTTGATTTTTCTAACTGTATCCCTAAAACTTGTAAAAGTGCTTTGCACCTAGGAGGTCCTTTTTGTACAGTTATTATTTAAAGATTTCCAGTGAGAGTGAACCAATTGCCTCCTAAGGCAGCTCCTTCTATTTTCTGATAGGTCTAATTATTAGGAAAATTTTCCTTACATTAATCCTAAACTTATCATTACAACTTTGAACCACTGCTACTAGTTCTACGCTCTGAAGGTAAGTAGGATAAATTTGATCTCTCTTCCTCCATTTGGCAATCCTCCAAATACTGAAAGTCATCAAGCCACCATGAAAGGGGAGCTTAACCTAGGCTACAAAAGACATGTACAGTCTATGGATAGACTATATGAGGGTCCACAAACTTGGAAAGGAAAAATTACATCTTTATTTTCGCTAACTTCTAACTGAAAATTAGAATCTTCTTCAATTATTTAAGAAAATTATTGTGAGATATAAATAAGCTTCACCAGACTGTTAAAGGAAAGTTAAGAACATTTGCCCTGTAAATTTTCTCTTTTTCAGGCTAAATATCCCCAAGTCCCATAAGTGGATTTTTAAACAGAATGAACTCTGGCCTTCAACAATTTGGTTGTCCTTTTGTGGATACTCTAAAACTTACTGCTGGAAGCAAGGTTACATTCGTAAACTCAAGAATTCAACATAGACTGACATCAAAACCCATCTCAATATGCCAGTTACCCCTCCATATTTCCAAAAAGATAACCAAAAGGTAAAATACATAACTGGACACATTTCTGGAGAAAATGAAGTTAAAAAATATTTATGGCACCTTCTAAATGGGATAGCAAAAGAGTTTGTGTGTGTGTGTGTGTGTGTGTGTGTGTGTGTGTATTTCTTTTCGACACATGGAACTTTTAAAAAATTGACCATATACTAGGGCACAGAGATACTGCAAACAAATGTAAGAGATGCTGAAATGACCAATATATCCTTTACAGACCATAATGCAATAAAGAGAAATTGGTTCAGAGACCACAAACAAAAAATGCAGATCCAAATGGAGACTTAACAATGAAATCCTAAATAATGAGGGGATCGAAGAACAAACCATAGAAACAATAAAAACTTTGTAAAACAAAATGAGGAAAGAACATACTAAAATTTCTAGCATGTAGTTAAAGCAGTCTAGAAGAGTAAAATAATATACTTAATGAAAATTATATTACATAATTATACAATTACATAAAAAACTAGATTAATAAATTGAATATAAATTTTAAAAAATTAGAAAACTAACAAACAAACCTAAAAGAAGCACAAAAGAGGAAATATAAAAAATTAAAGAATAAATAGATAAGTTGGAAATGAAAAAAGGCATAAGGACGATCAAAAAATTAAAATCTGGGGCGGCTAGGTGGCGCAGTGAATAGAGCGCCAGCCCTGGAATCAGAAGGCCCTGAGTTCGGAGCCGGCCTCTGACACTTAATCCATACAAAAAAAAAAAAAAACCTAGCCGTGTAACCTTGGGCAAGTTACTTAACCCCAATTGCCCTAAAGGGGAGGCTAGGTGGTGCAGTGAGTAAGAGCGCTGGCCTTGGAGTTTGGATGACCCGAGATCAGATCCGGCCTCAGAAAATGAGCACCCACGCATAAATAATGACTAGCCGTGTAACCTTGAGCAAGTTACTTAACCCCAATTGCTTTAAAAAAAAAATTAAAATCTAAGGTTTTGAAAAGACCAATAAAACTGATAAATCCTTAGCTCATCTGACTAAAAAAGAGCAAAAAAATTAAATCAATAAAAGAACAAATAAGTAAGATGAAATCACAGCAAAACCAGAATAAAAAAGAATAACCGTGCCTTATTATGCACAGTTATATACAAACAAAACTCTAAAACACAAAATAGAGGAATTTATACAAATATATAAGATATTCCAACTTTCAGATGACCCAACAGTGATCTTAAATAACCCAATCCCAGAAAAGGAAATATATCTAGCTATAAAAGAAAAAAAATCATGATCTTAATGAATTCATGGAAGAATTCGAATAAACATTTAAGGAAGTTAGTACCCACACTTCATAAATTATAACAAAAATTGAGAAAAAATACTACAAGAATTATTTTATGAGACAAAAAGCTCTAATACATAAACAAAGGAAAGCTAAAACAGAAAGAAAACAATAGGTTAATATTGTCAATGAATGGAAAATCCCAATCCAAATAGCTACAAAATGCTAAAATATCTTGGGATTAATTTCACAAAGCCCAAAGACTAGTATAGATTCAATTACAAAACACTCCTCAAAGAAATATAGCTAGATAGTTGGAGGAATATTTAGTGCTCATGGGTAGGCCATACCAATATAGTAAAAATAACAATATGAGAAAAATTAATTTACATTTTAATGCTATTCCAATCAAATTACCAAGAGAACACTTAACAGCACATGATGAAATAATAACAAAATTTATTTGGAAAAAAACAAAAGACCTAGACTATCAAAGGAAATGACTAAAAGAAATAAAGACAAACCTAGAATAGCATTTCTAGTCCTCAGATTATATTATAAAGTGGCAGTCATCAAAATCACTAGCTTTTGGTTAAATAGATAGAAAAATCAGTTGAAGTGACTAGAAAAGGCAGATTCAGAAACCTAGACTCAAAAAACTAATATGTTGTATAGTGGAAAATTTACCCGAAGAAAACTCCCTTTTGGATAAAAATTGCTGGGAAAATTAGAAAGCCATCAGACAGAAATTAGGTTTAGATCAAATGAGGATTAGATCATCTTATAACATACTCCACAATATATTCTAAATAGATATACAATCTTGATATTAAAAATCATACTTTAAAAAAATCGGAAAAGAAAAAGTTACGGATAAGAGATACATTCTTAAAGACAAAGAGGCAATTATAAAAGAGAAAACAGTTGAACTGTGATTACCTGAAATTGAAAAGCTTCTGAATAGACAACATTAATGCATGTAGGATAAGAACAGAAGTGGCCAAATGGGAAAAGATCTTTTATGAAAATTCTCTGGTAAGAGTCCAAAATCCAAGATTTATTTTTAAAAAATTAATAAATATATGTAAGACTAATAGCTAATCCCCAATAGATAAATAGTCAAAGGATATACACAAACTTCTCAAAAGCAGAATTACAAAGTATTCACAACCACATAAAAAATGTTCCCAATCACAAATAAGAGAAATGCAAATAACAACAATCCTGAAGTTTCATCTCATACCCTGCAGATTAGCAAAAATAACAAAAAATGGCAACAAACAATGTTTGAGAGATTGTGGAAGTATAGTTACATTAATATATTACTGATGGATCTGTGAAATGGCACAACCATTTTGTAAAGCAATTTTGAAATAAGAAAAAAGAAGGGGGCAGGGGAGAGAATTAAACTGTCCACAGCTTTTGAACCAGACACTCCACTGCTGGGTTTATAGTCCAAAGAAGCCACTGATAAAAATAAAGTCCCCATATAGTTCAAAATATTTATGGCAGCACTTTTTGTGATAGCTAAGAATCAGAAACAAAGTAGATGCTCATCAAGTGAGGACTGGTTAAATAAATTGTGAGATATGAATGTAATATAATACTACTATGGGGTAAGAAATGACATGTATGATGAATGTAGAGATGTATGAAACGGTCTATATGAGTTAATGCGCAGTGATATAAGTAGAACCAAGAAAACAACTGATCCAGGAACCACTACAATGTCAATGAAAAGAACAGTAAGACACGCACACGCGCGCGCGCGCACACACACACACACACACACACACACACACACAGTAAATTTAAGAAAATTATAAAGAACAAATGAGAGTAGAATAATGAGACAAGAAGACACATTCAAACCTAGCCATTTGTGGAGGCAGGAGGTCTACAACTCTTATACATTGTACATGTTTTCATACTTTTTCAATGTATCAATTGAACAAACTGATACAAAATTGAATGAATAATCAAGGTCCAAAAGGATCTTAAAAAGGTAGAACATTGGGCTGAATCTAATAAGATGATATCCAACAAGGATAAACATAAAATCTCACAATTAGTTTCAAAAAATTTACTTCACAAATACAAGCTGGAGGAAGCATTGTGAGATTATAACTTGTCTAAAAAGATCAGAGCATTTTTGTGAACTATAATCTCAATATGAATTAATATTGAACTATGGAAGCAAAAAAACTTAATGCAATCTTAGGCTGCATTAAGAGAGGTACTCTCTCTTGTCATAATTTTGCTGTATTTACTTTGCTCTCATCAGAAAAGAAACAGAGAGAACTGCAAATTAAAGCAACTCTGACGTACCACCTCATACCTACCAGATTGGCTAAAATAACAAAAAAGGAAAATTATAAATGTTGGAGGGGATGTGGGAAAACTGAGACAATAATGTACTCTTGGTGGAGTTGTGAACTTATCCAACCATTCTGGAGAGCAATCTGGAACTATACCCGAAGGATTAGAATACTGTGCATACCCACTGATCCAACAATACCATTGCCAGGACTGCAAGGTCTATATCCCAAAGAGATGCAAAAAAAGGGAAAAGGAAGTATTTACAAAAATATTTACAGCAGCTCTTTTTGTGGAGGCTAGGAATTAGAAATTGAGGGGACACCCATCAATTGAGAAATCGCTAAATAAGTTGAAGTACATGACTGTGATGGAAAATATAGAAGCTATAAGAAACAGCAAACAGGAAAGGTATGAACTGATGCAAAGTGGAGTGAGCTGAACGAGAAGAACGTTATATATAGTAACAGCAATACTGCACAATGAAGAAAAGTGGATGACTTAGCTATTCTTAGTGACACTATTATCTAATACAACCCCAAGGACACATGGTGAAGCATGTCATCCATCTCCTGAGAAAGAACTAATACTGTCTGAATACAGACTGAAGCATGCTGTTTTTTACCTTAATTTTGATTCTTCTTGGACAAAATGAGTAAGATGGAAATGTTTTACATAACCGCATACGTATAATCTATATGTAATTGCTTATTGAGTCAGGAAGGGGGAAAGGGATAGAATTTGGAAATCAAAACTTAAAAAAACCCAAATGTTAAAAAACTGTTTTAGGCAGGTTCCATAAGAATCTAGCCCAGGGGGCAGAGTCAAGATGGCGGAGTAGAAACAGCTCATCCAAGCCACTCTGCCCCCAGATTGCCCCCAAACTATGTAAAAGGGGATTCTGAACAACTTCTGGAGCCCCAGCACCCACAGAACGACACAGAGAAGCTAACCTCCCGCTGAGGACGGCCCAGCAGCCCTGCAGGAAGGACCAGCGCAGCAGTCTGGGACCTGGCAGCGCACAGCGCGCAGAGCGCGGGAAGCCGAGCCGAGCCCAGGTCCCCATGAGCCGAGGTTTTAGCCCCAGGGCGGCAGGGCCAGCAGCCAGCTGGAGGAACCCCAGAACACCAGGAGCTGTGGTGACTCCAGAATTATCAACATAGACATGCCTAGGACAAAGTAGGAGGTTAGTGTCCTATGGACTTTGGGTCAGTATTTAGGGAATGCGTTGGCTCCCTCCCCTGGGGGCTAGAAGCCGCTGAGGACAAACGCCATTTTGTAGTTTTCAGAGACAGCTCTAGCTCCCAGCCTGCAATTAATTATAGGGAGATCTAGCGATCAGTCTTGGGGGGTAATCACTCTTGCGTTAACCTCCCTGGATCTGGATTGTGATCTAGGGTGGAAGTCGGGGGTGGGTTTACAGCTTGCCAGAAACGGAAGTTGCCCCCCACACGTTCCGGACGAAAATTCCTCTATCTGGCCTTAAAGCCATAGTGTGGCAACAAGCCCAAAAGTCAAGTAATTAAGTGGCAACATGCCAAGGCAAAGGAAACAGAAAAATGCAACCCTAGACTCCTATTTTGGGGGCATAGAGCAGGAAAAGGACTGTGAGGTCAGAAGTCCTGCTCCAAAAGCCCCAGGGGAAAACATGAGCGGGTTGCAGGCCATAGAGGACCTTAAGAAGGACTTTAAAAATCAAATAAGAGAAGTGGAGGAAAAATTGGAAAGAGAAATGAGAAGGATGCAGGAAAAGTATGAAATGAGGGTCAACAGCCTGACTGAGGAAAACAACACCTTAAAAAAGAGACTGACTCAAATGGCAAAGGAGGCCCAAAAGGGCAATGAGGAGAAGAATGCCTTAAAAAGTCGAATTTGCCAGATGGAAAAAGAATCTCAAAAGTTCACTGAGGAGATTCATTCCTTCAGAGTTAGACTGGAGCAAATGGAAGCTAATGACTTTATGAGAAATCAAGATGCTGTTAAGCAGATCCAAACAAATGAAAGATTAGAAGGCAATGTGAAATATCTCATGGGAAAAACCACTGACCTGGAAAATAGATCCAGGAGAGACAATTTAAAAATTATTGGACTACCTGAAAGCCATGATCAAAGAAAGAACCTAGAAATCACCCTTCAAGAAATTCTCAAGGAAAACTGCCCTGATGTTTTAGATCCAGAGGGCAAAATAGAGGTTGAAAGAATCCACAGATCACCTCCTGAAAAAGATCCCAAAAAGAAAACTCCCAGGAATATTATAGCCAGGTTCCAGAATCCCCAGATCAAGGAGAAAATACTACAAGCAGCCAGGAAGAAACAATTTCAATATTGTGGAAACACAATCAGAATAGCCCAGGACCTGGCAGCTTCTACACTGAGGGATCGAAGGGCATGGAATATGATATTCCAGAGGGCAAAAGAACTGGGAATGAACCCAAGGGTCACCTACCCAGCAAAACTGAGTATTTTGTTTCAGGGGAAAATATGGTCATTCAGTGGAATAGAGGACTTTCAAGCATTCTTGAGGAAAAAACCAGAATTGAATAGAAAATTTGACATCCAGACACAAGAAGGAAGAGATGCCTGAGAAGGTAATCAGGGAAAAGAAATCAAAAGGAACTTATCAAAGTTGAACTATTTACATTCCTATATGGAAAAGCAATAACTGTGACTGATGATATCTTTCTCACTATGAAAATAATGGAAGAAGGGGGTGTGGTCATATGAATACATATGTGAATGTGTGTGTATATGGTTACAGTTATATATGGATAGAGGGCATAGGTTGGATTTGTTGGGAAGGGAGAATACTCAAGGGATGAAATTATGAGGTGAGAGAGGAAAGTGGCAAGAGGAGATGGGGAGAGACAGGGTAGGGTAAACTATCCCATGTAGAAGAAGCAAGGGGAAGTGGTTGCAAAGGAGGGGGAGAATAAGGAAGGCTAAAAAGGCAAAACCACATTCACATTGAATTTGGTTCAGGGAGAAAATGACATACATACTAAATGGGATATCTCAACCTGTAGCAGGATAGGGGGAAGGGGGATGAGAGGAGGGATGATGGATGGGAGGGCATCCTTGGGGTGAGGGGAGGTTGGATGTACCCACTATAGAAGAGGGACAGGATCATGTAGGGAATGGACCAGGTGGGGGGTGGGATGAGTGGGAGGGAATTATAAGCAGCCTTGTACAATATATCTACTAGGATAATGTTTTGCATAGCTAGACATGTACAACATATACCGAATTACTTATCTCCCAAGAGGGAATGGGTGACAAGGGAGGAAGGAAATGGATCTGAAATTCGAGGTTGTAACATTAAATGTTTCAAATATATATAAATACTATTATTAATACTCTTTTGCTTGTAGTAGGGAGATAAGATGTGCAGGCATTGGGACACAAAGACTCACCTTCCTCTAATGGAAAAGTTGATGGGGGTATGGGAGAAGGTATGGGAGAGAGAAGATTGAAGGAAGCGATATCTTGTGGGACTACTATTCTGGGAGGTTGGGTAGGGGAATAATGGGGGGGAAAATGATTGTAACTCAAAATCTGGTGGAAATGAATGATGTAAAACAGAAGTTAATAAAGCATTTGTTTTAAAAAAAAAAAGAATCTAGCCCGCTGCACAGCGTAACAATAAACTTTACAATTTCGGCTTAAAAAAAAAAAAACTGTTTTAACACATAATAAAATATAAAAGAAAAGAAAAACAAAGATGCCAAATATAAAAGAGAAAATGGAGTACTGTGTTTAATTCTGAGTACTATAAATACTAGGAAAATCATCGATAAGATGGAGAGTATCAAGAAGTAGACAGCCAGGGTCATAAGGAGTATGAGGACAAGTAAAAGGCAGTTAGGTGGTGCAATAGATTTGAGTGACAGATTCATCTTCTTGAGTTCAAATCTAACCTCAGACACTTACTGACTGTGTGACCCTGGGCAAGTCACTTCACCCTATTTTCCTCAGTTTCCTTGCCTGTAAAATGAACTGGGGAAGGAAATGGCAAACCACTCCATTAGCCTTGCCAAGAAAAGCCCAAATGGGGTCACAAAGAGTCAGATTTAACTGAAAAATGACTGGAACAACAACAGCACACAAGTAAGGGATGATATAGGGAGAAAAGAGGACCTACAGGGAAGCTTAACAGAGGCAAACAGGGTTAAAGTGCCTTTTTCATGGTTCGTAACTAGTGTCTGATGCTGGATTTGAATTCAGGAAGAAAATCTTCCTGACTCCAGGCCCAGCACTCTATGCTGTGCCAAGCATAATGCTGAGCTACTACTACAGTTTCTGCATTACACCAGTCCTTCCCCTATAAAGGCACTATGTTGGTCTCTAATCATCCACCTATGAGACACACCAAACTATCACTGCAACTTTGAACTCTTTCTTTCTACTCCAAACTCCCAATATACCTCATTTTCAAATAAATAAACATCAATTATAGGGAAAGGATCATTTAAATGGCTCGTTTAAAACATTACAAGTAAAGGAGACTTCAATGATACTGTCTTCAGAATAACAATAAGAAGGCATTAAGAGCCAAATGATACTTACTGTTCAATGCGTGGTGACAGGTATAATTTTGGGAACACTTGAGTAGCTTCTGTGTCCTCAAAACTGACTGAAAGGAGAGCCACATCTTCTCCAGGATCTTCATTTGCATCCTTAAATAAAAAGAAAATGGAATAGCCTTTGGTAGTTGCTCTTATCTAATTGCTGATAATCTTACATCATAGTTTACTGAGATAAAGTCATTTGACATAAGCATCTTTCTTTCCACCTTCTAAACATAACCTTGCTCATACAACTATCCTTTCATCCTTTTCTATAGTGAAAACCCTTCATCCATTCAATTCAATAAGCATTTATTCATGCTCTATATCCTTTTCTGTATGATGAGAAATCTGGGTTTTGCATACTCAATTCTTTCCTTTCTAACATTTTATTTAACTTTTATGGTTACTCTGTGCCATATTCTGGAGATACAAACATGGAAAATGATGCAATACTGCTTGTGCTCAAGGATATTTGGGTCTAGAGGGAACAAGTACAGAGTTAAGCAGAATTTCTGGCATTTTCACTAGCTGTTCTTCACATCTGAAATACTCTAACTCCTTATCTCTGCCTTGGACTTTCCTGACTTCCTTCAAATCCCTGCTAAAATACCATCATTTACGGGAAGCCCTGCTTGATTCTCTTAATTCTATGTTCTTCCCTCTATTGATTATGTATTGGTCAGAAGACCACTCACCCAAAATGACTCAGAGACTTCTCAAAGTAGAAGCAAAAACTTTATTACTATCTTTCTCGAGAAAGGGCGTCCCCAAATCCAACAAGAAAGTCAGAAGGGAGGAGAGCACTACAGAAGGCAAAAGCAAGATTATAAAGCCCTAAAGTGGGAATTCCAAACCATCTCCACTGTCCCACCCTGCCATTGGTTGATAAGGCAAGCTCACAGTCTTCTTATTAATGCCAACCAATCAGTGCAAAGCCCACTCCATTCATTAAACTAATTATTACTAATGGGGCTCTAATTTTGTTAGATAACATACATAATACAGGAGGTCCACTACACAAGCTCAGTAACAACCTCAGAATACTAAGCGCCCTTCAGTCCAACCTAGATGTGTCCTTATCTGGGCCTGAGTGTCCCAAGGCTGCTGTCTGCTTTCTGATTGGTCAAATCCTTGTGCTGCTGCCATCTCCTTTTATTCTACATTATTTCATTTTTAGTATTATCTAGGAGTTCTCTGGGAACTGAGAACCCTACTTCTTCCCAAGGCTACTGCCTCAACTCTTCCCAAGGCTACTGTCTGATACTTTTTATCAGTAGTCTTATTTCAGCAATTCTTGCAGTTCTATAGAAACTTAACCCTTTGCTATCTCTCACATTACCATTCCTTTCCCCAAATTAAAACCACTTCTAATTTGGTCTCAATAGTTAATCCAATCAATTGCATTAATACTCAATAGCTCTTACATTACCTTGTAATACACAATGACCTACATACATACATACACACAAATATGGGGAAATGATAAATAACTTAGTCATAAAGTATAAGAAAGTAATAAGAATGTATATAGGATGTTCAGAATGGGGAAACTTCACTGCAAGTTACGCCTCACAATTATTTCCAATTTATCTGGTACCTAACTTGTTTTAACATAATTGTTTGCTTGTTGCTTCCTCCATTAGATAGGAAGCTTTATCTTGAGGGACTGTTTTTTGTCTTTCTTGGTATCCCCAAGAGTTTAGCACAATGCCTAGCACTGAATAAATGCTTAAAAATGTTCAGTGACTAACTACAATACAAAGTAGCTTTCAACTGGAATGTAAAGCATATTAAGGAGAATAATGTGAATTAAGGTAGTGAAAAACTAGGTTATAAAATGAATTCTGATTCTAGAAATCCTCAAGGGCCAGGTTAAGAAGTGCGTATTTTATCCTATAAGCAATAGGGGCAATAGGGCACCACTCCCAACTTGGCTTCTCTACTATCTCCTTTACCTAATCTTTATCCATTTATACATTTAAAAGAAAAAAGGAAAAATAATCAACTTCGCTTAACACCTTGCTACTTCTTTAACAAAGTTAAATTTCTCAAGTGGTCACTAGTAACCAATTCTAATTGCTCATAACCAGTTTCTCCCATAACCTTGTAATCCTTCTTATCCAGTATTCAAAGTAGTCCTTCTAAGATCTCAAGGTGGCCAAATCCAGTGATTTTATCAGTGTTTAACTCTGTTGCATTTAATTCTACAGTGGCTACAGCATAGTTAGGGGGGAAGGGTCAAGAGACTGTGCGCAAGTGTTTGCTCTGCTACATATTTATCCTTTGAATGTAAAGAAATCAATTAACTTCCATGGACCTCACCTATTAAATTAGGAAGGAGGTAGAGGATTGACTAGATTATCTCTAAAATCCCTTTTAGTTCTATGATTGTAAAACTACCCCCACTCCTTTCCAAAACTCAACTTTACTGAGTTCTATGACACTATATTTTCTTAAATATACCTTATCTCTGGTACTACTTATTTATTCATTAATTTGTCAACATGCATTTCCTTTCCCTTTAATAGATAATGATATGCCTTCAAAATACTTCTCAGAATGAACCCTTCCTCTTAATCTCCATGGCTAATATAAATGTGCCTTTTAATAGTTTTAATTTATAAGCAGATAACCACATAAAACAGGGCTGAGAATAAAGACTTTAGTGTTATAACCAAATAAAATAAACCTACCACTATGATATTGCTAAAATAAAGGACTAATGATACAATCCCCTGTCTCAAGAAATCATCAGGGGCTCCTTATTGCCTACAGAATAAAATACAAACTCCTTGGTTTGACATTTAAAGCTCTTTTCCCCTTTTGACATGTATACTACTATGGAAGGAAAGGGAAAAGAATAAGCATTTATATAGGGCCACTATAAGTCAGTCATTGTGCTAAGTGCCTTTTTTTCTAAGCAAATATTTCATTTTATCCTCACATTTTACAGTGTTAGACTAATAACCACCTACAGTGATAGCTTAATAATAGAGGAAATGGAATGGTCATAATTTATCTAGATTTTAGCGAAGCTTTTAAGGAAGTACTAGTTTTTGGAGAAAATGGAAATATGTAGACTATAGAATTGTCTGGTTATATGGATTTAGAACTAGCTGAAGAGATATACTCAACAAGTAGTTATTAATGGTTCAATGTTATCATGGAAGGAGATGTACAGTGGGGTATCATAGAGACCTATTTGGTTATCTCCTGTTAAACTTTTTTTAAACGACTTAGATAAAGGTATAGGATTGTATGATCATCAAATTGGCAGATGACATAAACCTGTGAGGGATAACTAACATACCAAGTAATAGAAACAAAAAAATCTTGATAGACTAGAACAATGGGCTGGATTTAATAGGATTAAATTCAACAGGAATAAATGTAAAGTCTTTCATTTAGGTACAAAAAATAAAATTTACCAGAACAAGACTGAGGAAACAGTTGAGACAGGAGATGTTCTGAAAGAGATTTAAGGGTATTAGGGAACTGTAAATTCAATATTGGTCAGCAATGTGATATGGTAGCCAAAAAATATCTAATGTAATTTTGTGTTGCATTAAGGGGCACAGTTTCCAGGAATAGGGACATGGTAGTCTCACTGTATGCTTCCCTGATCACACTTAATCTGGAAGACTGGGTTCCATTCTTGGCATCACAGTTTAAGAGGGACACTGATAAGAATGGTGATTAAAAGATCACTAGTAACTAAGTATTCAAAAGCATTATGCCTGAACTCATAAAGTAATTTAAAACTAAAGTACAAGTTTAACTTGGAAAATATCCACTTAAACTTATAAATCACTGGAACTTGAGTTTCAAAACTAAGTTAAAAAAAAGTTTTCAAAAGGTAGGTATTTGCATTTGGGCTGGACAGTTTTATCCACATTGTCATTTACCTACTTGGATGAGGAGAGTCATTAATTATAATCCTTGTGGTAAAATAGAGAACCACTGGACCTATCTGCCACTGTGTCCTCCAGACCCCCAGTCACCATTTTAGACTTGCCAAAGCACCCTAAATAATATGAGTTCCTGCCATGCAACCTGACGCAGAAACTCTTCTGTAAGTTGTTATCTCCCACAATTATAAAGGAAGCTCTTTTAGAGGAGGAACTCTCTAGGTTTCTATTTGTATTCCCAGCATAAAACACAGTATTTGAAACACAGTAAGCACTTAAAATTTTATCATTCATTCATTCACAATTGGCTGACAGTGATTTTCACATATTTTCTCATGAAGATTGCTTTATTTACTAACAATCAAGGTTGTAGGCCATGAATGCAATTCACAAAACTTGAAAATGTTCACTGCACTTTTACAGAATATGAAAAATACATTTGATTAAAAATATTTTGGGGGTAGAGCCAAGATGGCAGAACAGAAGCAGGAAATTCCATGAGCTCCAGCCACAACCACCTCCAATAGCTATAAAATATGACTCTAAACAAATTTTAGAGCTATTGAACCCACAAAGTGACAGAGAGAAATACATCTCCTGCTGAAGCCAGTCTGGCAGGCCAATAGAAAGGGTCTATCACCCAGACTGGGGGCCTAGCACAATGCCGAGTGAGCCACGTTGAAGCCCAGAGGGCCCCAACCTGCAGCCCAGACTAGCCAGAGGAGACTTCAAGAGAGTGAACTGCCAGCAGCTGTGGCAGTTTCCAGCCTTCTCAACCCATAAATGCCAAAGAGAAAGTAAAAGGTCAGTGGGGAACTCTGTTGGAACTGGATGACAGAAGAGAGCAGTCTGGCCCCTGGCCCTGGGGTGAGAGATGGAGGAGATGAGGAGCATGGCTGCCTCCAGGAGCTCATGGCCTGCAGATCATGGGTAGACCAAGCAACCATTCAGAGAGTAATCACTCTTGCTGTGACCAGCTTGGATCTAGATCATGGTCGTGGGTGGTGGTCCTGGGGTGTGTGGCTAGTGTCTCAGAGCTCCTGATGGCTACAGAGAGGGCACCCTCCTCAGACTTCTGACAACATTTGTGAAAACCCCAGCAATTTGGGACAAAGCTCTCCACTCTGAAAGCAGAGTTCTAGCACGGCAAAGATCTTAAAAGTCAAGTAATTGGCTGGCAAGATGAGCAAGCAGAAGAAGCACAATCAGACCATAGACTCCTTTTTTGGGGACAGAAAGGATAAAAACATGGAACAAGAAGTCAACAAAGGGAAAACTCCTGCATCAAAAGCTTCCAGAAAAAATATGAACTGATTACAGGATGTAGAGGAGCTCAAGAAGGATTTTGAAAATCAAGGAAGAGAAGTAGAGGAAAAATTGGGAAGAGAAATGAGAATGATGCAAGAAACTCCTGAAAAGCAAGTCAATAGTCTGCTAAAGGAGACCCCCAAAAAATACTGAACAAAATAACACCTTAAAAGAGACTAATTCAAATGGCAAAAGAGGTACAAAAAGCCAATGAGGAGAAGAATACCTTAAAAAGCCAAATTTGCCAGATGGAAAAGGAATTTCAAAAACTCACTGAGAAGAATAATTCCTTCAAAATTAGATTGGAGCAAATGGAAGCTAATGACTTTATGAGAAACCAAGATACTATAAAGATACTATAAAACAAATCCAAACAAATGAAAAAAATAGAAGGCAATATGAAATACCTCACTGGAAAAACCACTGACTGGGAAAATGGAACCAGAAGAGATAATTTTAAAATTATTGGACTACCCAAAAGCCATGATCAATAAAAGAGCCTAGACACAATCTTTCAAGAAATTATCAAGGGGGGCAGAGCCAAGATGGCAGAGTAGAAACAGCACTACCAAGATGCTCTGCCCCACTCCACTTCCAAACAATGTAAAGGGGGAATCTGAACAACTTCTGGAGCCCCAGCACCCACAGAACTACACAGAGAAGCTAACCTCCTGCTGAGGACAGCCCAGCAGCCCTGCAAGGAGCAGCCAGTGCAGCCCTCTGAGAGTGGGCAGCACAGTGCGCTGCGAACTGACAGCACAGCACTCTGGGAGCTGAGCCCAGGCCCGTGTGAGCTGTGGTTTTAGCTGCAGGGAGGCTGGGCCAGCAGCTGGCTGGAGGGACCCCAGAACACCAGCAGCTGTGGCGAATCCAGAATTATCAACACAGATATGCCTAGGACAAAGTGAGAGGTTAGTGCCCTGTGGACTTTGGGACCAGTATTTGGGGAACACGTTGGCTTCCTCCCCTGGGGGCGAAAAGCTGCTGAGGAAACACGGCACAGAGGCCATTTTGCAGTGTCAGTGGCAGCTCCAGCTCCTGGTCTGCGAACTGTAGAGAGATCCAGCAATCAGTCTGGGGGTTAATCGCTCTTGCTTTAACCTGCTTGGATCTGGATTGTGGTCTTGGGGGGAGGTCTGGGGTGGGTATCCAATTTGCCAGAGTGGGTGGAGGCTTTGCAGAGGCCACCCAACCTGCGGAAGTTGTGAAGACCCCACGTTTGGGTGGAAGCTCTCCTGTCTGGTGGCAGAGTCCTACTGTGGCAACAAGCCCCAAAATCAACTAATTAAGTGGCAACATGCCTAGGCAAAGGAAACAAAATAAACAGAAAAATGCAACAATAGACTCCTATTTGGGGGGCAAAGAGGATCAAAGCATGCCTCCATGCTTTGTGGAGGACTGTGAGGTCAGAACTCCTGCACCAAAAGCCCCAAATGAAAATACAAGCTGGCTACAGGCCATAGAGGACCTTAAGAAGCAGATAAGAGAAGTGGGGGAAAATTTGGGAAGAGAAATGAAAAAGATGCAAGAAAAGTATGAAATGACAGTCAACAGCCTGACTGAGGAAAACAACACCTTAAAAAATAGACTAACTCAAATGGCAAAAGAGGCTCAGAACAGCAATGAGGAGAAGAATGCCTTAAAAAGTCGAATTTGCCAGATGGAAAAAGAATCTCAAAAGCTCACAGAGGAGATTCATTCCTTCAGACTTAGACTGGAGCAAATGGAAGCTGGTGACCTTATGAGAAATCAAGATACTGTTAAGCAGATCCAAAAAATGAAAGAATAGAAGGCAATGTGAAATATCTCATGGGAAAAACCACTGACCTGGAAAATAGATGAAGGAGAGATAATTTTAAAATTATTGGACTACCTGAAAGCCATGATCAAAGAAAGAACCTAGAAATCATCCTTAAAGAAATTCTCGGGGGGCGGAGCCAAGATGGCGGAGTAGAAACAGCGAGTCCAAGCCTCTCTGCCCCCAGATTCTCCACAAACTACGTAAAAAAGGACTCTGAAAAACTTCTGGAGCCCCAGCACCCACAGAACGACACAGAGAAGCTAACCTCCCGCTGAGGACAGCCCAGCACCCTGCAGGAAGGACCAGCGCAGTGGTCTGGGAGCCGGCAGCGCGCAGAGCGCAGGAGCCGAGCCGAGCCCAGGTCCACGTGAGCCAAGGTTTTAGCCCCAGGGCGGCAGGGCCAGCAGCCAGCTGGAGGAACCCCAGAACACCAGGAGCTGTGGAGATTCCAGAATTATCAACATAGACTTGCCTAGGACAAAGTAAGAGGTTAGTGTCCTATGGACTTTGGGACCTGTATTTGGGGAATGCGTCAGCTCCCTCCCCTGGGGGATAGAAGCTGCTGAGGAGACACGCCATTGTGTAGTTTTCATAGGCATTTCCGGCTCCCAGCCTACAAATCGTGGGGAGATCCAGCGATCAGTCTTGGGGGGTAATCGCTCTTGCTTTAACCTCCCTGGATCTGGATTGTGATCTAGGGTGGAAGTTGTGGGTGGGTTTACAGCTTGCCAGAAACAGAAGTTGCCCCCCACACGTTCGGGATGAAAATCCCTCTATCTGGCCTTAAAGCCATAGTGTGGCAACAAGCCCAAAAGTCAAGTAATTAAGTGGCAACATGCCAAGGCAAAGGAAACAGAAAAATGCAACCCTAGACTCCTATTTTGGGGGCATAGAGCAGGAAAAGGACTGTGAGGTCAGAAGTCCTGCTCCAGAAGCCCCAGGGGAAAACAGGAGCGGGTTGCAGGCCATAGAGGACCTTAAGAAGGACTTTAAAAATCAAATAAGAGAAGTGGAGGAAAAATTAGAAAGAAAAATGAGAAGGATGCAGGAAAAGTATGAAATGAGGGTCAACAGCCTGACTGAGGAAAACAACACCTTAAAAAATAGACTAACTCAAATGGCAAAGGAGGCCAAAAGGGCAATGAGGAGAAGAATGCCTTAAAAAGTCGAATTTGCCAGATGGAAAAAGAATCTCAAAAGCTCACTGAGGAGATTCATTCCTTCAGAGTTAGACTGGAGCAAATGGAAGCTAGTGACTTTATGAGAACTCGAGATACTATTAAACAGATCCAAACAAATGAAAGAATAGAAGGCAATGTGAAATATCTCATGGGAAAAACCACTGACCTGGAAAATAGATCCAAGAGAGACAATTTAAAAATTATTGGACTACCTGAAAGCCATGATCAAAGAAAGAACCTAGAAATCACCCTTCAAGAAATTCTCAAGGAAAATTGCCCTGATGTTTTAGATCCAGAGGGCAAAATGGAGGTTGAAAGAATCCACTGATCACCTCCTGAAAAAGATCCCAAAAAGAAAACTCCCAGGAATATTATAGCCAGGTTCCAGAATCCCCAGATCAAGGAGAAAATACTCCAAGCAGCCAGGAAGAAACAATTTCGATATTGTGGAAACACAATCAGAATAGCCCAGGACCTGGCAGCTTCTACACTGAGGGATTGAAGGGCATGGAATGTGATATTCCAGAGGGCAAAAGAGCTGGGATTGAAGCCAAGGGTCACCTACCCAGCAAAACTGAGTATTTTGTTTCAGGGGAAAATATGGTCATTCAGTGGAATAGAGGACTTTCAAGCATTCTTGGGGAAAAAACCAGAGTTGAATAGAAAATTTGACATCCAGACGCAAGAAGTAAGAGATGCCTGAGAAGGTAATCAGGAAAAAGAAATCAAAAGGAACTTATCAAAGTTGAACTATTTACATTCCTATATGGAAAAGCAATATTTGTGACTGATGATATCTTTCTCACTATGAAAATAATGGAAGAAGGGGGTGTGGTCATATGAATACATATGTGAATGTGTGTGTATATGGTTACAGTTATATATGGATAGAGGGCATAGGTTGAATTTGTTGGGAAGGGAGAATACTCAAGGGATGAAATTATGAGGTGAGAGAGGAAAGTGGCAAGAGGAGATGGGGGAGAGACATGGTAGGGTAAACTGTCTCATGTAGGGGAAGTGGTTGCAAAGGAGGGGGAGAATAAGGAAGGCTAAAAAGGCAAAACCACATTCACATTGAATTTGGTTCAGGGAGAAAATGACATACATACTAAATGGGATATCTCAACCTGCAGCAGGATAGGGGGAAGGGAGATGAGAGGAGGGATGATGGATGGGAGGGCATCCTTGGGGTGAGGGGAGGCTGGAAGTACCCACTATAGAAGAGGAACAGGATCATGTAGGGAATGGACCAGGTGGGGGGTGGGATGAGTGGGAGGGAATTATAAGCAGCCTTGTACAATATATCTACTATGATAATGTTTTGCATAGCTAGACATGTACAACATATACTGAATTACTTATATCCCAAGAAGGAATGGGTGACAAGGGAGGAAGGAAATGGATCTGAAATTCAAGGTCGTAACATTAAATGTTTCAAATATATATATAAATACTATTATTAATACTCTTTTGCCTGTAAATGGGAGATAAGATGTGCAGGCATTGGGACACAAAGATTCATCTTCCTCTAATGGAAAAGTCGATGGGGGTATGGGAGAAGGTATGGGAGAGAGCAGATTGGAGGAAGCGATATCTTGTGGGACTGCTATTCTGGGAGGTTGGGTAGGGGAATAATTGGGGGAAAATGATTGTAACTCAAAATCTGGCGGAAATGAATGATGTAAAACAGAAGTTAATAAAGTATTTGTTTAAAAAAAAAAAAAAAAAGAATAAAATGCTAACGATATTGGTTCATTTCTCCAAAAAAAAAAAAAAAAAAAAGAAATTCTCAAGGAAAATTGCCCTGATGTCTTAGATCCAGAGGGGGAAATAGAGGTTGAAAGAATCCACCAATCACCTCCTGAAAAGGATCCCAAAAAGAAAACTCCTAGGAATATTATAGCCAGGTTCCAGAATCCCCAGATCAAGGAGAAAATACTACAAGCAGCCAGGAAGAAACAATTTCAATATTGTGGAAACACAATCAGAATAGCCCAGGACCTGGCAGCTTCTACACTGAGGGATTGAAGGGCATGGGATATGATATTCCAGAGGGCAAAAGAGCTGGGATTGAAGCCAAGGCTCACCTACCCAGTAAAACTGAGTATCATGTTTCAGGGGAAAATATGGTCATTCAGTGGAATAGAGGACTTTCAAGTATTCTTGAAGAAAAAAACCAGAGTTGAATAGAAAATTTGACATCCAGACACAAGAAGCAAGAGATGCCTGAGAAGGTAATCAGGGAAAAGAAATCAAAAGGAACTTATCAAAGTTGAACTATTTACATTCCTACATGGAAAAATAATAACTGTGTCTGATGAAACCTTTCTTGTTATGAAAATAATTGAAGAAGGGTATATTGACATACGAATACATTTGTGAATGTGTGTATGTATGTTTACAGGTATATATAGATAGAGAGCACATGTTGAATTTGGTGGGAAGGGATGATACTTAAGGGGTGAAGTTAAGAGGTGAGAGAGGAAAGTGACAAGAGGAGAGACAGGGTAGGGTAAACTATCTTCTGTAGATGAGGCAAGGGGAAGTAGTTGCAGGGGAGGGGAAGAACAGGAAGGCAAAAAGGCAAAACTATATTCTCATTGAATTTGGCTCAGGGAGAGGATCACATACATACTAAATGGGATATCTCACCCTGCAGGAGAGTAGGGGGAAGGGGGATGAGAGGGGGGATGATGGAGGGGAGGGGAGGTTGGAAGTACCCACTTTCGAAGAGGGGCAGGATCAAATAGGGAATGGACCAGGTGTGGGGTGGGATGGATGGGGGGGGGCGGAATATAAGCAGTCTTTTACAATATATCTACTATAGTAATGTTTTGCATAGCTAGACATGTACAACACATACTGAACTGCTTATCTTCCCAGAGGGAGTGGGTGACAAGGGAGGAAGGGAATGGATCTGAAATTCGAAGTCTTAAAATTAAATGTTTCAAATGTAAAAAAAAAAAAAAAAAAGAAATTATCAAGCAAAATTGCCCTGATAATCTAGAACCAGAGGGCAAAAGAACAATTGAAAGAATTCACCAATCGCCTCTTGAAAAAGATCCCAAAAAGAAAACTCCTAGGAATATTATAGCCAAATTCCAGAGTTCCCAGGTTGAGGAGAAAATATTGCAAACAGTCAAGAAGAAACAATTTGAGTATTGTGGAAACACAATCAGGATAACACAAGACCTAGCAGCTTCTACATTAAGGCATCAAAGGGCTTGGAATATGATATTCCAGAGGTCAAAGGAGCTAGGATTAAAACCAAGAATCACATACCCAGCAAAACTAAGTATAATGCTTTAGGGGAAAATATGGTCATTCAATTAAATAGAGGACTTTCAAGCATTCTTGATGGAAAAACTAGAACTGAACAGAAAATTTGACTTTCAAGTATAAGAAGCAAGAGAAGCATGAGAAAATAAACAGGAAAAAGAAATCATAAGGAACTTATTAAAGCTGAACTATTTACATGCCTACATGGAAAAAATGATAATTGTAACTCATGAGACTTTTCTCAGTATGAGGATAGTTGAAGGGAATATAAATGTATACATATATATACACACACATACATATATATGACGGTGTGTGTGTGTGTGTAGATATATATAGATATATCTATATAGATATAGACGGCATAGGATCAGTTGAACAGGAAGGGATAATATCTAAAAAATAAAATTATGAGGTGAAAGAGGAATATAATAAGAGAAGGATATAGGAAGAGATAGAATAGGGTAAATTATGTCATATAAGATTGGCAGGAGAAAACTGTTACAATGGAGGGGAAGAGCAGGAAGGTGAAAGGGAATGGGTCAACCTTACTCTCATTGAATTTGGCTTAAGGAAGGAATAATACACACACTCATATGTGTATCTTACCCTACAGCAAAGCAGGGGGGGAAGGGGATAAGAGGGGGAATGATAGAAGAGAGGGGGGATGATAGAAGAGAGGGCAGATTGGGGGAGAGGATAGTTAGAAGCATATACTTTTGAAAAAAGACAGGGTCAAAGTAGAAAATAGAATAAGTGGGTGTCGGGATAGGATGGAGGGAAATATAGTTAGTCTTTCACAATATATCTACTATGGAAATGTTTTGCATAACTACACATGTGCAACTTATATTGAATTGCTTATCTTCCCAGTGGGGGTGGGTGAGGAGTGAAGAAGGGGAAAAAATCTGGAAATCAAAGGGATTTTTTTTGGGGGGGGAATGACCCAGGACACAGACCTTTATTTCAAACACTGGTGAGGTGGGTAATGGGGCAGGTGGGCAGAGGACATGTACTCCCAACCCAAGGCCAGGGCCTGCCCCTCCAAGGGACTCCAGAAGGGGCAGACTGCAGTGAGGGCTACAATATGGACACCATGGGGGAGCAGCTCCACTGGTTGGGGCAGCCAGGCCCCCCAGGAAAACCAATAAATTAAGAGTATGACACAGCAGGGCAGGGCCCTCCCACTGCTTCAGGCCTAGTCTCCCATTTTTACTTAAGAAGTCTGAAGGATGGCCACAATAATCCCAAAGAGGCCAATGGCACTGCCAAAGATCTCTACAATGAGGATCTTGATGAAGAGGCTGGCATTCTGGGCATCGGCCAAGGCAGCTCCATTGCCCACAATGCCCACGCACACACCACGAAAGAGGTTGGACAGGCCCACGGTGAGGCCAACACCAAACGTAGAATAGCCTGCATGGTAGTTACAGTTTACAATGGTTTTGGGGGTAGTGCCACTGAAGGGGTCTGCCATGTTGCTGATGACAATGGCCATGATGATGCCATAGATAGCCACAGTCTCGCAGAAGATGATGCTTACTAAGTTCTTGGTCTTGATCCTGAGTGCTTTGACCCCTCCACCAATGATGGATGAAGTGTGATATAGATGCCCCAGGCTGCTCCCACTACAGAGAGGGAGATGGCCAGCCCTATCCCTAGGTTGGACCACATGTAGGATGATGTCTCTGTGAGGAACCAGGCCATATCAAATTAGAAACCCAAGTCGAAACCCAGTATAGCAGATTCCTACAACAATCACGCAACTCCAGAAGGCCACAAACAGGCTGGAATAAAGCAGTGTGAATCCCGTCATGGCAGCAACAGTGCTGGGGTCTGATCCTGGAGCCAGAGCTGGGGTTAGTGGCTGGGGATCGGGGGTCATGGTCACCAGATGGGCCCAAGTGTATTGAGCTCTGCTGCCACCCCGAAATCAAAATTTTAAAAAACAAATGTTAAAAAAAAATGTTTTTTTATATGCACCTGGGAAAAGATGGGGAGAATATTTGTAACTTAAAATCTCGTGGAAATGAATGCTGAAAGCTAAAAATAACCCCCCCTCCCCAAAAAAAAGAAGAAGAAAAAAAAAGGAAAAAATACTTTAACAAAATCTGAAGACAGGCTATATTTACTATACTATTACCACAGTACACTTTTTTAAAAATCATATTTACTTTTTTCCCCCTTTTCTAACAAATGTTCTATTCTCAAGGCAAAGAATAGAAAAAGCATTATATAGCAAACTGAAATGACTCTAGTTTCCATATTAAGTATTCTTCATCTGGTATTCTGAAAAGAATAAACATTATTAATTCAACTGTGAAAATAGTGATTTCCAGGATATTGCTAGTTACTTTAATGTTTTATTCTGTTTGGTTTGGTAGGTAAGTGCTCAATGAATTGGTATTGCTTTTCAATGGATACACTGACTTCAGTACTTTTAACTAAGTTAAGAGAGTTGCAAAAGATAAATCTACAAAAAAATTATTTTCCAGTTTCTGGGACTCTAACTGTATTGCACATTTTCTTTTTCCCATGAGGAAATAAAAGTTCTTGTACCATGGTTCTTAGAAGCTAACATTATATATGATTATTGTAACCACTAATGGCAGAATTTGTGGAAGAAAAGAGGAATTTTTCAAATGTACAAGTCTGGATTTTCAGAGCTATACAATCGAAATCATTTTAAACTGCAACAGATAAAATTGAGCCAAAGTGAAGAAATCTGTGGAGCTGGATTTTATAGGATTTTTTCTTTCTTTCTGCAAAATGGTGCTAAGCAGGAATACATTTGCAATGTTATTTAGGACAAACCAATGATCAATCATCTTAATGTTTTGCTCTAACTCCAGAAAAGAGAAGTATATATAAAATCATGAACTTTTTTTATATACAGCCTTTAAAAATGCATATTAAATTTACCAATAATAACAAAACTGTCTAGCTTTTTTGTGTCCCTTTCTGAACTTCTTTGTATTTTCTTTTGTATATTTTTTTAAATGTTTCACTGATGCTCTTTTCTTTGCATACATCACTATAATTATCCACCAATGCCCTGTGAATCCCCCATAGAAGCCGTCCCTTGCAATGTCTAGTTAAGTAAAACAAGTTAACATACTGGCTATGTCTGTAACCTTAAGTCTCCCTTTGTACCTCTATTCAATCACATTTCTGCCAAGAGGTGAAAGCCATGCTTCATCAGCAGCCTTCAGAAGCCATAACCAATTACTATATTGGTCAGAGATTGGAAGAGTTTTGTTTTCCTTTGTATTATTGTCATCATCCTGAATCCAACTGATAAGCCTCTATGTCTTGGCTTTATCATCCTCAGCAGACCAACAAAGACCAAATTTTCACAGGTTCAAAACCCAATACCTCTGCAACTTGGCATTACCGACTTGATCTTTTGTTTTACTGTCACAGCTTTCAAAATACCAGGTTCAAGTGCTAGAGTAGAAACTGACTGGAGATTCTGACCTAATGTTTTGTTTATCCAGCTAGGTAAAGCTTTTAGTACTTCAAATGAGGAGTTGAAAAACTTACCTTTAATCTGAGGAACCAGATGACCAACAAAAGCACAACTTATTACTATTCTCAAAGTAAAAAAAAAATTCATGTGGCATGCTAATAACATCTAAGCAGATAGCAGATATTAGCAAAACAGATCATTAGACTGAGAAAAGAAATCTAAGTATAGGTATAATCTACTAGTTGTCAAAAAGCCTAGGGCACTGGAAAAAATACTAGATTTGTAGAGGACCTAGGTTCAAATCCTGGTTCTTTTATTTACTACGTGTGTGATCCTGAACAAACGACTTAAGTCATATGGGTCTCATTCTTTCTTTTATAGCAAGTTTTGGATTGGGTTTTTCTTTTAAAATTTTTTTCTAGCTTTTATCTTTCTGTTTACATTTGTTTAAATTTGTGCATTACAAGGGAAGAAAGATTGTTAAATCAATGGGAAAATGATTCCAATCTACTTAACCCAAGCAGACAGTCAATATATGTTTATTGTTCAGTCATGTCTAACTTTTCATGACTCTATGGGTCATAACACACCAGGCTCTTCTATCCTCCACTATCTCTTGAAGTCTGTCCAAGTTCATGTTTGTTGTTTCCCTGACACTATCCTATGCATCTCATCCTCTGCCATCCCTTTCTCTTTTTGCCCTCAATCTTTCCGAACATCAGGGTCTTTTCCAATGAGTTCCACTTTCTTATTATGTAATCAAAGTAATTAAGCTTCAGCTTTAGTGTTTGAACATCCATTGAATAACCTGAATTAATTTATTTAAGTATTGGCTAATTTGTTCTCCTTGCTGTCCAAGGGACTCTCAAAAATCCTCTCCAGTACCATAATCCTTAAGCATCAATTCTGTGGCACTCAGCTTTCCTTAATAGTCCAATTCTCACAGCCATACTGGAAAAACCATAGATTTGACTATACAAGACTTTTGTTGGCAAGGTGGTGCCTCTGCTGTTGAGTAAGCTGTCCAGATTTTCCATAGCTTTATCCTCAAGGAGCAAGCGTCTTTAGTCACCATCTGCAGTGATCTTTGAGCCCAAGAATATAAAATCCGACACTGCTTCCATTTCTTCTTCCTCTATTTGCCAGGAAGTGAGGGGACCCGTTGCCAAGATCTTAAGTTTGTTTTTGGTGGGTTTTTTTTTCATGTTAAGCTTCAAGCCAGCTTTTACACTCCCTTCTTTCACTCTCATCAAGAGGCTTTTTAATTTTTCCTTACTTTCTGCCATCAAAGTGGTCTCTGTCATCTGCACATCTGAAATTGTTGATATTTCTCCCAGCAACTTTAATTCCAGGATTTGATCATGTTAGATGAGTCTAAAACAAGTACAAGCTTATATCTCTGTAGGGAAAATGTTAGTACTTTAATCATGTACTGTCTTGCGATATTTCTTCTACTATATGAATGAACTGTTTTTTGTTACATTTTTGTTACATTTTTATATCTTTCCTCATTTGTGAGGACAGTGATATAAAAATACGAAATGTTAATTTATTTTAATTTCTCCAAATGAAATCAGAATCTCCTGGAGAGGATAGAGGTTATATCTTTATCTTCTTTGCAGCCTTTTATCTTATTCTGTCATCTATCACATTAGCTATCCCTCCCATATCAACAAATTTGACAAAGAGGCTACCTATGACTTCTTCTAAGTCATTCATTCAAAAAAATTAAACAGAGCATAGTTGCATTAATGTGGCTCTGAATATTGTGGAACAGAAACACAACCACATCCACATCTCATCTAAGGACAAGAATTGTTAATAATGTAAAACCATTAATGGAATACTCGCACAAGAAATTAGGACATTTACACTACCTTCCCACTGTCACTCAGATTGGTCTTGTTCTAATTCTGGGAAGTGAAGCCACATATATAAAAAGCTGATTTAGAGACAGCCAAATTTTCAAGGTCTATATTGTTGATAATAAGGTAGACAAAGGGATTTGGGAATCTTTCACAAAGACAGGAATCTAACAAATGTAGAACCCAAGCACTTTTGAATGCACCAATCATGTACAAGTTAAATAAGGATAAACACAGTGGCTGTACTTATGGTGTTAGGGACATTAGACATTCCAGCTATTTCTATAACAACTGTAATAATAATGATAGCTAATATTTATATAATAGTTTAAAATTTTAAAAATGCTTTATATATATATATATATACATATATATATTATCTCATTTGATTCTCCTAACAACTCTATAAAGCAGATACAATTATTATCTTCATTTTAGTCATGAGGGAATGGAAGCTGATCAAAGTGAACACATCAGGATCACACAACTACTAAGTGTCTGAAGAAAGGTTTGAATTTTGACCTTCCTAACTTTAAGTCCTCTGCTTTATGTACTATGGCATGATGATGCCTTATATTTACCTTTCCATCCCCCTTTTCCTAAAGGAAAAAGCCCAATCTAAACAAAGGGGCCAAGAAAAGATTGCCCAAAACACTTTAGGTAGCACAGCACAGTGGAAAGAACACTAGCTCTGTTAACTGGAGGATGTGGGTGTGAATTCTGTTTCTAATAAGAACTACATGACCTTGGACAAGTATTTCATCTCCAGGGGCCTCTAAAGTCCTTTTCAGTTCTACATCAGTGATAAAAGGACTTATCAGAAATCTTCCTCCAAGTTGACCTGGAATAATATTCTTGTGTGAATGAATGGCTCCAGTCATTCAAGCAAATCTAAATAGAAGTAAAGAATAATTGGTTTGTATTTCTCCACCTCCATCTCATCCACACAGATACCATAAAAGACTTGTCAAATGTCATGCTAAAATCCAAGTAGTAGGGCATATCTATGAGATTCCTCTGATCCATTAATCTCTAGGCCCTGTCAAAAAAACTAGTGAGATTGAGTCTGAAATGTTCCTAGATTTAAGAGTTTTGAGAATTTGTGAGGACTAGAGTACACATATGTATATGTATGTGTATGTTTATATATGTGTGTGTGTGTGTGTGTGTGTGTGTGTGTGTGTGTGTGTGTGTGTGTGTATATATATATATATATATATATATATATATATATATAACTTTAAGGATTGCAAAGTGCTTTACAAATATTATCTCATTTGATCCTCACAACAATTATGGGGGGTAGGTGCAATTATTTTCCCCATTTTATAGATAAGAAAACTGAGACAAACCAAGGTTAGCTGAGTTGTCCATGGTCAGATAACTAGCAAGTGTCTGAGGTCGGTCTGGAACTCAGATCTTCCTGATCTCAGGTCCAGCACTCTATTCAAGGTGTCACCTAGCTGTATCTCTGAAGATTTGTTGAAAGATGTTTGACCTGGAGAGGAAAGTCTGTGGGGAGGAGAGGTAGGGAGGAGAATATAAAGGTTATCTACAAGTACTTGAAAGGATAGGATCTAGAAAAGGGAGGGAACAGACTTGGGCTGTGTTTGGTTTTTGGTTTGTTTTTTTGACCCTAAGGTTTTGAAAAAGCAGGAACAGTAAGTAGATGTGGCAAAGAAGGCAAATTTTAGTTTGATTAACACACACACATACACACACACACACACACACACACACACACACACACCTCACAATGAGAGTGGGCTGCCTTGGGAAGTGAGTGGCTCCCTCTCCTTGGAATTCTTCATGTTGTGGCTGTATTACTACGAATCTCACACATTATAGTGGAGATTCTTTTTCAGGTATGAGTTGAAGTAGATAGTCATTGAGGTTCTTTTCAACCCTCAAAATCTGTGATACCTTAAAGTGGAAAGACCATTAGTGGCCCAACCAATTCTTCTAACTACATAATAGCTGAATCATTTATAGGACTAACATCAAAAGCATTTTAAATCACTGACATTCTGTGGTGAGAAATAAGGATCATATTTTTTTCCAGTTCAAATATTATATCGAGTAGGTGACCACTTAGTTCTAAGAATTATCCTAGTCTGGATGCTGCACTTCTGGAATGTGAGAGATGAAGGCTATTCTGCTCTGATCAGAAGCTGGGAAAGGTCTGAAACATCTTAGATGATTATATATAATCACTTTGGAGGTGGTTCAGAGTGAGAGGAAAAAGGACTATGAAAACCAAAAAGAGCACCCTTGTACCCACCCACCCAGTAGGTCACCTGGCACCTACTCTTTGGTACCCATGGCAACAGGATAAACCTGTTATTTAAATGCCTGAGTCCCTATAAAAAGTAGAGTCCCACTGTCCTTCACTGGATACAATCAGAAACTATAAGGTGTTGAAAGAGAGATTAATGCCTATGAGAGCCACTCTCCAGGAAGCAATCTTGGACCTTTCCCAGTAACTCTGGATGCCACAGGAGATATAATAATAGCTGACACACATATAGGCTTTTCATTTTGCATATACCATCTTATTTGATCCTTTCAACAACCCTATAACCCAGGGACTACAGGGAATATTTCCCTATTTTACAATGAGGACAATGAATTTCAGAGAGGATAATAGGACAGAAATAAGTTTTTTAAATGCCGTTAGAGAAATTTAGGGCAACTGTCTCTAGCACTGGCTAAGTGAATTAGGTTTGGGTACATCAAAACTTACTGCTATGGATAAGCTCACCAGACAACCTTCTTATGAGAGCCTTATTTCCCATTCTTTACCAAGAAGGGCTATTTTCTACAGCAAATTAGTTAAATCAACTTTCCTGTACAAATCAATCTTATGTGAATTTGGATGAAGTACATGAGTTTCTTTTTTCCCAGAGTCTGCTTCCTCCTGAAGGAGCTAAGAATTGAGTTTGCACATCCTCAGAGCTGAAATCAAATATTTAAATGTTAGAACAATTAAAGCTGTCCTAACCACCAACTTACCTCTTAAGACTATTAAGTGCTAAAGAGTTACAAAAGAGTGTATATAAGGTCTCTTAAGCAACAGATATTTATTGACTTCTATGCACAATGCCTCATCTCCCAAGGAGGACATAAAGTTTAAGAAATTCTATTTTCTATAGATACAAACATGAAAATGTATATAATACAAAACAATGGCTCAAGACAATGAAGAATCCCCATAGTACAAAGTAAATTGCCAAATAAACAGTATACATCAGGGGAAAAAAACCCATTGCTTTGCACAGGTCAGCTTATCCCCCAAACCCCTCTCCTCTATATTGAATGATTCTGGCTCTTCAGATTAATATGCAATTTGATTACATATGCAGCTAGGTGGCATATTGCAAAGGGTGCCTGGAATGGAGCTAGGAAGATGACCTGAGTTCAAATCTAGTCTCAAATTATTACTTGCTTGGTAACCCTGGGCAAGTTATTTAACCTCTGTTTGCCTCAGTTTCCTCATCTGTATGTTCCTCCCAGGGTTGCTGTGAAGATCAAATGAGATAACTGTAAAGTGCTTAGTATAGGGCATGGCACAAATTAAGTGTTATATAAATGCTAGCTGTTATTATTGCTGTTTTTATGTTAGTTATTATTTATTGTGAAAAGAAATAGATTTAGATAGCAGTAATGAAAAAGAGAAGTGTAAAACAAAGTTGAAACAAACCTGAAATTTGAATTTGAAACTATTGGTACAGACAGTAAGTACTAAAGGATTTCAAAGGAGTGATAATCTTATCAGTTATTTATACTGTAGTTGAAAGGGATTAATCAGATACTTTCCAGAGAAAAGATCTGAATAGGAGACTAAGTGGAGAGGACATCAAAGTACAAAGTGCCTGGTGGATAAAAAAATCAAAGAGAATACCACAGAGATACTAAAAGGGGAGGCTGGCATCACCAAAAATGGTTAACTTCATAATATTCCCTAGGACAGGTACAGATATTAAGTGACCCTAAACTGGCTGTCTATTTTCATTCTTAATGAGAATCACGAATAAGATAATTAGGCCTATAATTTCATAGATTGAGAGCTGAAAAGTGTAATCTAGTCCAATCTTGTCATTTTTAGAGATGAAAAAATTGAAACCTAGAGAGATTAAGTAACATTCCCAAGATCAAATAGATAGGAGAGAGCAAAACAATGCTTTAACTCCAAATCTAGGAATCTGTACTGTGGTGACTGCCTCCCTACTTGGCTATAGCCCCCAGCTAATGAATTAAAGGAGAACTGGTAACAGGTTGTTTACTTCAAGCAGGAAAAGAACTAAGGACCAAAATAGGAGGACAGAGAGGAAGATAAGTTTCCCCATCTATGCTACTGAACCATATAAGAATAGATGACCTAGAATATGGGTACCTAGAGAAAGTAGAAAAGGACCAAAGAAAAATTGTGAAAAAATCAGAATGACTCTTCTGGTCCTAATGTCTTGTGCAGTTTCATTTGACACCAAAGAGGAATAAGCAGGCTTATAGAAGATTTAAGAGAGTTACAATTAAGCAGAATATGACAAGTTTCAGGGATTTGGAAGTTAAGGTAAGAGGTGTAGCAAATGATGAAAGACATGAATAGTCCTAAAGTTGGGACAAATCAAAAAGAATATCTAATAAAGATGCATATAATAGAAAGTCCAAAAAGGAAGATGGTGCCATATATAAGAAGACCAATAACATTCAAACATCAAAAATTTTAATCACATAACTATGTTTTTTTTGTAACTGCTGAGTAGGATTCTTCAGCATTAAAACATTATTAAATTTAAAGTAATACTTTTGAACATATACAGGGCTTATACTTTGATTTTGATGCTATCTTATACTGCGATTGAATAAAAAAATTGTTTCACTTAATAGTGCTAAATCCATGAGCAGACTGGAGAGTTATAATTTCATTCTTATTAGCAGAAGTCATGAACTATTACTATGCTTAAATTATGATGAAGGTATTGGTGTCTCATAGCAAGAAGCAATCCAAGAGAATCACTATTTTAAAACGAACACGTCTGGTTTGACCACAAATACATACTCAATTTCTACTTCAATGCAACTCTGATCTAATTGGCATATGTAAGAATTCATCTTGTCCCTAAGCAATTTTTTCCATAAATCTTTCATAGAGGACCTATTTATTATGCTCTAGATTCGCTTTAAATATTCAGGGAAGCCAGTATAAGATTTGGTCTGTTCACCTGTTTCTCTTTTTTATGACTAACCTCTTTTTCTAGTCATACAAATCCCCGATGATAAAGGTTGTGGGATATGGCTAACTTTCCCCATACTCATTTTTATCAACCTTGATCCTGTGCCTCCCTAGTTCAAAGCCTCCTCTACCCTTCCATTCTGTTATGCCTACTGAAACACCCAATCTATTGTTAAAAATCTACCATTTATCTTAGACTTTTAAATGTCATAGTCTTTGCATTATGCAGTAATCATGGAAACCAAGCTCTCTCCAGATGATTATGAATCCTTGGCCACCTTCTTCAATATGGACAGCTACTTTCAGCATGCTCTCTATGCTAGGGCAGAAGAAAAACTCAACCTGCTCCTGCTACTTCCAGACTTCCATTCCTCAATATTGTCTCCTTTGAAGTTCATGTCATCTGTTTACATCACCCTGTCCAGAATATTGTTGTAACAGTAATAGCTCCTAAATTACTTACCTGAAGTAGTCATAATGATAATAATTCTAATAAGCATAAGGGCTGACCCTGTGATTTCATTGATGGAAAGAACTTCAAGTGAACAAAATCCTTTTCAACGCAAGTTGGCAATTTCTCTATAACGTACAATCTTAAGGGAATTAGCTAGAGCACTGAATGATAAACAGATTTGCCCAGGGTCAGACTGCTAGCGTGTGAGAGAAGCAAGATTTGAAACCAGGTCTTCTTGGGTCACTTTCTACACCATGAGGTGTTAACTATCTAAAAACAACAGATGAAGGAATGAATGAAGGAATGAAGGAATGAATGAACAAATGCATATAAGGCACTATAGAAATGTTGCTTCAAGATTCTGAGGTAAGAGAAGTAAAAATCATAAAGTTTGATAAGATTATATGGGTACAGCTTTAGAATATATTTTAGTGAAGGAAATGAATAAAAACAATGTATTTATATTCTTTATCATCAATGCTTTTTAAGTAAGTGCAGTGGCTTCAGTTCACCTTTAATGATCCTTCTAAAAAACACCACCTGCCTGCATATTTTACTGGAAAAGCTGTCTCCTTCCTCCTCCAGAATTCTGTCTTCTAACAAATTGCAATGCATAGTGAACAATGATAACATGTGGGATAAATTCAAAGAACCCAAAGTTGAAGACAATGTTTTTCCTGCACTCTACCTACAGTAACTGAAAACTGGGAATTTACTGGAACTGAGGATTTATTATGAGTCAGATGGTTGATAGCCCTTCCAACCAAAACATCTGTTCTACACAGTTGCAACTGCTACAATCCATTTCCTTTTAAATCTGGAGAATGACCAAGTGGAAGATTAGGGTTGTTTATCTTAAAGATACAGAGGATAAAATTGAGACCATGAATAAAAAAAGGCAATTCATGCCCACTTACATGTCCATTTATTTCCTTGACAGTTGCAATTCAATTTAACAAGCATTTCTGTTACACTATGTGCCAGACATGCATTATGCACTGGTAATACAAAAACACAAGTGAATCAGTCTTTGCTCTCAAGTAGCTTACATTCTACTGAGGGGAAACAATACACACACACACACACACACACACACACACACATGATATAATAAGAGGAATGAGAGGGGGTGGCAAGATAGCACTGAAAACTGAGAAGATTAGAAAAATTCTTGAGTAGGACATGCTATGTGAGCTGAGCCTTAAAGAAAAGCAGAGACTTCAAGATGAAGAGATGAAGGAGAGCATGTTAGACACAGGGGATAATCTGTGCATATGGAAGAGACTACAGTCAGATTTTTAGATGTTTGTATTTCACACTAGAGGCAAGAGGATACTTATGAAGCTTCTCATACAGGGAGTGACAAGGTCAAAATTATCAGAAAGGTAATAAATCTAATTTATGTATATTTTTTAAAAACTATATAGAATTAGCTTTTCCAGATAATCAAGAATTTTTAGCAGATCATGTAAAGCAATTGCAGTAGTTTTTAATCCTACTCTATATTGTTTTCAGGTACAAGTAAATTTAAATTTATTTTCCTTTAAAAACATCTTGTCCAATTATTACAAATGGTATTAGGGGGCACCTGTTTGCCAAGCAGGGAGGAAAGTGGATTACATTCAGTCATGAGAATCACTACCTGTGGTCAATAGCCCAATTGTAAGTACTAGCTTAAACTTTTTTGTCTCTCTAAAAGACAAGTTAGAAAGTGATATGGCAGATTCTTAAGAATACTTGAAAAGGATAATTACAATTATAGTCAATGGTTAACTTTTGCAAGGGTAAGATTCCTAGAAAATGGTACCAAAGTCAAAACCATGAATTTTGATACATTGAACCTAAGGGAAATAGGGCATTAGGTTCCTGCAAACACCAAAAACTGTAATCATTTGCTAGAGATTCTGAAAATACATTTTTCTGCATATAATTCTTTATTGTAAAACATTAATTCTGATAATATGCATTTTCTAATCCAGTAAATATGAAATATTCCATAAAATACAGTACATAAAATAAAATTGGCAATATGCAATACATTTTTTCTCACTAGTAATTCCCTAGAATTCTGTTACCTTTTATCCTAGTATCTCAAAAAATAAAACAAAACAATACTGATTTCAGGCAATATTCACTTTCTTTAACACATGAAATTTACATAAATATTGTATGGCAAATAAAATTCTTATAACAAAAACATTTTTACCTGAATCTTAGCTTCAACTGTGTCAGATGGCAATGTGAGGGCATTGTACTATACACTGTAGTGCTATAAACTGCTCTATCTTGGCAGCCCTCTGAAAACCAAGGGAGAGGTTGCTGGGACCTCAGTCACTACTATTAAGAAATGCCAAGGGGCGGCTAGGTGGCGCAGTGAGTAAGAGCACCGGCCTCGGAGTTGGGATGACCCAGGATCTAATCCGGCCTCAGAAAATGAGCACCCACACATAAATAATGACTAGCCATGTAATCTTGAGCAAGTTACTTAACCCCAACTGCAAGAAAGAAAGAAAGAAAGAAAGAAGGAAGGAAGGAAGGAAGGAAGGAAGGAAGGAAGGAAGGAAGGAAGGAAGGAAGGAAGGAAGGAAGGAAGGATAGAAAGAAAGAAAGAAAGAAAGAAAGAAAGAAAGAAAGAAAGAAAGAAAGAAAGAAAGAAAGAAAGAAAGAAAGAAAGAAAGAAAGAAAGAAAGAAATGCCAAGACTGGCCAGAACCCAACACAACCTTGGAGCCCAAAAGACTTGCACTACATTTTGGGGGCATAATTGCAACCAAATAACACCTTGAGTTTTAAAGGCAAACCATGAAAATATGCAACAGATGCACATGGTCCTCTTTACAATGATAGGATGAACCAAGGCCAAATGAAGTGCCTAGTAGGATACCAGCTACTCCACAAATTTGTATACATTGTGCTTCACGTTTTTTTCTCCACTATGCATAGCCACAAAAGAATGATTGCCAACACAAAAGTGAAAATGAGGGTACTAATAAAATCACATGAAGGTTGGAAGTCACAAAAGTTAAACATGCAAATGTTGAGGATTGACTATATATGACTCATAGTTAAGGAATACTTATACAAATAAACATCCTAATCCCACACAGGGAAAGTGATGCTCTCACCATAGTTCAACCCTCACCACATAAATGTATAAAGAGCTTCCCATAATACCTGATAAAACAGAGAATGTGTCAGGATCATTTAAATATTAGAAATGCCTTAAGGATACAAACCTCTAATTGCACTACAAGCCTTCTATGATAATAATTCACACCTACATAATGCTTTAAGATTTGCAAAGTACTTTCTTCACAACCCTAGGACCAATGTAGGTATAGTATTATTATCCTAATTTTATAGATAAAGAAAATAAAGCTCTGAGAAGTTATAACTTGCTTATAGAGGGAATATAAACTATTTAATTCTAGGGCTACCATTGTATCCACTACCAGGGTGGGGAATGTGCAGCCTTGAGACCACATGTAGACCTCGAGGTCCTCAGGTACAGCCCTTTGAATTCAAACTTCACAGAACAAATTCCCTTAATAAAAGGATTTATTCTATAAAACTTAGACTCAGTAAACAGATTCCCTACCCCTGCATACCATGATATCTCTATGGGAATCCATGGAGCCCTGCTTTACATTAGATATGAGCTCATAATCAATAATATTCCTATGATCACATTAGAGAGAATAGATGAAGCAAAGGGAGTGAGCAGATCACCTTTGTTTAAGGTTCAGTGACCCTAACCCTTTGTTCCATTTGTGTGTGCCAAATTCATTTATTTTGGATTTCAGGATACCATTTACAGACTGACAACCTTGACACCCAACATGCATTTATGTCCTAACAGATGCTTAAGTCCTAGAGTCTGAAACCTGATCTGTTTTCTCAGAATCCACTATTTCCCCTTCTCTCTGTACTGAACTGCTAGATACTAAACTTAACTCCACTCTTTTGAAACCACTCCCTTACTGTCCTCTTCTAGCTATACAGATCCCCTAGATGTAGGAAAATCCTCTGCCCCTTAGACTCCTGATATTCTTAACCACTAAACTATTAATTACCCCATGTCCATCCAAGTCTCAATATCTACATTACCATGAATTACTAGACTTCCAGTCCTTGAAAGTCTTGTTCTTTTGTAGATCAAGAATTAAAATGACTCAAAATGCTTTTTTCAAAGTAGTTCTATAAAATGAAATAGCTCATTCAGCTATTAAGTAGAAGTTAATACTCACAATCTATTCTCAATTGTATCCACAAAAACATACATGGACACACAGTGTAAAGAGGTTAAATGAAACTAGGCAACCAGTTTAATGAAAATAAAACTTAGATTGAATGTATTGTGTTAGTTTCAATTTCTACTTTGGAGCTTTAACAGGAAACTCAATATTCTGGGGAGAGAGGTTGGTATCAGGCCTTTTTTCTGTACCATTTTCAAATATGACTGAAACAAAAACATATACCCTATGGAAAAAACCCACTAAGAATGTGAACCATGAATACCAGATGACACAAAAAGGGAAATTTTAAATCAATTCATTTTTAATATTTATTTAATTATAATTAAATTAGGTTAAATGTGAAGATTCTGTGAAATCTTTTCCCTCAGTACAGAGTACAATTATCATTTGATATAATTTTGAGAAAACTAAGGTTCATATTAAATAAGCATTCGGTTTGGGATTTTTGTTTTTTCTTTTGCAATGGTATAGTCATTATATGCATTGTTTTCTTCTAAAAGGGAGAGGGACAGAAAATGAATTTTTGTTGATTAATAAACATTAAAAGAGACAACTACTAAAATGGAAAGCTAAATGATTCTTATTATTAAACAAAGTTAGTTGAAAAAAATTATTTGGGTGATAGAAACAGAAAAGCCTAGATAGTACCTACTTTCAAAGGAACTGACATTCTAATGTGGAGAAACAACATATAGAAGAGGTTTTAGGGGCATGTCAGATAGAAACGACCCAGTAGCTCTTAAGTTGCAAGAGCAAACCAGATATATCTCTTTAATGTAATTTTCATCAATAAAATCACATAACTATTTATTCCAAAACAGGTATACTTTTCATACCAATTGTTCAGTCCCCAAAATAGGCAAGGTGGAAAGGCAGGAAGGAGAGATTTATTAAGAGCCTCAATATGTGCCAGACACTATTCTAAGTGCTTTTTACAAACATTATCTCATTTGATCCTCACAACAACCCTACAAAGTTGGTGCTATTACAATCTTGATTTTACTGCTGAGGAAACTGAGGCAGATGTGATTTGCCCAGGATCACATACCTAAGAAGTCTCTGAGACTTTGAACTGATTCTAGGCCCAGCACTCTATGAACTCTATCACCTAGCTTGCCTAGAGTCACACAACTTTTAATGCATTTCCCAACTAGAATTCAAATCAAGGTCTATTGACACAAAGGCCAAAGGTCTTTAAACTACCTGGTATCATACCTACATGTTTGGGACTTTTAGTAACAAACTTGTTCATAATCAGTTACAAGTTTAGTCCCAAAGATTTCACAAGTTTATCACTAATATGTGTGAAATGGAACTAAGTACTGGAGTAAAAAATACTCTCCAACTATATTTTAAAATCTTAGAAGCACAGGGAAATGTCACACAAAACTGCATAATACTATACAGCATAGTATGAAGTCCCAAACCTAAGGTTTGTTCATTGACAGATGACTGGAAGGGCCCTTTACAATTCTTAGCTACAAAGACAAATTACCTAGCTTTCTCATTAGTTTAATTAGAATTTTATACATTTGGCTTTACAATCTGATGAAAGTTGAAAGAGAAATGAAAATGGTCTTCTTTTCATTTTATTTACTACAAAGTATGGCTTGCTAGTTAGGGAAGAAGAGAGGGATATAGTTGGAAAAAATGTGATATAAAAATAAGAGTTACCAATAAAAACAGAAAACAATTTTATAAAGTGGCAGTTGCTATGTTTTCTAGTAATTAATAAAAATTCACCAGATGCTCTAACCTCTAAATTCAAATACACCTGTGCTGAGAACACAGATGCATTTTATGGACAGAGGTACAGATTTTACGTAGAGAATTTTCAGGTGTGAAAATTCCATTTGACTAGTACAGGTCACAATCTTCCCTATAACTTAGTCTTAGAGAGCTGCCTAGAGCAGTGAGGGGGAACGTAACTCTCCTAGGGAACTTGTGTACACTGAGGCAGGCACTGGAGCTGGATGTTCTTGGCTTCGAAGTCTGTTCACTCTCTACTACACCACACTACCTCTTTATACATACATTTTAGTAGTTTAAACCCAAATGTGACATCACTGTTATTTTGTGTGTATTTCATATCACAAAGTATTTTTAAAACATATTAAAAGATAAGAATAGATTCATGAATTTAATTAGACAGCTATCAGAGGTAAAACATGAAAGTAAAGAATATCCTATTTACACGAAAAAATTTGAATATTTAAATATTGCTTCTAGTGTTGCGACACTAGATGGTTCAATGGACAGAGGACTGGGCCTGGGGACAGACCTGAGTCAAAATCCAACTGACTGTATGACCCTGAGCAAGGTTCAACTTAACCTCTTTTTGCCTTAATCCACTGAAGTAGGAAATGGCAAACCACTTCAGTACCTTTGCCAAGAAAATTCTATGGACAGCATGGTCCATGGGATCATAAAGAGTCAGACATGACTGAACAACTGAGCCACAATCTAGTGTTAATAAAGATAACAGCATTATATTAGTCCTGTTCTCTCATTTTAGCTCCACAGGAAGCAACAAAATATTTTATGAAATCACCACTGGAAGACAATACTTCAAAGGGTGCTTCTACCAAATTCACTATACTTTTACATAATTCTGCAAAGGATTTCTTTCTCTATTAAGTTTTAAAGAACCACAGAATCTGAGAAGTCATCTAATCCACATCAAGTTTCAATTGGGTAAAGATTCTAAACATAAAGGGACATAGAATTAAGAGACAAAATGTAAAGAGTTCTTTTCCACAATTATGGCTAATGTGGTAATTCTTAGAGCAAGTGCAAAGAAGTGATAAAGATGACAAAAAGATTAAGACAACTCGCTACATAAAATAACAATTTTGTACAAACAACTGTTATAGTCAGAGTAGCTGTAGAGTAGGGAGAATATCTGCATCAAATATCTCTGATAGAAGACTGATATCAAAGATAAATAGACAGATAAACAGACAGACAGATAAAGAAACAATACAAATGAAACAAAGAACCATTCCCTTATGAATAAATGGCCCAAGAATATGAATAATTTTCTAAATAAGAATGTAAATTTTAAAACCATATAAAAAGTCCTAAATTCATAAGAAAAAATAAATTAAAACAACTCTCACACATCAAATTAGAATTATTAAAAAAAACACATTAAATTGCTCATACCAGAGACCTAGGGATCCAAAAAAAGTTAAAAGTCAGAAAGAAAATAATCATATATGCCAAAATAGTAATGGCAGCAGGTTTTGGTGGAAGAAATAAAGAAAACCAATGTCAGTACAACCAATCCTCAACTTTTACAAGGGTAACATTCCTAGAAGATGATGGGAAAGCAAAAACATGTGAATGTTGATATGTCAAACCTATAGGAAATAAAGGGATTGGATTGCCCCAACCACCCCAAACTGTAATTTTTTGCTAGAGATTGCTGAAAATGCACTTTTTTGCCTAGAATTCTTTAAAACAAAACATTAATTCTGATAATATGCATTTTTCCTAATACAGTAGCCATGATATAACCCATAAAATGCAGGGGAGAGAAGAGACAACACAGCACAGGATAGAGAGGGCCAGGGGTGATAATGTCAGAAGAACCTCAAGTTAGAAGAGAGGCAAAAAAGCAACCTGCTATCTCTAAACTTCTTTTTGGCTCTGTAGTCAAGCTATTCTGAAATGAAAAGCACAATACCTCAAGGTGAGTCCCTAGCACTAGTCTGACCTCAGAACTCCCACCAGGGGCCAGCTGGGCTGAGTCAGACCAGGCTCTCTGCAGGCCTGACATGGTGAATTGGGCTGCACTGCTAGCTGCCACGCTGGCCAGCATGCTTTGGAGCCTGGCAAAATGGGCACTGGGGGAGGCAAGATGCCCAGAGAGCATTGGCGAGAGGGCAAGGACGACCACCATCCCATTTACCCACAAACTTTTTTTTTCAATATCTTCATCATACACTTGAGATATGTGCACTTTAGCACTTTGTAGAACAGATTCAGTAACACTTTTACAAATACTTTCCTCTTTTTATTTTTTTGCAGATATAAACTATCATATTGATTTTTTTTCTCTACTATGCACAGTCACAAATAACCATAGTTGTCAACATGAGAATGAAAATGAGGTTACTAATAAAATTGCAGGAAGCTTGAAGTTATAAAAGTTAAACACATGGGGGCGGCTAGGTGGCGCAGTGAATAGAGCGCCGGCCCTGGAGTCAGAAGGACCTGAGTTCGGAGCCGGCCTCAGACACTTAATCCACACAAACAAAAACCTAGTTACTTAAGTTACTTAACCCCAATTGCCCTAAAGGGGCAGCTAGGTGGCGCAGTGAGTAAGAGCACCGGCCTCTGAGTTGGGACGACCCGAGATCAGATCCGGCCTCAGAAAATGAGCACCCACACATAAATAATGACTAGCCGTGTAACCTTGAGCAAGTTACTTAACCCCAATTGCTTTAAAAAAAAAAAAAGTTAAACACATGAATGTTGAAGATTGACTGTGTATGAATATAATATTATAGCACTGGAACAGCATCATATCCTCTTTTAAATAACATTCCTCTAATAGAAGTCTATGACCTAAATAATTATAACAGTTGAGATTTTGTATATTACTTAAGGCTTGCGCAGCACTTTTCATATAGGATCTCATTTGATCCTCACAATAACTCTTGGAATTGTATACTATTGTTATTTGTATTTTACATATGAGGAAACCAAGGCCAAGGACGGTTATGTGATTTGCCTAGGATCAGTTGGCTAGTTAAGTGTCTGGAGCTGGAACATGAACTGATTTCTGCCTGAATCCAAATTCAGCCTAGGTCTATTCACACCACCATGCTGCCTCCTAACACAGAAATCCAGTCTGAGGGTTTGGTTCTAGTGCTTGCTCTATCTTAGTATATTAAGACATAATATACTCTAGGAGTAAGAAGTGGAAGTGAGCACAGAGTTACTGTGCCACTCAATGATAAAAAAAAAAATTGTGACTGGAAACTGTTGGTACAAAATAATCTGACCAATTAAAGAATGGTAGGAAAGAAGTCTGGCACACAAGTGTTTTGCTCAGTGCAAAACACAGCCATTAGTCAGACCATGCCACCCATGTCCTCAATAAAATCCAGGGTCTCCCTATTTCTAAGATAAAATATTAATTCCTATGTTTGGCAAAATAGCACCAACCTACTTTTCCAGCATTATTATTTATTACTCTTTTTGACAAGTTCTATGGTTCAGCCAAACGAGTGTTTGTTTACAAAATACATGAAAGTCAATCTTCCATCTTGCATCACCATGCCTTTAACAGACTGTCCAGAATGCCCAGAGCACAATGATTCATCACCTCTACCTCTAAGAATCCCTGGTTTCCTTCAAGTGTAATCTTCCATGTGAAACCTTTTCAGATCACCCAGATGTTAGGGCCTCTCTTGCCAATTTACTTTGTATTTGTTTTGCATATGTTCATATATGTACATGTTGGTATCATACAGCTATTCTGATAGAATGTGTGCTTCCCGAGGGGAGGAACTCTTTCAATGTTGTTTTCACATCACTAATGCCTAGCACAGACGCTGGTACATAGTAAGTGATTAAAACATGCTTGATGACTGATGCTTTGGATGGTGATTTAGAGTGGTGAATCAGAGAATACACTATTTGGAGTGAAGAGAGGAAAATAGCCCCACTGGAGAGATTGGGAATCATGAAGGCAAACACTTGCTGATTTGTCCTTGGGTCTCTCCTCTGTGTCATCACTGTGGTATCTGTTTATTCATGTCTATGATATCAGTTTAGAAAAAAACAAGTGATGAAGCTGTGAGGTCACACTCAGCTTAGCACTGTGTCTCTAAAGTGCATTACTGAATTTGGATCCAATTTCCTTCTCAAAAGAAGAGCACAGGTGCCATTAGGTTTGTATAACAGATTGTACTGCTGGACTTTATTAGCAAAAAGAAATGTGCAAAAAAAAGTACCAACTGTAGAATTTCAATCTCAAGCCTTAACAAAGTACAAAGAACTTTAAAGATGCTAAATATGGTTTGTAGGAAGATTAGAGAAATGGTAACACTGATAGCAACTAACAATTTTTCATGGAAAATACTTAATAAGTCTTCTTAGTTCGAGTTTGGTAAAAAGGAAAAACTAACATGCTTAATACTGAAGATTTTTCAATTCAACCCTACAAGTCCTTTTAAAATAGCTTTTATTCAGAGAATACAATTCAATTATACAAAAACACTCATTTAAAAAGGTTTGTGTCTGCTTACCTAGATTCATGCTAAGATCTTGGAGATGGAATAGGTTTTTCAAATCTAAGTCCCTACTTCATGCATCTATACATAATCATCTGTACAACAATCCAAAGATATAGGTGTCTACGTCTTTTTTATGGAAAAATATATAATGCCTCAAGAGGCAGACGAATTGATTTAACAGCTCTGTTAACAAGTTCTTCCTTAAACTAAAATGTAACCACTTATAAACTGTAGTTTCCCTGCTTAAGGTCACAGAGAAAAAGGCTACTCCCTCTTCCAGGTGGCAGCTATCATTTATTCCCAAATTCTTTTCTTTGTCACACTAAACAGTATCACTGCTTTCAACAGCTCCTCTGTGATGACTTCAAGGTGTTTCATCATTTTGTTGCTTTCCTCTAGATCTGCTGTAATTTGCCAATGTCCTCTAGAAGTGCGGTAGCTAACACTAAAAACGATGCTCCAGATGTGATGTGATCAGTAATATTGTTTTTAATGTAGTCTAATAATACTTTAGCTTTGGGGGCAAACTTAATCCCAATTCTGACTCATACTAAGATTGCAGCCAACTGAAACTTCTAAACCTTTTCTGCACAAACTGTGTTAAGGCAAGTATTACACATTTTGTATCACTATAGGTATTTTATGAATCTAAGTATAATCTATCATTTAAAAATTATGTCTTATTAGGTTCTGCCTATTGTTGCAGTCAGTTGAGATGTGGTTTTGTAATGAAACATGAGGTATCCCTCTTAGCTTCGTGTCATACACACATTTATAAGCATGGGAGCTATGTCTTCATCCAAATCAATAATAAAAACACTATTATGCCTCTACAATTGCTTATCTCCTAAAAATAATTTACCACAAGTATGAAATCCATTTACATTTATTTAACTCAGCATGTTTTTTCACAATTATCTCTCTGTCTTCCATAAATGGGGGAGTGTGTCACTTTGACCAAAAATGCCATCTCTTGACTTGTTAGATTTCTCTGTCTCCTCTCACCCCACTGTTATCTCCAACAGAGTTTCAAGGATTCTGAGTGTGGCCAAAAAGACAACATATCTTTAGAGATGGTTTAGGAAAAAGGGAAGTACTATTCGTAGGAAACTTAACTGTTATTCTCTTACTAGTTAGCAGTTTTTATGTTACTTGCACAGGAGTATAAAATGTTTTCACATCTTGTAGAATGTCAAGTCTCTTTATGGAAAACAGAGGGAAACTATTATCTGGCCATTTCTTGGTTAGCACTTTCCCTTCCTTATGCTCATTTAATCAGAGTTTATAAATTACAAATGAAATTCCTAGAAACAAAGACAGGTCCCAAATCCATAGACAAAATCAAAATCAGAGACAAAGTTGTTTCTCCTATGGCATCATATCTATGACTGTGCCAGACGGTCCAGGGGCATAAAAAAGCACCAGGAGTGTGCCACTTCACAACACAAACTTAGCACTGTAAAGTATTACTAACTTGTAAAAATGGTAAAGTAAGAACTTTTGGGTAAGTCTGGCAAAATTATTATAATGGCAATAAAATCAACTTGTTGTACCCTAGTGTTTTTAAAATATATCTGAATTTGCTTTTATGTATACCAAATCCCCTTTACATCACGTAATAAGCATATTATTAAACTTCCTATTTCAACATATTTGTTAGTACACTTGAAAAGTTGAGTGTATTATTCTTCACTTTTTATCCTTTCATGCCCAGTCATAACACATATATATGTACATATATACACATATGTATACACAATACAACTTTTTATAATACACATAAGACTAGGTCTTAAAATTAGTTTCAAAATTTCACTTCAAATGATACTTGTTGAAAAGTAAACAAAAAAATTCACATTGGCTGTTATTTTGGTTCAATTCTTTTTTTTTTCTTTTTTGGAAGGGGGAAGGCTGGGCAATTGAGGTTAAGTGACTTACACAGCTGGTAAATGTTAAGTGTCTGAGGCCAAATTTGAACTCAGGTCCTCCTGACTCCAGGACCAGTGCTCTATTCACTGTGCCACCTAGCCACCCCAGTTCAATTTTTACAAACAGCTCCATTTACCTACTAAGAAAGAACTGAACCAATTGAATCAATAGAAAATAACGCGCTGAAATTATAACAAACATGAAAATAAACTTAGATTACTAGTTCCATAAGAAACCAAGACTAGGGAAGACCTAAAAGCAATGTGATCTCTTATTTCAATTGTGATTCAACACAAAATTAGAGAAAAATAAATTCTCAATTCGAACTCTAGAGTAGGAAACTGACCAAAAGTTAAATCATATCAACAAGCAATTTAAGTCCCTATCATGTGCCAAGTACTATGAATAAGGTCTGAGTATACAAAGAAAGTAAAAAAAAACCAGTTGTTTCTCTGAAGGAGTGCTAAAGGAGCTAAGTCTACTGGGGGAGACAACACATAAAGAACTATGTATAAACAAGCTACATACAGGATAAACTGGAGATGACCAAAACAGAGAGATGGTATAATAATAAAGGGGTTTCAGGAAAGGCTTTCCACTTTTAGAAGGCAGGATTTTAGCTGGGACTTGAAGGAAGTCAGGGAGACCAGAACATGGAGATGATGTGGGAGAGAATTCCAGGTATATGGGACAGCCAGTAAAAATGCCGGGGGGGGGGGGGGCGTGGAGCCAAGATGGCAGAGTAGAAACAGCTCATCCAAGCCACTCTGCCCCCCGATTTCCTCCAAATTATGTAAAAAGGGACTCTGAACAACTTCTGGAGCCCCAGCACCCACAGAACGACACAGAGAAGCTAACCTCCCGCTGAGGACAGCCCAGAAGCCCTGCAGGAAGGACCAGCGCAGCATTCTGGAAGCCGGCAGCGCGCAGCGCACAGAGTGCAGGTAGACGAGCTGAGCCAAGCCGAGCCCAGGTCCGCGTGAGCCGAGGTTTTAGCCCCAGGGTGGCAGGGCCAGGAGACGGCTGGAGGGACCCCAGAAAACCAGCAGCTGTGGCAATTCCAGAATTATCAACGTAAGACATGCCTAGGACAAAGTGAGAGGTTAGTGCCCTATGGACTCTGGGACCAGTATTTGAGGAATGCATCGGCTTCCTCCCCTGGGGGCTAAAAGCCGCTGAGGAGACCCGCCATTTTGTAGTTTTCAGAGGCAGCTCCAGCTCCTGGCCTGCAAACTGTAAGGAGATCCAGTGATCAGTCTTGGGGGGTAATCACTCTTGCTTTAACCTCCCTGGATCTGGTTTGTGATCTGGGGTAGAGGTTGTGGGTGGGCTTTCAGCTTCCAGAAACAGAAGTTGTCCCCCACATGTTCGGGACGAAAATTCCTGTCTGGCAGCAGAGCCATAGTGTGGCAACAAGCCCAGAAGTCAAGTAATTAAGTGGCAACATGACAAGGCAAAGGAAACAAATTAAACAGAAAAATGAAACCCTAGACTCCTATTTTGGGGGCATAGAAACAGAAAGAACTCACCAGTTAACCTACTAAAATAAACCCACAAATAAAAACTCCCAGGAACATTATAAACAAAATCCCGAGTTTTTAGGTCAAAGAAAAAATGCTGCTAAAATTCAAAGAATTTCAAGTCCCAAGTAACCAGTCATGATTCCACAAGGTTTAGGAGCCACCACTATAAGGGAGTAGAGAGCTTAAAATGTGATATTCCAGAAAAGGATTAAAATGATAGAAACTTAACCAATAGAACTGAGTATAGTGCTAGTTTGGAGAAGTATGTAAACGGGCGAGTACCTTTAATGAAACTCAGAACTTCCTAATTTAAAACAAAAACAAATAAGTGATGGATAGAAACTCTAAAGTACAAATACAGCAGGAGAGTGAAGGATAACAAGATAAACATGAACAATGATAAAGAATGAAACAAGGATAAACTGTTTACATTTTAATATGGGGAACTGATATATGTGGTCCCCTCAGAATCCTATCATTATCAGGGGTGATAGAGGGAGTCTAATTAGATAGAAGGTCTGTCAGTCAGGAAATTGGCAGTTATTAAGTACTGTTTGTGTGCCAGGTGCCATGCTAAGCATTGGAGTTACAAAGAAAGTCAAAAAAACAACCCATGCTCTCAAACTCTGATGGGAGAGACAACACGCAGACAACTATGTAAAGAGAAGATACATACAGGAAATATTGGATATAATCTCAGAAGGTAAACACTAAGATTGATGAAGGTCTAAAAAAACCTTGAAGAAAGTATCATTTTAACTGAGACTTGAAGGAAATCAGGGAATGTGAAATGCAGAAATGAGGAGAGAAAGTTCCAAACATGGAGGACAGCCAATGAATATATTGAAGTAAAGAAGGGATTGTTTCATGTGAGGTATAAGGATGGTATATTAGGAGTAAGAAGACTGAAAGTGTTTTTTTAAAGGCCATATTGGAAAGGTCTGTGAAATAATTTGATCCAGGCTGATTAAATCCCAGGCTGACCCATTGGCAAAATTGATAATCCCTAAATTCTTCAATATCAATGTCTATGGAGACTTATTGAGCAGAATTCTTCAATATCAATGTCTATGGAGACTTATTGAGCAGAATTTCCACAGAATATATAACCTTAAACTTGAGTGGGTGCAAGACACATTTCCTTATATCATGAGGAAGAGTAGAGCAGTGAGGGAGACAGTTCTATACCTATCCAATGAACCCAAGAAAAAGTAAACTGATTAAAACAGATCCTTCATATAGTGGGTCAGAAATAACCCAGGGGTTGAACATAACTTTACATAATACCCTAGAATGAAAGCCTATTCTGGTTTGGAAATGAAAGCCTGCACTAATTGTATGTAGTCCTGGGCTTTCTTGACCAATACACGATACCATAAGGGACTTCAATCTTGAAGTTTGGGAAATTCATTCATTTGATAAGAAGCAATTTGGTGGCACAGTGGAAAGAGTGTTGGATCCGGAGTCAGGACGACCTGATTTTAAATCTGGCCCCAGATTTACTAGCTGTATGACTCTAGGAAAGTCACTGTTTACCTCAGTTTCCTCTTCTGTAAAATGAGCTGGAGAAGGAAATGGCAAATCACTCCAGTATCTTTGCCAAGAAAAGGAGTTAACTGAAATGATTGAACAAAAATCTCACAAGGTGGTTGTGAGGATAAATAACACATATTTGTCAAGAGATTTCCTAACCATAAAGTACTATATTAATGCTAGATATTATTATTATTAAGAACTAAGTATCATCTATGTGCTAGGGTCTGGGGATACAAAACCAAAAAGGATCAGGTAAAGATGACCCTGAGGTGCATAGTACCAGAAGCAATGGCTTCTCACTACAGGGATTAGATACTACTTCAAAATGAAATGCTGTGAGAAAATGTTACAATTAGCCAGAAAACACCTAATTGTTAGTATAGTGGTTATGAGCAATTAACTGAAAGAAACTAAAAAGCATTAAAGGATAGTAACAGGCACATTTGATTTTTCCAAGAATTATCCTGCCTGTTTTTTATCAATAATTAAACAATAATGAGCTCAATTGTCTCCTGAACAAAACATTTCTTCTTTTGCCTTTATTTTTCTTTGCTCCCTAGAAAATAAGTAGGGCATGCATGGCCACCTACACAAGCCAGAGAACAAACAATCTATGTATATGAACAGTTTCACTTCAGTTTTATGCAGAAGGATATGTATTATTTCCAGCACATAAGTGGTAAGAGCTTCCCACTTCAGATTTAAGTCAGTGCTGTGTCTCTCATCTAAGGGCTGGAGATATAGGCAAGTTCATTTTATTCAAATATTTATCAAGGGTCTACTTTTCTCTTTAAGAATATACATTTGATCCTGATATGGACATGAAATTATTATTTTTCTCAATTTCCTTGCTAGAATATATTCAATCAGCTCCTGCACTTCTACCTATAGTTTATGGAATAATCCTTAATGAAACAACATAAATTATTTCAACTGCTTAGCATTCATTTTTTGTAGTGGACCAGTGAGTGACCCACATACTTTAATTATATTTAGAATTACAGCATTCATTATAGTAACACAGAATTTTATTCTTTGTGTTAATATTTTCATGCTGACAGACAATACTATTACTTTCAACTATTCTTTTTCACTAGCTTACTGATATCCTTTTGGTGATTCTTACCCATTCATTATGGAGTTTAGGGTGGGGGTGGAGAAGGGAGTTTGCACCTGTGATTTAATCAGTATAAGAAACTCCCTCTACTTAACACTGAAATTTCCTTATAACTTATAGACTTTGAAAACCGCTTCAGGCATTGAGAAGCGAAATCAGTCAGTTAACAAAAATATATTCAGCATTTACTATGTTGCAGGCACCATATTAAGCACTGTGGATATGAAAAAAGGGCACATACAAGATATACACAGAGTAGATGGATTATCTTAGAGGAAAAAAACTAGCAGCAAGAGAAGTGGAAAGCACCCCCCATAATAGAAAATGGGATTTGAGATGAGTTCTGAAGGAAGCCAGGGAAGCTAAGGGATAGAGAAAGGTGAAGAGGGAAGGTATCCCAGGGACAGGGGAGAGCTGGTACAAAGCATGGATTGAGGAGACGGGTGCTTAGATGTGAGGAAAAACAAAAGTAGGCCAGTGTAGCTGAATCATAGAGTTTATGGAATAAAGCAAGGCACAAGAAGACTAGAATGGTAGGAATGGAAGAAGCTGAAAAGGGCTTTAAACACTAAATAGAAAGTTTTCTATTTGGTCATAGGGGTATAACAAGGACACCCTGGTATTTGATCATTAGAGGGCTAACAGGGTCAAAGACCCCCCCAAAAAAGCATTTTTTTTTTCATTTTTGAACTAGAAGTAAACATTGGAAAGAATGGTAAAAAACAAGTTGAAAAATATTGTTTAAAAGTAAAGTTGAGTCAATAAATATTTATTAAGCACCTACTATGTATAAGACACTGTGCTTAAGTACTGAGGTGTAAAGTTAATGAAACAGGAAGCTCTTCCCCACCCATTAATAGGCCTAACACACGGAGCCTGAATCACATAGAGCCTGTGATCATATGGAGCCTGGGTCACATGGAGCTCAGTGTGTGGGAGGAGCCTGCCCAAGGAGGAGAGAAAGCAAAGAACAAAGAGCAGGCAAAGCAGAGAGAAGCAAGCTGTGAGTGGGCAGAGGGAGGAATCTGCCAGAGGGAATTTGTTTGTGGGAAGGCAAGACTGAAAATGGCTTAAGATGTCTGAGCTCCCTGGATCAGTGATGATACCCTGTGAAATCTTACCTCCTGGTATCCTGATGTTGCACATTTTTTGTTGTTGTTGTTTTGCCATAGAGGAAGAGAGTTTATTATATTTTGAGAATCTATCTTGGAAATACACATACATATTCATAGTGGCTGCTGTGGCTATCACATTGGCATTACATGAGGATAACAACAAAAAAGGCATGAATGAATGAATGAATGAATGAATGAATGAATGAATGAAACAAAACAAAACAAAAAGTCCCTGCTCTCAAGGAGTGGAGCTAAGAATCTGGCTTTTTTTTGGGGTGTGTGTGGGCGGGGGGGCAATTAGGGTTAAGTTACTTGCCCAGGGTCACAAGGCTAGGTTTTTGTTTGTGTGTGCATTAAGTGTCTGAGGCCAGATCCGAACTCAGGCCCTTCTGACTCTAGGGCCGGTGCTCTACTCACTGCGCCACCTAGCCGCCCCTAGAGCTAAGAACCTAATGAAGGAGAAAACATGTGAACAACTACATACAAACAAGATATACACAAAATAAATAGAGAGTAGTCTCAGAAGGAAGGCCCTAAGAGCAATTAAGGAATACAGGGAAAGGGTTCTTGGAGAAGGGAGGACTTTAGGTGAGTCTTGAAGGAATCCAGGGAAACCAGAGGAGGAGATTCTGGAGACAGAGCACTCTAGGCATGGAAGAGGCAATGATAATGCTCAGCCAGGAGATGGAGTAAAAAAGCCCAATGGACTAAAGACTACACAAAAAACCTCAGGACTACACACCACAATTATTTCTTCAAGAAGAGAGTTAGAGGGCAAGGTATATAGTAAGCACTTCAATAAAATGACAAAAAGTTAACCTAATAACAGAGGGAATAGTCATTTCTGAATCAGCACTGTGGATATGTGTTAGGGCAAAGATAAATTAATTTAAAATGGCTTCAATGTGGCAAAGTAGCTGTTTCCAAAACTAAGAAATTCATCAAAGAGCATACATAAACCAAAAAAATTTTAAGGATAGGGATATGAGACTGGTTTGGTGATTTAATTAACATAGAGAACTTCCAGGTAAGGGAATTTCCTCTACCAATGCAGGCCGGAATTTTCTGTGCAACTTAAAAGTCTTTAGAAAGTGTCTGTAGCACTGAGGGGTTAAGTGGTATGGTTAATGGCAAAACTTTAATTCTGGTCTTTCTGACTCTAGAACCAGCTCTTTAATCCACTTAAGCTAAACTGCTATAGAAAAAATGCCTATGAACAAAAATAAATAAATAACATAATATCAATAATGACCAATTCATATGCCTAATTTTCCATCACTATAAAATATGAGAATAATCTGGACTTGTAACAAGTATATACTTAATGAAAGTATGAAAAAGGAACGTGTAGGCTTTCATAAATAATATTCTACAGCAGACCATATTTTTATACATAACTGACTAAAACATACAGAGAATATTCACTATGCCTATTGTTTCAAATATAAAAAGTAGTTTTGTAGAACTAAATGGTACTTTTAGAACTCTCTTCCCATAAGATGGCTTCTATGAATGTCAAAACCACATGTAATTTCTTGAAAGGAAACATATGAAATTATACCTGAAAAAGATTAAAGGGAGGAAAACACCATATGTTCAAAAATATTTATAGCAATACTTTTTTTGTAGTGAAAAACAACCGGACAGTAAGAGGGTACCCATCCATTGATGAATGGATAAACAAATCATGCTATATAAATGTAATGGAATACTATTATGTTGTAAGAAATTATGAAAGGACAGAATCAAAGAAACTTGGAAAGACCAGGATGAGTTTAACTGTTCTAGAGTGAAATAAATAGAACCAGAACAATAATTTATATAATAACAAAAACACTGCAGAGACAAATAACTGAATGAAATGAGAACTTTGGTCTACACAAAGACCAGATAAAATTCCAGAGGACCAATGATAAGCCTGCTTTCCCATTTCCTTCCTTACAGTGAAATAATAGACTAAGGCAAAGAATGAGATATTTTCTAGACATGGCCAATATGGGAATTTGTTTTACTTAACTATGCATGTTTTTTACAAGTTCCCTTTTTCCCCTAAGGAAGAAAACAGATTTTGGTTCATTAAAATAATTTAAATTTAAAAATGAAAACAGTGATTGTGATTAATTACTCTCATAAATATCGGTGAAGGCAGATGTCAAAGGAAATATCCAAATGAACAAGGAATTCCCAAATGATGAATTGCTTCAGATTATATTGTTAGAGGATTACATTGTACCATGCATCCAGTCTCAAAACATTCACTCAGGCAGTCAACAAGCATTTCTTAAGAAATTATGACATGCCAGGAACAGCATAAGGTCTCTATCCATGAAAAAAACAAGTGAATGAGAATGCCTATCCAAACACATGATGTACAGCTGGATAACCAATCCATATAAACGGTCTTTAAGAGTATGTATGTGCATATGTATGTACATTTTGCATAGATAATACAAATGGGTAATAAAGTGGGTCCAGAAGAGAGTAATGAAATACTATGGCTCAAAAGAGTTAGAATCTCTCATCACCCAAAAACCAGTGATGAATCCTATGATAGGCGACAGTATATTACCAATTCAAAATTATACATCAAAGAGCTGTACAACTAGAAAAAAAACAAGGTCTTCTATCAAGAGTAAGGTGACATATAGCTATAGTCCTCAATAATACCCAAATAATAGTATGTGATCTATAGAAAGGCCTGTAACATATATCACAGACCCCCTATGGAAAAGCTGTAGAAGAATAAGAATCCATCAAGGATAGGTTACCATGCTCACAAATGGAGGAAATAACCACACCACTGAGATTATAATCTTTCAAATATACATTGTCAAAGTTCTTCTCTGATCACCTAAATATATGAAACTCACTTCAGAATTAGAAAAAAAAATCATTAAATTTGAAAATGTTGCCCAGAGTTAAAGATGGATATATTTTAATAAGCTGTGGGGCTTCAATTTGATCAAATAATAAGCATTTATTAAGTGTACTAGACCTGAGGAAAGAAATATGAATGAAACAAGCTCAACTTACAAGGAGCATTCATTTTAATAAGAAGACTGCAAGGACTCACATAAATATATACAGAAAAAATATAAAATAGTTAAATACAAGATAATTTGAGAGGGAAAGCACTAGCAGTTGAGGGAATTGAGAAAGTCTTTACATAGAAGGTGTTGCTTGAGTTATAATTTGAAGGAAGAGAGGGATTCTGTGAAGCAGATGTCAAGAGGAAGTACATTCCAGGCATGGAGGACAGCCAGTGTAGAGACAGAAGATGGAGTTTCATTTGTGAGGAATAGATAGAAGACCAGTTTGGCTAAATCAAAACATATGGTAGTGGAAAAAATCTGCAATGAGGAGGGAAAGATAGGTTGGAGCAAGGTTGTAAAGGAATTTAAAAGCTAAACAATGGAATTCCTTGAGGCAATAGGGAACCACTGAAATTGAGTAGGGCAGTGATATGGTCAGAGTTGAGCTTAAGAAAAATCATGCTGGTTACAATGTAAAAATAAATTAAAGTGGGGAGATAATTAAGGGAGAGACAAATTAGAAGGCTATTGCAACAATCTAGGCAAAAAGTGATGAGGGCCTAAATGAAGACAGTATCTCTGTTAATAGAGGAGTCAGATATGAGAAACACCGTGGGAGGGGGGGCTAGGGGGTGCAGTGAGTAGAGCGTCGACCCTGGAGTCAGAAGGACCTGAGTTCGGATCCGGCCTCAGACACTTAACACACACACAAACAAAAACCTAGCCATGTGACCTTGGGCAAGTTACTTAACCCCAATTGCCCTCCAAAAAGCAAAAAAAAACAAAAAGCACTGTGGGAGCTCAGTCATTTCAGTTGTGTTCAACTCTTCATGACCCCATTTGGGGTTTTCTTGGCAAAGACAGAATGGTTCGGTATTTTCTTCTCCAGCCCATTTTAAAGATAAGAAACTGAGGCAAATAGAATTAAGTGACTTGCCCACTAGGAAGTGTCTGAAGCTGGACATAAAAACAGGAAGATAAGTCTTCCTGACTACAATTGCCACACTCTACCCATTACACCACCTAGCAGCCCCATTGTGGGAGTAGAAAACGTGAAATTTTGCAAACAACTGGATATATGAAAGAAATTAAGATAAAGTCAATGTTATTCATCTGAAAAATTAGAAGAACTGTGATTCATTTGAAAAAAATAGGGAAGTTTAGAAGAGTGGTGGGTATAGAAGCAGGGGAGAGATAATGAATACTGTTTGGGACACAATGAATTTGATATTTTTCCAAGACCTCCAGTTGGAAAAGTTGCAATAAGCAACTGCTGATGTAAAATTGGAGCTCAGGGGAGAGATTAAGGATAGGAATAGAGATCTGGGACTCAGCATAGAGAAGATAATTAAAGCCATGGGAACTGATGAGGTCACATGAAGAAAAGTGTAAAGAGAAAAGAGTAGGGAGTCTCAGACAGAAACTGTGGGGTACATTCAGGTAAGGACTGTGATCTAAATAATGAACTAGCAAAGGAGACTGAGCAGGATTATATTAGATAGAGTGTAGAACCAGGAGATGCCATGAAAAAATTCATAAGAGAGAATATCCAGGAAAAATGGGGTGGTCAACAGAGTCAAGTGCAGCAGAAAGGCTGAAAAATAAAATGACTGAAAAAAAGACTACTGCATTTGGCAATTAAGTGATCTTTGGTGCCCGGAAAAGAAGAATTTTCATCAAGTGATGATGTTTAAAGTCAGACTGCAAAGGACTGAAGAGTATGTGAAAGGAAAGGAACTGCTGTCAGTGAGTACTGAGAGCTTTTTTTTTAAGGGAGTCTGATTGAGAAAGAGAAGAGGGATATAGAATAACAACCTGAGGAGATGGCAGATCCTAGTTAGTTTTCTAAGAATTGAGAATACTTGGGCATATTTAAAGACTTTACAGAAAGAATGAATGGGGAGGGGAGGGCACATGGAGTTGCAGTCTGCTAGAAAAGAGTACAGAACATGGGACAGAAAGGCCATATAGTGGCAAGAAGAGCCACTTCATTGTCTGAGACTGGTGGAAAGGAAGAGAAGGTGGGGGATGATGTTAAGATGTTTTGATATCAAGGAAAGAAAAGGGACTTCATGAAGAATTACCTCAATCTTCTTAGTAAAGTAGGGGGCAAATTACTAGATTGAAAAAGGGAGAAATAAGGTAGAGGCAAAAGGGTAGAGGACTATGTAGATCTGAATTAGTTAAATACTGGTTAATATTAGAGAAGGAAGAAAATGAGATTATGTGGGACACAGGGGCAAAAAATACTAAAGAATGGAAGGACTGAAAGTCCCAGTAAGTAAAGAGAATGTATTTAGGAGGGATAAGGCATAGGAGAGATAGAATAAGAGGTTATGGTCAGATAGAGGAATTTCAGAATTTTTAACGAAGAATATTTCTGGGTAATTGTGAGAGCTATTCTGTATCTTAATGTGTGACTGATATGTAGTAAGGGAGTAAGTTTTGACATTCAAAGAGACTGAGAAATTGGGAAGCTAAGGAGTTTGAAGGTACAACAACATGGATTTTGAAGTTTTCTAATATAAGGGGCTAAGAGTAAGGGAAGGAAGAAAAGGAGGAGGAGGAGGAGGAAGAGGAAGAGGAAGAGGAGGAGGAGGAGGAGGAAGAGAAGAAGAAGAAGAAGAAGAAGATGATGATGATGATGATGATGATGATGATGATGATGATGATGATGATGATGACGACGACGATGATGATATCTGGGGACCAATATAAAACAACCACCAGAATCTGGATTTAGTGGAAAATTTGGCAACTATGAGCATCTAAGACAGAGAAATTGCAAAGATATGGTAGTAAAGGGAGAGCCTGGAAATGTCAATGTGGAGCAAGTAGCATTGCAAGCCCCTCTCCCAGACAAGTGTGTCAAGGAGTGTGACTGAGGTGTAGCTCGTAGTGGAGAAGAGAATCAGAGATAAAGTGTTGTCACAGTGGGTCTGAGTCCCAGGGAGGTCTAGTAAATAAAAGGAGTGTGAGAGAAAGAGATTCAAGATGATGGGAAATTTGTTCATTATGGAATGTGATTCCAGAGGGCATAGTAGAGGCAGTGAAAAGGGTTGGACTGGGATATAGGTGACATAGAGTTGAGGAAGATAGGGATGGATAAGAGAGCAGGAATTGGGGAGTAGGGAAAATTTCCCCTTATGAAGCCTATGGTTAATTAATATGGATGGGGGCCGGAAACAGGTGAAAGGAAATTGTTAGCTTTTTCAGGTATTAGTTGAACTAGATGAGGGGTTCTTAATCTTTTTTATTTAAGGACCCTTTTGGCAGTCTAGAGAAATATATGGATTCCTTCTCAGCATAATGCTCTTAAATATGTAGAAGAAAATACATAGGATTATAAAGGAAATAAATCACAATGAAATATGATTATCAAGATACTTTTAAAATATATTTACAGACCCCAGGTTAAGAATCTCCTATTAGACTGTAAATTCCTTGGATCAGGGACTGTCTTTTACCTTTTTTTTTTTCAACAAATGCTTTATTAACTTCTGGTTTACATCATTCATTTCTACCAGATTTTGAGTTACAATTTTTTCCCCATTTTTCCCCTACCCACCATCACAGAATAGCACTCCCACAAGATATCCCCGTATCCAATCTGCTCTCTCCCATATCTTCTCCCATGCCCCCTTTGACTTTTCCAATGAAGCAAGGTGAATCTCTTTGCCCCAAAGCCTGCACATCTTATCTCCCAAATACATGCAAAATAGTATTAATAATAGTGTTTATATATATTTGAAACATTTAATTTTAAGACCTCGAATTTCTGATCCATTCCCTTCCTCCCTTGTCTCCCATTCCCTCTGGGAAGATAAGTAATTCAGTATATGCTGTACATGTATAGCTATGTAAAACATTACCATAGTAGATATATGGTAAAAGGTTGCTTATAATTCCCTCCCACCCATCCCACCCCCCACCTGGTCCATTCCCTACTTTGATCCTGTCCCTCTTCTATAGTGGGTACTTCCAACCTCCCCTCCCCCCAGAATCCCTTCCCCTCCATTACCCGCCCTTTCATTCCCCTTCCCCCTACTCTGCTGCAGGTTGGGATATCCCATTTAGTATGTATGTCATTCTCTGCCTGAGCCAAATTTAATGATAATATGGCTTTGCCTTTTTGCCTTCTTGTTCTTCCCTTCTCCTGTAGCCACTTCCCCTTGCTTCTTCTACATGAGATAGTTTACCCTACCCTGTCTCTCCCCATCTCCTCTTGCCACTTTCCTCTCTCACCTCATAATTTCACCCCTTATGTATCATCCCTTCCCAACAAATTCAACCTATACCCTCTATCCATGTATAACTGTAAACATATATACACATATTCACATATGTATTCATATGCCCATATACCCTTCTTCAATTATTTTCATAATAAGAAAGGTTTCATCAGACACAGTTATTGTTTTTCCATATAGGAATGTAAATAGGTCAACTTTGATAAGTTCCTTTTGATTTCATTTCCCTGATTACCTTCTCAAGGATCTCTTGCTCCTTGTGTCTGCATGTCAAATTTTCTATTCAGTTCTGGTTTTTTTCCTCAAGAATGCTAGAAAGTCCTCTATTCCACTGAATGACCATATTTCCCCCTGAAACAAAATACTCAGTTTTGCTGGGTAGGTGACCCTTGGCTTCAATCTCAGCTCTTTTGCTGTCTGGAATATCATATCCCAGGCCCTTCAACCCCTCAGTATAGAAGCTGCCAAGTCCTGTGCTATACTGATTGTGTTTCCACAATATTGAAATTGTTTCTTCCTGGCTGCTTGGAGTATTTTCTCCTTGATCTGGGGATTCTGGAACCTGGCTATAATATTCCTGGAAGTTTTCTTTTGGGGATCTTTTTCAGGAGGTGATTGGTGGATTCTTTCAACCTCTATTTTGCCCTCTGGGTCTAAAACATCAGGGCAATTTTCCTTGAGAATTTCTTGAAGGGTGATTTCTAGGTTCTTTCTTTGATCATGGCTTTTAGGTAGTCCAATAATTTTTAAATTATTTCTCCTGGATCTATTTTCCAGGTCAATGGTTTTTCCCATGAGATATTTTACATTGCCTTCTATTCTTTCATTTGTTTGGATCTGCTTAACAGCATCTTGATTTCTCATAAAGTCACTAGCTTCCATTTGCTCCAGTCTAACTCTGAAGGAATGAATCTCCTCAGTGAGCTTTTGAGATTCTTTTTCCATCTGGCAAGTTTGGCTTTTTAAGGCATTCTTCTCCTCATTCCCCTTTTGGGTCTCCTTTGCCATTTGAGTTAGTCTATTTTTTAAGGTGTTGTTTTCCTCAATCAGGCTGTTGACCCTCATTTCATACTTTTCCTGCATCCTTCTCATTTCTCTTCCCAATTTTTCCTCCACTTCTCTTATTTGATTTTTAAAGTCCTTCTTAAGGTCCTCTATGGCCTGTAATCTGCTCATATTTTCCTTTGGGGCTTTTGGAGCAGGATTTCTGACCTCACAGTTCTCCTCCTGTTCCATGCTTTGATCCTCTTTGCCCCCCAAATAGGAGTCTAATCTTACATTTTTCTGTTTATTTTGTTTCCTTTGCTTAGGCATGGTACCACTTAATTACTTGACGTTTGGGCTTGTTGCCACAGTAGAACACTGCCACCAGACAGGGGAGCTTCTGTTCCGAATGTTGGGGTCTTCACAACTTCCGATTCTGGCAAGCTGAATACCCACCTGTAGCAGCAAGCACCCCAACATCCCCAGGGTGACTGCCAACACAGGTTCTTACATCTGCTTTTCAAAAGGAAAGCAACTCAAAATGGGTTAATAAGCTTACTTTAATCAAACAAACATATATTACTTAGTTCAGGGGAAAAAGGTCAGCGCCCCACACTTCAGAGTATACAGACAGATCAAACAGACAGGCTTCCAAATTGTCCAACCATTATATCAATACCAAATCACAGTTACCAGAGAGGGAAGCATCAACATCTGGGTTTTCAAAGCCGGGGGGCTCTCAACAACGGCTTCCCAGAGTCTCATCTGGCCAAATCACACAACACTTCTCAAAGTGAGCCCCAAAGCAAAGCCTCTCCTCAGGGTTTATACAGCCTTCTCCTGGCTCAGAGAATGTAAGAACCTCCTTGACCCACTGCCCAATCACAAAGTATCAAGGTGTGGGGCTTTCTGGAAAAACAAGCCTCCCACCACAGGCTCCAGGTGCACATAAGCTAGGGGCAGGGAAGATCTTTAAATTTGCATTTCCATTCCATTCGGCCCCAAGATCTTTCATGCCCATAGCATACACAATTTACATTTGAATTAGCACTAAAACATCTCTTAGGTCACATTTTCCAGGTACATAAGAAAATCACAATATAATCTCAAAATACAATAGTCCAAGTCTTCCACTCATGGGGCAAATGTTAACTCAGTCACTTATCAGTAAAATCAAAAAATAGTCACACTTAAGTTAACTCAATCAGTTACATCAGTTTTCATAGTACAAGTCTTCCACTTGTGGGGCAAAGTCTTGATTAACTCAATTAGTCTCTTATCTGTAACAATATCTCAAAGTACAATTAGTCACTTATTCAGTAAAGTCTTACTAAGTATGCCCATAGCATAGACAATTTACATTTCAATTAGCACTAACCATCTCTTAAGTCATATTTTCAAGGTACATCTAAAGTTACCAAAGTGGCCACTGGGCCTTAAACACAAAATACAAAGCATTATCACATCAGTTCACAAAATACAAAGCATTATCACATAAAGTTCTCTTGGGAGGAGGGGGGTGTCCTTCCCATAACACTGCTCCAGCCCCTGCTTCCAAGTCTAGAGAGGGGGCTTGGCAACAAAACCAATGTGGGGTCCTGGGGGTCCATGGCACTTCACCCCACACACCATAGTCACAAGTCCATCTTCCCCCTGGGTCCCAAACTGTGGGATGCAACAAGGAAATACATTCAGTGCCCCTGCTTTGCCACACAGTCCTTATCTTGTCCTATGGCTGAATTCCAAACTCCTGGGTTCCTTCTCCTCCAACAGAAGGCAGCAGCTCCAGGCGTCTCCACAGGTCTCCATGCAGGCAGCTCACCATTCCTGCTCTCAGCTCAGTGAAGTCAGCATGCAGGCCATTCTTCTCTCCTGCTCCATGGCTCCACAGAGTCACAGCTACCATAACTGGGAAACAAACAATTATCCCAGCCCCCATACTTTCCTTTTACTCAGCAGATCCTGTCCCTCGTCACCATTTTGTGGCAGCAAGCACCCCAGCATCCCCAGAGTGGCTGCCAACACAGGTTCTTAGACCTGCTTTTCAAAAGGAAAGCAACTCAAAATGGGTTAACAAGCTTACTTTAATCAAACAAACATATATTACTTAGTTCAGGGGAAAAAGGTCAGCACCCACACTTCAGAGTATACAGACAGATCAAACAGACAGGCTTCCGAACTGTCCAGCCATTATATCAATACCAAATCACAGTTACCAGAGAGGGAAGCATCAACATCTGGGTTTTCAAAGCCGGGGGGCTCTCAACAACGGCTTCCCAGAGTCTCATCTGGTCAAATCACACAACACTTCTCAAAGTGAGCCCCAAAGCAAAGCCTCTCCTCAGGGTTTACATAGCCTTCTCCTGGCTCAGAGAATGTAACAACCTCCCTGACCCACTGCCCAATCACAAAGCATCAAGGTGTGGGCTTTCTGGAAAAACAAGCCTCCCACCACAAGCCCCAGGTGCACTTAAGCTAGGGGCAGGGAAGATCTTCAAATTTGCATTTCCATTACACCACCCAACAACCTCCACCCCAAACGTGGGCGGGGGGGGGGGGGCAACTTCCGTTTCTGGCAAGCTGGAAACCCACCCACGACCTCCACCCCAGATCACAATCCAGATCCAGGAAAGTTAAAGCAAGAGCGATTACCCCCCAAGACTGATCGCTGGATCTCCCTACAGTTCTCAGGCCAGGAGCTGGAGCTGCCTCTGAAAACTACACAATGGCGTGTCTCCTCAGAGGCTTCTAGCCCCCAGAGGAGGAAGCCGACGCATTCCCCAAATACTGGTCCCAAAGTCCATAGGGCACTAACCTCTCACTTTGTCCTAGGCATATCTGTGTTGATAATTCTTGAATCGCCACAGCTACTGGTGTTCTGGGGTCCCTCTGGCTGCTGACCTGGCTTCCCTGGGGCTAAAACCTCAGCTCACAGGGACCTGGGCTCAGCCCTCTGGGCTGTCAGTTCCCAGGGCGCTGCGTTGGCCGCTCCCTGCAGAGCTGCTGGGCTGTCCTCAGCAGGAGGTTAGCTTCTCTGTGTCATTCTGTGGGTGCTGAGGCTCAAGAAGTTGTTCAGAGTCCCCTTTTACATAGTTTGGAGGTAATCTGGGGGGGGAGAGCCTTGGACATGCTGTTTCTACTCCGCCATCTTGGCTCCGCCCCCGTATTTTACCTTTTGTGTATTTCCTAGCACTTAGTAAAGTGCCTGATACCTAGTAGCTTAATAAATGCTTACTGACTGATTGAATCCCTGGACTAGATGGTCTCTGAGGACAATCATAACTGAAATTTTGTTGTCTGTGGTCTCAGTTTTTCATGCATTCAAGGTATATACATACATGGATATGTATGTCTCTATATTTATCATATATTTGCATATATATTTTCCACATAGATGATATTAAGTTGGGAGGTAACACTAATGTTAGATGACAGTATTATTTCCCAAATGCCTTTAATGAATTGGAACTCAAAAGACAAATCTAAAAATGTGAAATTTTAAAGGATAAATGTAAAGTCTTGAGACCCTGAGTTTCACAAAAGCAATCATTTATGTACAGGATAGGGAAATCATGGCTGGAAAGGAGTTTAGGTAAAATAACCCTGGAAGTTCAGCAGATTGCAACCTTAAAGTGAGCATAATCAAACATAATGCAGCAGCTAAAATAACTAATGGGATTTAAGTAGTATAAATCCAAATCCAATAAAAAGACAATTTCAATGTAATCTGCTTTTATTAGATGACATCTAGAGTACTGTGTTCAATTCTGGGTGCCAGAATTAAGAACTAGTCTAGAAGGAGATAGAGACAATGGTGAGGGTCATCAAAATTATGCCTTAGTAGGAGAGGAATGTCAAATATCTAAAGAAAGCAAGCAAGTATTTTCAATCTTATGAAGAGGAATTAGATTTATTCTATTTGGCCTTGGAAGCCAGAACTAAGATTAATTGATAGAAGTTTGAAAGAGTGTGATTTTTACTCAAAATAAAGACTATCCTAAAAACTGGAAATAGCTGTCCTAGAAAGTAATGAGTTTTCCAACATTGTAGATATTCAAACAGAACCTCCACCATAGGAGGAATTCATTCTTTATACTTGTATCCCAGGCTCTACAAACATTTCCTGATGCATAATAGACGCATAATTAATATCTGATGATGGATTGTTGATAGATTCATGTTTTAGGTAAAGAGTCAGACAAAAAGAAGTGAGTGATTCTTTCCACTATGAGGATTCTGTGATGCTATTGTTTCAGTCATATGTTTCAGTCACAAGTAAGGACATGATGAGGAGAGACAGGTTAGAGAATAGAGTTAAATAAGAAGTAGATGTTTCCACTTGTAGATAGCCATCAGTAAGTCCTTAACTAAACTATACATATGTTGGACTCTTGGCTACACTAACAAAAGGAAAAATACTATAGACAATCTTCAAGTAAATTTATTTTGGGGTAATATTTGACATTTAATTACTTAAATTACTGAAATCATACAGCAAAAAACACAAATTATCAGAGTGGTAATATTAAACCTGTAAAATAACAGTAGCTAGGTGGTACATAAGATAGAAGGCATGATGGGCATGGACTCAGGAAGACTCAGCTTCCTGAGTTCAAATCCAGCCTAAGATCCTTACTAGCTGTGTGACCCTGGGCAAGTCACTTAACCCTGTTTGTCTCAAGTTACTCATCTGTAAAATGAGCCGGAGAAGGAAATACAAAACATGCCAACAAAATTCCAAATGGCATCATGAAGAGCCAGACACAATTGAAAACAAACTGACTGACAACAATGAGAAAGCCACAATAGAGCATAAATAACAGAACATCAGGAAAAAAAATTTACTTAAGAGGGAAACATTCACATAGACAATTTATAATGTGGGAGATGAGATTTAGAAATAATATTATGAGACTACTAAATCTAAACATAAGTCAAAGAGTAGCCTCAATTTCCCCTCCTTTGTGGGGACAAGGAAGGTGGCACAGAGAGAGAGGTGATGAACTCAGAAGAAGAGAGAGCACAATGTATGGCATATCAATGCTCCAAAAAGCAGAAGGGTCATAGCAAGCATTAAAGTCTGAATAAGACAATATTCAAAGCAAAACTCTCCATGGTGGTTGGCACTGCAGTTATACTTTCATGATGGAAAAGTACTTAAGGGTTCTCAGCTGTTTTGTGTGTCATAGACTCCTTTGGCAATATAGTGAAATCTATGGACCTCTTCTCAGAAGATTGTTTTTAAATAATGGAAGGAAATGCTAAATTTCAGTAAGGTTAGTGAAAACAAAGATGTAATTATTTCTCCCATCCAAGTTTACAGACTCTCTGGAATCTATCCTTGCAGCTCATAGAGGAAGGTGCATGGAAATCAGGTTAAAAACCCTTAACTTAGAAGGTCACAGTGGGAGCCACCATCTGTACAACTTCACTCTAAAGCATTTTGGCATAGTAGATAGTGTGCTAGATTTGAAGTCAGAAAAATGAAGTGTAAATCCCACCTTTGATACTTACTAGCTTATATAACTATGTGCTCATGGGCAAATCATCTAACCTCTCAGAGACTAACTTTACTCTTCTAGAAAATAAGAGTTTTATCTCCTGTGTAGCTCACAATCGCTGTAGAACTGATCTCATAGGGTTGCTGTGGGACTAAAATGAGATAATGCATATAAGTTACTTTGAAATTTTTTAAAATATAAATGTCAGATAATAATAATTATATAAATAAATGTGTTGATACACATAAAAAGGTTTTTCTTCCTTCATGCCTCAGCATCTTGAGCTCTGGCCTATGGAAAGTGATCTTAAGTCCCCAAGGAGAAAAGGGCTATTTTACATCTACTTTTCTTGATACTTCTGAAAGAACTAAAGGTGGGTCAAAAGCTGAGGAATTAACCAAGGCTAGTGTTTCCTTGTGATTGTTGACCTCAAATGACCCTGCAGACTTATGTCTAAAGTCTAAAATTATTTTCTAAAGGCCCATGAAAAGCAATTAAAGGAATAACTGGGGAAAATATAGTTCTTTCATATCATTAACCATATTTTGTATAGGATAGATTTTTACAGAAACCAAATTACAAAATTATAAAATCAGAAGAAAAGGAGGTAAAAGAGGTTTAAAGGAAATTACTAAATTCCCTTGCCTTCAAACACACCTAAAGTATTCTAGAAAAGTTACACTTTTAAATAACAAAACCTCTTGTAAAATATATTAATTGTCTGAAAATATTTTAAACAATTATACATATGGAAAGCTCCAAAATGGCTTGCTAATCTGTAAATTAAAGAAAGAAAATACTTATGTAGATGAGGAACTTTACTAAGCCACTGTAATAAAGAAATTAAATTATTTTTAAAAAATTTATAAGATAAAAGAAAAGTGAGACTGCTTTGTAAACTCAAAAGACTGGTACTATTGCTTTAATGTTTCACTGTTTAAAAAGCCCTTTTCACAGTTTAAAATGTTTCACTGTTTAAAAAGCTTTCAGTTGCACTCAAGCAGAATTCAGGTATCAAATCTGCAGATGAAGTAGTCCATATACAAAAGCTAGTTTATATATATGGAAAGAAGTGCTCTGAATGCCTGCTTCTATTAAATTCGCTTCCAGCCTAGAGTAAAAATTTTGTGTATATATGCCTATGTATGTGTGTGTGTGTATATATATATATATATATATTCCTACATAACATAAGTATGTAATTCAATGAAACCTTTATAAATGTCAGATTAATTACATTTTCAAGTGCAGATGGGTTTATGGAAACTACACAGCTGAAAATAGATTGTTATTTGCAATACTATAAGAGCATAATAATCTTCTAGGATAAGTCAATTTATAGCCTATGCCAAAATATTAAACTGCCACATAACAAACGTATTTGGCACATAATTTATAAGGTAAAGAGAAGTAATTTATACTACAAAAAAGCCTATAACACTGTTCTAGGTTTTCTCCTGATTTTCATATACCACCACAAAATTCCTGATATGATATATAGGTAGCATATTTTGTGTCATGTGTGACTGAAAGGTTTTTTTTTTTTACACATCTAATAATTATAATCTTTTTCTTCATTGAGATAATTAATACTGAAGAAAAACAGTGTATCAGACAGCTAGGTGGCACAGTGCCAGGCCTAGAGTTACAAAGATTCATCTTCATGAGTTCAAATCTGGCCTCAGACACTAACTGTGTAACCTTGGGCGTGTCACTTAGCCCTGCTTGCCTCAGTTATCCTCATCTATAAAAGGAGCTGGAGAAAGAAATAGCAAACCACCTTAGTATCTTTGCAATAAGATCCCAAATGGATTCACAGAGTCAGACACAAGTGAAAAACAACTAAACAACAACAAAGTAAAATATTAAACAAACACTGGCATATAAATCTTTATGCCAAGTCAATTAACATTTTCCCCAAAATTCATATTAGCTTCAATACAATCACAAATGCACATTTTAGCTCCCTTGAAAGCAAGTTAATGTGACTTTTCCCCAAAATTACTTTCTGATGAGATTATAAAGTTCACTACTATGAAAATAAAATCTAGAAATTGCTTCTCAAGGCAAGCTCCAGAAAGAACCATATGCTGTAGGACTTCATATTTCAGTGGACTTTTAGATTGTCACTAAAATTAAATAAAAGCTAAAATATTTCTGTTTTCAACTAGTCAAGTTTGATATTCACTTTAGTAGAGGCTATTTCTGATTCACTGAAGTATTAAGTTCTTGTACTAATTCACAATCAACCCTGAACATGCAACCTTGGTCTAATTCACCTCCAATTTCTCTAGCAGATTGCCTTCACTATCATTCATTCAAGGCTCTGTCCTTGGCCCTCTTCTCTTTTCCTTAGATACTCCTTCACTTCTCAGCTCCTATAGACTAAATTATTATATCTATGACAATAATTCTCAAATCTATTTATTGAGTCCTAGCTTCTCTGCTGACCTTCAAGTCCAACTGTCTTTCAAACACCTCCAACTGTCACATAGATAACTCAAACTCAGTATGTCCAAAGCAGTACTCATTATCTTTCCCAAAAATACACACCCCCCCGCCATGACCCTATCAGTGATGAGGACACCACCATCCTCCCAGGCCCCTAGGTTTAGAACCCAGGTGTCATCCTCACTTTTTCATTATCATTCACACACACACACACACACACACACACACATGCGCGCGCGCTAATATGTTGCTAATGCCTGTCAATTTTGCTTATTCGTTGTCTCTTGAACATACCCCCTTCTGTCCTCTGACACTATAACCACCCTCATTCAGGCCTCATGTTCTCACACCACAACCATTACAATAGCTCACTGGTTAGTGAGACCATCACAAGTTTCTCCCTATTCTAATCTATCCACCATTCCAATGCCAAAGTGATTTTTCCTAAAACACAGGTCCAACCATGTCATCCTTCCATCCAACAGACTCCAATGACTCCTTATTAACTCCAGATCAAACATAAAATCATGTTTGGCATTCAAAGCTCAATAAACTCCTTGAGAACCACCTAAAGTTCTTCACTTCTCTTCTTCTTCTCTTCAAAATTCTCTACAATCTGGTTTCTAACCTCATTATTCAACTAAGAACTTCAAGGCAATATGATAGTGAAAAATAACTTAAACAATTACTCTATATTTTTTCCATTATTTCTATGATAGGAGTAGTACATTTTAAATGAAAAAGAAAAAAATTGGTTCAACTTACTCTCTGAAATTTACATTCTCTCCAATAGCCTTACTGCCTATCTAGGAAATGCTCCCCTAATAGGCTTCCTTGTTTGAATGCTTGAGTACTTCACCTTGACAACCATTTCATGGGAGACCCTATAGCCTAGTTCACCACTTCCAGCTCAATTCATTCTCTGGATCTTCCTACCTCCTCTTAAGCAGCCTTTTCCCCTTTCTTCTATCAACCCCCTTACATTTCTTCTTTATATGTTGTCATCCCTCATTAGAATGTAAGCACCTTCAGATAGGGACACCTACATCAAGGTGTTTGTTTGTATTTGTATACCCCAGTGCTTTAGCACAGTGGCTAGCACAAATATATGCTTAAGACGCAAGAAGAAAGAGATGCCTGAGAAGGTAATCAGGGAAAAGAAATCAAAAGGAACTTATCAAAGTTGAACTATTTACATTCCTATATGGAAAAGCAATAACGGTGACTGATGATATCTTTCTCACTATGAAAATAATGGTAGAAGGGTGTATGGTCATATGAATATATATGTGAATGTGTGTGTATATGGTTACAATTATATATGGATAGAGGGCATAGGTTGAATTTGTTGGGAAGGGAGGATACTTAAGGGGTGAAATTATGAGGTGAGAGAGGAAAGTGGCAAGAGGAGATGGGGAGAGACAGGGTAGGGTAAACTATCTCATGTAGAAGAAGCAAGGGGAAGTGGTTGCAAGGGAGGGGAAGAATAGGAAGGCAAAAAGGCAAAACCACACTCTCATTGAATTTGGTTCAGGGAGAGAATGACATACATACTAAATGGGATATCTCAACCTGCAGCAGAATAGGGGGAAGGGGGATGAGAGGAGGGATGATGGATGGGAGGGCATCCTTGGGGTGAGGGGAGGTTGGAAGTACCCACTATAGAAGAGGGACAGGATCATGTAGGGAATGGACCAGGTGGGGGGTGGGATGAGTGGGAGGGAATTATAAGCAGCCTTGTACAATTTATCTACTATGGTAATGTTTTGCATAGCTAGACGTGTACAACATATACTGAGTTACTTATCTTCCCAGAGGGAATAGGTGACAAGAGAGGAAAGAAATGGATCTGAAATTCGAGGTCTTAAGATTAAATGTTTCAAATATATATAAATACTATTATTAATACTCTTTTGCTTGTAATTGGGAGATAAGAGGTGCAGGCATTGGGACACAAAGATTCACCTTCCTCTAATGGAAAAGTCAAAAGGGATATGGGAGAAGATATGGGAGAGAGCAGATTGGAGGAAGTGATATCATGTGGAACTGCTATTCTGGGAGGGTGGGTAGGGGAATAACAGAGGGGAAAAATAATTGTAACTCAAAATCTGGCCAGAACCCACAAAATGACACAGAGAAGCTAACCTCCCACTGAGGAAAGTCCGGCAGCCGGGCAGGGAGCGGCCAGCACAGCGCTCTGGGAGCCAAGCCCAGGTGCGAATGAGTGTATTGTTTCAACCTCTGTTTTACTCTCTGGTTCTAAAACATCAGGGCAATTTTCCTTGGAAGGATGATTTCTAGGTTCTTTCTTTGATCTTGGTTTTCAGGTAGTCTAACAATTTTTAAATTGTCTCTCCTGGATCTATTTTCCAGGTCAGTGGTTTTTCCCATGAGATATTTCACATTGCCTTCTATTCTTTCATTTGTTTGGATCTGCTTAATAGCATCTTGATTTCTCATAAAGTCACTAGCTTCCATTTGCTCCAGTCTAATTCTGAAGGAATGATTCTCCTCAGTGAGCTTTTGAGATTCTTTTTCCATCTGGCAAATTCGGCTTCTTAAGGCATTCTCCTCATTGCCTTTTGGAGCCTCTTTTGCCATTTGAGTTAGTCTATTTTGTTAAGGTGTTATTTTCCTCAGTCAGGCTGTTGACTCTCATTTCATACTTTTCTTGCATCTTTCTCATTTCTCTTCCCAATTTTCCCCCCACTTTCTCTTATCAGCTTCTTAAGGTCCTCTATGGCCCGTAACCAGCTTGTATTTTCTTTTGGGGCTTTTGGTGCAGGATTTCTGACCTGACAGTCCTCTTTCCTATTCCATGCTTTGATCCTCTTTGCCCCCAAAATAGGAGTCTAATGTTGCATTTTTCTGTTTATTTTGTTTCCTTTAACTAGGCATGTTGCCACTTAATTACTTGACTTTTGGGCTTGTTGCCATAGTAGGACTCTGCCACCAGTTAGGGGAACTTCCGTCCCAGACACTGGGGTTTTCTCAACTTCCAGAGGTATTAGTTGGGTGGCCTCTGTGAAGCCTCCATACACTCTGGCAAGCTGGTCACACACCCCAAGACCTCCACCCCAGACTGCAATCCAAATCCAAGAAGGGTAAAGCAAGAGCGATTACCCCCAGACTGATTGCTGGATCCCCCTACAGTTCACAGGCCAAGAGCTGAAGCTGCAAAGTGGCAAGGTGGCACAAGCTGAGCCAGCTCCTCAGTGGCTTCTCATTCCCAGGTGAAGAAGCTGAGACATTCTCCCAATCAGTCCCAAAGTCCATAGGGCACTGACCTCTCACTTTGTCCCAGGAATCTATGTATTGATAATTCTGGAAGCACCACACCTGCTGGTGTTCTGGGGTCCCTCCAGCCGGCTACATGTCTGGCAGCCCTCAGGCTAAAACCACAACTCACAAGAGCCTGGGCTCTGCTCCCAGAGCGCTGTGCTGGTGGCTCCCCGCTGGGCTGCCGGACTGTCCTCAGTGGGATGTTAGCTTCTCTGTGTCATTTTGTGAGTTCTGGAACTCCAGAGGTCATTCAGAGTCCCCTTTTTACATAATTTTGAAGTGGTGTTGATTGGAGCTCCGAGGAAATGCTATTTCTACCCAGCCACTTGACTCCACCCCCCCCCACTTTCAATCATTCTTGATGAAAAAACCAGAAATGAATAGAAAATTTGACATTCAGATACAAGAAGCAAGAGATGCTTGAGAAGGTAAACTGGGAAAAGAAATGATAAGGAAAGTATCAAAATCATACTATTTAAATTCCTACAGGAAAAAAACGATAACTGTAAGTGATGAAACTTTTCTCAGTATGAAAATAGTTGAAGAAGGGTATATGGGCATATGAATACATACGTGAAAGTGTGTATATGTTTTCAGCTATACATAGAGGGCACAGGTCGAATTTAATAGGAAGGGATGATACTTAAAAGGTGAAATTAAGAGGTGAGAGAGGAATATACTGAGAGGAGATGGAGAGAGATAGAATGGGGTGAACTATCTCATATAGAAGAAGCAAGGGAAAATGGTTACAAGGGATGGGAAGAACAGGAAGGCAAAAAGGCAAAACCTTATTCTCACTGAATTTGGATCAGGAAGAGTATTACATACATACTAAATAGGGTTTCTCACCCTACAGGAGAGTATGGGAGGAGGGGATGAAAGGAGGGTCAATGGAAGGGAAGGTAGGCTGGGGGGGGGCGGTTGGAAGCACCCACTTTTGAAAAGGGATAGGATAAAGTGGGGAGTGGACCAGGTGGGAGGTAGGATGGGAGGGAGAGAAATATAGTCAGTCTTTTACAATATATCTACTATGGTAATGTTTTGCATAGCTACACATGTACAGTATATACTGAGTTGCTTATCTTCCTTTTAAAACCAAATTTTTAAAAAATATATAAATACTATGATTAATACTATTGTGCATATAATTGGGAGATAAGATGTGCAGGATTTGGGGCATGAGGATTCACCTTGCCCTACTGGAAAAGTTGAAGGGGGCATAGGAGAATAGATGGGAGAGAGCAGATTGGATGAGGGGATCTCCTCTGGGACTGCTATTTTGGGGCGGTGAGTAGGGGGAAAATGGGGGGAAAATGTAATTCAAAATCTGACGGAAATGAATGATGTAAACCAGAAGTTAATAAAGCATTTAGAAAAAAAAGCTAATGAGCCAAAAATAAATTAGATAAGACTATGAGAATCCTTTCTAGACTGATGTGGCAAGGTCCTTATAGCCGTTTGTGTTTGTGAGGGGAGTGGAATTTGCTTTGAGCAGGTCTGCAGACTTTAGACTAGTTCTCAGGGTAATAGTAGTAAGGTAATAAAAGCAGCACTAGTAAATTTGAGCATAACATGAACTGTATAAACTGGTATACATTGAAATCCTCTGAGATTTTGCTAATTATGGACTCTTTTCATCTGGAAATTTTCATTTCATTATCAAATTTGGATTGCTTTTCATTCATTTTAATTTGGATACATCCACCTTTGTACCTGAGGGCTGCAACTAGAAATGGAAGAACCCCAAGCCATTTTCTCCTCACCTCCAACATACATTAAAAGCACGACTATGCTCATAATGGGTAATTTTCCAACAAAGATTAAGTGTTTCCACATGTTGTCACAAAGCTCAGTCACTTTACTCACATACTGTTCAAAGAAAATAAACCATAGGATGCTCATGAATCACAATACTTGAAGAAGCTTGGGTGTATTTTACCATATAGCTCCATTTTCCCTTTGCTTCCCTCTCCCTCCCTTTCCTTATCCCTTCCATGTCCCTCCCCCACTTAAATGAAGGTTGTTTTTTAAGGGACATTATTGCTTCACAAACTGCTAGGAAGGAAATATTTCTATGCAATAAAAATTCTTTTGGTATTTTTTACTCCCCTCTAGTTCATACAAAACAGGAAAGCATGATACATTGCCTTTTATGGTTACAAAAGATCCAGACTGAGGTTCTTAATGTTCTTAGACAATTGAGCAACATTATCAGCACAATACTTTCTTGACTTAATGTAGTTTTAATAAGAAAAGAGACCTAGAATCATTTAAACTTAATATATCTCCAGAGAACATATATTTCAATGGAAATGTTTACTAGAATAAAATGTAACAAGGCATTCAATAAAAAGACTTATAGTTATTAAAATTATGTTAGCAAGGTATTATTACACAATAAAAGTAATTTATATTCCTTTTCAGTCTTCTAAAGATTGATAGCTCTTGGTAATTCCATCTTATCAAATCTTACAATATAAAAATACCTATGTTTTTGTTTTTGCATGACTTAATGATTCAGCATATTCAACCGAAAATAATCACTCGATTTTTATGAACAAATCTTGTGACCAAATTTTGGACCTGTATTCACTTCTATCCAATAAATATTAAGTTCCTATTATGTTCAGGATGTATAAATTGGTGATTCATTTGTTGTTGTTGTTCATCCTTAGAATAAGTATGACTTCATTAGCTATAAAAAGTGTCATTTTCCCTATTATTTCTGATTTTTTTTAAGTGAAGGTGAAAGTAGATGTAGTTGATGATCTATGAAACACTATTCTTCCCATTTGTCAATGAAGACAATAGAGCCACTTATCGTGAAAGTGGGTAACATGAATGGGGAACCCTTTCCTTCTGTTTAATGATTTCATTACAGAAGTGATTACCAACATGTTTTTATACAACCTCCAGTCATTTCCACTTATGGTGTATTTTGCCTCATCCAACTGGATAAAAAAAAAAAGTTCATTTCATTTTGTAACATTCTACACTCTGTGCCAATTTCCTAACAAGATTTCATAATATACATAGCATTTATTTTTTAAAATTAGAACAATAAAATGGACACTCTAGAGCTAAATAATACATTAGAAATAGCTTTGAACCTTTTATTTTAAAGATAAGAGAACTGAGGTACAAAGAAAATAAATGACCAAGATCATTTACTAAAATTGTAACAATCAGAACTGGAACATGGGCTTCCTGACTCCAAATCTAGTATATTATATACTACTACCATACCAAACTACTTAACATACTGCCTGAATCAACTAAAATGAATAACTGGAAATACCTGGGAGTGTCAGAAAAGCACCACTTCAGGGTATCTACTCATGCAGAAGTGACTAAGTTAAGTTTATACATACTTATGTTAACTGGCTCTGAACAGTTTTTTCCCCTCTGGATTCTCAATTTCTTAAAAAAAAAAAAATAGCACATATACCTGATACAGGGTTGAATCTGTAAGACAAAGCCACTAGACTGGTTATTTCTTCTTAGTAAAAGGCTCTGGTTCGATCACCACTAGGTAAAAGAGTGCAGTTGTCCAGGGCAACCTCAGCCTCTGCAATTTAACTACTCTTAATGGCCATGATTAAGAAAAGACAATGATTTAGTTCTTTAAAAGACTCATTTGTATATTTTAAAGATTATAAATTAACTGATTTTTCTAAGTAACTAACAAACAATTCTTTAATTCACAGTTCAAATGATAGAAAGGCAAGTTAAGAGAACATGGATGTTTAGGCAAAGGTGGGCTTTTTTCGTTTTTATCAACTCTGACCTCATAGTCCACTTCAATCTTAGTAGATGTTCTGCTTTCTCCATGCATGGTACACCGGGCTCATTCCTGGTTTTGCTCTTCATTTTTAATATTATCTTACCTCAGTGATCCCATTGTCTTCATCTGTCAATTTACCTTACTAAAGAGAAAATTCCTGCCTACAACATGGTGTGTAAAGTATATCTAGACACAATCTACTATCTCAAAAATAAATAAAAGTATTCTTGTGTCTTGTCACTAAAGTTTGTATTTTAATCTAATTTTTTCACAGAGCTATTTTAGGTTGATGTATAAAATTTTCATTTATTAACTGATCATTAGGGGAAAATATTCCCTGGTGTCACACCCTAAAGAAATGTTTTGGACTTGCCTGTTTCCTACTATGAGGTCTAACTAGCTCAGACTTACAATAGGGAAACTATACATGAGGCTTCCTATTTCCACCTAGAGTTTCAAAATGTCTTTTCAGTTGTAAACATTTCCCATCCTACTAAGTACTGAAAAAGCTGTTTACCTATCCTAAATTTCAGAGTTTTCTCACTAGAGACTATTCATAAAACAATCTAAACATTTAGAATAATACAGACTCAAGTATAGAATCCCAACTTTTCCTCTGAATGATTTGGAATTATGATATGAATTTAAATTAAAATACACTGACAATATGATATAAAATACTTGCAGATGCATACTGATTTTAAATTTTGATGAAGAAAAAATTTACCTGTAAATGAGTTGCATCAGGAATATATATATATATATCATATATGTAAACGTCATGTATAGTATATATATTTATATACATATATATACATGGATTGATTGCAAAGTTCCTTTCAAGAATATTTGAAATGATTTTTTTTAAAATAGTGTGTGATAAGTTTATAGGAATACATCTTATCAGGGAAAGAAAAATCTATAAAGGTTAAGATAACTTGAGTCCCCATTATTCCAAAATGTAACTTTATATCTTTATAAAATCACTTTTACTAGTTATTATACCTTCTATCAGTTAAATAATGAGCTAAATTTAAGCCAGTTTTAAAATACTAGCAATATCAACAATGATATATAGACTTAGATATTGATATTTATATATTGATAAGTACAGTACTTCATTATTAAATTTTGATATAATTGTTAAGCCACCATTTAAAATTACAGTCAATGCTCACATATTAGATTGCTAGAAAAAGGATATATGTGGTATTTCTATGTTTTACACTTACACAACATAAAATGAATCTTATCCTCCCATAAGAATACTGTTATAATAAAGAGAGGATTCCTGACTGGCCTGATGATCAACTTCTTATAGAAATTACCACAAACACTATATTTAAGCCACTTAAAAATGTTACCAGTAAAATAAGAAAAGGAAGTTTTCTAAAGTATATACTAGCCAAACAGGGCAATATAATAACCAGACATGTAGAATTTTATTCAATACAATGTAATATAACATATTACAGGAAATTCTTTTCTTACATCTTTGTAATTCCTGCTTTACTAGTACGACAACAAATCATATGGTAAAGAGACACTTTCACTGGGGGCATGGAATTTCCATACATATATCTCTGGAGAAACTCATCAGAGAAAACTGTTTTTCTACCCTCTTTATTACTAAAAATTGCACTTTAGTGAACAGCCATTAGAGAATAAGCTATTCACTGTGCCATTGTGGTGAAGAACCCTTTGCCTGTAACTGTTTGGAGAAGTATTTCTTTGAGTGATGCAAACCTGGAGTGACAAATACAACCAAAAAATGAAAAAAATGTGAATAGAAATGAAAATATAAATCTAAATGAAAAAAGCTGTGAATTCAAATAATTCTAAGGCTTTAATATTAGGGACTGAGCATGTTTCCACGAGCATAAAAATATAAAAGAAATATTTCATAATTGCTGATACACTATGAGTAACAATTTGACTCTAGAAAATATTATCAAAGAACACAAAATTGATATCAAAACTCTAAAGTTAAATTTCTCTAACACTTTATTCAATGACAGTATATTTGCTCTCAATTTGATTATATATGCTTGGTTTGAGATAAGGCATCAGTACTGGCTTTATGACAAACTAAAATACCATTTTAAAAAGTCAAGTCAACAAGGATTTATGAAATGCATACTATGTGAAGAACTGTCACGTGCTGAAGACAGAAAGACAAAGCTGCCCTCAAGAAGCTCATAGTCTAAAGGGGAAATAATGTGAAAATATTTATATCCAAACAAGATACATGCAGGATAAATTGGAGACAAATGGAGATAAACTGGAGAAAGAAGGCACTCAAATTAAGAAGAACTGGGAAAAACATCTTATAAAAGGTGAAATATTAGCTGAGAACTGAAGAACTGAGAAGAAAAGGTAGGGGACGGAGATTGGAAGATAGAGAGTTCCAGGCAAATGGGACAGTGAATGAAAACAGAACTTTTTGTGAGAGGAAGAGCAAATAGATCACTGTCATTGGATCTCAGAGTAAGCAGGGAGGAGAAAGATATAAGAAGACTGCAAGGTAGAAAGGGGTCAAGTAATGAAAAGTTTTATAAGTCAAACAAAGGATTTACATTTGATCCTAGAAGTTTGATCCTGGTTTAATCTTGATTTTACATTTGGTCCTGGAAGGAACCACTGGAGTTCACTGAATGGGATGATGGGAGTGTAGGGATGGTGGGGAACGGATGTTGTGAGTCTGTGTGTGTGTGTAGAGAGAGACAGACAGAAAGAGATATGTTCAGACATTCATTACAAGAAGTTCAATTTGAAAGTTGTAGGGAAGATGAACTGGAAGGAGAAGAGACTTGAGAAAGGGAGAATAACTAACAGACTATTGTAATAGTCCAGGCCTGAGATGATAAATGTCTGTCCCAGAATGTCAATGTCAGAAAAAGAGATAGAGGTATAAAGAAGAGATATTATGAAAATGAGAGAATTTAGCAACTGACTATCCAGTTGGGCAAGAGGGAAGATAGTGTAGAGTTGAGGACACTGAGACTGTAAGCCTGTGTGACTAGGAGGACAATGATGCCCTCTATGGTAATAGGCCAGTTAGAATGAGTGGAGAGTTTTGGGGAGAAAAGACAACAATTTAAGTTTTGAACATGTTGAATTTAAGATGTCTATGAGACCTAGTTGAGATGTTCGAGAGGATGCTAGATATGGGATACTGGAGGTCAGCAGAGACCTTAGGATTAGATAAGTAGGTCTGAAAATCATTTGTATCAAGATGACAGAGATCAGAGAACTGATGGTATCAGGGAGTGAAACAGTTTAGAGAGAAAAGAATGAACAAAATAAAGCCCTAAGGGATCCTTACAATTAGTGGGAAGATGTGGGTTAAGATCCAGCAAAGAAGAACGAGAAGAAGTCAGAGAGGTAGGAGGCAAACCAGGAGAGAACAATGATATGAAAACCTAGAGAGAAGTAATCATCAAGGGGAAGAAGGTGATTGACAAGAAGGATAAGGTTTGCGACAGTGTCATTAGATTTGGTAATCAAGAGCTCATTGATAACTTACAAGACAAAAGTTTCACCTGAATGATAAGATTTGAAGGCAATCTGCAGAGTTAAGGGAGTATGACGAAAGGAAGAGCAGGCGTGGATGGCCTGCTCCTGGACGTTAGCCACAAAACAAAAGATAGAGGATGATAAATAATGTATAGATGATAACTAATGGGTAGTAAATTTGGAGAATTTCCTTTTTTTTCTTTTTTCATTTTATTTTTGGTACGGCAAATATCTGATCAAGTAGACAGTTTTCATTTTTTACACTTCCAAACATGCTGGGATATTCAGAACCTGTTTCCTGCTCATGATCTCCTCGTTACTTAAGGGATAAAAATATTTACACTACTGTTTTAAAAAAGATTTGCTTTTTCTTATCCCATTTTAAAAATATTAAGTGAATAATGGATTTACTTTACATATTGCAAAAGGTCAGTCTTCACCTTTATCCATGTCAAAAGTTCAGTGTTTACTATGAGATCTGAGTTGTCATATTTTATGTGAATATTTTGTGTAAGATAAACAACTACTCTGTGTACTAGATCTAAAGCCTGTAATCAAGGATAATTATACTATAGAATAAATACCAAAAATTACTGCAATTTAATTTTAATCTTACATATTCTATAATAATAAGTTTTGGAGGGGTGGGAGGGCTTGCTGGAGCAATGAGGGTTAAGTGACTTGCCCAGGGTCACACAGCTAGTTAAGTGTCAAGTGTCTGAGGACAAATTTGAACTCAGGTCATTCTGACTCCAGGGGTCAATACTCTATCTACTGTGCCACTTAGTTGCCCCAAGCACAAGTTTTTTGTTTTGGGTTGTTTTGTTTTGTTTTGTTTTTCAGAGGGGAAGGCAAGGCAATTGGGGTTAAGTAATATGCCCAAGGTCACACAGCTAGTAAATGTCCAGTGTCTGAGGTCCGATTTGAACTCAGGTCCTCCTGACTCCAGGGCTAGTGCTCTATTCACCGAACCACCTAGCTGCCCCAATAAGTTTCTTTTTTTTTTTTTAAACATAAAGGAACAAAGAGTTTCAGTTCTCTCTCATTAATGCTTCAGTCATTACCATACAAACTGTAACTACCATGGAAGAGAAAAATAATCCAGTATAGGAGATTAGTTTTAAGGATTTTCTCTTTGTATTCTTATGCCACACAAGACTTAATATACATAGCCAGTCAGCTTTACACCCCTATTAATTACTTAGAATTCTACTGTTCCATTCTTAAGAAAGTAAAGTTACTAGCAATTTTAGCACTTGTCTAGGATACTTAAAGATCAACAGAATATTATAAAAGATAAGAAGATGTAAGCTAAGACATCATTTAAAGATCATTTAAATCTCTACTACCACTCACCTTCCCCCACTTAAAACTGATGGAAGAAATTTTCTATATCCTCAAAAAGAACAGAAAAAGAAGAAATTTTACATTAAAACCTTCCTTCTAAAACATAAAAAGTAGGACTTCTTGTTAACATGACTGACTATTTAGTACAGCAAAAAAGTAAAATGAATTTGTACTAAAATATATAAAAGTACAATAATAATTCATACCACAAAGACCTTTTAATTAGAAAGTTAAAATGTCTTCTTTGAAAAGGCATAATTTAATGCAACAATCTTTGCATTAGATAGAAAAATGTATAGGGTGACACATGTACATTATATACTCATCCATGTGTGGCAGGATTAAATGTTCTTCAAAAAAACCTGCAGGAATTATGACTGATAGCACACGGAATGTATTCCTTTGTCACTAGCTGTCCCATATGATTACCAGGTTCTTCCAAACATCCAAAGGTTAACAGAAAATTAATCTATGATCAATAAACAAGCATTTATTAATCACCGACTATGTGCCAAGCATCAGAAAGAATCAGTCAGCTAAAAAGTTTCTTATCTCCAACACTTCCAAGAAACAGAAGCAAAACACCACACACACACACACACACACACACACACACACACACACACACACACACACACACACACACACACACACCTGTGCAGAGTACTCCAAAGATTCTGGTACCAAAACCACACTAAAACTTTTGGGCTATTCTGTATACAAATTTGTAACCTCCAAAGATACACCTAGTCTACAACTACAACATAGTTCATGTTTAGAATGGCTACAACTAGAAAAGACTTTCAAGGCTGACTTCTCTTCCAGCTCTGTGAAGGAGAGAATCTCTGTTTATTATCAGGGCAGGGCACCAACTGTGTGAGGCCACTTTCCCAACTTGTTAGCAGCTACTTAGTTTGTATTTTTAAAAAGCCATCTCTAGTCTCTTACATTTTAAACACAGGTGTGGTATGCCTCCAAAAATGCAACGCTGCTTCTTGATCCAATTGTCTTCCATTATGATTAAGGAAAAGGCTTGCTTGTTAGAACCTGCATAAGCTACAAAGGAGGCATGGCACATTCAGTACTAAAAATGGGGGTAGGCACAAGCACCAACTGGCTTCCTATTAATTTCAAGTACAGTAGAACCTCAATTAACATTCACTATATGTTAAGTTTGAGTGATATTTGATAAAAATTATATATGGATTCACACATACACATACATATATATATAAAATATAAATATTTGCTGTATCCTAAAGACATCATACAAGTGGGAGGAGATCCATTTGCCCAAAAATATTTATAGCAGCCAATTTTGTGGTGGCAAAGGATTGGAAATAAAGGGGATGCCCATCAATTGGAGAATGGTTAAATAAGTTGTAGTATATGAATGTAATGGAATGCTATTGTGCTATAAGAAATGAAGAGCAGAAGGACTTCATAATAACCTGGAGAGACTTATATGAACTGATGCTGAGTAAGGAAAGCAGAACCAGGGGAACTTTGTACACAATTACAGACACATCATACCTATGACTAAACTAACTTTGATAGACTGGGCTCCTCTCAGCAATGCAAGGTTATAAGATAACTCCAAAAAACTCATGATGGAAAGGATATCCACATCCAGAGAAAAGCCCTACGGAGTTTGAATGCAGATTGAAGCAAACGACTTGTTCTCTCTTTTGTGTTTAGTTTTCTTACATTCCTCCCTTCTCGTTGTTTACATCATTGGTTATAATTCTTCTTTACAACCTGACTAATGCTTAATTCAAAGGTATCTGTAGAGCCTATATCATATTGCACGCCACCATGGGGGCAGGGGAGTTGAGGGAAAGGGAGGACATTTGGAACTCAAAGGACTGTGGGAGGAAAAGTAGATAAACAGATTTAATAAAATTAAATTTAAAAAATAAAATAAAATACACACATTTATATATCCTTCTTAAAATGCTGTATGAGCCTAGGCAAGTCACTTCAATCTCTCCTGCCTCAACTTCAGTATCTGTAAAACAAGAATAATAATAGCACCTGCCTTACAATGTTGAGGACCAAATGAGATGACACATAATACTTTGCAAACTTGAGAGTCCAACATAAGTATTATTATTCTATCTACACACACACACACACACACACACACACACACACACACACACACACCAAAAAGGAAGATACGGTTTACTGGGCCCTCTCACTACTTGAGGCTTTATCCTGGGTGGTGTCTTTTCTTTTGCTTCCTTACCATTTCCAAACCATGCTGTTTTTTCTCATCCCTCTCAATGCATCAACAAGCATTTATGAAGTTCTTGGTATGACCTAGGCATAGGCTAAATGCTAGGGATACAAAGAAAATCTAAAAATACAGTCCTTGCTCTCAAGCGGCTCACTGTCCAGTGAGGAACATAATACACAAATAACTATGTATAATCTAACTACCTACAGGATAAATCTGAAATAATCAACGGAGAGATGGAGAAAGGCTTCCTGGAGGTTGTACTTAGATGGGATCAGAGAAGGAGAGCCTTGGAGAGGCTGTATCATTGTATCTCTCCAGAATACAGACCCAAAGTTGGTAATTCTCTATTTCTTTTCTTCCCTTGGAGTGCTTCATAGAGCCCAGAGACTTAATGCTGGCGAGAGTAAAATGTATTTAAATCTTTTTTTTAAATTTACTTTCTCTTTATAAACAACGTTAACCATGGGCATTTACTAGTCTGGGAGTACTCAAAGGCAATGAACTTGAGAGGAGGAACTGGGGAAGAATATCACCAGTGAAAAGAAAGGGAGAAATGTATGTGTTTTGTCTCTGACTGAGGTTTATAGCTAACTTTGCTTTCTCTGGGGATACAGATACTTGGAGCCTATAGAGAAGGATTCTTCTGCTTTGCTTCCAGTCTCCTGGCAACTCATAGCCTTTCCTTCCCCAGCTCTAATTATTTTTTCAAAGTCCCAACAGGAAGCTAGGTTCCTCCTTTAGCCTAGCTTCTAAACTTTCCAACTTCTTACACATGCCTCCCTGACACATCCTTCAATACAGTGACACTGGCCTCCTGGCTGTTCCATGAACATGATGCTTCATTTCTCAGTTCAAGCAATTCCGAGTGCTTGGAACAGTTTCCCTCCTCCCCTCTGACTACTGATTTCCTTGGCTTCCTTTAAATCCCAATAAAATCCCACTTACAGGGAACTTTCCCTAACTTCTAACCTTTTTCAATTCCAGTTTGGGTTGTTTTGACCCCCAATCACATCCAACTCTTTATGACCCCCCAATTGGGTTTTTCTTTGCAAAAATACTAGTTTGCAATTTCCTTCTCCAGATAATTTTACAAATGTGGAAACTGAGGCAGTCTCTGCATTCAAGGAGCTCCGTGAAGATTTATCCCTTAGTATTTCAGATTGAAATGATATATTCCCACTCTGAAATCACATAACATTTTACACTATTTTAATGGCAATTATAATTTGTTACATTGATTTGTGAGCATGTTCATCTAATCAAAGATATGGTCTGAAAAATATAAGGCAATAGGTAATAATCTTATGAGTGATATAATTGAAATGCTCCTGAACTACAAAGGAAGGTAGTAGTAGTTGTAGGTTTGTGGTACATGGGAGGATGATTAGGTAAGGATTCCTGGAGAAGGCATCATAAAAACTGGGTTTTGAATGTTAGCAAGCCTTCTGACAGACAAAGAAGGTGCCATTCCAAGGACATTCCAAGTAGAGTGAACACCATGAGTAATGATGTACAATCAAAAAAGTATGATCTAAGTTCAGAGAAAAATAGTGTATACTGAATGGAAGATATTTCTTTTGGGGAGGAGTGAAAGAGTGAGAAACAATGATGACAAATCAGTCATTCAATTAGCATTTAAGAGTCAGCTATGTTCCATGCCCTGTACTAAGCACCTGGGATACAAAGAAAAGCAAAAGACAGTTCCTGCTTTCTAGGAGCTCACAACCTAATGGAGGTAACAATAAGCAAACAAATATGTATAAACTATATTCAGGATAAATTGAAAGTAATTAATAGAGAGACAGTATTAGAATTAAGAGGGATTGGGGAAGGCTTCCTGTGGAAGGTGGGATTTTAGCTGGGACTGGAAGGAAACCAAGGAAGCCAGGAGGTGGACAAGATGAGGAAGGAGTATTCCAGGCATAAGGAATTTCTCCAGTCAGAGAAAACACTGGGAGCCCAGAAGGTAGATAATATAAAATCTAATAACAAAAAGGTTATGTTACCTCATTTTATTGAATGGAAACAAGTGGAGATTAGATTCAGATACTGGAGAATCCTTAATGCCAAGCTAAATAGATTGGTCTTTACTAAGAAGGCAATAATAACACAGATTTAGGGCTAGAAGATTTTTAGATAAAGATTACAAGCAGGGATGTAATGTGATCAAATTGGTTCTTTAAAATTGGTTCTTTATCTGGCCAAAGATTGTAGAACTAATTGCAAGATGTTGGAATCTGGAAGAGAGGATACAAGTTGGAATGCTACTGTACATACATAAGATGAGGAGAAAGACCATGTTTAAGTCATATTTGTATTCATTCATTCAACAACCATTTAGAAAGCAACTTCTCTCTCTCTTATACACACACACACACACACATACACAAATATGTATACACACATATTCATAATGGAATGTATAATGCTAAGAACTAGGTGAGATCCAATTACATAAACATTTGTTAAGCATTTACTGGATTCAGAGAAGGTCGAAAGGGAGTTATGAATTTATATTAAATTTACTTCCTGCCATGAAAAAGATATAGAAATATCAAGATAAAGAAGTCAGGGTCCCTTATCTGAGGGGACTGTAAATAATTATTATAAAAACAAATCAACAAATTTCTAGAAGACTAAAATATTTTCTGATTTAATGATAGGTTTTATAATAAATATATGATAGAATCACATAATTCATAAATGAGATCTATACTCCTGATGATTTTTTAAAGAGATACTGTTGGTTACAAAGGAATTAGAAATTGCCTCTTCATCCCACCTTTTCTCATCCTTATGAGAATCTTAAAGTTAAAAAAAACATAAAAGACAAAACTGATTCCTGAATTCATTCTATTTTTAGGCATATATATATATGTATGTATCTTACCTCTTGTCATAAGAATGGGTTAATAAGCAACAGACATATGATTATGTAATAACCTGCAATTATTTTTATGGCAACTGCATGCCAATCTTTTTATGAAATATTTACTGTGTACATATATAGCAATGGCAGAAATTACAGGTCCTAATAGTCTTAAGAAAAAAAATCTGAATTAAGTCACCCAATGTAAAATACTTGTGAACTTTGAGCTGATTCATACAAACTTCATTTAAATATATATGTGTGTATATATATGTGTGTGTGTATAAGTATATATGTTAAGTTCTAGAATATTAGACTTTTAAACAAACATACTAAAAAATTCTACCAAGCCAACAAGATTTTGGTTTAATTTTAAAGATAGGGAAAAACCTTTAATGTTATCATTTTTACAAATGTTTTAAATATTATGTGAATGTGATAAGATTTTAAGTAGAATATGACTACAAAAGATTATGATTCATATAGAAAACATAACCTACAGAAATCATGAATTGTGCAAAATGAGCTCTTCCAGATGACAGATCTCACCAAGAAAAGCTGCCAATAAAATGTAAGCAACTCCAATAGAAAAAGAATTCTTTTGACTTTCAACATATGGCTGTAACACTGGCATATCTATATGTTGTTAGTTACTAGCAACCAAATTTAACTGAGTTGATAAAAAGCTGAAATTAATGTGAGTTGTCAAAATCAATTATAAATTTTAACATTTTTCATAAGATGAAAGGTCTACAAATAAATTAAGGTACTCTCTATCTTGATCATAGTTCTCTTCCCCTTCGAAAGTCCAACTCTAACGCTATATTTTAACAATAAGGTAACTGTTTTTTTGAAGATTATGCCAGTAGAGTAAACCTATGGAACACCAAGTTAGAAAAGTTTTGGCTAATTCATGGCTTGTTACTGTGTTTCTTATCTCAGGACCAAAGTGAAAGATGACAGAATAAGTTTGTTCTTATAATCATTTTCTATCGCCACAAACTTGTAACATGCTAGAGATACCATAATTAAAACTGCAATAGAAGAGAAGATGGGAAACGCCTTTAAACAATGAAAAACTTCAAGGAAACAACAAGAATTTATGAAACACCTACTATGTACTAGGCACTACACTAGAAAGTGAAGAAAAAAGACAAAAGTAAAATAGTTCCTGTTCTAAAGGATCTCACATTCCAGCAGAAATGACAAATGAAAAAATTTTGTTGGGCATTTATTACATGCCAAGCACTGTACTAAGTTCTAAACATACAAACTAAAGTGAAGACAGTCCCTAACTCCAAGGAGCATACATCCAAGAAGGAAAAAAAAATGCTTACATTCAAAAGCTTACATGGAAGAAGGGAGATAGTGGCTAAGTCATGTTTTGGCTTGGAAAGGTACAGGGATATAGAGTAAAGTCATGGATGAATGTAGGGTTAGGGTTAGGGTTAGCACTGATCTGGTTACCATTCCAGAGCCCAAGAAAGAAAGGAAAGGCTGAGTTCAGGGATCCATGGGAGAAGACTTAGTCAAAAGAAACAAAGCAATATAGATATTATGGGTCATGTGATGCACTCACCAATGAGGAAAAGCAGAGTCCAAGATGAAGAGTTCTGGATCAGAAAGAGTTCAGTCTTCCAGAACAGAATAAAATGTAAATACCAGCAAAGGACTGCATAAAGAAACCACTCTCCCCAGATGGCTCTACATCTGTTCTGGCTGACCCCAAAAACTTTCTTCCATTTCTGACTCTGCATGTGTTGGCTTTTATCATTCTCTCCTCAAAGCAAGGCAGTTTGGCCTTTCTTAACATTTAACTCCTAAGGGAGGGGAGAGAGCTCTGCATTTATTCACTAAGTTCTAGGGCCAAAGAGGGTAAACTATAAGGGGAGGAGACCAAGAACTACCGAACTCATCTAAGGGAAGAGAACAATAAAACTCCATTTATACCTGTTTCTACTTGGAAAGTAGGATCTGGAGAACCAGGTACACACAACCAACTGCTCAATTCAAAAAAGTTTTAAATCATCCACCTTTGCTGGTACAGATTAGATAAATTCCCACAGAAAATGGAAAAGGAGTGGTCAAACAATGTATAGGCTTAGTGCAACAAAAACTGATGATAAGGAAAGAGGTATGTGACAAGAAGGTCAACAGAGGAAAGGATGGGAATAAAGCCAGATGCCAAGGAGACAATGAGCAGACATCAAAAAGGAAGAAAGAAAATTAATTAGGAAACTAAATATTATGAAACAATGATGAAATATATTGTGATAAAAATTAACATAAAAGACCTAAATAAGCAAAACAGCCAGATAAATTACAGAATAACAAAAAAGATATTAGAAAAATTAATAGCAAAATTGGGATAAAAGTCAAAACACCTAAAGAAGTTAATAAAACAAATGCAAGGTAATTTAGAAAACATGACAGAATATCTATCCAAGGTAGCATAGGCTATAAAAAAAAGAATGGTAAAATTCAAAATAAAAAATACTAATGTGGATGAAAATTTCACAAAAAAGAATAAAAGCAAAAGATGGTAGAAAAGAAGAACACTGCAGCTTTCTAACAAGTCCAGGAAGGATTAAAAAAGAGTACCAGAGATGAGAAATAATCAAAAAATCCTAAAAGAAACTAAAGTAGATTCATTATGCCATCTCTGCTATACACAAAGAGAAAGTCAGAAGCCTTTAAGCTCCAAGGAAAGGAATTTATACAAAAATATATTAAAGAAATAATTTTGGAACCTGCTTCTAGAATTTCAGAAAAGTAAAATAAGAAAGGTCTCTGACAATTACTTAATGGGAACAGAAAGAAGAATACATATTTCTTAAATGATTATAGCAGTTTTATAAAAATTGAACACGGTGGCAGGTAGGTGGCACAGTGAATAGAGCCCTGGAGTAAGAGGACCTGAATTCAAATCTGGCCTCCTACACTTGACACTTACTAGCTGTGTGACTGGGAGCAAGTCACTTAACCCCAACTGCCTTCCCTCCCCCCCACTCCAAAAACAACAACAACAACAAAAACAACAAAAACTTAATATGTACTAGGGCCAAAAAAAAAAAAAAAGCCCTCACAAATGGAGAAAAGCAGAAACATCAGTTATCATTTATTAAACAATAAGAATTATACTGAAGAGCTTTTAAAGAAGGGTTAAAATTGGAACCTAAATAACTTAATTCTAAAGACTTGGCAGATCAAAGAAGAATCAGAAACAAAAGAGAATTTCATTAAAGAAAATGACAACAATGAGACAATATATCAAAGCTTTTGAGATGAAGTCATATCAGTCAGAAGAGGAAATATTATATCCCTAAATACTTTCAGAATGCAAAAAAAAAAAAAGGGAAAGGGGAGGGAAGAGAAAACAGAAAATGAAATGGGTATGGAAATTGGTAAAATTAAGAAACCAAAACTTAAAAAATACAAACCAAAATAGAAATGCTGAAAATCAAAGAATAAGCTAATAGCTAATAATATCTAACAATTAGCCAGCCCTTTAAGGTTTGCAAAACAAATATCATTTCACTTGATCCTCAAAACAACTCTGAGAGATAGATGTAAATATTAACCACACTGTACAACTGAGGAAATTGAGGTAGACAGAGGTCAAGTGACTTGCCCAATGTCAGACATCTAAAAAGCATCTAAGATTAGATTTTAACTCAGGTCTTCCTGATGCCAGGAACATTCTTACCTATTCTAAAAAAAATCTTTTGATTTGTAAAGCAGTAATGTCCATTGTCCAATGTCCATTGTTACCACTATTATTTTACAGAGTGCTAGAAAGGTTAGCTAGAGCAATAAAGAAATAAAAGGCAGTTGAGGAAATAAGCAGAGGCAAAGATGAAATAACATTATTATTATTTTTTCAGATGATATGATGGCTTACTTAAAAATAACTGAAAATTAACTAAAATAACTAAAACAATTAAAACTTCAACAAAGTTGTAGCATGTAAAATAAATCTACAAAAGCCTTTCTATAGTTAATCAATAAGTCAGCAGGAAGAAGTAAATAAAGAAATTTCACTTAAATCAACAACAGACTTTATTAAATAATCAAGAAACCACCTGGATAATACAAACTAGAATTAAAAGAATACAAATACAAAACTATTTTTTTTTTTTAGGGCAATTGGGGTTAAGTAACTTGCCCAAGGTTACACGGCTAGGTTATTTTTGTTTGTGTGTGTTACGTGTCTGAGGTCATATCCGAAATCAGATCCTTCTGACTCTAGGGCTGACACTCTACTCACTGCGCCACCTAGCCGCCCCTCAAAACTATCTTTACAGAAATAAAAACATAAACATGTAGAAGCCTAATAATTGTACGAGGTTAGAAAAAGTCAATGTAATAAAAAATGACAATACTATTGAAATTCATCTGCTTATTTTATGCTATCAAACTATCAATAGATGACTTTAAAGAGCTAAAAACATTAATAAAAATTCATCTGTGTATGTTAAGGATTCAATTTCTGAATTATCTCTTTCTTCCAGAGAGAATAAAGACCCAGCCCCCTATGAAACACAGACAGATCTACCCAAATGATTTTGGGTCCCAGCTGTCTAATCGGGGAATGATCAGGTGCTTGGAATGATGAGGTATTTGGGTGCCTGATATTTAGTTTAATCGGAGATACTTTAGTTGAGAGAAAAGAAAGATACCATTTTAAACACCAGGTTAATTCAAACTGTCTTTAAAGTCTATATATTAAAAGCTGAACATAGCAGATAAGAAGGTTTGGCTTCCCCATGAGAATTGGGTCAGGTCCTCGGACTCTCAGCTTTGACTTCCTTGAGCAGCCTGCATCTGAAATTTTCTCAGAGCTCAGAACTCAAGGCTGAGAAAGTCCAGACCATTCCCTAACATATATTTGGAAAACCACCACCCATTCTTCCTCTAATCCGGGAAGACCTAAAAGCTGAAATCACTAATTCTTCCCTCATCAAGTTCCTACAGGATCTACAGGCCACTCAGAAAAACTCTTCCCCTCAGCCCTCCTTATCCTGATCCCAAGTTCAGCCTCAGCTCACCCATTTCAACCAGGGGATTTTGTGCTGGTAAAAAGAAATTCACGGTCTGGAGCCAAGGTGGAAGGGACCACATGTCATGATCCCCACTAGACTGACTGCTGTCAAAGTGGACTCTATTCCCACATGACTCCATTACACCAGAGTGAAGCCTGCTGTCACCTCAAAATGGAAAGCAGAAGTCCACGAGGACCCCCTAAAGCTAAGACTTATCCAATCCTCTCCCTGATCTTCCTTTTACCTCCATGCATGGTCCCCCACAATTCCCATGCCCACAGACCAAGCTATCCCTGGGTGGTAACCACAGGAAATGGACAATCCTGGACTTTCCAAAGAACCTGGAGGACAAAGCTCCCCCTCAACTCCCTGTTCGCCAGAATTGGACTATTTGGGGCCCCACCAGCCTGCTCTGTTCAGATACAGGATGCCCGTGTGGACTGTGCTTGTGTCACAGCTTACCACCTCCCCTCTCCTAGCCCTGGTGCCTCCCTATGCTACTGGGCAGGCGGTAGTGAGGAATCGGACCTATTGTTCTGAATCCATACAATCAGGTCTGACCCCTAGCAACCCATGCCCAAATTTCACCATTCAAAACCCTTCTGACTTGGCCTGGGGTATCCCTGTTTCTTGGGTCCTGGGAATCATAGTCCTGAGGAGGAGGAGGAAGAGGGAGGGCAAATGCCAAGAAGCCTCCTGTGCCCCTCCCCCATCGTCATCCCATTGCTTAGCTATCCCTGCCCCAATAGGGAACCCCGATGTCCAAATCACAATACCAGATGCCATCACATTGGCCCCAGTCTAGTAATACACCACCCCCCATCTTTAAAGATTCAGGAATCTCGAAATTATCAGGTCCCCTTAATTCATTCTGTCAGCTGTTCATAAAACACTTAACAACTCTAACCACATGTTGGGAAAAGATTTCTGGATTTATGTTGAACCCCAACCTCCTTACTATGTAGGGGTGGCACTAAATGCCTCAGTCACCCCTATTTCCAACACAGAGAATTGTGATTGGGACCACGTAAGGCTCTCCCTCGGGGATGTACAGGGAACAGGTTTCTGCCTCATATCATCCAGAGACAACACACTGAAGGACGTGTGTATCCTAGTGGCCATAATTCCCCAGGTCAACCTTCTCCCAGGTGAACAAGGTTGGCATTACTTTTCCCAGAAGGGCAACTGAGCCACCACCTTAGGCAGGCAGTACCACTTCTCATTTCCATCTCAGTGGGCTTGGGCCTTGTGGGTTCTACAGCAACTGGGATGTCAGCCTTGATTAAGGGGGAGGCCAACTATCAGGCCTTAAGTACACAGGTAAATATTGACCTCTCCCACACAGAGCAGTCCATCTCAGTCCTGGAAAGACAGGTGGACTCTCTGGCAGAGGTGGTTCTTCAGAACAGCAGAGGCCTTGACCTTCTTAAACAGGGGGCCTGTGTGCAGTCCTTGGTGAGGCTTGTTGCTTCTATGCAAACAACTCTGGAATGGAGAGGGAGAGTCTGAAGTTGGTACTCCAGAATATTGCTAATATCCAGAGGGCGCTGGAAATTCTGAGAATGGGTATCAGTCCCTGTTCCCCTGGAACATCCCCCTAACTCACTAAATTGATATCAGCCTTAGTATTAGTTTTGGTATTAGCCTCTCCTCCTCCTGATCATAGCCTTAATTGTAGGACCCTATCTCATTAATTGCTTTCTACAATTTGTCAAGTCCTGTGTTAACTCTATTAAAATGTTAGTTATAAGGGGCCCCCTATACCATCCTTTAAGAACAGAACTCAGTAATCTAGATGTGACCCCAGCCATGTCAAAGGTTTGACATACCTACAAGGAAGAGTAGGGAATGTTGGACTCAATTCCACTTTCCCCTTCCCTTCATTGACTTATAAATTCCACTTTCCCCTTCCTTTCATTGATTTGAAAAATGGAGAACTCCACCTTCCCCTCCCTTAATTTATCTGTAAACAAGCATGGCCTCCACTCCTTCCTTTCCCTTGATTGATCCATGGGCAGGAGTTCCAGCCTAGGGTTTCCTGCTGGCGGGAAATTTAAATGTATACTGACCAATCACTGTAGTTTCAAATGTACACTGACCAATCACTGTAGTTTCAGCTTACATCACTGTAATTTCAGTTTAGTAAACTGGCTATGGAACCTCTATAAAACCGGCACAATGTCTGTGCAAAAGCAGTGTCTGATTTGGGCATGTACCCCGACAGTCCCACTGTAATAAAATCCACTTTTTAAATTTAAAAATAAACAAATAGAAATAAATAAAAATAAAAATAGAAATTCATCTGGAGGAAAAAAGGTGAGGAATCTCAAGAGTAATAAGGGAAAAAACAGGAGAAAGGAAGAATGGCAAGACTAGACTGCAAGCTATACTATGAAGCAAAAACTATTTGTTAACTATGGATTAGCTATACAAATACAGAAGCAAGAAAATATGGTAGCCTAGTATTCAATAATATTCAAAATACCTCAACTAGTAAGAATTCACTATTGAACAATAACTATAGGCAGGCAGTCATCAACCATTTATTAAGCACTTACCATTTTACTCACTTTGTTTACATGTTCCACATTGTTTTTCAAAACATTGTATTGATTGATTTATGTTTCTACCAACAATGCACTAATATGTCTATCTTCCCACAACCCTTCCAACACTGATGATTCCAATCTTTCACCATCTTTCAAATATGAAGGGGGTATCAAGGTTGTTTTGATTTGAAATTTCCTTATTATTAGTTATTTGGAGCATTCATTCATACAGTTGTTAATAGTTTACAATTGTTCTTTTGAGAATTCTTTGTTAATAGTCTTTGACTATTCAGCTATTGAGGAATGGCTTTTGCAGTATACATGTATATATGTGTTTGTGTGTGTGTACATACCTACACTTTCATTTGCTTACCTCTCCCAGTGAAAGGGAAGATCCCTATTATATATATATATATATATATATATATATATATATATATATATATATATATATACACACACACACATAAATACACACATACATACATACATATATCAGCATTATAAAATGTATATTGATATAATACACATAATATATACATACATACACATACACATACATGTTGTTTATGTATCTTGGATACCAAACCATAATAAGAGAAACTTATACAAAGATTGTTTTCCCCATTCAACAACTCCTATTCTTACCCTTGGTAAATTAACTTTTGTTTCTGCAGAAGAGCTTCATTTTCATGTAATCAAAGTTACCTATTTTATCTTTTGTAACTACTTCTATCAATTAGTTAAGAATATATCTCCTACCACTGCAAGAGAAATATAAGTTGTTGTAATTTTCTATAATATATTTTTTAATATTAAGGCCATGTATTGATTGAGAATGCACTGCAGAATATGCTGTAAGATATTGGCCTAAATTTACTTTCTGTCAGATTGCTTTCCAGTTTTCCCCCAAATTTTTTTTTTTATCATTTATGGGGGAATATGAACTTTAATCCTCAGAATGTTAATTCTATTGTTGCTTTCTACATTCTCCTAATTCTTTTAATATACTTAAATCGTTAGGTCCAACTGCCCATATTCTCTCTTTGTTCTATCTTTAAGTCTCAATGAATAAAATAACTCTTAACAAACCAAAATTTCTTACTACCTTACAGTCATAACATAGTTGATTTTATTGTTTAGTCTTTTCTTGTCCATGACACTTAATTTTTTTTTGCCATTTTTCTCTTATTTTAAGTGCCATATATTGAATATGCATACCCTAGATTTCTTATGTGGAGGAATGACTCAAATGTCTCCCATTTGTTTAAAGCATATTTTTAATCTTTGGAAAAACAGAAAAAGAAGAAATCCAAGTCGTCAACAGTCATATGAAAAATGCTCTAAATCACAAATGATTAGAAAAATGCAAATTAAAACAACTCATCTTCCACTCCACAACCCTCAAACTGGCTAAATTAACAAAAAATGAAAATGACAAAGACAAAAGAATTGACAGAAAACAGGTATTTTAATGTATTCTTGGTGGAGCTGTGAAGGGCTCCAACTATTCTGGAAAGCAATTTGGATCTATGTCCCCAAAAGTATTAAATCGTGCATTCCTATTAACCCAGTATATTGCTATTAAGCCTGTACCAGATGTAGCACCAACCAGAGTTATTTTAAGGATCCAATGAGATGATAACTGTAAAGCACTTAGCACAGTATCTGATATATAGTTAAGTGCTACATAAATTTTTACTATCATCATCAGTATTATTATCATTATCATCACATCATTATTATTCGCCACAAAAAATCAAAGAAAGAGATCTTTTTTGTTATGGCAAAGAACTGAAAACTGAGAGGACTATCAATTGGGAAATGGCTTACAAGTTATTGTATTTGAATGTTATGGAATACTGCTCTTCTGTAAGAACTCAAGAAGGGCAGGATTAGGCAGAGCCAAGATGGTGGAGTAAAAACAGGACCTCCTTGTGGCTCAGCTCCAACCACCTCCAATACATGTAAAAAAATGACTCTAAACAAACTTTAGAGCTACAGAACTCACAAAGTGACAGAAAGAAACAAATCTCCCACTGAAGGCAGCCCAGCAGGCCAGCAGGAAGGGCCCATCACACCATGCTCAGAGCTGAGTGCAGTCCCACGTGAACCGCACACAGTTCTCGCCCCAGGGCAGCCCTGACCGGCAGCCAGGCCAGAGCAGACTTCAGGAGAGTGAATCACCAGCAGCTGTGGTGGTTTCCAGACTTCTCAACCCATAAACACCAAAGAGAAAGTAAAAGGTCAGTCGGTAACTCTGTTGGAAGAGGGAGACAGAAGAGCATGGTGTGACCCCTACCCCCAGGGAAATAAGAGGCGGAGGCATGGTGGCTGCATCTACTGCAGTGTGGCTACCTCCAGAGCTCCGAGCCAGCAGATCATAAGGGGACCAAATGAACACTGAGAGGGTAATCACTCTTGCTTTGATCTGCTTAGATCTGGATCATGGTCTCAGGTGGTAGTCCTGGGTTGTGTGGCCAATATTCCAGAGCTTGTAAGGGCTATGGAGAGGACACCCAACTATTAGCTTAGGCAGCTGTGAAAACCCCAGTGATTTGGAAGAAAGCTCTCTCTATTCTAAAAGCAGAGTTCTACTGTGGCAAAGAGTTCAAAAGTCAAGTAATTGACTGGCAACATAAGCAAGCAGAAGAAATGCAACACAACCATAGATTCCTTTTTTGGGCACAAAATGGATCAAATCACGGAACAGGAGGAAGACAATGAAGTCAGAACTCCTGCATCAAAAGCTCCCAAGAAAAATATGTACTGATTAGAGGCCATGGAGGAGCTCAAGAAGGATTCTGAAAATCAAGTAAGAGAAAAAATTGGGAAGAGAAATGAGAATGATGTAAGAAAATCATTAAAAGTGAGTCAACAGCCTGACTGAAAAAAAAAATAACACCTTAAAAAAACAGACTAACTCAAATGGCAAAAGAGGCCCAAAAAACCAATGAGGAGAAGAATACCTTAAAAAAGCTGAATCTGCCAGATGCAAATGGAATTTCAAAAACTCACTGAAGAGAACAATTCCTTCAAAATTAGATTGGAGCAAATGGAAGCTAATGACTTTATGAGAAACATATATACTATAAAGATACTATAAAACAGATCCAAACAAATGAAAAAAAAAAAATAGAAGGCAATATGAAATACCACATTGGAAAAACCACTGACCTGGAAAATAGAACCAGAAGAGAGAATTTTAAAATTACTGGACTACCTGAAAGCCATGATCAAAAAAAGAGTGTAGACACTATCTTTCAAGAAATTATCAAGCAAAATTGCCCTGATATTCTAGAACCCGAGGGCAAAAGAAAAATTGAAAGAACTCACCAATCGCCTCTTGAAAAAGATCCCAAAAAGAAAACTCCTAGGAATATTATAGCCAAATTCCAGAGTTCCCAGGTTGAGGAGAAAATATTGCAAACAGTCAGGAAGAAACAATTTGAGTATTGTAGAAACACAATCAGGATGACACAAGACCTAGCAGCTTCTACATTAAGGCATCAAAGGGCTTAGAATATGATATTCCAGAGGTCAAAGGAGCTAGGATTAAAACCAAGAATCACATAAGTATAATGCTTTAGGGGAAAATATGGTCATTCAATTAAATAGAGGACTTTCAAGCATTCTTGATGAAAAAACCAGAACTGAACAGAAAATTTGACTTTCAAATATAAGAAGCAAGAGAAGCATTAGAAAGTAAATAGGAAAAAGAAATCATAAGGAACTTATTAAAGTTGAACTATTTACATGCCTACATGGAAAAACAATCACTGTAACCCGTAAGATTTTTCTCAGTATGAGGATAGTTGATGAGAATATATATGTATATAGATGTATACATACATATATATGTTTATATAGGAGGGTATATGTGCATATAAATGTATATGTGAGTGTGTGCATATACACAGACAGAGAACACAGGATGAATAGAAGGGAAGATATCTAAAAATAAAATTAAAAGGTGAGAGAGGAATATATAGGGAGGAGAAAGAAAGAGATAGATTAGGGTAAATTATCTCATATAAAAGAGGCAGGAGAACTCTGTTACAATGGAGGAGAAGAGCAGGAAGGTGAAAGGGTATGGGTCAACCTTACTTTTATTGAATTTGGCTTAAGGAGGGAATAACAAACACACTCATTTGCATATCTTACCCTACAGGAAAGCAGGAAGGAAGGGGATAAGAGGGAGGATGATAGAAGGGAGGGCAGAGTGGAGGAGAGGGTAGTTAGAAACAAACACTTTTGAAAAGGGACAGGGTCAAAGAAGAAAACAGAATAAGTGGGGGGCAGGATAGGATGGAGAGAATTTTTGTTAGTCTTTCACAATATAACTACTATGGAAATGTTTTGCATAACTACACATGAACAACCCATATTGAACTGCTTATCTTCCCAGTGGGGGTGGGTGAGAAAAGAAGGGAAAAAAATCCAGAACTCAAAGTTTTAAAAACAAATGTTTAAAAAAAAATTGGTTCTTACATGCTACTGGGAAATAAGACATACAGGCACTGGAATATAGAAATCCATCTTACCCTACTAGAAAGTGGGGGGGTGGGGGGTAAGGGGGACAGGAGGATTGGGGAGGATATTAGAGAGAACATATTGGGGAAGATGTATTCAATAGGCTCGATATTTTGGGGTGGAGGTAGGGGAAAGACAAGGAGAAAAATATGTAACTCAAAATCTTGTGGAAATGAATGTTGACAACTAAAAATTAATTAATTAATTGGGGGGGGGGAAGAAATTATGAAGGGCAGAAAACCTGATAAGACTGTATGACCTGATTCACTATAAATTGAGCAGAACTGGAACAATTTATACAATAACAACACATATGATAAATGTATGTTATATATATAATATGTAAGCAACATATAAAATAAGCAATAACAATAACAACAATATACAAAAATATTCCATTTAGAAACAGTAACTCTGATCAACACAATAACCAATAAGAGTTCTAAAGGAGTCATGATGTAACAGGTTATACACTTACAGATGGCCCCTGTTCTTTGTTCTTGAAGAGGACCAAAATGAAATCACTATGTTACAGTCAAGTTACAATACAATTGATCAGACCAATGATGAGCTCAAGAATGATCTACCATACATCAGGCACAAATAGTTCATGTGAACATTTGTGATGGATTCTCTAGATTTGAGCATCTCACATTTCTTTTGAGCTACTGAAATTCTGCTTTGCTCACAAAGCGCAGCACATTCTCTGATGAGGGCACACTATACTGGGCAATGTGCCAGTGTTTCCCATGCCACACAATCAATTCCAAAGTTCTTAAAGAGACCTTAGGAGTATCCTTGTATCACTTCTTCTGACTATCATGTGAGCATTCGCCCTGTGTAAGTTCCTCATAAAATAGTCTTTTAGGCAACCATAAGTTTGACATTCGAACAATGTGGCCAGCCCATCAGAGTTGTGCTCTCTGCAACAGAGTTTGAATGCTTGGTAGTTTAGTTTGATAAAGGACCAGAGTGTCTGATATCTTATCTTGGTTGGTATTCTTCAGAATCTTCCTAAAACATTTAAATGGAAGTGATTCAATTTCTTAGCCTGGTGCTGGTATAAATTCCAAGTTTCAGAAGCATACAACAAGGAGATCAACACAACGGATCTGTAGATCTTCAGTTTGGTAGTCTAATACCTTTTCTCTCCCACACTTTCCTTCAGAGCCTCCCAAACACTGAGTTAGTTCTGGTAATGTGTGTGTGTCAACCTCAATTACAGATAAAAAACTGATGAATTCAGAGCGCAAACTGAAAGATGTTTTGTTTTCTTCTTTTTAGGGAAAGGTTGGGGGGGGGGGGGGTTGCTGCTAGTTTGAGAATTCATTTTGCATGATTATACATATTTGTAATGGATTTTGTTTTTCTTGCCTTCTCATTGTTTGGGAGAGGTGAGGAGAGAGGGAGAGAATTTGGAACTGAAAATAAAGTAAAACTGAATTTGAAAAGAAAAATGGTACATTTTTACAAAATAAATTAACTTGTGGTGCAATACAATTACCTTTGCTTTTAGAGATTTTATTATTCTATCTCCTCTGTGATTTCTCATAGACAAAAGTAATCCTGGGTAGGTATAATAACATTTTTCTGTATGATCCTCTGACATTTAGTATACTTAGTGACTTTCTGATGTTTCCTAAATTTAGCTCACTATTTGGGGTGTAGGGTGTGTTCATGAAAGACTAGTACCTCTGGTACAAGGGCTGCTGAGCTCTTTTCAGGGCTGCTTTCCACCTTTGGTGTCCACCTGATTCACCCAACTCTCACCTGTCGCTCAAAGAAGCTGTAGCATGAGTAGCAGCCACACCCAGGTAAACCATTTCAGCAGACAGGCTAAAGCAGGTTGACGGTAACCAAGTTAGGGGAGTATCTACCCCAAACATGTGAAGACTTCCCTCAGCAGAATGGGCGGATAAGAACAATTTGTTCCAACAGCCATGAAGTCATATCTAGCACTACTCAGTACTGATGGAGCCACATTGATTAGTGATAAGACCATGATTCTGGAGAGATGGGATGAACACTTCTATAGTGTCCTCAACAGACCATCATTAATCAATGCTAAAGCATGGACCACCTCAGTCTGAAATCAATCCCTCTCTAGCTGAATTTCCAACTAAAAAAGAGGTTTTACTGAAATCCATTATGCTCCTCTTGTGTGGCAAAGCATCTGGTGCTGATTCTACTGCAGCTGAGACTTACAAGGTATGGGGTCCACTAAATCACACAAAAGCTGACTGAAATTTTCCAAGTTGTATGGCAAAAGGAGGTGATCCTCCAGGAGCTCAAGGATGCCTCGAGGTGAGAGGGGTTAGTCTCTCTCTTAGCCATTGCTGGCAAGATTCCTGCTAGAGTCCTCCTTAATATGCTGATCCTGTCTGAGAGCTAGTGTGATTTCAGAAAGAGTGGAAAAGTGGTAAATAGGGGGTTTGCTGCCCAATAACTCCAGGAGAAATGCCAGAAGCAGAACAGATGTCTGTATACAATGTTTATCGATCTGACCAAGGTCTTTGATACTGTCACTCATCAGGGCCTGTGGAAAATATGTCAAAATTGGGGTGGCTAGGTGGTGCAGTGAGTAGAGCACTGGCCCTGGAGTCAGAAGGACCTGAGTTCGGATCCGGCCTCAGACACTTAACACACGCAAAAAAAGCCTAGCCATGTGACCTTGGGCAAGTTACTTAACCCTAATTGCCCTCCAAAAAGCAAAAGCAAAAGCAAAAAAAATGTCAAAATTTAGTTGCCCAAAGAAGTTCATCAGAATTGTACCTCAATGTCACAATGGCATGCTTGCATGGATGATGCTCTTGTGCTTTCCCAGTCACCAATGGAGCGAAGCAACACTACACGCTTGCTCTCATGCTTTTCAGCAAAGTTGTCAGAGGCCTTCAGTGCGAATGACAACACCAAGGTTGGTCGCCGCACTGCTAGCCTCTGACTTGATTAGGTTATGTCACAAAGTCCTCACTATCTTCTTCCTCCCCTCTCCTCTTTCACATACCCACCTATTTTGCAATTTAGTTTTATAAAAAGCATTTGCTTCACCCATATTCAAGTGAGATAATATATGAAATTAGCACAGTGGCTGGCACATAGTAGATGCTTTAAAAATGTTTGTTTTGGGAAGGTTAGGTGGTGCAGTGAATAGAGCACTGGCCCTGGAGTCAGGAGACCTGAGTTCAAATGTGGCCTCAGACACTGAAAAGAAAAACTAGCCGTGTGACCTTGGGCAAGTCACTTAATCCCAACTGCCCTACCTTCCCCCTTTCAAAAAAAGCAAAAAAAAAAAATTTTTCCCCTTCCCTTATAGATGGAGTGTTGTATGGTTGTAAGGTCCATGATATTTCAGGCTGGATTCTAAATTCATCTTCTTTTGTTTGATTTCTGTTTTCTCTTTCTCCTTGTGTGCTTTTAGAAAGAAGTCTCTTAATTTCTGGTATTCTTTTGTTATTCAAAGTTGCTTTGCCTGTTTTCTTGTATTTTTGTTGTCTGAGGTATGTGAAAACTAAACAGTTTGTTCAGGCCTGGTTTTCACTATGTAGATGCTTCAAATGCATCTTCCATATTTAACACTGATCTGTCTTCATTAATAGTTATACTGAGATTTGCAGGGTATGACACCTTGGTTTGTATTTTGAGCTCCTTTGTTCTTCAGAATATATTGTTCTGTTCTCTTTCAGGTTTCTAGTGGGTACAGAGAAGGTCTTTTTTATGGTAAGCTTAAGAATTTTTTGTTTTTCATTGGAGTTATTCAATTTAACCATTGTTTCTTAGAGTTTGCAACAGAAGGGATCTTCTTCCCTCTCTCCCTCATGGGGGAATCTATGGAATATTTCAATTAGAACTTCATTTCTGAGTTCAGAAGATCTGGGCAGTTTTCTTGTATGATTACTTACATCAGAGTATTCAGATTTTTTTAGAAGACCTATAATTCTTTTTGTTTTCTTTCTTTTTTGCTTTTTGGAAGGGGGAAGGCAGGGCAATTGGGGTTAAGTGACTTGCCCAAGTCACATGGCTAGTTTTTGTATTATGTCTGAGGCTAGATTTGAACTCAGGTCCTCCTGACTCCAGGGTTGGTGCTTTATTCACGGTGCCACCTAGCCGCCCCTAAAATAAAGTTTTTGGTTTTTTTTAGAGGAGGGAAGGCAAGGCAATTGGAGTTAAGTGACTTGCCCAAGGTCACACTGCTAGTATCAGTGTCAGGTGTCTGAGGCCAGATCTGAACTCAGGTCCTCCTAACTCCAGGGCCAGTACTCTATTCACTGTACCACCTAGCTGCCCGTAAGACTTATAATTCTGAAGACATTCCATCTTTAAGATCAAGGTATTTGCTTGTATATACATCATGTTTTCTTTTTAACAGTATTTGCTTCTCTTCTTGCAGGCTGTCACTCACTTCCATGTATTTGTGTTCCCAATAAACTGTTCTCTATTTTGTTTCTTTGGTGAAATTTGCCAGTGTAGATTTAAGTTTGTCTATTCCACCAATTATTTCTACTGATCATACCACAAATTATACTTTCACAATTCTCATTTCTCTTTTAAACTATTCAGGAACATCCGATTATGTGGCTGCAAGCTGTCTTGGAAATCCACAGAATCCTCTGCCTCATCAGGTGTTGATTCACTTTGGTTTGTCTTGTAATATTTGTTCATAAATGTCTGAATTCTCTTGGTTGATCTAAAGAGTCATATATATTCCCTATTGTGATAAATTTCTAGCATGTCTGCTTACCTGCTTATGCTAAAGGTAACTGAGTTTTCTTCTACTAAAATATTTGTATAGTTCAGTCTTTTTTCCCCTTATATTTCCTTATTACTTTCTGGTTCTTTCCTCTTTAACTGTGGTTTCCTTTGGGGATAAACTTTAGAGCCATCTAAACCTCCTCCCCTCTTTCAGTGCTGCCCCAAATTACTTCTGGGAAGATAAAACTGGCTCCAGCTGATGCCAGTCTACTTTTCCCCATATTTAGTGGAATATCAAATATGTATCATACACTGCTATCCCATCCCAGTTCCCTTTATTCCTCAATTCCCTAGTAAGTATTGCTATAGTGCAGAGTTCTGCCACAATGCAGTTCCAGTTAGAAAAAGTTTTCTGGGGGTAGAGGCAAGTTCTGTTGCAAGCCCATTGGTTAACCTGTGCAACCCTACCAGGGTATGGCGGCCCAGTGGGAGAGGGGTTCTGAATGAGCTCTTAGAGATTAGAGATTAACTTTCTCTGTTTGTAATTCTTCAGGTTTTTTTTTTATCTTATTAGGTCCAAGGTGTCTGAGAATGTGAAGATGGCTAAAATTGCTTTTTCTTGGATATCTTATTCTGACTTGAGTGATAAGGAATGGCTAAAGTATCTAGTCCTTCATGTTTTTGGTCATATGACCCAGAATTATAAAATACTTTACTGAACACTTTATTAACAAGATATTACCAAATTTTTTATAATGCAACAGATTGAATGCCTAAATTCAAAAAGTAGTTTTCAATGATCTAAAAGCAAAATGACAGGAGGTCTCTAGTGTAGTGACCTAGAGATCTATGTTTGGCCTTGAATTGTTAAATACTTTTAACAATAACTTGAATAAAGGCATGTAATACATACTTAACAAATCTGGAGATAACACAAAGTTGAAAGAGAGAACGAACTCACTGGATGACAGTAAGAATTCAAAGAGACAAAGAAAAACTGTAACATTGGGTTAAATTAATGAGATAACATCTAATAAAGATATAGAAAGCATTTCACATGGATATAAAAATTAAATTCACAAACATAGATTTTTGAGAGGTATGATAAAAGCAATTTCTTTTGAAAAAAGATTCAGAGGTTTTAGTGGACAGAAGTTTCAATATGAGTCAATAGGATGTTGTGCCATTCAAACTAATGTGAGTTAGGTCTACATTAAGAGAGGTAAAACTTCTAGGTATAAGGACATAATCATAGCTTCTTTATTCTGCACAATTTATACTACATCTAGAATACTGTACTTGGCTGAAGCCCAAAGGGAAAAATCATAAGCAACAGATATAGCAACTACAAAGAAGTAAATTAGACAAAGTAGGGAAAAAAGTCCCAAATGGAATCGGGAAGTAATTGGTTCCCTTTCACTTCAAAATCTTCAATCAGAGGCTAAATGATCACTTTTCTGGTATGTTATATTGAGAATTCATTTGGGATATAATTTGACAAAGATAGTTGCTAAGGTTTCCTCCAAACCAGAAATATCTATGAAAATTTTATGAAATACTCATTATAACTATTATATATTCCAGGATGCTCAATTGCTCTTATGAAAAAAGTCATAAGTTACCATTTGAGTCATAATCACCATTTAAAGTTTAGGAATCTGAAGCCAATATCTTTGATTCGTATACAAGAAATATAGACAATTGGCAAAAATATGTAATACCAAAAGCAATTCCTCAATACATAAGTGGTCAAAGGATATGAAAAAATAACTTTAAAATGAGAAATTACAAACTATCAAAAACCATAAGAAAAAATATAGCAAATCACTAATATAATAATAGTCAATAAATATTTATTAAACATGTACTATGTGCTATGCAGGATACAACACCAAGAAAAAAAAAAAGAATCCCTGCCCTCAAGGAGCTCACAATCAAGTCTGAGTGCAATAATAATTTAAAAGGAAAAAGAAATGATAGTTTTCTAGAAAAAGAAAAAATTACAGGAAAAAACAATCCTTAACAATGAAAGGCAAGTAAAAAGAAAGCTCAAAGACCCTCACACTTTGATTTCTCTGTTGATGAAAAGTATATCACATGTAAAGGAACAAGAAGCAATGATGAAAATGTTTCATATGTAAAAAAGCAAGAAGTAATAATGAACAATTATCCTCTCCTCTTTCAATTGATGGAAGATTGACCCTGCTATGCTGTACACAGAGCTATCTAACTGGCGGGGTCAGTATTTAGAGTTAGACCATTATGCTCACCTTCTACTAGACTATCTCAAATTAAGATTCAGGCTCTATATTATCAACAATAAATCAGATGTATCCACCCTGATGCATATGGCATTTTACTTTTATGATTCATGGAGCATACATTCTGACATTTATAAAAGCAGGCCCACATCTATTTGATTAGGCAGAAATTCTTTCCTTTAAGATGAGTTGAGAACAGGAGGACTCCATGAATTCTTCAGAGTCTTTCATCTAAGTGCCAGATAACTGTGATTTGCTCTAAAGCCAGATTCACAAGGGTTTGCTAAAAAGAATTTTATTTCTAAAAGCTGCCTAATAAGCATGTCACTTTTATCCAAGAGAAAAAATTAAATGAGTAAGATATATTCTGAAGCATTATTCCATCTAAGGTTTAGGGAGAATTCTTTTGGGGGTCAGCTTTTGAATACATATTCACTTATCAAAAATGCAAGCATGGTAATAATACCTATCTTGAACTTGCTGAGAAACAACTATAATCAATCCATAACAGCCTAACTAGCTTGCCATATAACACAACAGGCCTGGAATTTAAATGAAAAGCAAATGTGGAAAAATCGCCAGGTTTCTTTCCAGAAAATGTGTTTAAAAAAAAACTTCACTCTCAAATTTCAATGGACAATACATAGATCAGATTCCTAAAAAAAAAAAAAAAAATCACACAAATGAAACCAAGAAAAAATTCAAACAGATTTAATCAACCCAATTGTTCTCTTCTGGTTCAATAACAGCTATCAAGAGAAGATATGAAGGGGCGGCTCTGTGGCGCAGTGAGTGGAGCGCCAGCCTTGGAGTCAGAAGGACCTGAGTTCAGATACAGCCTCAGACACTTAACACACACAAACAAAAACCTAGCAGTGTAACCTTGGCCAAGTTACTTAACCCTAATTGCCCTCCAAAACAAAAAAAAAGAAAGAAAGAGAGAGAAGATATGAAGAACTAAAGAAAAAATACTACAGGTTTACAATATCTGAACCTGTAAAGACTAATCAGAAAAATTAGACAATATCCAGAATCCTCTATAAATCTGTTTCAAAATCATGCCACTCGAATATGCATATTTTAAAACAACAATATGCTTATTTTTATGCTTAAGTTTTCTAAATGATGGAAAACAATTACTATGCCACTTGAAATATGGTTCCTTTAGACATTCTAAAAGTAATTAAAAGAGCTAACATAACCTATAAAAATACTTAAAAGCATAAGGTAAAATAAAACCATTATATACTTTATGATAATTTTGCTTCCATACTACTGCTTCAAATATTTGTTTTAAAAATCTTCATCTAACCTTGACACTACTTTGAATTACTATTCCATTCATTCCCCAAACTGATTTTCTCAAAGTCCCACTGACTGAATTTCCTCCCCATCTACTTACTCCATAACACTTTATAATTTGGTATGTGTCCTCTGCACTCCACTGAAATTGCTCTCAAGGTTCATGAACACTGTTCCTAGTCAAATCAAATGATTCTTGGTTTTAATCCTATTCTAGCAACATCATTTGACATTGCTGAATAATAGATTTTCCTTTTTGAATAATTTTCACCCGTGACTTATGTGATATCTTTCCTATTTTCCTACAGGGCTAATCTCTCATCTTCACTGGCTTTTCTTCCCCTGGTCTTCTACCTAAGTGATCCCACAAGGCTGGTCCTAGAAAAATTGGCCTTTTGCTCTTTTTAAATTTAACTTTTTCAAAAATCACAGCTACTGTCGGGGGTTGAAATGTCCCCTCTAGGCAGATGTTTCATGTAGTTCCACCTCCAACCCCCACCTTTTATCCTCTCTCCAGTTTTGGATGTCCATCCTCAAAACCCTTCCACAATCTGAAACTTAACCTGTGATTACTGAACAAACCACTTAGCTCCTCTGTGCCTTAATGATGAGCAAGAAGCTCCTATGGAGAAAGAACATCATGAGTGAAGGAAAAGGGTCAAGAATTTGTGGGTTATGTGAAGAAAAATGGGGAACTTCTCTTGAATAAAATGGAGATTGTATATTGGGAAACAAGGATAGATAGGTAAAGTTGGAACCTGAAGGTAGGCAGAAGAAACTAGAAAGGATTCTATACATAATTAAGCCGTTGAAGATTCTTAAGCAGGGAAACAACTTGAATAAAATGGTATTTTAGAAGGATCAGTCTGATAGAATCATACAAGATAAACTGGAAGTAGGAAAGTATGGAGGCATGGAGACAAGATGAGACCTTGTTGAAGTAATCTGTATATGAATTAATTAAATCTTCCCACTAATTAATGGATAAAATCCAATTTTTCTAGGCTTCTAGATTCTTTGGGCGAACATCTTCCCATAATAATTTTCTACTTTGGCCATACTTCTCTACTTTCAGTCCATAAAAATACAATATGTATCTTCTCACATTTGCTACACTCACCAGGACTATACTATTCCTAGCACAAGGGATCCTTGATAAAAAAAGAAGAAAAATCCACTATAGAGAACTCTGTTTTTCTTTTTATTGACACGAAGAAACCATTCCACAGAGCCCAGTCTTCTACTCACACACTCAGTGTTGTCTGTAGTGTGATCAACATTTTCCATGTTGGCCACAATAGCCTGACTCACACTGACAGTTTTAATGTAGAACTAAACTTGATTCAAGTGAAAGAGGTAATTTCAAAGTATATATTTTATGAGGTAGAAATCTATTAGTTAACATAATTAAATGGTTTCAGTCAGCTCAACTCAGATTGCCTTAAGGTTCCACCTTAAGGCCACAGACCCTTTCCAGTCTATTACCCAGAGTACCCTCAGCATCAGCAAAAAATCCCCAGGAAATGGGAGCACTCATCATCATGGAGATTGCATTAGCTTTGGTACTTACAATTAATCAGTACCATCAACTACCATCAGTATACTGTCAGTATCAGGTACCATCAGTTACCTCTGCCCCTCTTATTGAAGGGCTAGAGAGTAAAGCAAAAAATTCCTCCCAAACCACTATTTAAAGAAAGCTCAGGAATCAAGGCCAACTTTTCATTCCCCACCAATTGCACTACTTGGATTCAACTCCAGCATCAACAAGCCCCTAACTGAGCTAGATACCTTCTCTTCTTCCCTGCCCACCCAGCTTTGCTGCTTCCTTTTATATGATATCTTGTCCCATTACTTTAAGTTCCCTGAGGTAGGGACTTTCTTTTTCTTATTTGTATCCCCAGGATTTAGGATAGTACTTGGCATACACTAGGTACTTAATAATATTTATTGCATTATATTGTATTGTAAATGAATCCTCCAACCTCTATCCTCTCCTACCCTGACAGGCAGATCTTCTCAGGTCAGCCTTCTACCTCCCTCCCTGATTTGGTTCTCCATTTTGTTCATGAAATATCTATTAGAAATCTTCTTTGGGGAAAACAAAAAAAGGCCCAAGGTTCCTAGGTTGTTGGTATTATAATGAAAAGAATAGTTTCTCAAAATTCAGTACATCAAGAAATAGGGATGCCTTTTGGACTACTAGAAAATAATAAGTATTTACTAAGTATCTGCTATGTGCTAGGCTCTTCCCTAAGTGCTGGAAATGTAAAGAAAGGAAAAAGATATATTCTCTGCTCTCAAGGAATTCGCAATCTAACTGGTGGTGGGGTGGGGAGAGACAGACAACAAGCAAACAAATATTTACAAACAAGCTATCATTAGGATAAATAAAAAATAATTAAGAGAGGGAGGGTACTAGAATTAAGAAGGATTGAGTTGGGACTTGAAGAAAGCCAGGGAAGCCAAGAGGCAGGAATGAAGATGGAAAAACATTTTAGGCTTGGGAAATGGTCATAAAATGGTCAAAAATATCCAGAGCTTGGAGATAGAGTATCTTGTTTGTGCAAAACCAAAGAGGCCAGTTTCACTGTATCTATCAAAGAGTATGTGAAAGAATAAAAAGTGTAAGAAGACTGGAAAGGGGGGAGGAGGAGGAGGCACCAAGTTATAAAGGGCTTTGAACATCAAAAAGAGGATTTTGTACTTGATCCTATAGGAAAAAGGGAGCCAGTGGAGTTTACCAAGTATGGAGAGTGATATATGACTCTACCTGCAACCCAAAGAGGGACAGTATTTATTTTCTACTTCTCAGTTTGAGTGAAAAATTGCTAAATCTGTATACAGAATTTGAAAACAGACATGAATTATTTTCATACTACTATTATGTAGATATTTTACTTTTAAGAATGAAATATTCCATCTTAGAGCAAAACATTATTGTGGAACATAAACTGAATGTGTGTGTTCCACCTTTTTGTTCCACTATCTTGACTTTCTCAAAAGTAGCATTCCTAATTTTAATAACAAAGAAAAACAAAATTTTCCAAAGGAATGTATGATAGTCTAGGGCATATTATATTCCAGAGTCACTTATTTTTCCTTGACCTTCAAGAACATGAAAAGAAAGACCTATTTTAGAAAGACTCAAATATATATATATATATATCATAGGCATGCAAATATAAAATACTCCCTGGCTGATGCACCCAAAACTTATCAGACTACATATTATATTCAAAAGCTATGTTATTTATAAATAAAAACAAACAAATCATCATGGCAATTCCTGGGTTATAGTGATTATATAAAGTGCTTTTAAATATTACTGAATTTGTCTTTGAATGATCCTAAATAGAGACTTAACTGAGGCATATGGATGATGTCAGTAAATCTGTGTCAAAAGGGTTGCCATGGTAACTACTTACTATTCTAGTAGAGCAAAGTAATTACAGAAACCAAATTAATTATGCTTAATATTCACAGAACTAATATGTATATTTTCTCCAACACAGGAGGTAGAGAAATTGATAGAAATTGCTGAGCTCCACCCTCATTTGGACTTTATAACCCATGAGTACAGAATGGAGAATTAGTCAAATGGAAATTGAAAATGAAGGCTCAATGAGGCAGGAAACCAGTATTTTACTCAGGAATTTTTTTAAAGTGTGTTCTTTTCCTTTGAGTTAGCTGCTGAAAAAATTCCACTAATTTGGCAAACATTTGCAATCATACATGGTTATATATTCAATTATTATCATCATTAAGGATTATTTTAGTTATTTGAAACCATGTAAGATTTTGTCCTGCCTCCAGACAGAGAGGTCATCAAGTTCCTGAAAAGCCTCAAGTGAGGACCATATACACTTATCTTATACCAAAATATAACGGACTTAGATGAAAATAGAAATCCTTAAAAAACAAACCCTATGCTCGGGAAAAAAATAAGAAGGTCACTACTACACATTCAAGACAAAGAAATGATCCTACAGAAAGCCATTAAGAAAGGTCAGAAGATCACAGGTCAGTGAAGAGAACTACAGAATTTTCAAGGTCACTTAGACACCATCCTTCCACCCCGACGCCATGTACAAGTAAGAAAAGTGAAGTCCAGGGCAATGAGGTGACTCACTCAGAGTCCCTGTCCTGGCAATTAAAGATCTAACCTCAAAAAAAAAAAAAAAAAAGATCTAACCTCTCCACCTGTGGCTTCTGGTTGCAAATTTTATACTTTTTCCTTTCCCATGCTGCTACTTCCTGCCAGCAAGAACATGAGGTTCACACAAATTTTGCTTTAAATCTGAGGGATGACTAGAGTGACTCCCAAAGATGTATAGAAGCCAGAGTCTCCAAACATTAGTTATGTTTGACTAACATCTAGATTCTCCCAGAGGAAAGGGATGGGGTAAAAACTACCCTAAAAGCACTCAAGGTATGCATATGAAAGATCTATTTCACAGAAAATATAGAAGATATGAAGAGTTTATTTGGAGTCTATTAATAGTGACTAAGGCAATGAAATACCCTACTAGCTTTCATTAGAAAGGAACTGAATTCTGAGTAGACAGGGTAGTGGGTCCCCAGTTTTCCAAAGGATCCTGCACTACTATTTCTCAAGTTCGTAGTCATTCCATAGTTTGAATTTCCCCAAAAGAAGAATATAGCTTGACCAGCTAAAGTAATCTCTTTCCAGCCAGAAATACTTATCTAAAGAAGAACACTACCCTTTGTTCTTCAAATAGCACAATGGCTAAGAAAATATATGGTCAGTCTTGATATTTATGCAAGAAGCATAAATATCTGGAAATCTCTGGAAATCTCCTCTAAAAACTCTGATCCTGAGTCTATCTAACTTGGAATAACTCCCAGGGTAAACCATGAGGTTGGTGATATTCAGAAAACCTTTGTTCTATGGCTAGAATACTAGGTTCCAGGATGACAATGCCTAGGGAAATAAAAATCACACTTCCTCTATGGAATGCATGAATAATCCTCTCATTCCAAGTGGGAAAGGACATGAATGCTTTGGTGATGTGCTTCTAAAGAAATATATGGTGCAACAGTCACTATTATATCTTAGATTAGGAAAATTCATTCTTCATTTCACATAAAAGAACATGAATTAAAATTTCAGAGGATTTTTTAAATTTAAAAATATATTTTTTTAAAAAATAGAAGGGTAGAGAAGTGATAAGATAAGGAGTGGTGATACTTGATTCCCTACTGAGATGGACTGTTATAAAGTACAAAGATAGTAATCTCTCTAATAATAGAAATAAAGAGGAACTTCTGTCTTCCTGACTCATATATTAAAAACACAAGAATGAACATCCTAAGATTTATCAAACCAGACAACTAACACCTACTTAGACACAAAATGACACTGAATCTTGCAAGTAGCAAGTATGACCCAGAGGTCATACATACTTACAAATGATGTCAATGAGTCTGTATTTACTCCTAGAAGTAATAAAGAACCACTGAAGGGTGGCTAGGTGGCGCAGTGAATAGAGCACAGGCTCTGGAATCAGGAGGACCTGAGTTCTAATCTGGCCTCAGACACGGAACACAAAACTAGCTGTGTAACCTTGGGCAAGTCACTTAACTCCAAATTGCCCTGCCTTCCCCCCTCCAAAAAAGCAAAAAGAAAAATCTTAAAAAAAGAATTAACACACTAAAACACACACACACACACACACACACACACACACACACACACACACAGTAGGGCATAGATATCTATCTTACCCAATCTAGGAGTAAGCAGAAGTAAAAGCAGTAAGTAGCAAATAAAGGAGATAAGAAGAGTTGAAGCTAAGGTAATAAAAGAAGGTAGATTAAGGAAGCCTCTGGTCAGAAGCCAAACGGACTTTAGAGGAGGGACAAGATAAAAAGAAAGACAACCCCCCCCCCCCAAAAAAAAACCAACAGAAGAAACCTGGATAGAAGGAAATGTATGGTTAGTAATCATTTGTCATTAAGAATGGGATGAACTCACCTCACCTATAAAACAGAAATGAATAGCAGAATGGATTAGAAACCAGAATCCAAAAACATACTGTTTACCAGAAACACACAATGAAACAAAGAAACAGAGAGAGAAGTAAAATAAGGGGCTATAACAAAATCTATTATGTTTTAGCTAAGGTTAACAAAAAAAGATAGGGGTACAAATCACGATCTCAGACAAAACAAAAGCAAAAATAGATGTAATTAAAAGAGATAAGCAGGGGAACTACATTTCGCCAAAAGGCACCACAGAGAATGAAATAACAGTAACACTAAACATATAAACACCAAAAGATATAGCATCCAAATTTTTAAAGGAAAAGTTAAATAAATTACAAGAGCAAATTGCAAAACTATATTAGTAGGGAATCTCGACTTTTCCCTCTCTGAGCTAGATAAATTTAGCCATAAAAGAAATATGAAAAAAAGTTAAAGAGATTAATACAACCTTAGCAAAGTTAGATATGAGAGACTTCTGGAGAAAACTGATTAGGAACAGAAATAAGTATACCTTTTTCTAATATGTGCATGGCAACTTGACAAAAATTGACCATGTATTAGAGCATAAAAACTCACGACCAAATGCAGAAAAGCAGAAATTTTAAATGCACCATTTTCAGCTTTAAATGTAACAAAAATTACATTTAATAAAGGGCTATGGAAAAATAGACTAAAACTGTAAACTAAATAACCTTATCCTAAACAACGAGTGGATCAAAGAACAAATCACAGAAATGATGAATAATTTATTTAAAGAGACTGACAAAAATAAGAAAAGATAGCAAAATTTAAGGGATGCAGTCAAAACAGTTCTTAGGGGAAATTTTATAATTCTAAATGCATATATCAATAAAAGAGAGAAAGACCAGATCGTGAATTGAACATTAAACTAAAAAAAATTTTTAAAAAAGAACAAATTAAAAATCCCCAATTAAATGCCAAAATGGAATCCTGAAAATCAAAGGAGAGATTAAGAAAACTAAAAGCAAAAAATCCATTGAACTTATAATATAACTAGGAGCTTAAAAAAAAAAGCAGAGAAACCATTAGTTAATATGATTTTTATAAAAGAAGAAAATCAAATTAGCAGTATCAAAAATGAAAAGGGTGAATACACCACCAAGAGAGAGGAAATTAAAGCAATTATTAAGGATTATTTTGCCCAATTACATGTCAGAAAACCTAAGTGAAATGTATGAATATTTACAAAAATATAAACTACCCAGGTTAACAGAAGAAGGAATAGAATACTTAAATAACCCTATGTTAGAAAAAAGAAATTGAACAAGCTATCAATCAATGATCTCCCCAAGAAAAATCTCAAGGGTCAGATGAATTGAGAAGTAAATTCTCCCAAATATTTAAAGAACAATTAATCCCAATGCTATATAAACTATTTGAAAAAATAGGTAAAGGAGTCCTACCAAATTCCCTTTATGACACAAATATGGTTTTGATATCTAAACCAAAGAGACCAAAAAGAAAGAAAGAAAATGATAGGAAAACTTCTTTAATAAACACTGGCACAAATTTTTTAAATAAAATATTAGAAGGGAGATAACAGTAATATATCACAAAGCTCACACACAATGCCTAGGAGGAATTTATATAAGGAATGGAGGGCTGCTTTTATATTGAGGAAAATATAAGCAAAACTGGTCATATCAATAACAAAGACAACAAAACCACATGATTAGATGCAAAAACAGCTTTTGACAAAATGCAACACATATTTCCATTAAAAACACTAGAAAGCAAAGGAATAAATGAAGCCTTTCTTAAGATAAGTAGTACTTTTCTAAAACTAAGAACAAGTATTTATCTGTAACAGGGATCAACTTGAAACATTTCCAAAAAGATTAAGGGTAAAGCAAGAATGTCCATCATCACCACTTCAATATCATACTACAAATGCTAAAGATAACAATAAGATAAGGAAATTGAAGGCGTAAAAATAGGCAATGAGGAAGCAAAACTATCACTCCTTACAGATGATATGATAGTATACTTACAGAATCCTAGAGAATCAACTAAAAAATGAGACAAAAAATCTGTCAAAATTGCAAAATATAAAATAAATTCACACAGGTCATTAGCATATCTATATACTAATAACAAAACCCAGCAGCAAGAGAGAGAAAGAGAAATTCTATTTAAAATGACTGCAGGCAACATGAAAAATTTGGGAGACTACCTGCAAAACATTAAACCCAGGGAATATATGAAAATATTTACAAGACACTTTTCACACAAAGACATATCTATAGGAATGGAGAAATACAAATTGATCTTGGGTAGGTTGAACCAGTTGTTATGGGAATGGGAATTTAAGATCTTTCCTGCCCCTAGGCCCTTTGATGGGCTTAAGTGCACCAGGAGCAGGTGGAGGGAGGCTTGGTTTTCAGGAATGCTTCTTGATTGGGCAGTAGGTCAAGAGGGTTGCTACATTCTCTGAGCCAGGAGAAGGCTATATAAACCCTGATGTGAGGCTTTCTTTTGGGGCTCACTTTGAGAAATGTTGTGTGATTTGACCAGAAGAGATTCTGGGCAGCCATTGAGCACCCTGGCTTTGAAAACCCAGATTTTGGTGCTTCCCTCTCTGGTAACTATAACTAGATATGGATGTAATGGTCAGACAGTTGGAGGCCTGTCTGCTTGATCTGTTTCGCTTGTCTTCTTGTAATTTCTGCTTGTAATTTCTGTCTGTATACTCTGAAATTCGGGGTGCTGACTTTTTCCCCTGAACTAGGTAAATGATATGTTTGATTGATTAAAGCAAGACTGTTAACCCATTTTGAGTTGCTTTCCTTTAGAAAAGTAGATCTAAGAACCTGTGTTGGCAGCCACCCTGGGGGTGCTGTGGTGCTTACTGTTACACCAATATAACAAATAGGACAATTCTAAGTTAATTTACTTACTCAGTGCCATGCCAATCAACCTTTCAAAGAATTATTTTATAGAACCAGAAAAAATGATCAAAAAAATTATCTGGAAGAATAAAAGGTCAGGAATATCAAGAGAATCAATGAAAAAAAGATGTGAAGAAAGGTGGCCTACCAACACCAGATTTCAAACAGAGTACAAATCAGGAATCATAAAAATAATCTGTTACTGGCTAAGAAATAAAGTGATGGATTAGTGGAACAGGTTAAGTATATGATACACTGTAGTAAATTACTATAATAATCTAGTGTTTAACAAACACAAAGATGCAAGCCTTTGGGGTAAAAACTCATCGTTTGACAAAAATCACTAGGAAAACTGGAGTTTGGAAAAAATGACGATTAGACCAACATCTCACACTGTAATCCAAGATTAAAAGGGAAATGACTGAGACATAAATAGTGATAAAAGTAAACTAGGAAAGCATAGAAAATTTGCCCTGTCAGATCTATGGAGGAGAGAAGAATTTATGATGAAACAAGAGATTGAGAGAATCACGGGGAGTAAAATGGGTTTCATTTCTGAAATATATAGGGAACTGAGCCAAATTTATAAAAATAAGAGCCATTCCCCAGGTGATAAATAGTCCAAGGATACATACAGGCAATTTTCAGAAAAAGAAATCAAAATTATCAATACTCAAAGGAAAAAAAATGCCTAAATCACTATTTATTAGAGAAATGCACATTAAAACAACCCCGAGGTATCACCTCAGGTTAGATTGGCTAACATAACAGAAAAGGAAAATGACAAAGTTGTAGAGGATGTGGAAAAATTGGGACACTAATACGTTGTTAGTGGAATTATGAACTAGCCCAACTATTCTGGAGAACAATCTGGAATAATGCTCAAAACTGTGCATATCCTCTGACCCAATAATACCAGTACTAGGTCTGTATCCCAAAGATCTCAAAGTAAAGGGAAAAGGATCTACTTGTACAGAAATATTTATAGCAGTTCTTTTTATAGTCGCAAAGAATTAAAAATTGAGGGGATGCTCAGAGCAGGATGTTCTCAGAAAAACCTGGACTTACATAAATTGATGCAAAGTGAAGTGAGCAGAACCATGAGGACACTGTACACAGTAATACTAATATACTTATATATATATGGATGATCAACTATGAAAGACTTAGCTATTCTGGTTAACATAATTCCAAAGGACCCATGATACAAAATGCTATCTGAGTGCAAATCAAGGTGTGCTTTTTTGACTTTCTTTCTTTTCTTGGTTTTATGTGTTTTCTTGTGCAACACAGATAATATGGAAACATGTTTCCATATTTCATATGTATAACTGATATATTGTTTGCCTTCTCAAGACATGGGGGAAGGGCAGTAAGGGAGAGAATTTGTAACTCAAAATTTTAAAAAATTGTTAAAAATGTTACATGCAACTGAGACATATTTAATAAAATAAAAAATATTTTTTAAAAATGTGGTGGCTAAGATGGCTACTAAGTAAAGAAATCTTGAAACAAAATGTATTTTGAAACCACTAGTCTTTCTTTACTCCAATCCATCATTCTTCATCCACAAAGTAATTTTGCTAAAGGTCAAGTCAGAGCATATCCCATATAACACCTTCCCTTTCTTAATTATTTCCTATTTATCCAATATACGGTTTGTACATATTTGTTTTCTCCCCCATTAGACTGTAAAATCTTTCAGGGTACAGACTAGTCTTTTTCCTCTTTTTGTATACCCCAGATTTAGTACAGTACCTGACACATAGTAGGTGCTTAATAAATGTTTATTGACTGACTGGCCAACCTTACCACAGTACATCACAGTCAAAAAGCATCATTTCTCCAAGCCTCACAACTCTACACAATCTAAAACAGAAGCATCAGACTCACTGAGTGCAGCTAAACAAGATTAAAGTATAACTGGGAATTGTTTAACAAAATAAAAATACAACATAGGTAATATTAATTTGTGGTTTTCTAAGTCATTTTGTGGCCCACAGGGATCCATTTCAATTTGAGTTTGACACCACTGGTGTAGAAGATATAGCATTAATATGGGGCCTTTAAAAAAGGATTAAAGGAAACAACATGAAAATTCTATACTAGAATGAAAGTTTGAAGCAAAGTCAAAAGACAGAAAAATTAGATGTACAAGTACTATATTTATTATCAAAAATAATGTATTTGGAAAATAAAGCACAGACGGATAACACAAGAATTTATTATGTCTCAATTGAAGCTAAAATAATAGGTGTTATAATATTGACCACAGCAACAGTTAAAAAAAGATAGAATACAGAAATAAGGAAAGCTACATTATATACGTAAAGGCACATAAATAACACATTACTTTTAGGTGAGACCTTACAGACCTTATAGGAAACTTGCCATGAGGAAAGTCCTTACACCAATGCAGATTAGCACCTTCACTGTGAGATTAAAAGATATGACCAGGATCACACAGTTAACACGTATGAAGAAGAAAGACTTCAAAACTGGTGTGATATCTGCTAGAGTCATAACCACAGCTCCTGGACTTAAGGCTTAAGGCTCTACTCTGAACAGGTTAGGCTAGCTTTTATTTAAAAGGTAATAAAATCACGATAGAGCCTTAAGTAACCCAAAGGATGACTAAGTCTTTAACTTTTGGTTGTTTAAGTACAAAAGTGAGTACACAAGAAATCAGACAGAGGCAAGAAAACTTGGGCTGTCACATAGCAATCAATAATTTAACTGATACATAGAGATTAATAATCTCTCTCTCTTCCCTAACACTACCCTCATGGTCCATCTTACCCCCAGTATTATCTCAATCTGTCAATTCCTTCCTCCTTGTTGAACACACTTTCCACACTGTAAATAACTTTTAAAAAATATCATATGGTCTAAAAATATGTTTTTTTCATTCTAATCATCCTAAACCACCAAATCAGTCAGAGTCAAACCTGAGCTTACGGATTCAGTGACCCACTATATATCTAGAATATCAGGGCTGCCACTCAATGACATGACATAATATTCATATTAAATATATATTCATTGAATAGCACAGAACCTACATAAGTTAAAGAATAAGCTAACTAAATCAAAGAAAGACATAGTAAATCAATAACTGTTGGGCATCTATGCCTCATTAAGATTTAGGAAAGTCTAAAAATGATAAAAATGTCAAGAATTTGAACACAATATTAGAAAAATACGTATTAACCATCTAGAATAATTACTGGATAGCAATTATTAGTCATATAACTTATTACTGCTCCCCCAAACCCGCTCTTCTCCCAAACCTTCCTATTTCTATCCAAGGCTCCACCATCCTTCCAGTATCTCAAGTTCATAATGTCATCGTTCTCCTGCACTTCCTTACTCTCCCTTTCTCTCACCCCACATATCCAATAAATGGGCAAATCTTGACAATTCTACATCTCTCCCATCTGATCCCCCTTGCTCCACCCACATAACTATGACCTTCATTCAGGCCCTAATCATCTCTTCTGTAAAGCATTTCTACACCATTCTAATTGGGCTTTCTGTCTGAAGGCTATCACTACACAAGTTCAACTTACATTCTGCCAAAGTATTTTTCTTTAGACGTCTTACAGACTCCACTACTCAACCAACTCAAGTGACTCCCTTTATCTCTGACTGGATATAAACAGATTTAAAGCCCTCAGAACAGAACCTAGCCTCAACCTACCTTTTGGGGCTCATTGAATATTGTCCTCCCCCTCAGTTTCTGGGCCTTCTGCAATCTAGCCAAACTGACCTTTCCTTTATTCTTCACAAATAGTACTCCATCTCCTCACTCTATGCATTTTTTGGGTTTTTTTGCACTGGATGTTCCTCATGTCAGGAATATACTTCCTTCCACCTTGCAATCATTCATTTCCTTTGAGATGCAGCTCAGGTACCACCTTCTGTATGAAGAACTTCCTGATCCTGTCAAATGCTAGTGCACTTCCTATCATTTTATTTTGTATATAACTTATATGTATTTGTATTTAATAATTTTGTGCTTATATTGTATACACACATGTATGTACTTGCCTTCAACATTAGAATAAAAGCCTATTGCAAGCAAAGATTGTTTTGTTCTTCATTCTTGTATCCCTAGTGCTTAGAACAGAAATCTCCTTTTATTAAGGAGATTTGTTCTATGAAGTTTGGATTCAATTAAAGGATTGCACTTGAGGACCTAGAGGGCCACATGTTCCCCACCCCCGGTGTAGAACATTGCCTGGCACATTAAGCAGGTGCTTAATAGTATTCACTGAATGACTAATAATATGCTTTACTATATATTTTTTTTTTTTTGCTTTTTTGGAGGGCAATTGGGGTTAAGTAACTTGCCGAAGTCACACGGGTTAAGTGTCTGAGGCCGGATTCGAACTCAGGTCCTTCTGACTCCGGGGCCGACACACTACCCACTGCGCCACCTAGCCAACCCTTTACTATAATTCTTAATAGTTTCATATTGGCTGCCGGTGTTTTTTTTTTTTTTTGGGGGGGGGAACCTAATGTTTTTATTTTTTTATTTTTTTCAGTGACAGTAACAACATTTTTTTAATTTTTTTTTTTATTTTTAACAAATGCTTTATTAACTTCTGGTTTACATCATTCATTTCTTCCAGATTTTGACGTACAATTCTTTCCCCATCTTTCCCCTACCCACCACCCCAGAATAACAGTCCCACAAAATATCCCCTCATCCAATCTGCTCTCTCCCGTACCTTCTCCTACACCCCCTTCGACTTTACCATTAGGGCAAGGTGAATCTGTGTCCCAATGCCTGCACATCTTATCTTCCAACTACATGCAAAATAGTATTAATAACAGTATTTATATATAGTTTAAATATTTAATTTTAAAACTTCGAATTTCAGATCCATTCCCCTCCTCCCTTGTCACCCACTCCCTCTGGGAAGATAAGCAATTTAGTATGTGTTGTACATGTATAACTATGCAAAACATTGCCATAGATATATTGTAAACAACTTACCATAGATATATTGTAAAAGGCTGGTTATATTTCCCTCCCACCCCCCACCTGGTCCATTCCCTACTTTGATCCTGTCCCTCTTCAAAAGTGGGTACTTCCAACCTTCCCTTCCCTCCAGAATGCCCTCCTGTCCGTCATACCCCCTCTCATCCCCCTTACCCTTACTATCCTGCACGGTGAGATATGCCATTTAGTATGTATGTCATTCTCTCCCTGAGCCAAATTCAATGAGAATATGGTTTTGCCTTTTTTTGCTTCCTGTTCTTCCCCTCCCCTGCAACTACTTCCCCTTACTTCTTCTACACAAGATAGTTTGCCCTACCCTGTCTCTCCCCATCTCCTCTTGCCACTTTATTCTCTCACCTCTTAACTTCACCCCTTAAGTATCATCCCTTCCTACCAAATTCAACCTGTGCCCTCTATCCATGTATACCTTTAAACATATATACACACATTCACATATGTATTCATATGCCCATATGCCCTTCTTCAATTATTTTCATAATGAGAAAGGTTTCATCAGTCACAATTATTGTTTTTCCCTGTAGGAATGTAAATAGGTCAACTTTGATAAGTTCCTTTTGATTTCTTTTCCCTGTTTACCTTCTCAAGCATCTCTTGCTTCTTGTGTCTGAATGTCAAATTTTCTATTCAGCTCTAGTTTTTTCCTCAAGAATGCTTGAAAGTCCTCTATTCCACTGAATGATCATATTTTCCCCTGAAACAAAATACTCAGTTTTGCTGGGTAGGTGATTCTTGGTTTTAATCCCAGGTCCTCTGACCTGCAGAATATTATATTCCATGCCCTTCGATCCCTCAGTGTAGAAGCTGCCAGGTCCTGTGCTATTCTGATTGTGTTTCCACAATATTGAAATTGTTTCTTCCTGGCTGCTTGGAGTATTTTCTCCTTGATCTGGGAATTCTGGAACCTGGCAATAACATTCCTAGGAGTTTTCTTTTGGGGATCTTTTTCAGGAGGTGATCGGTGGATTCTTTCAACATCTATTTCCCCCTCTGGGTCTAAAACATCAGGGCAATTTTCCTTGAGAATTTCTTGGGCGATGATTTCTAGGTTCTTTCTTTGATCATGGCTTTCAGGTAGTCCAATAATTTTTAAATTATCTCTCCTGGATCTATTTTCCAGGTCAGTGGTTTTTCCCATGAGATATTTCACATTGCCTTCTATTCTTTCATTTGTTTGGATCTGTTTAACAGCATCTTGATTTCTCATAAAGTCACTAGCTTCCATTTGCTCCAGGAATGAATCTCCTGAGTGAGCTTTTGTGACTCCTTTTCCATCTGGCAAATTCGACTTTTTAAGGCATTCTTCTCCTCATTGCCCTTTTGGGCCTCCTTTGCCATTTGAGTTAGTCTATTTTTTAAGGTGTTATTTTCTTCAGTCAGGCTGTTGACTCTCATTTCATACTTTTCCTATATCCTTCTCATTTCTCTTCCCAATTTTTCCTCCACTTCTCTTATTTGGTTTTTAAAATCCTTCTTAAGGTCCTCTATGGCCTATAACCCACTCATATTTTTGTTTGGGGCTTTTGGAGCAGGATTTCTGACCTCACAGTCCTCCTCTTGTTCCATGCTTTGATCTTCTTTGCCCCCAAAATAGGAGTCTAATGTTGCATTTTTCTATTTATTTTGTTTCCTTTGCCTAGGCATGTTGCCACTTAATTACTTGATTTGGGGGCTTGTTGCCACAGTAGGACTCTGCCACCAGACAGGGGAGCTTCTGTCCCAAATGTGGGGTCTTCACAACTTCCGGAAGTATTAGTTGGGTGGCCTCTGTGAAGCCCCCACACACTCTGGCAAGCTTGATACCCACCCCAGACCTCCCCCCCAGTCCACAATCCAGATCCAGGGAGGTTAAAGCAAGAGTGATTACCCCCCCAAGACTGATCGCTGGATCTCCCTACAGTTCGTAGGCCAGGAGCTGAAGCTGCCACTGAAGCTGCAAAATGGCGAATGTGCCTTGTCTCCTCAGCCACTACTAGCCCCCAGGGGAAGAAGCCAATGCTTTCCCCAAATACTGGCCCCAAAATCCATAGGGCATTAACCTCTCACTTTGTCCTAGGCGTGTCTGTGTTGATAATTCTGGAAGCACCACAGCTGCTAGTGTTCTGGGGTCCCTCCAGCCGGCTGCTGGCTGGCCGCCCTGGGGCTAAAAACGCGGCTCACAGGGACCTGGACTCAGCTCCCTGAGCACTGCACTGTCGGCTCCCAGCAAGCTGTGCTGGCCACTCCCTGCAGGGCTGCTGGGTGTCCTCAGCGGGAGGTTAGCTTCTCTGTGCTGTTCTGTGGGTGCTGGAGTTCCAGAAGTTGCTCAGAGTCCCCTTTTACATGGTTTGGAAGTGGTGTGGGGGAGTGCACCTTGGAAGTGCTGTTTCTACTCCACTACCTTGGCTCCGCCCCTTGGCTGCTGTTTTTACTAGCTGTTTTAGACACCTGATTTATACTCCTGTGCTTCTCCATAATCATAAGGGATCATTCATTTTTAAAGCTCTAAAAACTATCAATCACAGGACATTTCTTTAACATGATGAATAAGAAGTAGTATTATACATGTACATGCAATGGATAAACAGAATCAGTCTTACTAAGAATAGAATTACTAATAGGCATCATTTTTTAAATGCCAGCTATATAAGAAAAATTAAGTTAAAAAACACTGGCAAAGAAAAGAATAAAATACCTATACTCTCAGATGATACAATGGTGTATTTAGAAAATTCAAGAGCTTCAACTAAAAACAATTAATCAACATAATAAATAACTTTAATAATTAATATATGTCACATCAAGAAAAAAAATTTAAAATGAACAAAATATAAAAAATTAAGTCAGGGCAATATAGTAAAAATGGCAATATTGTCTATATTAATTTGTAGATTTAGTGCAATATCAAACAAAATGCCAAGGGGCTGCTACAATGAATTACAACTGATAATAAACATTACATGGGAGAACAAATGGACAAGAAAATCAAAGGGAATAATTAAAGCAAAAAGTGAAGAAGGCATGTGTTATTAGATATAACATTATATTATAAAGGAGTAATTATCAAAACTACCTGATAGCAGAAAAATTATGAAAAAGAACAATGGATTAGAACAAATAATATAGCATTAAAAAAAAGACACATAATACAGCAGAGTTTGGTGGAGGGGGAAATCATTATTTCATAAGAATTTCTGGGAAATCAAAAATGAAATAATCAAAACTTAAGATATTGTATACTATAAAAAATTTCAAATGCTCAATCATGTCAATATTTTAAAATAAAAAATCTAGAAAATGTAACAAAATCTGTCACAACTGTCAAGAAGAAAATGCTTACCTTTTTGTTAAAAATGGAATTATTGAAGAAAAACAAATGTATTTTATTACATGAAAACAATTTTACAACAACAAACACAGCTAGCATTTACATAGGCTTTTAAGGTTTATAATGCAGTTTACAAATACAGTCTGTTCTTACAACAACCCTAGGAAGTTGCTGTTATTAATGGGGAAGGGAACAAGCATTTTAAAAGTACCTACTATATGTGAGGGGGTATGTAAGTGTTTTACAAATATCATCTCATAACATCCTCATAACAACCCAACAGCTAGCTAGGTTCTTGTTGTTGTTCAGTCATTTCTAGTCATGTCCAACTCTTCATGACCCCTTTTAGGTTTTTCTTGGCAGAAATACTGGAGTGGTTTATCATTTCCTTCTCCAGCTCATTTTACAAATGAGGAACTGAGGTAAACAGGGTTAACTGACTTGCCCAGGGTAATACAGCTAGTAAGTGTTGGAAGCTAGACTTGAAATCAGGTCTTCCTATCCACTGAATCACTTACCTGTTTCATTAAACAATATTAAAAAAAATAGTTTAGTTCACTACAATTCAATAAGCATTTATTAATATCCTATTAATCTCCTCCTTGTTCATTGTACATAAGGTACTTGTGATGACAAAACAAAGACAAAATTACCAAATAGGACCTGTCTTTCTTGCCCAGAGTCTACAATTTACTGAGGAAATATAAGATGTACACAAACAGGAATGATGATGACATCATAATAATTATAATAACTGATAAATGTTAACCAAAATCTTGAATACAAATTTGTAAAAGTAAAATGGGTTCCTCAATATAAATTATAAAATAATACAAATTAGAAAGTTTTAAAAAAAAACATGATAAATATCTCAAAACTATTCAAACTTTACAATAAAAAAATAAACTTGAAACACCACTGAGAAATGATTATTACTTGTTAAACTGGTAAAAATATTTTAAAAGAGTAAAAGATCCTGGAAGTAACAGAGAGATCCTCTAACACTAAGGCCATTGCCATTTTCAAAATCATTTGCTCAGTAAGGACAGAGTAGCAAAAACATTTTTTCATTGCTCTGTTAAAATTAGCAGATTTTATTTTAAAAAACAAAGTATAAAAATTTAGAATTTGCTCAACTGAATGAGTTTCTAGATCCTTCTTATTATCTCTTGATCTCCCTCTTTCCCTGAGTAATCAACACATTTGCCACCCAATTCCAAAAAATAATAATTCTGTTCTTCCCTCACTTCCTTCCCTCCCTTCTCTAAACTACTTTTGTTACATGTTTTTTTATGGGATTCATCCATACACATTTTTTTGCTCTTTATATTTAGTTGCTGAGATATCAGTACATTAAGAATCCAGAACAATCACAAAAAGTACATTTAAGAGAAACAAAATTGAAAACAACAAGCTGATTTTCTGAAAACAATAACAAATGAAATGCCTAACAAAATTAGCGAGCTATTAGTTAATCTTGTTCAAAAATAGAGGTGAAAAAGCAAATCTCCAAAACGCAAAACGAATGGGCTAAATTTATGACAACTAGAAATGAAATAAAGAAAACTACCAGAAATTAGCATACACAGTTATATGCCACCAAAGCTGAGAATTAAAAGGAAAAAGATGAACATCTACAAAAATATAAAATATACAAGTTGTAAAAATCAAGATAAAAGGACCCTAAACAACCAAATCTCAGAAACAGAAATTAAGTTAGCCAAAACCCATGAAAGATCATTTTTTAGAATAACTTCTATAAGTTTTAATCGTTCTTTAAAGGTTTGATAGAATAATATTCAAAATCTATCAGGACAGAACCAAATAGCTTTGATGATTATTATTTTGTAATATAGTTTGAGACCTGGTACTAGTAGACTCATTGTTCTTCATTATTTCCTAAAATATTCTTGAGTTTTTGTTATTCCAGATGAATTTTGCTACTGGTTTGTTTTGGTTTTTTTTCCAGCTCTATATATTAATCCTTTGGCAGTTTATATTTGTATAGTATTAAATAACTAAATTAATTTTGGCAATACTGTCATATTTTCATACTGATATGGTACAGACATCACCAATTACTATTTCTCTATTTAGGTCTGTATTTCTAGGTTAGATAGATTTTAATTAATATTTAAGAAACAATTATATGCACTGAACAATTATATGCTTACTTTTTGGAGGGCAATTGGGGTTAAGTAACTTGCCCATGGTCACATGGCTAGGTTTTTTGTTTTTGTTTTTTTGTTTTTGTATGTGTGTGGTAAGTGTCTGAGGCCGGATCTGAACTCAGGTCCTTCTGACTCCAGGGCCAGTGCTCTACTCACTGCACCACCTAGCCGCCCCTTTCTTTCTTCTAAAAAAAATATTTTTTTATTGCTACCTATTACCTTTATTGAAAAAGAAGCACTCTTCCAACATCCTCTTATGACACAACTATGGTGTTGTTGCCTGCTCTAGCTTGTCACAGCTCAAAGTTTCTGCAGAATCTGACAATATTTTGGTGAAGTCCTCAATAGGATGGAGGTGTTCATAGATACTTATATCTATTTCTCTTTTATTTTCATTATCACTGTTCCTTCTCATGCAATTTTAGGATTTTATTAGCTCCTCTGTGTGGGGGGATCTGAAAATCCCTGGGTCCTAACATCTTCCTACAAACCTTCAATTGCCTTTTTTTTTTGAATGGGGAAGTAACATAGGAATTACTTATTTAGAAACTATTGTTACATCAAAACAAAACAAAGTTCTACATGAAAAGGAACCCAGAGTACTTTCCAACACTAGGATGAGGCAACAGGGAAGGATTTTATTGAAATTAGAAATTAAGGAGAGAGTTAATAAAGTAATTTTTTTATTAACAGAGAAGATTTCTTTGCAAAAGTGAGGAGCAATGGGTGTAGAATAGTATATTTATAGTCAGACATAAAGGATGTGCTTCATTTATTTATTTTGGCCAAATTGTATATTCTTTCCCTTTCTTTTAGAATTTCTGTAACAAGAGTTTTATAAAGAGGATAAAAAGGAGAGGTATTTAATAGTGAAGGTAATGCAAGGTAATAAGCAATAAAGGTAATAGGTAGCAATAAAAAATATTTTTTTTAAAAAAGAAAGAAAGGGGCGGCTAGGTGGCGCAGTGAGTAGAGCACTGGCCCTGGAGTCAGAAGGACCTGAGTTCGGATCCGGCCTCAGACACTTACCACGCACATATGAAAACAAAAAAACAAAAACAAAAAACCTAGCCATGTGACCTTGGGCAAGTTACTTAACCCCAATTGCCCTCCAAAAAGTAAAAAGAAAGAAAAATGAGGAAAAAATTTGATGTACTCCTAGTGGCTCAGTATTCATGTATCTATGCTTGTATCAAATGAACTCTAGGTCACGATTAATGTCTGAATTTTTTCTCTTAGTCCAACTGGGACAACCTTAATTCCTATTTCCAGTACTTTGTAATTTATCTCAGTACACAGTCTCCCAAAACCAGGAACTAATGAAAATAAAGTAAGAAATTAATTAGCAGGGGCAGCTAGGTGGCGCAGTGAGTAGAGCATCAGCCCTGGAGTCAGAAGGACCTGAGTTCGGATCCGGCCTCAGACACTTAACGCACACACAAACAAAAACCTAGCCGTGTGACCTTGGGCAAGTTACTCAACCCCAATTACCCTCCAAAATGCAAAATGCAAAAAAAAAAAAGAAATTAAGTAGCTTATATATTTTGTATGAAGAGACTCCATGAATGAGAATTTCAAATGATTTATTTTACTTCTAAGTTAAATTTTCCTATGTTATCTTTTTTTAAAAGAAAATTGATTTCTAAGTAACTTGAAGTTTTTAAATTACAAAGACATGATATAAGCAATAAACATTGTTCACCATCCTGAGGAATTACTGGCTAACCAATATTTCAGGTTAAATAATTAACATGATACTTCCTTTGTAATATAAAACTAGGTGAAGTCTTTTTTTTATTTTTTTACCTTGAGAAGGTATGTGGGAATGTTGCTGAAATCTACTGGTAACTTCAAAAGGAAGCGAGCTGAGAACTCCCCAGTCTGTAGAAAGAAAACCATAACAATAAGACCAAAATCTTCCCAAAAGTGTGAAGAACTGTTATTATAGCAACTATCTTTAAGGCCTAAAGTTTATCAGTTAAGATTGGGAAAGGAATTCTAATATATGGGAAAAAGGGATGCAAGTAACAATTAAGAAGATGAAATTGTACATTACTAAAGAGTACAAAATACATTGTTCTTATCATGCTATAGCATATCTTATTTGGTAAATTTCTAATGAAGCTCTCAAACCACTGGTCTTAATATTTATAGAACACTTGCTTGATGCCGCATATTATTGGCATTAAAATACAAAAAAATTGTATGACACTGAAACATCAAGTGTATTGCACATAAAACAATAAATTAAGAAGTAGAGTATGGGGTGGCTAGGTGGCTCAGTGAATAGAGCACCAGCCCTAAAGTCAGGAGGACCTGAGTTCAAATCCAGCCTCAGACACTAACACATAACTAGCCATGTGACCTTGGGCAAGTCACTTAACCCCAACTGCCCTCCAAAAAGAAGAAAGAAGGAAGAAGAAGGAAGGAGAGGGAAGGGGAGAGGGAGGGGGAGGGGGAGGGAGAGGGGGAGGGGGAGGAGGGGGAGGAGGGGGAGGAGGAGGAGGAAGAGGAGGAGGAGAAGAAGAAGAAGAAGACCTGATAAGTATTTGGCCATAATTATTAATTTAGTGAAAACTACACACACACACACACACACACACACACACACACACACACACACACACACACACACACACACACACAAACCTACTAATGAGACAAATTAAGAAAGTGGTAAAAATGGTCTTTGGTTACTGAGAAAAAGGTCTTTAGTTACTGAAAGAAGCTGCTGGTCATCAATCTATTGATTTCTACCTAGCCTAATTAATAAATTGATTACTGATTACCTGTAAGAAAAAAAGGGTAAAAGTTTATTCAATATAAGGCATTTAATTACTTCTGAAGAACTTCCATTCTTACACAAAAGTGATAGGGAGATGGGGAGAAGAGTTAGACAGGTGAAAAGGTAGATTTTCATAAATTCAAAAACAGGTAAGACCTGTTATCTGAGTCAAAAAGAGAATATAATTGTGGGTGATGATCATCTAGAGCCAATCCAAACTTCAATGAGTACAAATATAGGGATGAGCACAAATAGAATCTAAACTAAAAAAGGCTGGCATACTAGGCAGGATGTGGAAAGTGTGAATTGGACAGAAACCCAACAAAAATTGGTCGAAAAGCTCAAAAAGGATTTGAAAAATCAAATAAGAAAGGTAGAGGAAAACTTGGGAAGAATTTTGTATTTTGTAAAGTCTTTTCTGCTTCTACTGAGTAACCACATGATTTTTGTTGCTTTTTGTTATGGATTTGGTTAGTTATGATGATAGGTTTCCTAATATTGAATGAGCCCTGTGTTGCTGGTATAAATACCACCTCATCATATGGTATAACCTTTGTGGTATGTTGTTGTAATCTTCTTGTTAGCATCTTCTTTTGAATTTTCATATCAATCTTCTTTAGGGAAACTGGTCCATAGGTTTTTCTGGTTTTGCTCTTCCTGGTTTAGGTATTAGCACCATATTTGTGTCATAAAAGTAATTTGGTAGAATTCTTCCTTTCCCATTTTTCCAAATAATTTATATAGTATTAGAATTAACTGTTCTTTAAACATTTGGTAGAATTCAATTGTTAGACCATCTGGTCCTGGTGATTTTTTTCTTAGGGAGCTCACTGATGGCTTTTCCAATTTCTTTTCCTAAAACAGTTTTATTTAAGTGTCCAATTTTTAATCTATGTTTCTATTTAAGGGAAACAATAATAATCTCAGAAAAAGGAAAACCAAAAATAGACCTAATTAAAAGAGTTAAACAGGCAAATTATATCTTGCTAAAAGGCATCATAGACAATGAAATATTAACAATAATAAACACATATGCTACAAATTGCATACCATCCAAATTCTTAAAGGAAGCATTAAATAAGTTACAGGAAGAAATAAACAATAAAACTTTAATACTAGGGAACTTCAACTTTCTCTTCTTAGAACTAGATAAATATAACCATAAAGTAAACAAGAAAGAAATTAAGGAGATGAACAGGATTTCAGAAAAGTTAGATATGAAAAAACTCTGGAATAAAATAAATGGGAATAGAATGGAATATACCTTTTTCTAAGCTACACATGGCAACTTCACAAAAATTAACTAAGTATTAGGGCATAAAAACCTTACAACCAAATTCAAAAAAGAAGAAATATTAAACGCACCATTTTCAGACCATAAAGCAACAAAAGTTACATTCAATAAAAGGCTATGGAAAGATAGATTAAAAATTAATTGGAGGGGCAGCTAGGTGGCACAGTGAATAGAGCACCATCCCTGAAGTCAGGAGGAACTAAGGTTAAATCTGGCCTCAGACAGTAGACACACTTATTAGCTGTGTGACTTTGGGCAAGTCACAACCCCAATTGCCTTACCTTCTCCCCTCCAAAAAAATTAATTGGAAACTAAATAATCTAATATTAAAAGAATTAGCAGTCAAAGATCAAATCATAGAAACAATCAATAATTACATTAAAGAAAATTAAAACAATGAGAAAACATACCAAAATTTGTGGGATGCAGAGAAAGCAGTATTTAGGAGAAAATTTATATCTTTAAACACTTACATCGATATAATGAAGAGCAGATCAATGAATTGAGAATTCAATTTAAAAAACTAGAATTTTAAAAAACTGAAAATCTCTAATTATATACCAAGTTGGAAATCCTGAAAATCAAAGGAGAGATTAATAAAACTGAAAGGGAATTCATTAAACTAATAAGTAAAACTAGATTCAGATTTTATGAAAAAAAATCAATAAAATAAATAAACCTTTGGTTAATTTGATCCAAAAAAAAGAAGAAAATCAAATTACCACTATCAAAGAGAAAAGGGTTAATTTACCATGAAAAAAAGAAAACTACAGCAATTATTAGGAGCAATTTTGTCCTCTTGTATGCCAATAAATCTGACAGTGGATGAATATATACATAGAAATAAATTGCCTAGATTAACAGAAGAGGATATAGAATACGTAAATAAATATATTTTAGAAAAAGAAACTGAGCAATCCATCAATGAGCTCCCTAAGAGAGATTAACACCTGAATTCTACCAAACATTTAAAGAACAATTAATTCCAATACTATTTTTAAAAATTGAGGAGTCCTACCATATTCCTTTTTATGACACAAATATGGTGCTGATACCTAAACCAGGAAGAGCAAAATATTTAAATAAATATTTTATTATATTATTAATATAATAATACTATATTACAATTGTAGCAATAAATCACAAAGATCATATATTATGAGAAGATGGTATTTATGCCAGGAATGCAGAACTGGCTCAATATTAGGAAATCTATCAGCATAACTAACCACATCAATAACAAAAAAACAATAAAAACTATATTATTATCTCAACAGATGGCAAAATACAAGACTCATTTCTATTAAAAACACTAAAAAGAATAAGAATAAACAGAGCTTTCCTTTAAAAAAAAAAGCAGAACTATCTAAAACTATATCAGCAGACATTATTTGTAATAGGGATTAAACTAGAAGCCTTCCCAGTAAGTTTGCTCATTATCAAAACTTTTATGCAATAATGTACTAAAAATGTTGCTATAGAAATAAGAAAAAAGATATTAAAGGAATCTATAGCCATATCAAAAAATGTTCTAAATCACTATTGATTAGAGAAAAGCACATTAAAACAGCTCTGAAATATCACCTCACACCTATGGGATTGGTTAATGTGATAGAAAAGCAAAATGACAACTGTTGGAGGGGACTTAGAAAAATTGGAACACTAATGCACCACTGTGATGCCTTTAGCTTCCTTGAACACATTGGTTCTTATTCAAAGTCCTAAGGAAGAAAAGGAATAAATCCAACCATTTTGAACAATTTCTAACTATGCCCAAAAGGCTATAAAACTATGCATATTCTTTGACAGAGCAATACCACTAATAGGTCTCTATCCCAAAGAGATCTTTTTTGTGGTGGCAAACGAAGGGAAGGGAAGGGAAGGGGAGGGGAGGGGAGGGGAGGGGAGGGGAGGGAACAAGGACATACAAATGGGTTGATGTTGACAAAAAGAAAAGCTACTTAATTCTCAGAAACTGAAGAAAAGGTGTAGGAGGTGATGATAAGAGGTTCTGAGATGAAGAGAAAGGCAGAAGTAGGAGTATATGATGAATGGCCTCAATTTTCTCAATAAAATAAGAGGCAAGATCCTCATCTTGAATGGATGTGCTAGAGGAAGAAATGGAAAGCTTGAGAAGAGAAGAAAGAAGATTTAGAACAGCTTCTGTGGGAAGCAAGATAGGGAATCAATTAGAAGACACTGAAAGGATTCAATAAATGCTTCTTAAATTGAAGTAGACTGAATTAAACTGAAATGAAATTGAATTTTGGATGGAATTAAGACAGCTTTCAGCAGTAGATATGATAGCATTTTGGCTATGTATGTTATCTCTGCTGAATATCCTTTCCTATGACAGTGATATAATGTGTCAGGAAAACACATTTTCAGATCAAATACTGTTGATCTGATAGTCTAATACCTTACTTTAATGCAATGGAGATTTTGAGGTCATATTCTACAAAAGTTTCAGATGTCTATAAATCTTCTTTATTCCTTCATTTCTGTTCACTATTCATTAACTTTTTGAGAACAGTTGATCCTACTTTTCTGCAGCTCCAGTCTTTTTTCATTTACATGTCTGAAGTTGGTCCTAAAGAACTTCTAGATCTCTCTCACACAAAAAAAGTCACTCTCTTCCAGAACTCTAGCACTAACTCCAATCCTCATGCATGTATAAAGTTTCCAGTATTCTCTCTACCAATTTGAAGTCTCCTTCAGTATATGAACTGGCATGTAAAATGCATCAAGTTTAGGAGCCTAGTTAGACAAAGATTCACAGATTCTTTTACAATTCCTTCCTTCTGTTCTATAATAGATACAGAAATGCTCATTTTATTTAGTATTTGTTAAGTTTAGATTTTAAAAAAAATTTAAGGCTTTTCAGCTTAAGATTCTGAAAACAAGGCTTCAGCAATATATGAACCAAGAATTACCAGAAGTGCTGCTGGTTTTTGAAGAGGCAAAAGAACTAGAAACCAAATTGCCAACATTCAGTGGATTATGAAGAAAGCAAGAAGTCGCAGGAAAAAAAAACATTTATTTACGCTTCACTGAATCCACTAAAGGCTTTGTGTGGATCACAACAAAATATGGCAAGTCCTCAAAGAGATGGGAGTACGAGATTATCTTATCTGTCTTCTGAGGAACCTGTATGTGGGCCAAGATGCAAAAAGTAGAACTGAACAAGAAACAATTGATTGGCTTATGACTGGAAAAGGAATACAACAAGGCTATATATTGTCACCTCATTTATTTAACTTATATGCACAGCAAATCATGCAAAATGCCAGGCTGGATGAACAAAAAGCTGGAATTAAGGTTACTGGGAAAGATGTCAACAATCTCAGATATCTAGACAATACCACTCTAAGACTGAAATTAAAAACCCTCTCAATGAGGGTAAAATTGGTGAGTATAAAAGCTGGCTTGAAGCTTAACATAAAAAACCTAAGATCCTAGCAACTGATCCCATCACTTCCTGGCAACCAGAGGGGAAAGAAGTGGAAGCACCATCAGATTTTATATTCTTGGGCTCAGAGTCATGTAGACAGCAACTGCAGTCATGAAATTAAGATATTTGCTCCTTGGGAAAAAAAGCTATGGCAAATCTGAACAGTATACTGAAAGCAGAAATATCACTTTGGTGACAGAGGTTTGTACAGTCAAAGCTATGGTTTATCTACTAGCAACATATGGCTGTGAGAGTTGGACTACATAAGGAAAACTGAGGGCTGCAGAATCAATGTTTTTGAATTGTGATGCTGAAGAAGGCTTTTGAGAGTCTTCAAGGCAGCAAGGAGATGATAATCAGTCAATAATTAAAGAAATTATTTCAGGCTATTCACAGGAAGGTCAAATACTGAAACAGAAGCTTAAATACTCTGGTGACACAAGAAGATAGAATTAATTGGAAAAGACCCTGATATTGGTAAAGACTGATGACAAAAGGAAAAGGGGATAGCAGAGGATTCGATGGATAGAGAGTATCACGGAAGCAATGAATGTGACCTTGGACAGACTTCAAGAGATAGTAAAGGACAGAAGGGCCTGGTGTGCTGTTTTCTATCAAGTCACAAAAAGCTGGACACAACTTAACAAATGAACAACAACAACAGAAATCACTAACTCCCTGGTATGAGATCTGGGGAAAGGAATGGAACCCTAGACCTCATTTCTCATTTCAGAGGATATTCCCTCTTACTAAGTTTCCTATTTCTCTCAAGGGTTTCACTGTCCTTCTAGTCACCCAGGTTAACAGCATCAAAGTCGTATTTGACTTCTTCCTTCTCCCTTACTCTTCTTATTCAATCAGTGGCCAAGGCTTGTCATTTTTATCTCTATAATATCTCTCAAACCCAGCTCTCCTCCATTTGTGATTACAACTATGCTCTAAGTCCATCACCTCTTGTTTAGACTACTGTAAAAAACCCCTAGTTGGTCTCCCTAAGTCAGCTCTCCCCATTCTAATCTATCTTTCACATAGTTTTCAAGGTGATATTTCTAATGTACAGGTCTGACTATGCCATTCTTTCACTAAATAATCTTTAGCAGTTCTCTACTGCCTTTAAGATAAAATATAAACTCTTCTGTTTCACATTTAAACCCTTCTAATCTAGTCTACCTTACCAGGCATATTACACATTACTCTCCTTCACACAGTCTACAATCCAACCAAACTGACGTACTTGTTTTTCACATGTGGCATTCCATTTCTCATTTCCATATCTATGCACGAGTTTATCTCTTGTCTAGAATAGATGCATTCCCTCTTCCTTTCTACCTTGTTCCTTTAAAAGCACAACTCCTGTCATCTACACTTTCCCTATCACGACAGCTGACAGTGCTGTCTTCTCCTGAAATTATTTTGTATTTACTAATGTGTGTGTGTACACACACGCGCACACACACACACACACATACACACACACACACACACATACATTTCTATGGTAGGAATAATTTATAAAAAGGCTACTTTAGACTCAATGTAAAAAACAAACAAAAAACAACTATTTCCTAACAATTAGAGCTATCCAAAACTAGGACATACTGCCTTAGGAGGAACTGGGTTTCTCCTTTTTGGAGGTCTTCAAAGAGAGGCTAGATAACAAATTGTTAAGTACACTGTTTTTTCATTATGGGTTGGATTAGATGGACCCTGAAAATCTAAGATTCTGAATGGAAGAGTGCTGTAAATGCTGTTAGCTTTTAAGGAATATTACTGATCTAGGGTAGCAGTTAAAAGTTCTTTCAGATCTAAATGTGAGAAACAACCTGGGGTAGCTCTCTTATTTAATATTTATGTGGCACTGGATATGTTCAGAAGCTTAGTTTAAAACTTGGCTCTGCTGTTGACTAAATGTGAGAACTTAAAAATAATTTAACCTCTATAAGCTTCCTGTTTCTCATCTGTAAAATTAGAGTAATATTTCTACCTACCTACCAACTTCACAAGCTTATTGTATGGGTCAGTGAGATAAAGTATTATTATTTTAACCTGACATTTACAATACCGAGCACAGGCAGTAAGCATTTGAGGGACTCTATTAAATGTTTGCTGAATATAAACATAAACTTAGCTTCAACTTGACCAGGAAATTCAGTGGCACTTTGTTTTACTCAAAAGTAAGTTCAAGGAAATCATGCAGGAAGTCAGTTGGTAAACTGGCTTATGTTAAATATCTACTGTGTTTATAGTGTTCCACATTTTTTTAAAAAAGTAGAAAATAAGCATACATTTCTTTTACATAGTGCTTTTCTTCTTGTTTAAGAATATTTGATCAAGCAGATAAATTATTATAATCCTCATTTCATAGATGAGAAATTGACTACAACATCTGCCTAAGTGACTTGCCTCCAGCACAGTTAGTGAGAACATGATCTCAGGTCTCTAGATTTCTAGCTGCATGTTCTTTCTACTACTGGTCTCATAGTCTAAGAGAAGTTGGAAATCTAGTCAATATTTCTCTTTTTTTTTTCTTTTTCCAATTTATTTATTTATTTTTAGTTTTCAACATTCATTTCCACAAGATTTTGAGTTACAAATTTTTCTCCCCATATTTCCCCTACCCCCCAAAATAGCTAGCCTACTGAATACCCCTTTCCCCAATATGTTCACTCTTATACCCTCTCCCATCCCTCCTCCCCTCAACTTTCTAATAAGGCAAGATGGATTTCTACACCCAGGTGCCTGAATATCTCATTTCCCAGTTGCATGTAAAAAAACCAATTTTTTAATACATATTTGTTTTTAAAACTTTGAGTCCCTGATTGTCAATTTTTCTTTAAAGAAAAAAAAATACTTGGGGCAACTAGGTGGCACAGTGAACAGAGCACCAGTCCTGGAGTCAGGAGGACCTGAGTTCAAATCTGACCTCAGACCCTTGACACTCACTAGCTGTGGAACCTTGGGCAAGTCATTTAAGCCCAATAGCCTTGCCTTCTCCCCTCCCCCCTCCAAAAAAATTTCCAGTCAGAAAAGTCCTAGATTATTCTTATCTAGGTAACTCCTGGTAATAACTACTATCTGTAGAAATCAGCTAACTAGTCTTAAGAATACAGCAGTAGACCTGAAAACCATGATCAAAGAATCTAGAAATCATCCTTTAAGAAATTCTCCAGGAAAATTGCCCTGATGTTTTAGAACCAGAGGGCAAAATAGAGGTTGAAAGAATCCACAGATCATCTCCTGAAAAAGATCACAAAAAGAAAACTCCTAGGAATATTGTAGCCAGGTTCCAGAATTCCCAGATCAAGGAGAGAATATTACAAGCAGCCAGGAAGAAACAATTTCAATATTGTGGAAACACAATCAGGATAACACAGGATCTGGCAGCTTCTACACTGAGGGATCAAAGGGCATGGAATATGATATTCCAGAGGGCAAAGGACCTGGGATTAAAACCAAGAATCACCTACCCAGCAAAACTCAATCTCATGTTTCAGGGGAAAATATGGTCATTCAGTGGAATAGAGGACTTTCAAGCATTCTTGAGAAAAAAACAGAGTTGAATAGAAAATTTGACATTCAGATACAAGAAGCAAGAGATGCTTGAGAAGGTAAACAGGGAAAAGAAATCATTATGAACTTATCAAAGTTGAACTATTTACATTCCTACAGGGAAAAACGATAACTGTAACTGATGAGAAACTTTTGTCAATATGAAAATAGTTGAAGGGTATATGGGCATATGAATACATATGTGAATGTGTGTATATATGTTTTCAGGTATACATAGATAGAGGGCACAGGTCAAATTTAATAAGAAAGGATGATACTTAAAAGGTGAAATTAAGAGGTGAGAGAGGAATATAATGAGATGGGGAGAGACAGAATGGGGTGAACTATCTCATAAAAAGAAGCAAGGGAAAATGGCTACAAGGGAGGGGAAGAACAGGAAGGCAAAAAGGCAAAACCTTATTCTCACTGAATTTGGATCAGGGAGAGAATGACATACATACTAAATAGGGTTTCTCACCCTAAAGGAGAGTAGGGGAGAAGGGGATGAGAGGGGGGACAATAGAAGGGAGGGCAGGCTGGGGGGGGGGGAGTTGGAAGCACTCACTTTTGAAAAGGAACAGGACCAATGTGGGGAGTAGATCAGGTGGGAAGTGAGAGAGGAGGGAGGGAAATATAGCCAGTCTTTTACAATATATCTACTATGGTAATGTTTTGCGTAGCTACACATGTACAGTATATACTGAGTTGCTTATCTTCCCTTTAAAATAAAATTTTTAAAAAATATATATAAATACTATGACTAATACTATTTTGCATATTATTGGGAGATAAGATGTGCAGGAGGATTCACCTTGCCCTACTGGAAAAGTTGAAGGGGGTATGGGAAAAGAGATGGGAGAGAGCAGATTGGATGAGGGGATATCCTGTGGGACTGCTATTCTAGGGTGGTGGGTAGGGGAAAAATGGGGGGAAAAGCGTAACTCAAAATCTGACGGAAATGAATGATGTAAACCAGAAGTTAATAAAGCATTTGAAAAAAAAAAGAATATAGCAGTAGAATAAATAAAAATCTAGACTACAGAGAATACTGTCATAAGAATTTTTTTTTGAAAAAAGCATATTAACTGATCAAATGAGATTCTATATGAAAAGTACCTTGTAAACTTTAAAGCACTACTTAAATATCTGTAGTACTATTATTATGATGTTTTAGGTTACAAGGAGTGTTGTATCAATTACTCTCATCTCATTAACAAAGGAACAAACCAAAGGAGAAAATGTAGTAAAGCACAGGTTAAAATCTAAATTCCATATTTTGTCATTTGACATTTGTTAAGCAGTGAGAATGGCAGCAGCAGAAACAGTAGTAGTAAACTGCAAGGACAGAACTATAACCCATATTTTCTCCCTAAAATTTGGCATTGTAACCACATTTTTATATGCTCAGTTCTTGATTTTAAAATAACTTTAAAATTTTTACTATATTTTGTGGTAAAATGAGTTTGAAAATAAAGAGAAAAAAAGAGGTGGTCTTCACATAACAGAACTCCTCACATGAACTTTTGGAAGTACACAGACAAGAATTTCATAGGAAAAGCAGGTATAAATGATCTATATTGTTAGAGGGAGCTCTTAAATTAATGAGATTACAGATCCACTTGAGTATTTAGGAACTTAATAGTTGAAGCATAATAATAACAAATTCTGATATTATTTTCCCCCTAAAACACCTTTACAGGCTCCTCAATGTTTACTGAACATAATCCATTTTTCTAATCAAGGTATTCAAGACTCCATCAATAAACATTTATTAAGATCTTGTGTGCCAGGCACAGATTATGCCCAGCAAGCACTATGCTGAACACCTCAAGAAGCTCAAAATCTAATGAGGGAGAACAGCATAAAAAAATGGTTGAAAATGAAGGTTAAGGGGGAGAGGAAGGGAAGGGAAGGTACCAGCACAAGGGTAAGATGAAGTCCTACAGTCCAGGGTAAATGATGAATCCTTTGTCTTGAGTGCCTTCCCTTACACAGAGGATCTGGGAGGAGCTCTCAATGTCAACCCACAATCTATTGCAATTAGAGGGAGAGAGAGGTGCAAAAAGGAGGGAAGTGGTACAAAACTCACTGAGTTTAAGAATTGATTTCATCTTGCAGGAAGCAGAGTTTCAGGAGACAATGTACTCTGATCTTTTTAGTTTTACTGATCACTATTCCCCTTCACAATTCTATATTCCAATAAAACTGAACTAATTTGTGTTTACCAAATAAATTCTGTCTTTTCCAATTTCAGTACTTTTGGCTATTTCATCCCTTACACATGGAACCCACCCAATCCTACCCTGATCTGTTTCCAACTCCATACCTATTAAAATTCTATCTTGCAAGGAACAGCTCAAGAGTAGCTTTCTCATTTAAGTCTTCCCTGATTCACCTTATTATTCGTAATTTCTCCTCCCCAAAGTGTTGCTCAATGATCTTACATATTTAACATATTCTAATATATACTATAAGGATCTGTGTCATTTTATTACCTTTCCTAAAACACTAAATTCTCAGAACAGGCAGCTAGGTGGCAAAGTGGAGAAAGCACTGGGCTAGGAACCAGAAAGACCAGAGTTTAAATTTAGCCTCAGACACTTACTAGCTATGTGACTCTGGGAAAGTCACTTGACTTCTGTCTGCCTCATTTTCTTCAACTGTAAAATAGGGAAATAATAGCCCATACCTTGCAGGGCAAAGTATCAAAGGAGAAAATATAAAGCACTTAGAATAGTGCCTGGTACACAGTAGGTACTATATAAATGCTTATTCCCTTATTCCTCTGCAAGGCAGGGACCGTAAGTAATTTTTGTATCACATTCCCCATGAGATCCTCTTCCCCAGAATAATGAATTAAACAACATGGATGAATTAATAACTGTTGAACTGAAGCAAACATAATTAGTGACCTTGTCTTATACATATAACTATATATCACTATTAGGCTAATGTCCATATCAAAGAAAAATTATCAGTCATTAAATAGATTGTTTAAATTTCAAACAAATGTGTTCCCCTAACAATACATCAATTATAAGAAATTAATGCCTTCTAACCAATGAGGTGATTTTGCTTTTCAAATATGTTTGGTTTTCATAAGTCTTACATTTAACTGGAATGAATCAAAACATAAAGCATGACAAACCAACGCTGAGGTTTCAGAATTATAAAAAGAGAATAATCTCTATATTTGCATACTGTTCTCTGAGCCAGAAAGTGTTATTTCTTAAAGACTAAGCAATTACAGAGTATAAGACTTTTAGGTTTTATTCCTGTGATAGCATACAACCTATAATGGCATGTATGAGTTCACTATTTGTATGCCAAGGGCTCTTTAATCCTGGTAATTTCATTAGAAATACAAGGATTTTTAAAACTGCCCTTAATCATGTAGTCATTTAATAAATTTAAATGATTCTGAACAAACATGTCACATAAGCTTGCAGTGTTTTCAATGATACCAAGATATCTGCTAAATAGAAATAACTCTTTCATTGTTTTTGGACTATTATGGATCTTGAAACATGAACCTCTTTAAAGCAGGGCTTTTGTACCTCAGTATGTGCATCATGAGCCACTCTCACAGTCTGGTGAAACCTATAGTCCCCTTCTCAGAATAATGTATTTAAAATGAATAAAATAAAATAAAGATTACAAAGAAAAACATTTTTTTAAAAAGTTCACAGAACCCAGGTTAAGGACCTCCACTTTAAAGAAACATAGCTGTGAATACATGTTATCTCATTTGACCCTCACACCATCCCTAAGAAATAAACACTACTATTATTCTTTTTTTACAGATGAGGAAAATGAAGCTAGGAAATGTTAACTTACTTGCACAGGGTCACATTGTTATTAAATGTCTTGCAGCTGAATTTGAACTCAAGTCTTTCTGACACCAGGTTCAATACTATATTCACTATGACAACTAATATTTACTAGAAAAGGATTTCTGAAAACATTCTTTTTCAAGTTTTTGCTAATAGTTTATTTCTCCTGAAGACTCACCCAGTTATTTTTTTTCCCAGCATAAATTTCCATGTGTTCTCCATACTGTGGCTCTTCAAGTAATGTCTGGTATTCAAACATGAGGCGAGAGCTCTCCCGGAGACGACTACATTGAAACTGGTGATACTGCTGCACAAGTTCCTTCACCACAAGCAGAAGGCAGTCAGGATTAGAAGGATCCCAGGATGCAAGGTTCTGCAGATGACATGAACAAGGACCAGATCAAAAAAAATGCTTACATAAATTCACTATCATAGTCTTTCTCAAATACAGGACCCAAACTGCCTCAGAAAGTCTCAGGGGTATGGGGGCTATTGATAAGCCATAAGCACACAACTGAAGTTAGAAGCTTCTCTTGATTTCAATTCTCTCTGTTCTAGACTTTTTTTTTATTTTAATGAAAATTTTGTTGGATAGAAGGAAAGATTGCTGGACTTAGTGATAATTAGGAAGACCTGGGTTCAAACACAATTTTTGATATTTGCTAGCTGTATAATCTTGGGTAAGTCATTTGACTTCTTAAGCAACTCCAGAAAAACTTAACCAATAAGTCACAGTTTGCAATCTGTGTTGATCAAGGGAATTCTACACTTTCCAGAGAATATTTTTGTGCTGACATGACCACAGATCCTTTGTATTTTCATATATCCCTGACAAAGACAAAATGCTATTATTAAAAAGATGTTAAGAGTTGAGTAGCAGAACAGAGGGTGAGCTATAGGAAAATATGTAGTATCAGGTTTGGGGAAGACCTTAAGTACATCTCTATATGAATGTTTTTCTTTATCACAATCCAGCTTGAAGGCTTTCTAACTATATTTAAATTTTATGTATTTATTGATGTCAGAACAGTGATAACCTCAGACCTATAGTCTATTTTTCACAAGGTAACAATAACATGACAGTGATGGAGACAGAAAATCAGCCTCACCACAACAAGCTAGGGCTGAACTTGGTAGGGATAATAATAGGAAGAAACAACAGTGTCAAAGTGTACTAAAAGTCTGTACTTAGTACTTTAGTACAAAGAATACTACAGTGAGAACTCAGGAAAGGTGTGAGAAGGTTCCTTTGAAATTTTATTAAATTTAGAAGAAAAGAGGCACCTCGGTGGCATAGTGAATAGAGCACCAGCCCCAGAGTCAGCAGGACCTGAGTTCAAATTCAGCCTCAGACATTTAACACTTACTTGCTTGGGCAAGTCACTTAACCCAATTGCCCTACCTCCCCTCTTCCAAAAAGCAAAAAATAAATAGAAAGATGGATAGATAAGTTTAGAAGAAAATCAATACAATCCATATCACTGTCAATTATTTTTTAATCTCAAGATTCAGGAAATTAAGATTTAAACAAATTCTAATATATACTCTATATTAATTACTAAAAATACTATTAAATTAAACCAAATTTGTTATCAAACCAAATTGTCCTACTTAATCAAATAAGTGCCACATGTTAATTTTGAGCTGTTTCTCTAAAATCTGAGCTTCAGATAACATTTCTAGAAAACATAACATAATCTATAAGAATATAAAAGTCACAGGAATAAGAATCTTTTACAAATCTTTTACAACCTCCAACAAATTACAGTGTCTGAAATTAAAGTCTTAGGAAAGGATTAATGGCATTTGACTTTAACCTAATTATAAATAGTGAAACATGAAATTTTTTAAAAGTCAGCTCATAAAAAAAAAAGACAGCTCACTTGGAGAACACAAAAGATAGCAAAAGGAAAAACATAGACTCTACTTTATGAATTTATTTTAAGACACCCATATGTGTCAACAATGACTATCTACATACACTATCTTTTCATCATTTCTCCCTACATTATCATCATTCAAATGAAATGTCATTTTTCTTTAAAAATTCTTGTTGGCCTTTACTTTGTGTAAAACTGTTTTCACTTTTTATTAAGTAATATCACAAATCCTAAGGAGGAAAAGGAAATGACTTCATTTAAAGCAACATATTACTAATCAGACATCCATCTGTAAAGAGATTTCTAAGTTTTATTGATCTATTTTTAAATATCCCTACCTGTGAATTTGTTACCTGTGAAAGAATGTTAGTTATTTTCTTTATCCCCAAGCTGTCATATCTTGTAGATTCTATCCCTATAACATCTCTCTTCAGAATTCGTTCTCTCCATTCACACCATAACCACCCTACTTCAGGCCCTCATTACCTATTGAATAGATTACTACAAGAGCATTCTAACTGATTCCCTGAATCTAGCCTCTCCCTTATCTAATTCATTCTCCATACAAAAACCAAATTGCCATTCCTAAAGTAAAAGGGTGACCATGTCACTTTTAGAGGATCCCTGTTGTCTCTATGAAAACGTAAAGTCCTCTGTTTGAGATTTTAAACCCTTTACACTCTGACTCTAGTGTCTGTCTGTCTCTACAAGCTGATTTCACATTACTCTCCGTCATGCATTTTTCATGCCTGCCAAAGTAATCGATATTCTATCTCCTGCCATACTGCATGGCATAAGCCACAAACCTCCCCCCACCCCCACCCTCCACCCTCTGCCCATGCAGGGAATACTCTCCCTTCATACTTTTTTTTTTTTTTTTAAGCAATTGGGGTTAAGTAACTTGCTCAAGGTTACACAGCTAGTCATTTGATTTATGCGTGGGTGCTCATTTTCTGAGGCCGGATCTGATCTCGGGTCATCCAAACTCCAAGGCCGGCGCTCTTACTCACTGCGCCACCTAGCCGCCCCTTTAGGGCAATTGGGGTTAAGTAACTTGCCCAAGGTTACATGGCTAGGTTTTTGTTTGTGCGGATTAGGTGTCGGAGGCCGGCTCCGAACTCAGGTCCTTCTGATTCCAGGACCGGCGCTCTATTCACTGCGCCACCTAGCCGCCCCCCCTTCATACTTTTCAACTTTTAGAATTCCTACTCTGCCCACATTTTAAGGTTATGCTTAACTGCCACCTCTAAAAAGGGCCTTTACTGATTTCCCCAGTTGTTAAGTATCTGCTACACTTCCAAATTACTTTGTGTTTGTCTTTTTGGCGTCTATATATACACATATCTGAAGGTATGTAGATATCTACACACACACACACACACACACACACACACACACACACACACACACACACACACACACACACAGTATATAGGATAGACTTGGGTCTCAATCAGGCTAAACCTGGGTTCAAATCATGCTTCTGACACATTATAGTTACAAGTAATTCTGGGTAAGTCACTTGATCTTTTATTTACCCCCATCAAGTCTCGTAAGATGCTAAGCTACACAGCTGTAGTTGATTTGCCTCATTAAACAGAGTTTCCATCATGAATTCCTTAAACTAGGTCTAGTCCAGGAAAAAAAAGGGGGGGGGGGAATCTTGTATTTACTTCACATTGTGCCCCTCAAGTAAAAATGTAAACTTTTTGAGGGCTGTGATTATGTCATGTCTGTCTTTTTATTCCTAGCACACTGCCTAACATTACAACATGACAAAAGATAATGGAATTAAGAGACAGAAATCTGGGTTTGATGTCTGGCTCTGATATTTAATAGCAGAGCAAGGAGGTAAAGTAATACAGTAAGTATATACAATAGGAAACAAAATGCAGAATATCTATCAGTCCTCTTTCCCTGTCGCTGCTGAGTTGAGTGGGAGGTGGGGGCTCCTGGGTATTTTTAAGATTTAGCTTCACCCGTGAACCACTGCCATGGCAGAGGAAAGCACTGGTGCTGGAGATGTAATGGATGTTAACACCGCTCTACAAGAAGTGCTGAAGACCACACTCATCCACAATGGCCTTGCTCGTGGAATTCATGAAGCTGCCAAAGCCTTGGACAAACACCAAACCCATCTTTGTGTACTTGCTTCCAACTGTGATGAACTTATGTATGTAAAGTTGGTTGAGGCCCTCTGTGCGAACATCAAATCAACTTGATGAAGGTTGATGACAATAAGAAGGTGGGTGAATGGGTAGGCCTCTGTAAAACTGACAGAGAGGGAAAGCCCCGTAAAGTGGTTGGCTGCAGTTTCATTGCTGCTAAGGACTATGGCAAGGAATTTCAGGCCAAAGATGTCATTGAAGAATATTTTAAATGCAAGAAATGAATAAATAAAAGCCTTGGTCTGATTTGAAAAAAAAAAAAAGAAAATCTATCAGTCAATAAATATTTATTAAGTAACTACTATGTGCCAAGCTCTGTGCTCATTGATAGAGATACAATGAAATGCAAAAGACTGTCCTAGCTCTCAAGGAGTTCACCATCTGATAAGAGAAACAATAAGCAAACAAATATTAACAAACAAACTGCATACAAGATAAATTCGAGATAACCAACAGAGAAAAAGCACTAGAACTAAGAGAAATCAGGCAAAGCTTATTGTAGAAGGTAGGATTGTAGCTAAGACTTGAAGGAAGCCAGGGAAACAAGGAGGCAGAGATGAGGATGAAAAGATTTCTATACATGGGGAAGTCAGTAAAAATGTCCAGAGTTAGGATATGGAATGCCTTATACAAGGAATAATAAGAAGGTCAGTGACTCTGCATCACAAAGTTCAAGGGGGATTGTGGTAGGGGTAGGGACAAGGTATAACATGTAAGAAAACTGTAAAGATGGGGTGGGGAAGCTGGGGCGGCTAGCCAGAGCAGTGAATAGAGCACTGGCCTTGAAGTCAAGAGGACCTGAGTTCAAATCCAGGCTCAGACACTTAACACCTTAAAAAAAAAACACAAAAACCCTAGCCATGTGACCTAGGGTAAGTCACTTAACCCCAATTCCCCTCCCTTCTCCCCTCCAAAAAAAACAAAAAACAAAAACAAAAAAGATGGGGTGGGGAGGGAGGCAGGTTATGAATGGTTTTGAATATAAACAGAGGATTTAATATTTGATCCTGGAGGTGTTAAAGAACCACTGAAAAATAATGAATAGGGAAGTGACATAGTTAGACTTGGACTTTAGGAAGATTACTTTGACAGCAGAGTGAAAAATGGACTGGGAAATGGTAAGGGAGAGGGACTTATGGCAGGCTTTTGCAATAATCCAGGCCTGAGGCAATGAGGACATGTGGTGGCAGTGTCAGAGGAGAGAAGAGTGCATATATGAGCGATATTACAAAAATCAGTAAGATATGTTAACATATTGAATAGAAGGGGGGAGGAGAAGTAGAGAGAGAATGAGGTGTCAAGGATGATGTCTAGGTTGTAAGCCTGGGTGACTGACAGGATGGTCATATGCTCAATAGTAATAGGGAAGTTAGAAAGAAGACTGAATTTCAAGGGAAAGATAATGAATTTATATTTATGTGTTGAATTTAAGATGCCTACAGAGCATGTAGTTTAAGATGCACAACAGATAGTTGGAGATGAGACATTGGAGATCACAGAAAAATTAGCACTGGTTTGCCTCAAGATGATAACTGAATCCAAGGGAACTGATGAGATCACCAAATGAAATAGTATAAAGATGAGAAAACTATTATTTTCTTATTATATTAATAACTAATCTCATATGCAGACCCCAAAGAATCTCTTTTTTTACTAATAACCATTATTAGTAGGTCAGTTATTAGTAGATTTTTTTTTCTTCCTTGTGAAAAACAGGGCTGAAAACAAAGAGGTTCTCCTCAATCTTGGGCTGGACCCCACACAAGCTGGAGATTATTATTTCTGATTAAAAAGTAAAGAGAATCTAATCTAAGTGAATTCCACTCCATTGTTCTCCTCAGGTAAGACTAGTTGAAAATAGATCCCTTTGTCTATACTGCCTGAGGCAGGAATGGTCTGCTTTAAGATGAGTCACATGGTCCAAGAGTGATGACAGTATTAGAATCCATCCCCAGCACCTCACTAGAATAAGCCCACCACTCATTATAATATTCATTCTCTCACTGTCAACCAATCACCATTGATCTCCACCCTCAAGGACACCTCCTATTCCAAAGATATTTAAACATTCAAGTGACCTCCATGTGGGGTGTTTGGTTTCCAAGAGAACACCTGACCTCAATTTATTATTGGCTAGCCTAATTAATAAATTGATTAATTACCCAGAAACTATGTCTCTTGGACTTTTCATTTATCTCAAAGGGAAGAGATGGGGAACCAGAAGAGATTCCTGTGGGATATCCAGACTCAAAAACATTTACAAGAGAAATTCTAACAATCCTTTACACCCACAACAGAGTCAAAACAAGATCAGAAGACTCAAGAGTATTACAAGGAGGCAAGAAAAATCATTCTAACACCATTTTCTAGTTACTCACAGTTAAACAATTAAGTGAACTTTGATTCAGCCCCTGTCCTTCATCCCCAATATCTGTCGATTTTGAGCAGAAATTTCTCTTGGATCTGTCTCTTCCTCCTAATTCCCTCCAACAGTCTTACCTAGATCCCCTCATCACTAGAGAGCTATATTACTGTACTATATTTCTATATTACTATGACAACCTCTTTGGTGACCTTCTGAACTCCAAACTCCATCCCTTCCCCATTACTCTAATATACCATAAATAACAAAAATGTATAGTCAAATCAAAACAAATTTCCTTGTTGGCATGTAGAAAAAAATCTACCTTGAGTTCTAAGACTTTCATCTCTCTATCAGGAGGTGGGTAGCACATTTCATTACTAGTCCTCTAGAATCATGGTTCATCATTACAATGATAAGAGCTCCTAAGTCTCTCAAAGTTTTTGCCTTCATTATTTCTTTTTCATTGTAGGAATTATCCTCCTGGTTCTGATCATTTCACTGTGCATCAGTTCACGCAAGTCTTTCCAGGTTGTTCTGCAACACTCTCTATAATAATTTCTTAAAGCACAATAGTATTCTATCACATTTGTATATCATAACTTGTTAATCCATGTAATGCCAAGCAAAGTCAACTTCTAAGGTTCAGAATAACAGCATATTTTATTTTATTTCTTTATATGCCTCCATTTTATTCAGTGGCAAATTAAGGCAAAACATTCACAGAACAGAGAAAATCAAAATACAGAATTCACCAAGAGTGATTCAATAATTTCCAAATACTCATCCACCCCTGGGCAGTACATTCATTTAGTCAATCACAAAATCTCTCTTCTCAAATGGAGATTAGTTTCCAATCATAAACAAAGTATATCAATTTGGTCAAACACAGAGCACAAAAAAGTCAAGTTTCCCACCCCTGGATCACAAATGAATTACAATTATCATCAGTTAACACCAAGAACCTTCTTGAAAGAGGCAGGGGAGAGCACAAAGGCCATCTACCCCTGAGCTACAGTAAGGTTAAGATATCGTCACAGGGGCGGAGTCAAGATGGCAGAGTAGAAACAGCACTTCCATGGAGCTCCAGCCCACACCACTTCAAAATTATGTAAAAGGGGGGACTATGAACGACTTCTGGAGCTCTATAACCCATAAAATGACACAGAGAAGCTGACCTCCTGCTGAGGACAGTCCTGCAGCCCAACAAGAAACGGCCAGCAAAGAGCTCTGGGAGCTGCCAGCACAATGCTCTGGGAGCCAAGTCCAGGCCCGTGTGAGTCATGGTTTTAGCCTGAGGGTGGCCAGACCAGCAGCTGGCTGGAGGGACCCCAGAACACCATCAGCTGTGGAGTATCGAGAATTATCAACACATAGATGCCTAAGACAAAGTGAGAGGTCAGTGTCCTATGGACTTTGGGACTGGTTGAGAGAATGTGTCAGCATCTTCCCCTGGAGGCGAAAAGCCACTGAGGAGCAGGCGCAGCTTGCAACACCTTGCCACTTTGTAGCTTTAGCTCTTGGCCTGTGAACTGTAGGGGGATCCAGCAATCAGTGTTGGGGGGAAAGCACTCTTGATTTCATTTCTTGGATCTGGATTGCAGTCTGGGGTGGACATGCTGGAGTGTGTAACTAGCTTGCCAGAATGTGTGGAGGCTTCACAGAGGCCACCGAACTAATACCTCTGGAAGTTCAGAAAACCCCAATGCTTGGGACGGAAGCTCCCCTGTGGCAGAGTCCTACTGTGGCAACAAGCCCAAAAGTCAAGTAATTGAGTGGCAACATGCCTAGGCAAAGGAAACAAAATAAACAGAAAAATGCAACATTAGACTCCTATTTGGGGGGCAAAGAGGATCAAAGCATGGAACAGAAGGAGGACTGTCGGGTCAGAAATCCTGCACCAAAAGCCCCAAAAGAAAATACAAGCTGGTTACAGGCCAAAGAGGACCCTAAGAAACAGATAAGAGAAGTGGGGGAAAAATTGGGAAGAGAATTGGGAAAGATGCAAGAAAAGTATGAAATGAGAGTCAACAGCCCGAATGAGGAAAATAACACCTTAAAAAATAGACTAACTCAAATGGCAAAAGAGGCTCAGAAAGGCAATGAGGAGAAGAATGCCTTAAAAAGTCGAATTTGCCAGATGGAAAAAGAATCTCAAAAGCTCATTGAGGAGATTCATTCCTTCAGAGTTAGACTGGAGCAAATGGAAGCTAGTGACTTTATGAGAAATCAAGATACTGTTAAACAGATCCAAACAAATGAAAGAGTAGAAGGCAATGTGAAATATCTCATGGGAAAAACCACTGACCTGGAAAATAGATCCAGGAGAGACAATCTAAAAATTATTGGACTATCTAAAAACCATGATCGAAAAAAGAATCTAGAAATCATCCTTCAAGAAATTCTCCAGAAAATGTGCCCTGATGTTTTAGAACCAGAGGGGGAAATAGAGGTTGAAAGAATCCACCTATCACCTCCTGAAAAAGATCCCAAAAAGAAAACTCCCAGGAATATTGTAGCCAGGTTCCAGAATCCCCAGATCAAGGAGAAAATACTACAAGCAGCCAGGAAGAAACAATTTCAATATTGTGGAAACACAATCAGAATAGCACAGGACCTGGCAGCTTCTACACTGAGGGATCGAAGGGCATGGAATATGATATTCCAGAGGGCAAAAGAGCTGGGAATGAACCCAAGGGTCACCTACCCAGCAAAACTGAGTATTTTGTTTCAGGGGAAAATATGGTCATTCAGTGGAATAGAGGACTTTCAAGCATTTTTGAGGAAAAAACCAGAGTTGAATAGAAAATCTGACATTCAGACACAAGAAGCAAGAGATGCTTGAGAAGGTAAACAGGGAAAAGAAATCATAAGGAACTTATCAAAGTTGAATTATTTACATTCCTACAGGGAAAAACGATAACTGTAACTGATGAACCTTTTTTTCAGTATGAAAATAGTTGAAAAGGGTATATGGGCATATGAATACATATGTGAATGTATGTATATATGTTTTCAGGTATACATAAATAGAGGGCAAAAGTCGAATTTAATAGGAAGGGATGATACTTAAAAGGTGAGGTTAAGAGGTGAGAGAGTAATGTGGTGAGGGGGAATGGGGAGAGACAATGGGGTGAACTGTTTTGTGTAGAGGAGGCAGGAGAAGGTGGTTGCAGAGGAGGGGAGGAACAGGAAGGCAAAAAGGCAAAACCTTATTCTCATTAAATTTGGAACATGGAGAGAATGACATGCATACTAAATAGGGTGTCCCAACCTACAGGAGCATGGGGGGAAGGGGGATGGGAGGGGGTGGAGGGGAGGGCAGGCTAGTGGGGGAGGAAGTTGGAAGCACCCATTTTTGAAAAGGGATAGGATCAAGGTGGGGAGTGGACCAGGTGGAAGGTGCGATGGGAGGGAGGGAAATATAGTCAGTATTTACAATATATCTACTATGGTAATGTTTTGCATAGCTACACATATACAGCATATACTGAGTTACTTATCTTCCTTTTAAAATCAAACTTTTAAAAAAATATATAAATACTATGATTAATACTATTTTGCATATAATTGGGAGATAAGATGTGCAGGCAATGGGGCTTCGGGATTCGCCTCGCCCTACTGGAAAATTCGAAGGGGGTTTGGGAGAAGAGATTGACTGTTATTCTTGGGTGGTGGGTAGGGGAAAAATAGGGGGAAAATTGTAATTCAAAATCTGACGCAAATGAAGGATGTAAACCAGAAGTTAATAAACCATTTGGCAAAAAAAAAAAGTAACTGGTCTAGAATAGATAGCTCTTTCCTTTTGTTCAGAATAAAGATCAAAATTTATTTAAAAAAAAAAGATATCAGCATTTAGTAAGCATCTTCATCTTGACTAAAGGCAAGTTGTCAGCAATCTCTGTTCCTGAAGAGTCAAAGCTTAACAAAGCCACAATATACATTGCCAGTGTCTTCCATCAATTCACTCTCTGCCTGCAGAACAGTCGCAGGACCCCTCAAAATATCAGCAAGACCCTCTTCCAGGATTTCTGTAAACATACAACAAGAAAATCCTTCTTCAGGGCTTCTGAACCAATAGCAAGGTTCCAGGACCTCTGCAACAATAGCACTGTCCTTCACCAACTGACAAACCTGGCAAAACAACATCAAAACAGACAGACAAAATAACGGCATCACAACCATGTCTCCTCAGTCTTGGCAGCTCAGGGTAGCAGCTCTCAAAAATTCTAGGAAGCTCAAACTGGCCCTCAGCAGTTCTCTTTCTCTCTCTGCCTCTATGTTACTGCTTCCAAAAGTTCTTCTGCCTCTCTCTGCTCCAGGCTTCTCTAAATCCATGGCACCAGCTCCTCCCAGTTCAGCCCTCTCTTTTCAAGTCAACAAGTCCATCCCACAAGTGCAATTCACAATTTCAACACAACCCAAAAAGCAAGCCAATATAGGAGAATCTTTAAATTCCATTATTATTACAATACATTCCCCAATTTATGGATATACCCTCAGATTCCCACTCTTTGCAACCTCAAAAAGAGCTATAAATATTTTTGTACATCCTTAGGCATTTGTTTTGCCTAATCTCTCTCTTTCTCTAGCATCCTTCTAATTCCCTCTTCTCCCTATTTCCTTACTGAATTAAATGCATTTCTGAACTCTGTGTGTATGTTCTCCTTTCTTTAATGAGTTCAGAGGAGAGTAAAGTTGAATAGTCAGTTGGTCCCTTCATTCCTCCTTCATGTTCATAATCATGTTTACTTGTGTGTTCTAATTATGTGAGATAATTTTACCTAATTTAGGGCAGGAATGAAAGCTTGGAAAAGCAAACTCCTCAAGATGAAATGACGATGAGGTAGCTTTAGAATATGGCTCTGAGGTATGTCCACTAAAGAAGAGAAGAAGTCAGAAAGGGAAGGGCATCGAATTCATTTTCAGATGGTTAATCCCAAAGATTTCCAGAGGAAAAATATGCTTCTAAAAACCTGGAGGATAAGTAAATAAATCAACAAAACAAATAATAAAATTAGAAGAAAGGTTAAATATAGAAATATCAAAAAGATTATAAACTATTAAATAAATATTGCAAAACAAAGAAAATCAAAGCAATGCCTGAAAAAAAACACAGAGCCTGTGGAATCATAAAAGGATACAGAAGAATAACGAGATATTACAGAATAATTCAAAAGAAAAATTATAAACATAAGAGGACAAATGTCAAAACTTTTGCTTCCAATGGTAGATATAATTAAGCAGTATAAAAACTGAAATCCACGCTGGTGAGTCTTTTCAAAGAAACAAAAGAGAGAACAACATATTTGGAATATAAATGTAATGAAAGACAGGTTAATTTTGGAGACAAAGAGCAATAACGCTTAAAGAACACGACTGCTCAACATACAAAGGCCAATTGCCTCAAATAGAAAATGCCCAGAGACAATTTAAGAATTATAAGTGTGGGCAGAGTCAAGAAGGCAGAGTAAAGACAGAGGCTCAACTTGAGCTCTCTCACAAAACCCTCCAAATACCTGTAAATAAAAAATGACTCCAAACAAATTCTAGAGCAGCAGAACCCATTAAAAGACAGAGTGAAACAAATTTCTAGCCCAAGACAACCTGGAAGGTCAACAGGAAAAGTCTGTTGCACAGGCCTAGGAGAAGTGCAGATCAGTGCAAGTCACACTAGCATAGACCAGGCCCCAGTAAATCTGGAGCAGATCTCAGGGGACTAAATCACAGGCAGTTGTGGCAGTTTCAAGAGTTTTCAACCCATAAATGCCAAAAACAACTGAGAAGGTCAGTGGGAAAGGTCTGTCAGACCTGAGAGAGAGGAGAGTCATTCAGCCTCAGCCCCAGCACTGTTCTGAGGCGGCAGGAGCAGTGGCAACAGTGGCCAGGGTGGCGACAGTGGTAGCAGTGGCTATTTCCAGAGTTCTCAGGCTACAGATGGTAAGGGGATCAAACAACTAATTAGAAGGAGATTATAGGGTTCTCTTTGCTAAACTGAGGCAGAATTCTGATGCTTATCCATACTTGGATCTGGGTTGCAGTCCTGGGTAGTATCCCTTGGGTGAAAAGGAATACTTGATAGCAGAGCTTGTGGCAGCAGTGGCAAGGGAACCCACCTCATAGTTCCAGGGAAGAAAAGAGTACTTGTGGTGACTCATGTACCAGACGACAGACCAGGAGAGGATAAACACCTCTCCTTATATCATACCACCTTGTAAGAACGAAAAATTTATAGGTCCCTAGAAGTATCTCTGAAAACAGTTGCTCATAATGAACTCATGAAGCTTGGAACAGTTTGTCCCCCACAATGAAATCAGAGCCTTTCCTTAACAATGAGTTTAAAACTCAAAGAATTGGCTGGGAAAATGACCAAACTACAGAAAAAATTCAGACTATAAAAACTTATTTTGGTAACAAGGAAGATCAAAACATACATTCAGAAGAAGATAATAAAGTCAAAGTTCCTATATCCAAAGGCTCCAAGAAAAATATGAATTGATCTAAGGACATGGAAGACATCAAAAAGGATTTTGAAAATCAAGCAAGAGAGATAAAGGAAAAATTAGGAAATGAAATGAGAGTGATGCAAGAAAATCATGAAAAAACGAAACAACAGCTTGCTAAAAGAGACCACAAAAAATACAAAAAAAAAAAAAATAGAACACCTTAAAAAATAAACTAGACCAAATGGCAAAAGAGATCCAAAAAACTAATAAGAAGAATGCCCTAAAAAAGTAGATTTGGCCAAATGTAAAAGGAGGTCTAAAAGCTCATGGAAGAAAATAATACCTTAAAAATTAGAATGGAGCAAATGAAAGCTAAGGACTATCTGAGAAATCAAGAAACAATAAAACAAAACCAAAGGAATGAAAAAATTGAAGACAAGATAAAACATCTCACTGGAAAAATAACTAACCCAGAAAATAGATCGAGAAGAGATCATTTAAAAATTATTGAAGTACCTGAAAGCCATGATCAAAAAAAGAGCCTAGACATCATCCTTCAAAATATCATCAAGGAAAACTGCCCTGATAGTCTAGAACCAGAGGGGAAAATAAAAATTGAAAAGAATCTACTCATCATCTCCTGAAAGAGATCCCAAAAGTAAAACTTCCAAGAATATTATAGCCAAATTCCAGAATTCCCAGGTCAAGGAGAAAATACTGCGAGGAGTCCTAAAGAAACAATTCAAGTATTGTAGAAACAAAATCAGGATAACACAAGATTTAGCTGCTTCCATAATTAAGGACTAGAGGGCTTGGAATATGATATTCTGGAGGTCAAATAACCTAGGATTAAAACCAAGAATCACCTACCCAGCAAAACAGTGTAATCAATAAGGCAGGCGAGGGGGAATTGACATTCAGTGATGTAGGGGAATTTAATGCATTATTTTCTTTTTATTTTTGGAGGGCAATTGGGGTTAAGTGACTTGCCCAAGGTCACATGGTGAGTTTTTGTGTTAACTGTCTAAGGTCATATTTGAACTCAGGTCCTCCTAATTCCAAAGCCGGTGCTCTAATCACTGCACCACCTAGTCACCCCAATTTGATGCATTCTTTTTTTTTTCAAATGCTTTATTAACTTCTGGTTTACATCACTCATTTCTGCCAGATTTTGAGTTAAAAATTTTCACCCTGTTCTTCCCCTACACACCACCCCAAAATAGTGGTTCCACATGATATAACCTCCTCCAATCTGCTCTCTCCCCTATCTTCCCGATACTCCCTTCAACTTTTCCAGTAGGGCATGGTGGATCTTCATGCCCCAGTGCCTTATAATCTTATTTCCCAATTACATGTGAAATAGTATTAATAATAGTGTGTGTGTGTGTGTGTGTGTGTGTGTGTATTTTAAACATTTGGTTTTAAAACTTTGAATTTCACATTCATTCCCTTCTTCCCTTGTCACCCACCCTTACTGAGAAGATAAGCAATTCAATATAGGTTGTACATGTGTAGCTAATGTAATACATTACTATAGTAGATATACTGTAAAAGATTGACTATGTTTCCCTCCCTCCTATCCCACCTCCCACTTGTTCTATTCTCTACTTTGATCCTGTCCCTTTTCAAAAGCTTCCAACTTCCCTCTCCCCTAACCTATCCTCCCTTCCATCATCCCCCCTCTCATCCCCTTCCCCCCTACTCTCCTATAGGGTGAGACACCCTATTTAGTGTGTGTGTCATTACTTCCCTGAGTCAAATTCAATGAGAAAAACATTGACCCATTCCCTTATGCCTTGCTGTTCTTCCCCTCCATTGTAACCATTTTCCCTTGCCTCTTTTACATGAGATAGTTTAGCCCACTGTGTCTCTCCCCATCTCCTCTCATTTTATTCCTCTCTCACCTCTTAATTTCACCTTTTAAGTATCATCCCTTCCTATTAGATTGGTCCTGTGCCCTTTGTCTATATATACCTGTAAACATATATCAATATACCCTCCAATATAGACTATATATATAGATGTGTGTGTTTGTGTATGTATGTATAGAAAGAGAGACAGACATATACATACACACACACAAATATATACATATATGTGTATATATGTGTGTGTGTGTGTGTGTGTGTGTGTGTGTGTGTGTGTGTGTGTGTGTGTGTGTATAACTCAGTTTTGCTGGGAAGGTGATTCTTGGTTTTAATCCCAGGTCCTTTGACCTGCGGAATATCATATTACATGCCCTTTGATCCCTCAGTGTAGAAGCTGCCAGATCCTGTTTTATCCTAATTGTATTTCCACAATATTCAAATTGTTTCTTCCTGGCTGCTTGTAATATTCTCTCCTTGATATGGGAACTCTGGGACCTGGCTATAATATTCCTAGGAGTTTTCTTTTGGGGATCTTTTTCAGGAGGTGATCAGTGGATTCTTTCTACATCTATTTTGCCCTCTGGTTCTAAAACATCAGGGCAATTTTCTTTTTTTTTCTTTTTTTTTTTTTTTAAAGCAATTGGGGTTAAGTAACTTGCTCAAGGTTACACAGCTAGTCATTATTTATGCGTGGGTGCTCATTTTCTGAGGCCAGATCTGATCTCGGGTCATCCCAACTCCGAGGCCGGCACTCTTACTCACTGCGCCACCTAGCCGCCCCTTTAGGGCAACTGGGGTTAAGTAACTTGCCCAAGGTTACACGGCTAGGTTTTTGTTTGTATGGATTAAGTGTCGGAGGCTGGCTCCGAACTCAGGTCCTTCTGATTCCAGGGCCAGCGCTCTATTCACTGCGCCACCTAGCCGCCCCTAGGGCAATTTTCCTTGAGAACTTCTTGGAGGATGATTTCTAGGTTCTTTCTTTGATCATGGCTTTCAGGTAGTCCAATAATTTTTAAATTATCTCTCCTGGATCTATTTTCCATGTCAGTACTTTTTCCCATGAGATAGTTCACATTTTCTTCTATTCTTTCATTTGTTTGCATCTCTTTAATAGCATCTTGATTTCCCATAATGTCACTGTCTTCCATTTGCTCCAATCTTATTCTGAAGGAATGATTCTCTTCAGTGAGCTTTTGAGATTCTTTTTCCATCTGGCAAATTTAGCTTTTTGAGCCTCTTTTGCCATTTGAATTAGTCTATTTTTTAAGGTATTATTTCCCTCAGTCAAGCTGTTGACTCTCATTTCATACTTTTCTTGCATCTTTCTCATTTCTCTTCCCAATTTTTACTCCACTTTTCTTATCTGCTTCTTAAGGTCCTCTATGGCCTGTAACCAGCTTGTATTTTCTTTTGAAGCTTTTGGTGCAGGAGTTCTGACTTCACTGTCTTCCTTCCTTGCTTTGATGCTCTTTGGTCCCAAATTGGAGTTTAATGTTGGATTCTTCTGTTTGTTTTGCTTCCTTTGCCTGGTCATGTTTTCACTCAATTACTTGAGTTTGGGGCTTTTTGCCACAGTAGGACTCTGCCACCAGACAAGGAAGCTTCTGTTCCAAACACTGGGGTTTTTTCAGCTGCCAGAGGTATGAGTTGGGTGCCCTCTCTAAAGCCTCCACACACTCTGACAAGCTGGCCACCCACCCCAGGACCTCCACCCTAGACAGCAATCCAGATCCAAGAAGGTTAAAGCAAGAGTGATTGCCCCTTAGACTGGTCGCTTGGTCCCCCTACTGTCTGCAGGCCAGGAGCTGAAGCAGCCACGTGTAGCTGTGGCTGCAGGGCCATGGAGTCTCGGCTGTTTCTCACCCTGGGGGCAAAAGCCAATGCACTATCAATTACTGGATGCCAAAGTCCACACTTCACTGACCTTTCACTTTGTCCTTGGCATCTATGTGTTGATAATTCTGGAAATACCACAGCTGATCTGAAGTCCCTCTAGCTGGTGGTTGGTCAGGCCCACCCTGGGGCTAAAACCTCTGGCTCTCGCGGGGCTGGGCTTGGCTCCCAGAGCACTGTGCTGGCTGCTCCTTGACAGGCTGCCGGGCTGTCCTCAGAGGGAGGTTAGCTTCTCTGTTATTTTGAGAGTTCTGTAGCTCCAAAGTTTGTTCAGAGTCACCTTTTACATGAATTGGGGAAAGCTGAAGCTGAAGCCTGCAGAAGTCTTGTTTCTACTCCGCCTTCTTGACTCTGTCCCCAGTTTAAAGCATTCTTGAGAAAAAAACAAGAGTTAAATAGGAAAACTGACTGTCAAATACAAGACTCAAGGGAAGTGTGAAAAGGTAAACAGTAAAGATAAATAATAAGGGACTTATCAAAGATGAACTATTTACATTCCTACATGGAAAGATAGTATTTGTAACTCATGAGACCTTTCTCATTTTAGGGTAGTTGGAGGGAATATATATATATATAGACAGAGGATACAGGGTGAGTTGAAAATGAAGGCATGATATCTAAAAAACTAAAATTAAGGGATGAGAGAGGAATTTGCTGGAAGAAGGAGAAAGGGAAAGGTAGAATGGGATAAATTATCTCACTTGAAGCAAGAAAAAAAATTTTTGGTAGAGAGGGAAAGGGGGGAGGTAAGAGGGAATGAATGAACCTTACTCTCATCAGAATTGGCTTAAGGAGGGAATAACATTAATTGGGTATGAAAATCTATCTTACCCTACAGGAAAGTAGGGGATGGAGGGCCAGGAGGGTGGGGGAGGTATAGAAGGGAGGACCAATTGGAGGAAGAGGAAGCAGAAGAAAACTTTTTGAGGAAGGACAGGGTCAAAGAAGAGAACAGAATAAATAGAGGGTGGGAAGAATTGAGGGAAATATAGTCTTTCATAACATGACTAATATGGAAGTGCTTTGTATGACTACACATGTATAACCTATATCAAAATGCCTGCCTATCCAATGAGGGCAGGTGGAGAGGGTAGGAAGGACCATTAAGAGATTTTTTCAAGTACACAAAGGAATAAAAATAAAAGCAGAAATTAAAGAAATAGAGAAAATGGTAAGGATAAGATCTGAAACACCATGAACCAGATCCCATAGTTCTACAGGTAAACCGATGTAGTCTGTAGAATGGAAACGTGTACAGATGGAAAGACAGCAAGTGGAGGAAAGTGGAAAATTAATGATATTTCTAAGTCCATAGGTGAACAATGATGGACAGATAACTCTAATTGTCTTTCAGCAAATTGAGTGGCTACAGGGAAATGGAAGAGGTGTAAAAAGGGAGAGACGTAAACTGAGAAAAGGAAAAGGGGGTATCTTAACCCACTGGTAGGAGGAAGTTGCAAAAAAGAACATTTCCATGGGGAAAGAAATATCTGTCTGTAACAGAAGATAGGGATCTTTAAATGGGTCTAATCTTGGGGGAGCTGGTACAAAGGAAACCATTGTCTCTGAGAAAGCTATATATTAGAAACAACATTACTCCTCAGGAAAAGGGAAACTGGAGTACATGGGGGTAATTGGAAGGAGCATCAACATATATAATAAAATCCCCCCAGTGGGAGGGTAAAGGTTGAACTGATAAAATTTCTGAGAGAGTGGCAAACTCCTTAAGGGAGAAAAGTGACCTGATACTGGTTGATCACAGTAATGAAAATTTTGACAGCATCAGATAAGACAGAATGACAAACTCAACTTCAAAGGATGAGAGGCTGCTAAATGGCAGAGAACAAGGAGAACATCAACTCCTTCTGGATGGCTCAATGGTATTAGAGAACAGGAGAGGACACTATGCAGCACTGTTAACAACTAAGTTGAGTTTTTCAAAGGAATAATGGAAAGGGAAGGCAGAGGAAACAAAAATGTGCATCAATGGCTTGAAAAGGAAAGAAGGTATGAATTTAGTGACCAAAGAACTGAGGTCTGTGTTGATTAGAAAAAAGTAAACTAAATAGGGATAAAAATACAAGGAAAGGTAATGAAAAAGGCATTTGCAATTTGGAATCACTGGGGTTAGGAGAATATTAAGTGCATATTTGGTAGCCTTATGTCCCAAATGTTTGGAACTTCTAACTTCTGTGTCAATGGAATAAGATAGTACAATGTACCAATCTGGAAGAATTATACCTGTATTAATTATTTTATAGACCTATAATGGATAAATTACTTTAAAACCTTAAGCTGCTATGAAAATTGTGCTGTTATTAGATTTCTTTATAAGAGGATCCAGCATAGCTCTATGCCTGACTGTATCTGATCCTAATTTCCTCTTTATTGTTGTTGTTTTGTTTTTAGTTCCAAATTTGAGATCTGCTTCTATCATCACTTCAGCTTACAGTTTCTTAGAAGAGATGAGTTGAAAGGTTAAAATTAAAGGTTTTCATCAATAGTTCCTGATCAAGCTGTTTGTGTCTACTCAGAGAAATAATCTAGTAGAATTGAAAGTTACCAGAAACCCTGCAAAGTAGATACAAGATGTATTATATTCATTTTTATAGATGAGGAAAGCAGTCCCAGAGAAATTAAGTAACTTGCTTATCCATGGAGATGTCAATCAAGAAGTATTTAAGTAGGGTGGAGCCAAGATGGCAGCATAGAAGCAGGAAAACTCCATGTGCTCAGCAATAACCACCTCAAATACCTATAAAATATGACTCTAAACAAACTTTAGAGCTACAGAACCCACAAAGTGACAGAGAGAAACAAATCTGTTGAAGGTAGCCCGGCAGGCCTACAGGAAGGGTCCATCACAGCATGCTGGGAGCCAAAGCCCAGCCCCGTGAGCCAACAGTTTTAGCCCCAGGGTGGCCCTGACTAGCAGTGACTGGAGAGGACTTCAGGAAAGTGGGTCATGAGCAGCTGCGGCAGTTTCAAGAATTATCAACCCATAAATACCAAAGACAAAGTAAAAGATCAGTATGGATCTCTGTTGGAACTGGGGAGGGGGGCATGGTCCAGACCCTTTCCCCTGGGGCAAGAGGTGGCAGAGGCATGGCAGGCCTGCAGCCACCTCCATGTGGCTGCTTCAGAGCTCCTGTGTAGGGGGAACAAGTGACCAGTTTGAGAGTAATTGCTCTTGCTTTAACTTGCTTGGATTCGGATAGCTGTCTTGGGTGAAGGTCCTAGAGTGTGTGACCAGGTGCCAGAGCTTGCGGGGGCTGCAGAGAGGGCACCCAGCTAATAGTTCCAGCAGCTGCAAAAACCCCAGCAATTTGGGACAAAGCCCTCCTCTCTGAAAGTTCTACTGCGGCAAAAAGCTCAAAAGTCAAGTAATTGAGTAGCAACATGAGCAAGCAAAGGAAGCAAAGTAAATAAAGCAATCAAACCTTAGATTCCTTTTGGGGGTACAGAAATGATCAAATCATGAAAGAGGAGGAAGACAATGAAGTCAGAGCTCTTGTACCAAAAGCCTCCAAGAAAAATATGAATTAGTTACAGGCCATGGAGGAGCTCAAGAAGGATTGTGAAAATCAAGTAAGAGAAGTGGAGGAAAATTTGGGAAGAAAAATGAGAATGACGCAAGAAAGTCATGAAAAGTCAGTCAATAACTTGACTGAAGAAAATAACACTTTAAAAAAAAGACTAACTCAAATGGCAAAAAAGGCCCAAAAAGCCAATGAGGAGAAGAATGCCTTAAAAAGCCTAATTTGCCAGATGGAAATAGAATTTCAAAAGCTCACTGAAGAGAATAATTCCTTCAGAATTAGATTGGGGCAAATGACTTTATGATTTTATGAAATGACTAATGACTTTATGAAAAAATCAAGATGCTATTAAACAGATCCAAAGAAATGAAAAAAAAATAGAAGGCAATGTGAAATATCTCACTGAAAGAAGTATTTAAGTAGCTAGGCACTGGAGATACAAATACATTTATACACAGTCACAGAGATATTAAGTATCAAAAGTAATATTCAACTCCAGGGTTTCCAGCCTATCACTACACATAATGCCTAGAGACTAACACATCCAGCAATCTTAGAATATGGCCTATGAGAAAGAACATAGTAATTTGAGTTAGGTTGAATCTGGGGATTAGCTGTTAGTATTGGGCCCCCCTTCCTTCCTAGGGTCATTTTTTTTTGCTTTTTTTTTGGAGGGCAATTGGGGTTCAGTGACTTGCCCAAAATCACACGGCTAGTAATTGTGTCCAGTGTCTGGGGCCAGATTTGAACTCAGGTTCTCCTGACTTCCAGGGCCAGTGCTCTATTCACTTCACCACCTAGCCACCCATCTAGGATCATTTTCTTTTCAGCTCTTGGCTTGGCTTCTCTTAGACCTTAGCTCCATGGACTGTCAGCTTCTTCAGATCTTATCTTTGATTCAACTTTATTTTGCCCAAATTCTGATTTTCTTATTGATTTTCTAGCTCTAAAGAAATAAACTAGACTCTAATCATAATCACTTTTAATTCCCTCTACTGTTCAAACCAAATAGAACCTATATGGGACCTGGAAACAGTACAAAATTCATTTCTATGATTACTTCCTATCTCTAAGTAGTCCAAATATTGTTAACAGATTCCTCATACGGCAATATATCTAGTAAAAATCAGTATTCTTGGGGCGGCTAGGTGGCGCAGCGAGTAGAGCGTCTGTCCTGGAGTCAGAAGGACCTGAGTTTGGATCCGGCCTCAGACGCTTAACGCACACACAAACAAAAACCTAGCCGTATGACCTTGGGCAAGTTACTTAACCTCAATTGCCCTCCAAAAAGCAAAAAAAAAAAAAAAAAAAAAGAGTAAAAGGTAACTGCAAAAACAAAAAGAAAATTTGCAAATTTGAGTTCTAACTGAATCCAAACTAGTTTGTTTTTTCCCCCCCTGTGGAGATATATTTAAAATTTCCAGGTTGCTAGAATATCATCCAGGGATGTGATTTCTTTAAAAGACAGCTTGTTACTGTTTTTCCTGGCTGTACTACAAGAAACAACAGTATGATCATATTTTAAGTTGCTTCTATGTTTCTTTACAAGAAATTAACTGCAATCATTTAGTTACAGCAAACACTTTATAGGCTTCCATTTTTCATTAGAAAATGTCAGTCATCTCTAGGATTGTCTCAAACACCAAAATTTTACAATCCTACATTTCTATCCAACTGCATTCCAAATTATGAGCAAATGTTACAAATTACATATACAGATCACATAGCCAAATAAAGTATAACCACCAAAGTTCTGCATAAGAGAAGTCACAAAATTATAGAAAAGGTGCTTGCAGTAAAATCTATTCTCTTGCATCAAAGTAGTGATTTATCTAAGTTATACTGGAGATCTAATCAAATCATAACGATCTGTAAGAAAAGCTATTTTACAATCATTCTCAATATGAAGCAATGCTAAAATGCTATGTGCTTCAACCAGGGGCAGAAATAATCTTTATATCTGATTTCCTTTTGGCAATGATAAAATTTCTCCAATATTATAATATATCTGTAATCTAATATCTTTAGATTTTCCCATTAAAGATGAAGATAACAACCCATTTATGTTTCTCCATCTTATGTGACTCTTAACAATGTTCGCCTATAAGTATATATCACAGGAGGTCCACCAAATGTAATGGAATAATGTTTTTTATTTCTCATGACATAAAGAAAATACCAATAGAACACTCGGGCTATTCACCTGTTATCCCTCATATGACCAACTCATTTTTTTCTCCCTATATTTCCCCGATGACAACTTTTATTCCTGTTCTTTGAAATTCCTCACTGGCTATATGCTACAACTTGCTCACAATCACAATGCTCTCACTATCCTCTGTGTGATAGTCATTTTCAATTCTTCAGACTTCTGTCAGCATGTCTCAGTCATACAAAAGTGGTAGAATGCTGGCAATGAAAGACAATCCTTTGTTTCTGAGAGAATTTTAGGATTATTAAAGAAGCTTTGTAATTTTCTGAAGGAAATATAGTAAATCCCTTTTCAGCTCAATAAGTCTGGGCCCAGCTCACTGTCCATATGGATCTTGGATAATAAAGGTATTCATAAGTTCTTTATATTATGATTTCAACTGTATGTCATAATATGGGAAACAGACAATCTTCATTCACTTGGTCTTTCCTATATGGATTGCTGGACCAACTTGGAGGTAAGCAGGGTGGGGAGGTTGAGGAGGAGTAAGAAAGGGACAGGAGCTGGACCTGTAATTTCACTGATATAGGGAATTCCTGAGTAAGGACACTCCCTTTACCAATGCTGTTTGGTACCTTCTCAGCAAATCAGGGTCTTAGGAGAACTGCAAGCATGGGAAGGTTAAGTGTCTTACTGAGGGTCACACAATTAGAATGTGTCAGTGGTAGGACATAAAGTGAGGTTTCCTATTTCAAAACCTGTTCTCTATAGACTATGCCATACTGCTTCTTGGGCCTAACTCAACTGATAAAAATTCAATTAAATTCAACAAATATTTATTAAGTAATAGTGTGTACAAAACACTATGCTACATACTGATTTAACTTTGATAAGAGAGAGAAACTGAACTCAGGAAGCTTATACCTAAAGAAATGAACAGCACACATAAATTATTCTTTTTAAATGTTTAATTAAGTATAAGATAATAAGGAATAATTTTAGAAATAACAATAATTAACTGAGTTTTGATATGACATGTTAACTCAGATGTTTCTGGGATAGATATTTTTTCATCAAAAATACATATCTGAAGCTCAAACCAAAGGTCAACACTACAGATAGAGATTTAGAGGTCCTCTGCTTAAGTGTGTAGTCAAAACTATAACTAATATTGTCAAGGTGAAGACTAAAAATATAAAGTCCCACACTCAAAAATTTTATACAAGGATAATCTAGCTAACACTTTCATGAAGTTCACATAAAACAAAACAAAAAAAGAAGTTTTAGTTAAGTATAAAAGCTCACATTTGTAAAGCTCTTTATAAATAGTTCCAAAGCACCTTACATACAGATCTTCATGATAATTCTATTAGTAGACAGTATATTATTATCAATACCTGTAAGACAATAAAGAAAATGTGGTTGAGAGAGGTTTGAGATGTCAACCCAGATCTTCTGAAAATAGACACTTTTTCCACTAAATTATCTTAATATGTTAATAGTGTAACATAGCTACTGAAAAAAAAAATAAAACGTGGGGGTCCCCGCCCTGATAATTGTTACAGATCCTGTAAGAACAAACCATATCCAAAATCATGTTTCTGCCGAGGCGTCCCTGATGCAAAGATACAAATTTCTGACCTAGGTCGAAAAAAAGGCAAAAGTGAATGAGTTCCCACTCTGTGGTCATATGGTGTCTGATGAATATGAACAACTGCCCTCTGAAGCCTTGGAGGCTGCACGGTTCTGTGCCAACAAATATATGGTGAAGAGTTGTGGCAAAAATGGCTTCCACATCCATGTTCAACTGTACCCTTTCCATGTTATTCAAATCAACAAAATGTTATCCTGTGCCAGTGCTGATAGAATCCAAACAGGCATTCAGGGTACCTTTGGGAAACCCCAGGGTACTGTTGCTCATGTACATACAGGACAGGTGATCACGTCTATTCGCACCAAAGTCCAGAACAAGGAGAATGTAATTGAGGCTTTGCGCAGGGCCAAATTTAAGTTCCCTCGTCGCCAGAAGATCCACATCTCTAAGAAGTGGGGCTTCACAAAGTTTAATATAGATGAATTTGAGCACATGGTAGCTGAAAAACGTCTCATTCCTGCTGGCTGTGGGGTCAAGTATATCCCTAGCCATGGTCCACAGGACAAGGGCATGTGTTTCACTCATCATAAAGGGGAAGGATACTATGTATTGTCAAGTCAAAAAGTATTTAATAAGCACCTGCTATGTGCTAGGAAGTATACTAAGTGCTGAGAATATGAAGAATATTTTCCCAAAAAAAGTCCTTATTCTCAAGGACTTCATAGTCTAAAAGGGGAGACAACATGTAAAAATAAGAGATAGACAAGATAATCTGAAGATAGGGACTAACAATGAAGGAGACTGGGGAAGACTTCTTGTAGAAGGTAAGACTTCAACTGGTACTTAAAGTAAGTCAGAAAAGCTAAGAGAAAGAAATGAGACATGACAGTGTCCAAGAAACTTCCATATCCCATGACGGACATGATGGTAGCAGAAGAGGCATTTTCTCTGATTATCATGACCTCTCAATTCTTTTCAAAGTAGGAATTATACATAACAGATAAAATAATTGTAGCTATCTCTACTGTCTAAGCCAACAAGAATCTAAATGAGGTAAAAATGGTATAAAAAAAATTAACTAACAATAAGAAGGCTAATAATCCCTAACCTCTTAACAAATTCACTCAAGACCCTATCTTTCACCACCCACTACTCCAACAGCAGATTTGCATAAGCCTACTCATAAGTATGTAAGAGAACTCAACTCTACACCACCCCTACTCTTTCCAGGGCCAGGAAAACAGAATAGGCAACAGTATGGCAGCACTCTGTGGCCCAACAGAGTTGAGGTGGGGCACATGTGCCATGCTTGTGGCACACTACTAAGCCTGAAGGAAACAGCCCAACATCCATCCAGGACCAGTTCTGATCCCCCATACCTCACATGGGGCAGTAACTTAGACTGGTGAATCAAGAAACTGAGACTATTTAGAGGTCCAGACCTCAATGAAATTATTTCAAATTAAAGGAGGACACAAAAGGTGAGCAATAAAGGAATAAGGACAAAAGTCTGAAATGACTATATATATCATGAGCAAGAGAATGCAATCAAAGATCTTAAAGTATAAGTATATGAACCAAATGAAAAAATATTAATAACAGAATGGAATATGATCTCCAGATAAGCTAAGTCTAGCTATGTATGAATAAATATAAGACAAAGGAAAATTGTTTAACATCTGATGAAGCAGAAGAACCTGTGAACTCCAAAGAGAAACTGGAACCTCAGCAGGATGTTCCTGAATGGTTTAAAAGGGAAATAAGAATTGTGAAAGAATCCTTGGCCTGCATAGCAGAAATAATTGGCAGAGGTGAAAAACTAGAATCTACAGTGGCAAGTATCACCAAAGAAACAAAAGAGAGAAAGAATATTTGATTAAGAGTGCAAATACATGAAAGTAAAGGACAAGAAGGAAAGCAAAAAAGAAATATCATTAAAAGAAAATATGATCTCCAAATATGCAAAACATATTGCTCTTGAAGACAGGTCACATGGAGCCAAGTTAAAAGACTGTAAATATTCCAGAAGAATACAAGACAGCATTCCAGACTTAGAAGACATTCAGAGAAAATTCATGGAGACACAAGATGTAGTGCAGTGTGCAGGAACAAACAGGAAGGAAGCCAGTGTCAATGAAGCTTAGAGTACATATAAAGGGAAAAAGGTATAAGAAAACTGGGAACATAAAGAAAATGCCAGGTTAAGAATGGATTTGAAAACCAAACAGAGGAATTTATATTTGATCCTGGAGGAAATGGGGAATCAATGGAGTTTTCTGAATAGAAAAGTAAAATACTTAAATCTAAGTGTTAGGAAAATCAATTTAACAGTTGAGTTGAGGACTGATGGACTAGGGAGTGCCTTAAGACAGGGAAACTAATAAAAAAGTTAGTACAATAGTCTACCAGATGATGAGAGCCTATATGAGGTTGGAGGCAATATCAGAGGAGAAGTAGGTACATACAAGAGATACTGGGAGGTTGAATTCACAAGAGTTGGCAACAGATATGATATAGAGGGTGAGAGAAAAAACAGAAGATGGAACATAGATTATGACCCTGGCTAATGGGGAGGATGATGGTACCCTTGAAAGTAAAAGGGAAGTCAAGGAGAAGGGATGATCTGGGTAGAAAAAAATGAGTTGAGTTTGGGAGATGTAGAGTTTAAGATGTCTACAGGACCTCCAGTACAGTATGTCTTATAGGAGGTTAGAGATGTAAGTCTGGAGGTCAGCAGAGTGGTTATATAAGAAGATCTGAGAATTATCTGCATAGAGATAATAACTGAAGCCATGGGAGCTGATGAAATAACCAAATGAAAAGAGTATAAAGGGAAAAGAGGGCTCAGGACAGAGACTATGGGGGGAAGGGGGCACACATGGTTAGTAGGAGCAAGTAGACTGAAGAACAAACAAAAGAGAATGAGAAGCAATTGGACAGGTAGGAGAGCCATGAGAAAGTAGTGGCCCAAAAAAAGGGAAACAGAGACAAGAGAGGAAAGAATCTAGGTACATGTGGCCTCAAGGCCGTAGGTTCCCCACCCCTGATCTAGGAAAATGATCTACAGTATGAAAGGCTGCTGAGAAGTCAAGAAGAATAAAGACTAAAAAATTTTTAAAGTATTAGATTTGGCAATTAAGAGATAGTTAGTAACTTTGGAGAGAGCAACTTCGGTTAAATGATGAAGTCAGAGGCTAGACTGAAGAATTAGGAAGAGAAAAGGAAGTATACAGCTTTGCCTTCTCAAGGAGTTTAGCAAAGAAAGGGAGATTGGATGATACCTAGGAGGGATGGATAGATCAAGTGAGGGTTTTTTTGAGTGGAGGGACATGTGGATGAGTTTCTAGGCAGTAAGGAATCATTCCTAAAACAGGAAAATCGAAGATTAGTGAGAGACTGTAACTAAAGATGCAATCTTCTGTAAGGTATAAGATGACTTGTGCATATAAAGGGATTTGTCTAGGCAAGTAGAAGAGTCACTTCTTCATATGAAAGAGAGGTGAAGTAGAAGAAAATAGTGGGAGGAATATGAATGATGTAAGGAGGATATGAGGAGGAATGATATGAAGAGGAGATATGAAGGATATTTCAGTGAATTATTTTAATTTTTTTCAGTGAAATATGAAGCAATATACTTAGCTAGGAGGATGAGAGAAATGGGAGCTATGAGAGGTTTAAGAGATAAAAAGGTTTTTAAAAATTATTATGGTAATTGGGACAAAGAATTGATTAAGGGGGTGTAAAAGCACTGCCTTGCTCCAATTAGGTCCAGTTGAGATTATGTAATACATAAATCTGTAACAGATTCAGTCATCATGGTTTTCTGATTTTTCTCACTATTTTGTTCAGCAGCACACGTGGAAGAGCAAAGTCAAGGGAGACAGGGAGACTTGGCAGGCAAAGATGAGTGTTAAGATAAGATGGCAAGAGACTCAACAGAAGAAGAGAGCGAACTCTGAATGGAATCATCGAGGGGTACAGATAGGAGCAGTTAGTGGGTGATGGTGATAGAATGAAAGCTTGAAGGTGGTAATGGGAGCAAGGAGTATTCTGACTTCCACACCATGGGGAATTAAGGCATGAGTGAAATAATAACCAGTACTAAAAAGGGTGACCAGGGAGGTAAAGTAAAATAAGATGGAATGAATGAAAAAAAGAGGGGTTTTAAGATTTAAAAAAATTATGTGACTTTTGGAGCAGACATTCTAGAGTATGATGGAAGGAGGGGGTAACTTTAAGGTGGCACATTGAGGAGTTCCATTGAGGCAGATAGGAATAAGGGAATGGCCAGTGTGGGACAGAAAACAGGATCTGAACAATGAAAGCAAGGGTTCAGGATTACAGAAATAAGAAAGGTATGACAGAGTAGAAGTAGATTAATTATTTAAGGATGGCATTCTGATAGGTTTTCATAGTCCCTAGAGATTCAGTTTCAGAATAGAGTTGTCTCAGTTATCTCAGTAGAGGTGTAAAGCTGGAAGAAGAGGAGAGGAATAACCCCCTCCACCCCCAGCCAAAGATGGAGAGGGGCAAGGCAAGCAGTTAAAATTGTAGGAATCCTGAAGCAAGGTAAAGTGACTGATTAAGGAAGACTAGGATTCTTCTCTCTTTCCCAGGAAGGCAAGGCAACCATATAGTTATATAGAACCAGGAATACTACCACAAAGCTAACTTGCCATTTTATTCAATACTTTTTTTTTCATATTCATTGGAATAGAATTAAATGAGAAAGCTACTCTCCTTGTTCTACAGACAGGAAAACAAATAATCATTGCTAAATACTTTAAGGACTACATAAAATCAAATTTAAATGCACTCACAGTTCAAGGGACCTGCAAAAGATCTTGGGATTTTTTTTTTCAATAAACTTTGTGAATGTGCTTCCAGAAAACTAACAAGCTGTTGCCTCTAAGCCAGCTATTTCTTATAATCTTGGAATTCTCACAAGGAAACAGATAGTATAATGTGCCAGTATCACTACAGTCTGAGGCCAAAATCACTTTGCTTTGTAGCCAATTTCCTCTCAATACATTTTAGTCAAAGTGATTCAAAACACACTTGTACCATATTGGTTTTTATGGCAAAACTAAACTTGATTAAAGTTGGATATGGAATATATATACACACACATACACACAGAGATATATATGTATGTGTGTGACTATATATACACACAGAGATCTCTATGTATGTGTGTTATGTGTGTATACATACATATAATTGTTAATGAATATCAATAAGCACTGAACTGTATCTATATAGAGGTGTTGGATAAAAAGGTTCCCACAGAATGGTATATAAAGATTTCATCAAATTTAGGAGGAAGATATGTATATATAGGTTGTGTGCAAGTATATAAATACATATGTACATATACATATATGCATAAATATAAAAAAGGGTTTTTTTCCTACAATACCGATAACCATATGCCTTTAATATACAGTTTGTGATTTCTTGTTCTTCAGTGAAATCTGTTATATAGCATTCTGCAGGAAATCTATTCACCATAATTACTATATATTTATAATACAATCAAAATAGACTCAATTCCACCCCAATCAAGATTTATTTAGCATCCAATGAGCCCTAGACTACGCACTGTCCAAGAATGCCTCTCAATTACAAAGCAGGATTCTATTATGCCTGTGTCTGTGTTTATATGTGTCTGTATATGGATAATCAAAAATTATGTTTAAACAAATTATAATGCTTTTGTCAAAATATGCAATTTCTATATATCTACATAATTAATAATATTAAAATTGACATTTATAGAGAGCTTTTAAGCTTTATATATGTCAGGATGCTATGAATGAATAAGCATCAAGTGTTCAATATGTGCAAAGCACTGCACTAAGTATTAATGATACAAATAAAAAAATAGAAGAGCACTAGTTCTCAAGTAGCTCATATTCTAACTATCAGGGGAAGGCAAAACATATAGGAAGGAAGTTAAATCAGATGGAAAGATCCCATGGTTCTTAGAGTACAACAGCTGAACAAATTACATCTTCTTTAATATTATTTCCATTAATAAAACCACCTCCATTGAATTATTTGAATGTTCCAAGGGCTCTAGTGGTGAAAACTCTTATTTATTTATGAGGTTTTTACAGAAACTGAGGAGAACAATGATGACTAAAGCACTTGAGGCAGCTGATCAGTCTTATCTCCTCAAGTGTTACTCCCTCAGAAGGTGACTGAGCTGGCTATAGAGCCTGTGGTTCATAGGGTGCTATTGTTCCTCGGGTTCTTGGGTTCACATTTGTCAACTGGTCAGGAGCTACTGGTAGTGGTACTTGGGATGGCAGACCCTGTTTTGAAAAGGCATGGATATATGGGGTGATGCCTTCAAGGGTTAGAATGAAAGAGGGCAGTTAGTTAGTTCACCTGTCATATTAGTGACAGTTGATCAGAAGTTACTGACAACATACTACCCTAGAAAATGGTTGTGGAGTCAGGTTGTAAGCATGGTTGGTTGGTTTGAGGACACTGGTGTTCCCAGGGTCCTTGGGCCCATTTACCCATAGGTGGCAGTTGATCTGCAATTGGTGTTGGTGTTAGCTAGGATGACTGGCCCTTTCTCCACAAAGGTTGTGACATCATCTTCTTCATCTCTGACTCATACAATAAAGAACTTAAATCAACAAGTTAACCAGCAATTAACAAATGTTTACTATATGCCTTTCATAGTACTAGGGAATACAATACACAAAAGTGAGTTAAAAAGCAAGAGGGAAGCAAGAGAAGTTACCCAGGTGGGGGCATGGAGCACACTAAAGAATTAGGAATTGCTCTAGAAGATGAATTAAAGAGTGAACATGGGGCTAGTATGAGCACAGAATGCAGGTTCCAACTAATCACAGGATGAGGCAGCAGAGGTGAAGAGAAGAGACCTTTCAGGGTAGGAAGTCCACAAAGTAGGAGGCAATTTCCAGGATGAGAAGGCTTCTGAAATATGGATAAGTCCAAGTGGCAGGAGGGAAAGAAGAGGCAGAGAAAGAAGAAGGAGTAGGAAAAAAGAGGGAGAAAGAAGAAGTAGGGGAAATGAAGAACTTAAGTGATGTTTCCAGGACTATTGCCCATCAAGGCAATGGGGTTCAAAAAATAAAGAGATATTTGGGAAGTGAATAGTCAGGTTAAAAGATAATAGGCAACCTAAATATCAAAGTTCACATCTTAAAAAATTGGAGGAGAGGGCGCTAGGTGGCATAGTGAATAGAGCACCAGCCCTGGAGTCAGGAGGACCAGAATTCAAAGCTGGCCTCAGACACTTAACACAAAAAAACTAGCTGTGTGAACTTGGGCAAGTCACTTAACCCCAAATGCCCTCCAAAAAGCCAAAAAAAAAAAAAAAAATTGGAGAAGAATGGAAAGAGGTACTTTACAACAAGTCCTAGACAAAAAATTCTTAACAAAGGGATATAGATGATCATAAAAGAGATAAGTAATTTTGACAATGTAAATTATAAAGTTCTTGCATAAATAAAATCAATACATCGAGGGTAAAAAGGAAAACTGGGGGAAAATCTTTGCATGAAATATCTGATAAAATTCTGAAATCCAAAATATATAGGAAATTAATAGAAATATTTAAGATCAAGAGACATTCTACACCAAGTGGTGTTTTGTCAATTTTAAAAAGAATTGTAAATTCAAATCAGGAAGATTGGACTAAACTAAATGAACTATTAAATGTGGTGCATTCTAGCACTAAATCCATTATCCAATGAACAACCATAACAAAGACTGAACCAAAATACTAATAAAAAAATGAAAGGGAAAGAGATATTGAGAGAAATTTTGTTGGTTAAAAAAAAGATATGAATAAAAATGTATTTTAAAAAGACAAAGTGTTTTGTAAAACTTCAAGTTTCCATTTAAATATTAGCCATTAATCAATAGCCTATTTCAAAATATTTCTATCAATTAACTGAAAGAGGTATCCTAAAGGATCTAAATGAAGGCAAAAGAATGGCAATTTTTATTAAAGTTACTGTATGATAATTTACAATGACTGGACTATGTACAGAGGATTCCTGCTCAGGTATTGAGTGAATCTCTAAGTCCTTGCAAGTGTCAAAATTATATGACTTCTATATTTCCTTTTTACTTTTTGAGGCTGGTCTTGACCTCAACTGATACAATTAAGGGAAATTATGGTGTTTATTTGTTTGTAATATCATTGCTACACAAAGAACAACATAAGCAGAGGATAGAAAAGTAACATGGAGGTCACTTATTACAAATTCCTATGGTCTTTAAGGAATGCTTCCTACAAATTACCTATAACAAGTAGCCATCTAGCATATTCATGGAGAAAATTCATTCACAGGATGACAGGTCCCAGATTTAGAATGTTAGGGAATGATGAAAGCTTATCTAGTCTAACCACTTCATTTTACAAATGAAGAAACTGAGGTTCAGAAAGGCAAGTCACTTTCCCATGATCAAACAATATAAAGAGGTGGGCTTTGAACGCAGTTCTTCTTAATTCCAGGTATAGCACTCTATCTACTACAATGTTGTCTCTTAACACGTTCTCATTTTAGGAAACAGCTTTAAATTTCTAAAAGAAGTTTAATGTTTTGCATGGTGTAATTTCATCTATCTCACCACCTTAACAACTTAAATCTATTTTGTAAAAGAAAGAGATATATGATTTTGGAAAGCAATATCTATCCAAGTCAGAATAAATTCAAGACTGCAACTATGAATTACAAAGGATTTCATTGGATGATCTTAAGGTGGAATTGGCAATTTCTTCATAGGCTTATTTGTGGGTTTATAAATCTTGGCTTTTCAAGGCTTCTGTGGAGGCTGTACTTTGGCAAGCAATATCAGCCGGATGCAGAGAATTTCACTGAAACTGGGTTGTTGTTTTTTTTTAAGCTAAGATTTTCTGCTTTTCAAAATGTTGGAAAAAACATACACTGGAATTGGGTTCATAATTTGTAATAGTATTTTGCTTTTTAATGTGCTCAAACCTGTAGCCATCCAAATTCTATAACAAAATAAATTGAAAATTTAAAAAAAACCTTCAACCAGTAATATAACACCACTACATAAGCCTAAACAAAACCCTAACAAGCAACAAGAACCTCTTAAAATTAAGAAGGGAAACCAAAGGACTTCATCAGAAGAACAATGAAAAGACACACTTTTTACTAATCCTACTTAAACTGTGTCATCCCTGTACAATTTATTCAAGAAAGCTCAATGTAAGAACAGAGTTTATAGCAGTTGCCACCTAAGTATATCTTTTCCTTTAGCTGCTTTCCCCAGTAGCCTCTCAAAATCATGACCTAGCTACCATCTTCACCCAAAAGGTGACCAAGACTGGAATGGAAGGGGATAGGCAGGAAAAAGATCCCTAGACAGGTAAAAGCAGGAATTGTCAACCCTAATGATGTCTGGAGACAAAGGAATTTCTGTCTTCCTTAAGTCAATTTCTTTAAATGGGTTGGGCCCATCCATAAAGCAGCTGCAATAATATATGAAGTCCTGAGGCACAAGCTCTGGCTAGAATTATACAGGTTACTTCTCAATACAACAACTATGAAGTCTGTCAAACTTTTTTACCACACCAAAGTGGACAGATAGGCATCATCTGCTTGGTCTTCTTCAAAGGCAAGTGATCAGCTAGGTGACACAATAGATAGAACACTGGGCTTGGAATAAGAAAGATTGATCTTTATGAGTTCAAATCCAGTCTCAGACACCTATTAGTTGTGTGACCCTGGACAAGTCACTTACCCTTATTTGCCTCATTTCCTTATCTGTAAAATGAGCTGGAGAAGGAAACCACTTCAGTATCTTTGCCAAGAAAACCCCAAATGTGATCACAAAGAATTAGACATGACTGAAACAACTAAACAACAGCCCTATAAGATGTCAGAACTATCATACTCTATATATCTAGAACTTGCTGGGAAAACATAACACTGACAATTCACTGGATCCACATGCTGCTGGGCTCTGGACAAACCCACAACTTTAAAAAGTACCTGCAGGAAGCCTGTATGAAGCAGATGAGAAGCAAAGATCCTGGACCTTGGCTAAGCCCAGCTTCTTTCCTTCAAAAGCTTCTACCATCATCCCTATCTACCTCTCAAATAACCACCCAAGTTCTTGTGTGTGTGTGTGTGTGTGTGTGTGTGTGTGTGTGTGTGTGTGTGTGTGTGTGTGTGTGTCTAAGGGGAGACCCTCTTATGACTTCTCTTTTCCCTCTTCTTATAGAAGACTCTATATCATACATTGCTTCCTATTTCTTTTTTCTTTTTAAAAACAAAGTCCCTTTTCCAGTTTACATCACAGATGTATAAATAAATTGTTTTGGTTTTTTAAAAAAATGTAAAGAAAAGACAAGTGGGGGTGCTTCTGTTTTATATCTCTCTGTAACAAGATCCCATAAGCCAAGAGCAGCATACAGAGGGAAAGGCTTATCCTCTGTAATCATGTTTCTTCTATGGCACAGGTTCTTCTAGGCCCCCCAATTGGAGGGCATTCACACTACTCTGCTGAGCGGGGAGTTCCCAATACACTTAATCTGGAAAGATTGAGGACCACTGAATCTTATTATCTAACCTGCCACTATGCCTTTCAGTCCTTATTATCTGCTTACCACTCCTCCCTGCAGATCTCTGGGCATAGACATCTCTCCTGCCAATGCACCCTAAAGATACCTGGCTTTCCCATTCACCCTATAGCTTTACCACAGACTTTTCCACCAAACCTAGAATTAGACATTTCTTCCCAATTAGAATGTGAGCTCCCTGAGAGGAGGGACTGTCTCCTTTTTCTATTTTTATTCATAGTATATCAGCAAAGCATATAGGACAGAGTAATACTTAATTTTTCATTCATTCACTCATTCATTCATTCATTCATACATGAAACAAAGGACCTCTAGCCAGATTCAGTTAGTCATCTACTCTTAGGCAATAACATAAAGTGCTGGAACATGTAATACACATGATAGAAGTTATAGTTCTCTTATATCTTTGTGCACACACAAAGCTTAACACTATTCTAGAAGTGACCTTAAAAAGGGAAGGTATTAAAGGTATATGTGAACATTTCTTGAATCCTCAACATCCCAAAAAGAAACTTTTTTTTTTCCTTCAGATTACTAAAGTAATAAAAAGTTTCAGTTCCTTGAATTGAAATCTATGAGAGAAGAAAATAAAGTAAAATATGGAGAGAAATGTTTATCAACTTCAAAAGTCATCAGAACGAGTAAATGTTAGCTGGAACTCCACAGCCAGGCATTCCATCAACTTTTCACAATTTATTTCTCAAATGACCATACAAGTTAATAGGTGGGAAGACTTAAGAAGTTTAGTTACTCCAAATTTCTAGCTTCCTTAAAGAAATTGAAGTAGGGAGAGCTTTTAATGATTTACCCAAAGGTTAAAACTTTTCCCCCAAAATTCTATGTTGCATGAACATTTGTTCCTATCTATTACTGTCCATTTAGGAGGAAACAAAGGTGAGTGAGAGTAATCAATAGTTTTACCTTATCTAGATCAGGGGAGCAAGAAAATTCCTTCGAAAATTCCTGAATTAAAAGGAAGCCATAGAGTTTCATTCACCTTGTCAACTCTATGTTATATGGAGGTAATAGGAAGCACAGGGAGAGAGAGGATTGCTGAGGGTCAGTTCAAGCTGCCCAGGACTTTTGAGAACTGCGACCTGTAGCTGCCAAGGACTGAGGAGACATGGCTGTGATGCTAGTACTTTGTCTGTTTTGATATTGCTTTGCCAGATTCATCCGTTGGTGAAGGATAGTGCTGTTCTTGCAGAGGTCCTGGAGCCTGGCTGTTGGTTGAGTTCCTGAGCCTGTACTGCAGACAGAGAGTGAATTCTGTCCAGTGGTGAAGGACAGTGCTGTTATTGCAGATGTCCTGGAACCTTGCTGTTGGTTCAGAGCTCCTGAGACTGTTCTGCAGGCAAAGAGTGAATTGCGTCCACTGGTGAAGGACAGTGCTATTGTTGGAGAGGTCCTGGACCCTTCTGTTGGTTCAGAAGCCCTGAAGAAGGATTTTCTTTTTATATATATATAATTTATTGTATTTTTATTTATTTTGCTAAGTATTTCCCAATTACATTTTTTTTACTTATTAAAATGTTGGTCTCTCTTTTTTTTTTTCATTTTTTGGTCTTTATTAATTTGTTTACTTTTAGATGACAAGATTCATTTCCACAATTCCTTGAGTTTCAAATTTTTTCTCCCTCCCCCGGTCTGTCCCCCTGCCATGGCAGCATACAATCAAGTATACTATCTGCAAGTACTTTCACATTAGGCATTAGTAAGGTTATAGAGAAGGATTGTATCAGATGGAATGAACAATGGAAAAGAGGAAACAAAACCAGACAAGGAAAAGAAAAAGAGCAGGTAGCTTGCTTCAATCTTGGTTCAAACTCTGTTCTTTCTCTGGATGCAGACATCTCTCTCCACTATGAGTCTTTTAGGGTTGACTTATAACCCTGCATTGCTGAGAAGAGTCTAGTCTATAAAAATTGGTTGTCACACATACATTGTTTGTCAGTAATTGTGTACAAATTTCTCCTGGCTCTACTCTTCTCACTCAGCATCAGTTCATATAAGCCTCTCCAGGTAAATATGAAGTCCATCTGTTCCTCGCTTCTTATAGCACAAAAGTATTCCATAACATGCATATACCACAACTTGTTCAGCCATTCCTCAATTGATAGGCACCCCCTTAATTTCCTATTCTTTGCCACCAAAAAAAGAGCTACTATAAATATTTTTGTACATATGGGTCTTCTTCCCACTTCTATGATCTCTTTGGGATATAACCCTAGAAGTGGTATTGCTGGGTCAAAGGGTATGAAATTATTTATAGCCCTTTGGGCATAATTCCAGATTGCTCTCCAGAATGGTTGGATCAGTTCATAAGTCCACCAGCAACGCATTAGTGTTCCAATTTGCCCATATCCTCTCCAGGTATCAGTACCATATTTGTGTCATAAAAAGAATTTGGTAAGACTCCTTCTTCACTAATTTTCCCAAATAGGTTGTAGAGTATTGGAGTCAATTGTTCTTTAAATGTTTGATAGAATTTACTAGCAAATCCATCTGGCCCTGGAGATTTTTTCCTAGGGAGTTCACTGATGGCTTGTTTGATTTCTTTTTCTGAGATGTGGTTATTTAAGTAATTTACTTCCTCTTCAGTTAATATGGGCAACTTATATTTTTGCAAATATTCATCCATTTCACTAAGATTGTCAAATTTATGTGCATACAACTAGGCAAAATAATTCCTAGTTATTGTTTTAATGTCCTCCTCATTGGTGGTAGACTCACCCTTTCCATTTTTGATACTCATAATTTGGTTTTCTTCTTTTTTTATCACATTGGGTCTATCAATTTTATTGGGTTTTTTTTTTCATAAAACCAGCTCTTTATTAATTCAATAGTTTTCTTAATTTTAATTTTATTAATCTCTCCTTTGGCTTTCAGTATTTATAATTTAGGATTTAACTGGGGATTTTCAATTTGTTCTTTTTCCAGCTTTTTCAATTGCATGCCCAATTCATTGACCTCCCTTTTCTCTATTTTATTCATAGATGCACTCAGGGATAGAAAACTTCCCCTAAGAACTGCCTTTGCTGCATCCCACAAATTTTGGTATGTTGTCTTATCGTAGTCATTCTCTTGAATGAAGTTACTGATTGTTTCTGTGATTTCTTGTTTGACCCACAAATCCTTTAGGATTAAATTGTTTAGCTTCCAAATAGTTTTTACTCTTTCTATGGCCCTTTATTGCATATGATTTTTATGGCATCATGATCTAAGAATGATGAATTTCTTATTTCTGCCTTTCTGCACTGAATTGTGAGGTTTTTATGTCCCAGTACATGGTGAATTTTTGTGTATGTGCCATGTACTGCTGAGAAGAAGGTATATTCCTTTTTATCCCCATTCAGTTTTCTCCAGAGATCTATCACACCTACTCTCCCTAAAATTCTATTCACCTCCTTAACTTCTTTCTTGTTTATTTTGAGGTTGGATTTGTCAAGTTCAGAGAGGGAGAGATTAAAGTCCCTCAGTACTATAGTTTTGCTATCCATTTCTTCCTCTAATTCCCTTACCTTCTCCTCTAGGAATTTGGATGCTATATGACTTGGTGGATATATGTTAAGTAATGGTATTGCTTCATTCTCGATGATTCCTTTTAGCAGGATATACTTTCCTTCCTTATCTCTTTTGATTAGAACAATTTTTGCTTTTGCTTTATCTGAGATAAGGATTGCTACCCCTGCTTTTTTTTACTTTAGCTGAGGCATGATATATTTCACTACAGCCTTTTACGTTTATCTTGTGTATATCCCTCTGTTTCAGAAGTGTTTCTTGTCAATAGCATAATGTAGGATTGTGGTTTTTAATCCATTCTGCTATAGGCCTCCATTTTATGGGAGAGTTCATTCCATTCACATTCACAGTTATAATTATTATCTGTTTCTTTCCCTCCATCCTATTCCTTCCCATTTATGCTTTTATTTTTTTCTCCCCTTCTCCCTTCCCCTCCTTAATAGTTTTCCTTTTGACCTCCACCTCCCTCAGTCTTCCCTTATCAGCCCCCCACTCTTTTCCTTCCCTTCCCCCTTACTTCTTCCCTCCCTTCTAACCACCCCCGCCTTTTGTAGCCCTTTCCTCCTCCTACTGCCTGTAGGATATTTTTATACTGAATGAAGTATGTTATTTCTTTTTTGTAACCAAGAGTGACAGGAACAAATCTCACGCGAAGTTCCTCTCCCTCCCCTCTTTTCCTCTATTATGATACGTTTTGTGTCTCTTCTCCATAGACTCCTATGCTTAACTGGTTGTGTTATTCCCTCCTTGCACCAGAACCCGATGAGGGAAAAGCTCATATAATACTCCTCTCCCTCCTTGCTTTCCCTCTACTATGTTGTTTTTATGCCTCTATGTGTGGCATAATTTACCCTTTTCCACTTCATTCATTCCTCTTCTACCATTTCAGTCCCTTTGTAGCCCTTAATAAGATTTTTTTATCGACATTTTGTGTAATTTATACTCATACCCTCTACTTATCTATAAACAGTTTGATCTTATTAAATGTGTGTGTGTGTGTGTGTTTTTCCTTGTTTACCTTTCTATGTCTCTCTTGCCTCTCATAATTGGAGGTTGATTTTTCCACTGAGCTCTGGCTTTTTTATCAGCAAGGTCTGGAAATCTGTTATATCTTTGTTATGACCATCTCTTTGCTTGGAAGAATATGTTCAGTCTTGCTGGGTAGGTGATCCTTGGTTGTAACCCGAGCTCTTTTGCCTTGCAAAAAATTATATTCCACTGCCTCCAATCTTTCAGTGTAGAGGCTGCCAGATCCTGTGCAATCCTCACTGTGGTTCCTCGATATTTGAATTGTTTCTTTCTGGCCGAGTGAAGTATTTTCTCTTTTACCTGGTAGTTCTGGAGTTTGGCCACACATTTCGAGGACTTTTCAGTTTGGGATCTCTTTCAGGGGGTATCCGGTGGATTGTCTCAATTTCTATTTTACCCTCTGGTTCTAGTATCTCAGGGGAGTTTTCCTTGATGAGCTCTTGGAGGATGTTGTCCAAGCTCATTTTTTGATCATGATTTACCAGTAGGTCCATGATTCTCAGGTTCTCTTTCCTGGATCTGTTTTGCAGGTCAGTTATTTTTCCATTGAGATATTTGACTTCTTTTTCTAATTTTTCATTCTTGATGTTTTATTTGACTAATTCTTCGCTCCTCATAGAGTTATTTGCTTCAATTTGGTTGATTCTAGTTTTTAGCAAATTATTTTCCTCGTTTAGTTTTTGGAGCTCCTTTTCCATATCATACATTTTTTCTTTTTAAGGAGATGTTTTCTTTATTATTATGTTTTTCTAATTTTGCAATTTTGATTTTAAAAGAATTATTCATTTTGTCTTCTATCTCTCTCATTTGGTTTTCAAAGTTCCTTTTGAGCTCATCTAGGAAAGCTTTCTGTGCTTAGGACCCATTCAGCTTGGGTGTGGAGTCAACACTGTCTCCCTCAGAATTTGGTTCCTGGCTCTGAGGGTAGTAGGACTCCAGAGTCTTTGTCTTTGCAGTCCACTTTCTACACATTCTGAGACAGGGCCCTAGCCACACCCTTCTTCTAGGGTTCCCAAGCCTTTACTGTTTAGGGTTTTGCCCTGGGATAAGAATTACTATGTTTGGGCGGGGGGGGTGGGGTTTGGAGCAGCTGGGGTTCACTCTACCATCCTGGTCATTGGAGGTCCTGAAAGGGGCTTTTTAAATTTTTGGGCTATGGAGTGGTAGTCCCAGGAGTATTTGCTGTCTCTGTCAAGGGCCCTGCCTTTGATTCTTACCATGCTCTTTCCACTCCCAGCCCTTTGTGATAGGTCTGGTAGTGGCCCTTGTGGTTGGGAGGATGACTTGCCCCCCTTGTTGATTAGGCCTCTGCACACCACGCCATTCCAGCCTGCCTCTCCAAGCACGCTGTCAGGTTCCCAGCCTGCCTCTCTGAGCCAAAGAAGGATTTTCTTGTTATATGTATATAGAAATCTTAGAGGACAGTCTTGCTGATGTTTTCAGGGGTCCTAGGACTGACTGTTCTACCAACAGAGAATGAACTAATGAGGACACTGGCAATGTATCTTGTGGTCTTGTAAGCTTTATCTCCTTAGGAACAGAGATTGCTTAGAATGTGCCTCCAGTCAAGATGAAGAAAAGACCTCTCTTTGAGTAATAAATGCTGTGATGATATCTTAAGCTTGTTGTAACTCTGGGGTAGATGGCCTTTTCAGTTGTGATCCAGGGGTGGGAAACTTTCAACTTTTTTTGTGATCTGTGACTAACCAAATGAATGTTTGTGATTGGAAACTAATTTCCATTTGAGAAGAGGGTCTTTAGGATTGACTAAATGAATGGACTGCCCAGGGATGGAGTAGAAATTATTGAATTCCACTTGGTGAATGCTGTATTTTGAATTATGCTGTATTTTTATTTTCTCTGTTCTTAATTTGTCACTGAATAAAATGGAGAGCAGCTATGCTGGTATTTTGAACCTTTGGAAGTTGCCTTTGCTTGGAATTATACATATATAAATTCCATCCTTGTTTTTCTGGCTAAATTCCTTTAAAAAGCATAAGCATAAATATGTATGTGTACACACACACACACACACACACACACACACACACACACACACACAGATACAGGCATGCCTCAGAGATATTAAGGGTTTAGTTCCAGAACACTGAAAGAAAGACAATATAGTAAGGAAGCAAATTACATGAACTTTTTGTTTTCCCAGTACACATAAAAGTTATGTTGACACTACATTGTAGTCTATTAAGTATGTAATAGTATTATGTCTTAAAAAATGCACATACATTAATTTAAAAATATTTTATTGCTAAAAAATGCTAACCATCACCTGAGACTTCAGTGAGTTGTAATCTTTTCACTAGTCTAGGGTCTTGCCTCAATGTTGATGGCTTCTGACTACTCAAGGTGGTGGCTGCTTAAGGTTGCAGTGGCTATGGCAATTTCTTTTTTTTTTTCTTTTTGGAGGGGGGAAGGCAGGGAAATTAGGGTTAAGTGACTTGCCCAAGGTTACAGGCTATTAAGTATTAAGTGTCTAAGGCCGAATTTGAACTCAGGAGTTCCTGACTCCAGGGCCAGTACTCTATTCACTGAGCCACATACCTGCCCCAGCAATTTTTTTTTTTTTGCTTTTTGGAGGGCAATTGGGGTTAAGTAACTTGCCCAAGGTCACACGGCTAGGTTTTTGTTTGTGTGTGCGTTAAGTGTCTGAGGCCAGATCCGAACCCAGGTCCTTCTGACTCGGGGGCCAACGCTCTACTCATTGCGCCACCTAGCCACCCCTGGAGCAATTTCTTAAAATAAGACAACAATGAAATTTGCTGCAGTGATTGGCTCTTGCTTTCACATAAGATTTCTCTATGTCACATGACGCTATTTATATTTTACGCAGGAGAACTTGCAAAATTGGAGTCAATCCTCTCAAACCTTGCCACTGTTTTATCAAATAAGTTTATTTAATTATTCTTCAATACTGTTATGTTGAGGAGGCTAGGTAGCACAGTGAATAGAGCACCAGCCCTGGAGTCAGGAGGACCTGAGTTCAAATTCAGCCTCAGACACTTAACACAAAACTAGCCATGAGACCTTGGGCAAGTCACTTAACCTCAAATGCCCTACCTTCCCCCCTCCCAAAAAAAAACACAAACAATACTGTCATGTCTCAGGGAATAGTGAGGCCTAAGGAGAGGCAGAGAGACAGGAGAATGACCAATCAGTGGAGCATCAGAACACATGCAACATTTATTAAGTTCATCTTCTACATAGATGTGGTTCATGGAGCCCCAAAACAATTACAACAGTAACATGAAAGATCACTAATTAAAAATCATCATAACATATAATAATGAAAAAGTTTGAAATATTTCAAGAATTGCCAAAATGTGCCATAAAGATACAACGTGACCATACACTATTGGAAAAATGGCAGTGATAGATTTGTTCAATACAGAGTTGTCAGAAATCTTCCTTTTCTTGTTAAAAAAACAAAACAAAAAACAAAATCTGCAAAGCAAAATAAAGCAAAGTGCAATAAAACAAGGAATGCTTGCATATTTTATGTGTGTATACACACATATTTTGTGTATAAACATATATGTATCATGCATATATATATTTCCTCCTTTTGCAGCTAAACTCCTTAAGAAAGTTACATAGAGTGTTTTTAATGACTTACCCAAGAACAAACCTTTTTCTCCAACTTCTTTGTTTCATGAATCTTTGCTCCTTTCTATCACTGTCCACTCAGGAGGTAGCAAAGGTATGTAAGTGTATATGTATATTTTTCTCTCTTTTTCTCTGTATCTCTCTGCATATCTGTATCTGTTTACATGTATATATTATACAAAATATGTATATATGCATACATATGTGTGTATGTATGTATATGTGTATATGTACATATATGTATGTTTACATGTATATAAAATACCTAAATTGGTATAGCAATCAATTATATAAAAAATAAGGACTCCTAATTTGGGTTTATCAGTCAAAAGTCTTTCCTCTCCTCCAGTCTAATTTGTAAACTACTATCAAATTGGTCTACTAAAGATTCAACTGTCAGTCAAGCTAACATTATCCCCTTGTTTACAGAACAAAGTCCAAAATTATAAGATGCATTCAAGGCTTTCTATGATCTAGCCCCAAAAATCTACTTCTAATTTTATCTCTCACTATTCTATAAAACCTCTGTTCCAATAAAATTGATTTATTCATAGTCCTCCAAACACTTCTTATACTTTCATAACTCTGCTTATGGCCAATCTCCAAACCGGAAAAGACCCCTCCTTTCTACTTATAGAAATCCAAATCGTTTAAAAGCAGAACCCACAGAAGTACAGGGTGAAATAATTTTCCAGTCAAAGACAACTGAGGTCAGCTGGAAGAGTCTGCTGTACCTGTGTGAAAGTGAAGTATGGATTATTAATACTCTTTTGCTTGTAATGGGGAGATAAGATGTGCAGGCATTGGGGCACAGAGATTCACCTTCCTCTAATGGAAAAGTCGAAGGGGGTATGGGAGAAGATATGGGAGAGAGCAAATTGGATGAGGGGATATCTTGTGGGACTGCTATTCTGGGAGGGCAGGTAGGGGAAAAACGGGGGAAAAATTGTAACTCAAAATCTGGCGGAAATGAATGATGTAAACCAGAAGTTAATAAAGCATTTGTTTAAAAAATATATTTAAAAAAAAGTGAAGTACGGTCTAGCAGAGGCTGACACCAGCACAACCCCACCCAGGCCAAACAAACTAGGAGTCCTGGGAGTCACTAAATCAGCAGTGGCAGAAGCTGCTTCCAGAGCTCTCAGTCCACAGACAGTGAGGGGGTCAAACAACTGATATGAAAGAGATTACAGGACTCTCTTTGCTAGCACTAAGGCAGGACGCTGTGGCTTTGCCCATATTCAGATCTGCCTGGCAGTCCACGTTGGTAGTCCTGGGACAAGGAGGAACACTAGTACACCAGAGCATGCAACTACAGTGGAGCGGGGACCTTTGTCACAGTTTCATGACAGAAAAAAATGCTTGTTGTCACTCACAGATCAAACATAGGCCAGGAGAGTGGTAAAACACCTCTCCTTAAATCATACCACTTTGGAAGAACTGAAAACTTACAGGTCCCAAGAAGTATCTCTGAAAACAGTTGCACAAAACCCCCCCACAAGCTAAGGACAGTGCTCCCTCCACCCTGGAAGCAGAGCCCTACTTTAACAAAGAATTAAAAGTAAAGAAATAGGTTGGAAAATGAGCAAAAAAAAAAGAAAAAATTCTGACCATAAAAAGTTATTATGGTGACAAGAAAGATCAAAACACACTCAAAAGAAGATAACAAAATCAAAATTCCTAATCCAATGCCTCTAAGAAAAATATGAATTGGTCTCAGGCCATGGAAGACTTCAAAAAGGATTTTGAAAATCAAGTAAGAGATATAGAAGAAAAATTAAAAAGAGAAATGAAAGTGATGCAAGAAAATTGTGGGGGGAAAAAAGTCAACAGCTTGGCAAAGGAGAGACAAAAAAATACTAAATAAAATAACATCTTAAAAAACCAACTAGGCCAAATGGTAAGAGTGGTACAAAAAGCAAATGAGAAAAAATGGTCAAACAGAAAAGGAGGAACAAAAATTCTCTGAAGAAAACTCCTTAAAAAGTAGACTAAGCCAAATGGAAAAGGAGGCAGAAAAAAGGAGGCACTGAATAAAAGAATTCCTTAAAAATTAGGATGGAGCAAGTGGAAGCTAATGATATTATGAAAAAATCAAGAAGAAAAAAAACAAAAATAAAAGAATGAAAAAAAGAAGACAATGTGAAATACCCCACTGGGAAAACAACGGACCTAGAAAACATATTCAGAAGATATAATTTAAAAATTATCGGACTACTTGAAAGACATGATCATAAAAAGAGCCTAGTTAATGCGTGTGTAGGTATTTATAGATCCTATATTTGATTGCATGCCACCACAGGGAGGAAAGGAGGAAGAGAGGAAAGGGCAGAAAATTTGAAACTCAAGGAACTGTGGAACTGAATGCTGTAAACTAAAAGTAAATAAATAAATTTTTAAAAGAGTCTAGACATCATCTTTCAAAATATCAGGGAAAACTATCCTGATATTCTAGAAGTAGAGGGGCAACTGGAAATTGAAAGAATCCACCCATCACCTCCTGAAAGAGATCCTAAAATAAAAACTCCCAGGAATATCATAGCCAAATTTCAGAGCTCCCAGGTCAAGGAGAAAATACTGCAAGCAGCCAGAAAGAAACAAGTTAAGTTTTGTCAAGCCATAGTCAAGGCAACACAAAATTGAGCAGCTTCTACATTAAATGATCGAGGGGCTTGGAGTAAAATATTCCAGAGGGCAAAGGAGCCAGGATTAAAACCAAAAATCACTTACCCAGCAATAACTAAATATAATCCTTCAGGAGGAAAAAATTGACATTCAAGGAAATATAGGACTTTCAAACATGCTTGATAAAAAAAAACAGAGCTGAACAGAAAATTTGACTTTCAAATACAAGACTCAAGAGAAGCATAAAAAGGTAAAAAGGAAAGGGAAATCATAAGTGACTTAATAAAGTTAAACTATTTACATTCCTACATGGGAAGATGATACCTGTAATTCATAATAATTTTCTCATTATTAGGGCTGTTAGAAGCAGTATATATAAACAGAAGGCACAGATGTGAGCTGAATATGAAGGGATGATATCTAAAAAAAGTAAAATTAAGGAATGAGAGAGGAATGTACTTGGAGAAAGGGAAAGGTAGAATATGGTAAATTATTTCACATAAAAGAGGTAAGGAAAAGGTTTTACAGTAAAGGAGAAGAGGGGGAAGATAAAGAAGAGTGAGTGAACCTTATTCTCATCAGAACTGGTGCAAAGTGGTAATAACGTACACATTCAGTTGGATATAGATCTTACCCTACAGCAAAACAGAAAGAGAAGAGGATGGGGCAGAGGGATGAAGGGGAATAGAACCAAATGAGGGAAGGGGGTAGTCAGAAGCAAAACACATCTGAGGAGGGATGGGGAAAAGAGAGAGAGAATAGAAAAAATGGAGGATGGGGAATAGGATTGAGGGAAATACCATTAGTAACAGTAACTGTGAAAAAAATTTTGAAGCAAGTTTCTCTGGTGAAGGCCTCATTTCTCAAACATCAAGAGAACTGAGTAAAATTTATAAAAATAAGAGCCATTCCACAACTGATAAAGATAAAAAGATATGAACAGTTTTCAGATACATTAATCAAAGCTATCTAGTCATGTGAAAAAAATACTCTAAATCACTATTGATGAGAGAAATGCAAACTAAAACAATTCTGAGGTACTACCTCATTCATTTTTTCTAAAAACTAAGCATGTTCCCCCTGGAATAAACTCATGACCAGGAAACTCAATGTCACAGAGTCTGCTTGAGTTTCGCTATTCATATCTCATCAGCATTCTAAGTTGGTTCTGCCTTTCTGACTAGAGGACTGGAGAACAGAATAAAAAAAATCTCCTATTATGCTCCCTTCATATAGGATTCAAAACACCAGTCATCTCTTCATTTACCACCAGTTGCTCTGCTTGATTTCAACTCCATCAATTCAATTCCTATAAACATGTATTAAGCACCTACTATGTGCCAGGCACTGTGCTAAGTGGTAGGTATATAAATAAGAAAAAGAAAGACAGCCCCTGCCCTCAAAGAACCTAAAATCTAATGGGGGAAGATGACACACAAAAGGAAGCTGAAAAACAGGAGACAGGAAACCACCAGACAGTACCCCATGAAAGGGCATGATAGTCTGTGGAGTTCAAATCAAGCAGAGCAGCTGATGGAAAATGAAGACATATATGGAAAGTTCTGAGCTCTCCATAAATGAAAGCTTTGGAAGAAGTATATTGCTCCACACTCCAGTCTTCCAATCAGAGGGGAGTGGGATGATGAAAAGTGACGATTATCAAAAACTGAGTCAATCACCATAATAATGAGATTTGAGGTAATCAGTTTATTCTGGGGGTGGGAGTGAAGGATAGGTATTCCAGAGAGTTGAAACCCAGAAGAGCAACTGATAAAAAAAATAGAAACTCCATAATAATTATCTTCATCAGACCCACTCTGGGAAAACTCATAACCAGGAAATAGATCATCATGGAGAATGCTCAGCTTTTGTTACTTCATCAATACCTTCAAGTGTTCCTACCTCCCTAAGTGGAAGAAGAAGCAAAAAAACTCCTCCCATAGTTTCCCCTTATAGAGGGCTCAAAATCCAAGCCTCTTAATTTGCCATGAGCTTCTCTGTTTGGTTTCAGTAACACCATCATCATGCCCCATACATCAAATATTCATTGGCACCCTCCCTCCTAGACACACCCTTAAGGTTCTTTTTGTATATTGTCTTTCCCCATTGGGTTATAAGCTCCTCGAGGCAGAGACTATCTTTCTTTTTCCTATTTCTATCCTTGGTGTTTAACATACTGCCTGTCATATAGTAGATAATTAATAAATGTTTATAGTTTTATATAAAGTACATTAAAAAGACTAGAGTAGATTTCATGTCAACATGGAAAACTTTTTTTATTAAAAACATACCACCAAAAAAAAAGTCAAGAACAATTGTTATTTAAAAAGTGGCATTTTGATCCAACAATACCACTTTTAGGACTGTATCCCAAAGAGATCAAACACATGGGAAAAGGACCCAAGTGTACAAAAATATTTATAGCAGCTCTTTTTATGGTAACCAAGAACTAGAAATTGAGGGGATGCCCATTAATTAGGGAATGGTTGAACAAGTTGTGGTATATGAATGTAGTGGAATACTACTGTGCTATAAGAAATTATAAATAGGCAGACTTCAGAAAAGCCTGGAAAAATTTCTATGAACTGATGCTGAGTGAAGTGAGCAGAACCAGAACATTATTCACAGAAACAGCCATAGTGTGTGATGAATGGTTTTGATATACTTAGCCCTTCTTAGCAATGCAAGGACCTAAAACAATTCCAAAAGACACACTATGGTAAATTCCATCCACATCCAGAAAAAGAACTATGCAGTCGCAGAGCAAAGCAGACTATTTTCTTTTTTGTTTTGTTTTTTCTTTCTCATGGTCTCCCCAATTCATTATTCTTCTTCTATGCAACATGACTAATGTGAAAATGTGTTTAATAGGAATGTATTGTAGAGCCATGTCATATTGCATACCATCTTGGAGAGGGAGGAAAGAAGGAAGGGGGGAAAATTTAACTTAGGGAAGTGAATATTGAAAACTAAAAATAAATTAATAATGTTTTAGGTAGCATTTTGCATTGTTGGTGGAGTTGTGAACTGATGCAACCATTTTGGAGAGCAATTTAGAACTATTCCCAAAGGACTATAAAAAGTGCATACCCTTTGGCCCAGCAATACCACTTCTAGGGCTGTATCCAAAAAAATATCATACACGTGGGAAAAGGACCACATGTGCAAAAATATTTATAACAGCTCTTTCTGTGGTGGCAAAGAATTGGAAATTGAGGGGATGCCCATCAATTGGGGAATGGCTGAATAAAATGTGGTATATGAATGCAATGGAATACTATTGTGCTGTAAGAAATGATGAGCAGGTGGACTTCAGAAAAACATGGCAAGACATACGAACTGATATTGAGTGAGGGGAGCAGAACCAAGAGAACACTGTACACAGTTACAGCCACATTGTGTGATGACTACCTCTGATAGACCTGGTTCTTCTCAACAATGTAAGGTCCTAACACAGCTCCAAAAGACTCATGATGGAAAATGCTATGCACATCCAGAGAAAGAATTACAGAGACTGAATGCAGGTCAAAGTATACTGTTTGTTCTCTCTCTTTTTCCTTTTGTTTCTTCTTTCTTGTGGTTCATTCCATTGGTTATAATTCTTCTTTACAATATGACTAATGTGAAAATGTTTAATATGAATGTATATACAGAACCTATATCAGCTTGTACACTATCTTGGAGAGGAGGAGGGAAGAAAGGAGGAGAAAACTTAAAACTCAAAAGCTCGGGGTGGCTAGGGGGTGCAGTGAATAGAGCGCCGGCCCCAAAGTCAGGAGGACCTGAGTACAAATCCAGCCTCAGACACTTGACACACTTTCTAGCCATGTGGCATTCGGCAAGTCACTTAACCCCAACTGCCCTTGAAAAAGCAAAAAAATAAAATAAAACTAAAAGCTTATGGAACTGGATGTTGTACACTAAAAATAAATAAATGATTTTTTTTTTATTTAAAAAGTAGCATTTTTCAGAAAGACAATTTAGGCTTATTGTTACATCTGCCTAGCTTTAAATACATTTCATCTCTCCTCAACAGAACTAAATATGGTTACCATATTAAAGAAGTCTAACTGAAACACTGTATAAATCACTTAATGTACATGGATCATATCAAGTTACATGGCTCCAAAAAAAAACAAAAAACAACAACAAAAAAAAAAACAACAAATTAAACAGCTGCTTGATCTTGTAGAATTAAAATGTCAGCTGGATCAAATAAGTGTAAAGTTCTTAACATATACCAAGAAAAGACAAACTGAATTCTGAGTTGGCATCCAAAGGTCATGCTTAACCAATGGATAAAAATAATACCTACAAATGCTTTGATCTCCTCTAAGCAAGGCATATTTAAACATAAAGATATCAAGGAAAAGGTTATGGCTTTGGCTGAATGTTAAGAAATTTAATAACATTCTATGATCAAAATAGGAATGGGAAGAATATATGTAAAGCAATTAACACCTATACCAGTCTAAACATATACTTCCTGAACTGTAAAATGGACAATAATAGATCTGGTGTTGATACTGTAACAGATATTATAACAAAAATCCAAGTAATATTAACAAAATAAATGGTTCAGAACATTAAGAGAGCTATCATTATAGAATGACACACAAAATAGAAGAATTAATAATATTCACAAAGCACATGATAAATAGGTAAAAAGCCTACAGAATCACTTTAGGAATAAACAGACATCATTTGATAGAACAACATTTTAGGCTGACATTATGTTACTGATTTCTTAAATGTAACTTAAAGCGGTTGTTTCAGGATGGAACCTGTGAAATTGACAAGATCCAAAAGTAGAATCAAAAGGCATTGGTAGGCACTAAAATTCATTAGAATTTAAACATTGTCAACCAAAAAAATGTTGAACAAATGGCGAAGCCATGAAGATTTGTGTAAAGAAATGGAAAGAGTTATGGTAACAATTCAGGATCAGATCATGTTCAACAAAAAGTACAGAGAGGTTAATGCAGAATGGGCCTGTACTTAGTGACCAAAGTAGATAATGCAAGGAAACCATAAAACCTGTATAACATATTAGGATAGGTTACAAAAATTTAGCCCCAAATATCTAAGAAGACTTTCTTTCCTAAATTAAAAGACAACAAATTCCCGTAGTACAAATATGTTGTAGTTATTGTTCATTTGTTTGGTTATGTCTAAGTCTTTTTCACTTCACGGACCATAGCATGCCAGCATGTCTTCTACTATATCCAAAAGTCTATCCAGGCTCTCATTTATTGCTTCCATGAAACTACCTATCCATCTCATCCTCTGCCATCCTGTTCTTTTTTTGCATACAATCTTTCCCAACACCATGGTCTCTTCCAATGTGTCTCATCTTCTCATTATGAAACCAAAGTATTTAAGTTTCAGTATCTGTTCGTCCAAAGAATAGTCTGAATTAATTTCTTTAAATATTGACTGATTTGACTTCCTTACTGTCCAAAGAACTTTCAAAAGTTTTCTCCATCATTACAATTTGATATCATTTGATTCTGCATTACTTACCTTTCCTTATATAGCACACATTGCTACTAGAAAAACCATAGCTTTCACTACACAGACCTTTGTCAGAAAGGTGATGTCTCTTTTCAGTATGCTGTACAACTTTGCCATAGCTTTCCTTCCAAGAAGCAAGTGTCTTTTTAATTCCATGGCACTAGTAACTTCCTGCAGTGATCTTTGAACACAACAATAAAATCTGACACTGCTCCATTTTTTCTCCTTCTAATCGCCAGGAAGTGATGGGACCAATTGCCAAGCTCTTAGTTGTTGGGTTTTTTTTTTTTTAATGTTATGCTTCAAAACAGTTTTTACATTCTCCTCCTTTACCTTCATTAAGACATTTCTTAGGGGCGGCTAGGTGGCGCAGTGAATAGAGCACCGGCCCTGGAGTCAGAAGGACCTGAGTTCGGAGCCGGCCTCCCACACTTAATCCACACAAACAAAAACCTAGCCGTGTAACCTTGGGCAAGTTACTTAACCCCAATTGCCCTAAAGGGGCGGCTAGGTGGCGCATTGGGTAAGAACGCCGGCCTCGGAGTTGGGATGACCCGAGATCAGATCCGGCCTCAGAAAATGAGCACCCATGTATAAATAATGACTAGCCGTGTAACCTTGAGCAAGTTACTTAACCCCAATTGCTTTAAAAAAAAAAAAAAAGACATTTCTTAATTCTTCACTTTCTGCCATCAGTGGTATTATCTGCATATCTGAGATTATTGATATTTCTCCAGTAACCTTAATTCGAGCTTTTGAATTCATCCAGTCTGGTATTTCACATGATGTGCATTTCACATGATTAACATAAGTTAAATAAATAAGGTGACAATATATGGTTTTGTCATATTCTTTTTCCAATTTTAAACCAATCTCTTTAAACCAACTCTTCCACTTTCAATTCTAACTGTTGCTGTGTGACCCACATACAGGTTCCTGGGGGAAAAAAGTAAGATGATGTGGTATTCCCAGTCCCTTTGAGGATCTGTCACATGTTGTGATCCACACAGTCAAAGGCTTTGGTGGACTCAATGAAGCAAAAGCAGATGTTTTTCTGGAACTCTATTGCTTTCTCCATAATCCAGTGAATGTTGGCAATTTGGTCTCTAGCTTCTCTGCTTCTTCAAAAAAACCAACCTGCTTTCTGGTAATTCTTGATTCAGACACTGTTGAAATCTAGCTTGCATAATCTTGCCAGTGTGTGGAATAGGCAAAATTGTTCAGTAATTTGAACATTCTTTGGCACTGGCCCTTCTTTAGGACTAGGCATAAATTGATCTTTTCCTACCTAGTGGCCACTGTTGAATTTTCCAAATTTGCTGGCATACTAAATGCAGCACTTTAATATCATCTTTTAGAATTTCAAATAGCTCAGCTAGAATTCTGTCACCTCCACTAGCCTTCCTGTTAGCAATGCTTCGTAAGGCCCACTTCACTTCATTCTCCATGGTGTCTGGCTCTAGATCAGTAACCACAACATTGTGCTTATTGGTGATATTAAGATCTTTCTTGTTGGGTTCTTTTGTGTTTTCTTGCCACCTCTTCTTAATCTGTTATACTTCTGTCTTTTATCATGGCCATCTTTTGTATGAAATATTTCCTGAAATCCCTAATTTTCTTTTCTCTTGCTTTTTCCCACTTATTGCTTTTTTCTATTTTTTTTGCATTGTTCACTTAAGAAAACCTTATCTTTTCTTGCTATTCTCTGGAATCCTACATTCAGTTGGGTATTTTTCCCTTTCTCCTTTCCTTTTCTCTTTCCTTCTTTCTTCAGCTCTATGTAAAGCCTCATCAGACAGCCATTTTGTCTTCTTGCTCTTCTTTTTCTTTGGAATGTTTTTTGTTACTGCTTCCTATATAATATTGTGATCCTCTGTCCGTAGTTCTTTGGGTATTCTATCTATCAAATCTAATCCCTTAAATCTATTCATCATTTCTATTTCATATTCACAAGGGATGTTATATAAGTCATATCTATACAGCCTAATGGTATTCTCTATTCTATTTAAGTCTCAATTTTGCAACGAGGTTACAATCTGAGCCAGAGTCAGGTCCAGGTCTTTTTTTAAATGACTGTACAGAACTTCTCCCAGAAAAGTATATAATCAATCTGATTTCAACAACAACATATGGTGATGGACATGATTAGAGTCACCTTTTGGATTGTTGAAAAAAGAATGTTTGTTATGGCCAGTGAGCTATCTTGACAAAACTCTGTTAGTCTCTGCTTCATTTTGTACTCCAAGGCCAAATTTGGTTATTATTCCAATTATCTTTTGATTGTCTGCTTTAGCATTCCAATCCCCTTGTGGCATCCAAATTGGGGGAAAATCATAAAATACAGTGTACTGTAAGTGAAAAGTAATAAATTTTTTTTTTGCTTTTCTTTTTTGGAGATGAGAAGAGCATTTGGGGTTAAGTGATTTGCCCAAGGTCACACAGCTAGTTTTGTGTTAAGTGTCTGGGGCTGGATTTGAACTCAGGTCCTCCTGACTCCGGGGCTGGTGCTCCATTCACTGCACCACCTAGTCCCCCCTGCTGCTTTTTAGAGAGGGGAAGCCAGGGCAATTGGGGTTAAGTGACTTTTCCAAGCTCACACAGCTAGTGTTAAGTGTCTAAAGCCAGATTTGAACTTAGGTCCTCCTGACTCCAAGGCCACTGCTCTATTCACTGTGCCACCTAGCGATCCCATAAAAATTTATACTCTGTGAAAGGGTGGAAGCCAGAACATGGTGACCTTTTAGGAATCATAACTTAGACACTATGACTTATAAAAGCCATAATAAGAATTTCATGACCCATATGTGACCAGTACATGATCAATACACAAATTTATGTTTGGGCATAACATTGGCTTAACACCCAAGCTCATTACTAAATGGAAAAATCTAAAATATCTACCAATCAGAAGTGATGCATTCTGTAGCTCCTCCCCCCTTTGTCTGTTTTCTACAATTACCATGGGGATTTTGGGGTTTCTTTAGTGGAGAATCCACTGAACTGTCTGGCTGCCACTCCAGACCAAAGACTGCCCTTGTTTTGTAAGTATTCATAATGATTGCTTAAACTACTACCTATAATCAATCTGGAGATACTTGGCCTCTTCCTTTGGTATCAAAAGAACACCCCACGGTTATAGGGGAGGTACAGGGTTCCCCAGTAAGGGGAATTCTGGACCTTACACAACTATAACGAATGTGACAAATTAAGCTCTGTAACAGCACTGTAAGCCCCTGGTAGCAGAAGGCAACTAGGCTGCCTAAAGTAGGTATGAACAAGTTCAGTTAGGGGAGGGGGAAAGGGAAGGAACTGAGCAAGTCATAGCTTCCACTGACTGATATTGGGGTCTGTCCATAAAAGGACACTGAACTTCTACATTGGTTGAGATTACTTTTACTTGAACTACACCAAAAACAATGAGAAAAAATAAAATAATGATAAATATTTGTTGATTGTTGGTTCAAAAAAGGGATACTGCTAATTTAGTAGTTTAGTAGACCAGCCACTACTTCTAGGGTCAAAAGAATAAAAATAATTTAAATTGAAAAGTTCAGTACTGTTAAATGGCATGATGTATTTCTGGTTTCTCTTTTACTTCAAGACTCAGTTCAGGGATCTCTTTGTGCCTGAGGTCTTTCTTGGTCTATACAGCTGTGCATGACCTTCTCTCTAAGGTTACCTTGCACTACTTTACACATTTTATATATATCTATAATAGATGGTTTGCATATATCTATATATATGTATATGGGGCAACTAAGTGGTACAGTAGATAGGGCACTGGGCTTGGAGTTAGAAAGATCCAAGTTCAAATCTGGCTTCAGACACTTACTAGCTGTATGATCATGGGCAAATCATGTAACCACTATTTGTCTCAGTTCTGAATGGCAAACCACTCCCATATTTTTGCCAAGAAAACCACATGAACAAAAGTCCACATAGAGTCTGATATAATTCAATAATTAATCAGTAACAACAACATATACATATACATATATATATATATATAGTCTCCCCTGTTAGAATATAAGCTTCTTGTGGGCAGGGACCATTTTCCTTTTGTCTTTATAACTCGAGCACCATGCACAGGCATCATGGTATAGTAAAACAGCTCTCAAAGTGTAATCTGTTGGGAAAAGGATGAGGAAAAGGAGGAAGAGAAGAAAAATGAGGAGAGTGAGGAGGAAGAGAGGACAGTATTGTCTGTCTTTTCCACTTTTGTCCATTCATGAGTATGGTGTTTTCCAGAGGCACCATAATCTGAGAACTGAACTGTATTTTTGCTTTATAAAAGGAAGGATTTCTGTTTTGCTTGTATTTATCTGATATCAGCACCAGAGTCTACAAAGAAGATAAGATCTTTTATGTGAATGTTTGAGAAGAAAAACAAGTAGAGCTGAGAGATCCAAAGTGTTGAAAAACTTTCTTAACCTCATAGTTGTCTCCTGGAATGACTGTGTTGATGTTTATAACTAATGATATGAAAGCAATGGTGAGTAAAACTGCTGGCACCTTAGCCCAAATGAAGGCAGTGGCACCAAACCTTATTAGTTATCATTATATTCTTTAGGATTACCCACTCACCATATTTTAAGGCATTTCATTTAAGAACGTCCTTAATGAATCAATAAAAATATCTCAGTCTTTGAATATATATCTTTTCAATAATCTATGATGAAATGGGAAGCATAGATAAAGCTCTTCTGATGCATGCCAAATTATGATGGTTGTCTCCAGGACAATCACTTGTGTGATTGAGTTCTTAAATGAATTAGGTACTTTTTTTTCACAAAGCACCTTTTTTTTTTTTTTGGCTTTTTGAAGGGGGGAAGAAAGGGCAATTAGAGCCAAGTGACTTGCCCAAGGTCACACGGCTAGTAAGTGTTATGTCTCTGAAGCTAGATGTGAACTCAGGTCCACCTGACACCAGGGCCAGAGTTCCATTCATTGTTCCACCTAGCTTCCCCCACAGAGCATAGTTTTTACTGGATAGAACAACTAATAGGCAAACTGGATATTCAGACTTGAGTAACTAACAGACATTTTCTCAAAAATGAAACAAGTGAGCCTATCACTTCAAGGGAAAAAACTGATAGCATTTATTATCAGTGATAAATTTTGAGCTTCCAAGTAAAAATTAGAATTTTCAGAAAACTTGTTTCCACCATCACGAGCTTGACAGCTTCCCAATACTTAATAACTTTTCTTATGAGAGCACTGATAACATTAATGAATGCTATTTTGGGATACTGTATATAATGAAATGTGTCAACATCTGAAAGATCTCCATAATTGAGTGAACCAATATTTTCCAAATGACCAATACATAATATTACAAAATCATACATGGGTAAAGGATTCATCCAAAGTGCAAGATAGACCAATGAATTTTAATGTTAACAGAACATGAAAAGTTCACTGCTATAGCTTTAAATTCCATATTGCAACTAAAACAATTATCTGAAAAAAGTTATTAAAATAAAATACTTTCTTCCCTTTTCCAACTACATCTGTTTGAAGCCAGATTTTCTTCATATACTTCAATCATAAAAACATTATCACAACAGAAAGAATACAAAAGTATGAGAATCCAGCTGTTTTGTATTAAGCCAGTCATTAAAGAGATTTGTAAAAATGTAAAACAATGCAATTCTTCTCATTCATTTTCCTTTGTTTGGGAAAATATAGTTATTCTGTGAATAGGTATTATTTAAACTAACATGTCATAAGTCTATTATTATTTTAAAATTAATATACATTTTAAATTATCAGTTTAAATTTTTAACATAATAAGTATCCAGATATTTGATATCTGGCGTCCTCTTTCATTTTTTTTTTGTTTTTTGCAGGGCAATTGGGGTTAAGTGACTTGGCCAAGGTCACAGGGCTAATTTGTGTGTGTGTGTTAAGTGTCTGAAGGAGGATTTGAACTGAGGTCCTCCTGACTCCAGGGCGGGTGCTCTATTCACTGCACCACCTAGCCAACCCAGTCATCTTTCATTTTTAAGAGTATTAAAATATGGTTGAGACAACAAAGTTTGAGAAATGTTATTAAAGGAGATAAGGAGCACAGGAGCTCTTAAATCAGGAAGGTATTGATGAGGTATGGGCTCTAGGAGGGCCCTGGAGCTCTTCTTGAGTCATGGAGCTACAGGCTCTGGGAACCTCCCTAGTACTCTGATTAAATCGTCTTATTTGATAAGGTTGTGGCTGGGCCCAGTCCTCTAGCCTAGTTACTAACTACTAACTACTAACTCTAGCCTAGTTACTAGCCTAAATCTACTTCCCACCCAAACTGGCCTAGCCAACCATTGTTTGTGGTCTCCAGGTGACCTCCAGGTCTTCCCACCCTTAATCATTCATTGACGTCATTAACTCCTCCTGAAGACCTTCCCCAAACTCCTCCTCCCCTAGACCACCCCTAGATTCCTCCCACAGCCTTCAGTATATAAAACCCCATCCTGTCTTCATGTATGTGAGAACACCATAGAATGCCATTTAGGTGAGAGCACCATAGAATGACCTAGCACAGACTTACTCTGTGTCTAATCCATGCGAACTTTTAATAAACTTTACTTTTCTTTGGCTGAGAGAAGACTAACTCAGTCCTTAGGACCTGACCCCAGGCCAGTTGCCTATTTTTCAAAACAATTAGACTCTGTGGCTGCAGGATGGCCTGCATGCCTCCAGGCAGTAGCTGCTACGATCATTCTAATTGAGGAAGCCTCTAGACTTAAACTTGGTCAGCCCCTGGAAGTTCTAAATCCCCATCCAGTTCAGAGCATCCCAAAAGCAAAGGGCCACAAGTGGCTGGCTAGTGGCAGGCTCACCAAATATCAAGCCTTGCTTTTATATACCCCTGAAATAACCCATCCAGTGTGCCACACACTTAACCCAGCAACCCTCCTCCCAGACAGGGCCCACTCAGATGTCCTGGTTCATGTTAGTGAGGAGACCTTGGACTATGTTTATGCCAGTCAAGCTGATTTGAAAGATTCTCCCCTCCCAAACCCAGAAGCAGCCTGGGGCACAGATGTTTCAAGCTTTACTGAACAACGGGTCAGGAAAAGTGGATATTCAGTGGTCAGTCTTTACCAAACAATAGAGGCCAAACCCCTACCCCCTGGGACCTCTGCCCAGAAGGTGAAATTGATAGCACTCACCAGAGCCCTAGAGCTAGAGGTCTGAGCCCAGCCACAACCTTATCAAATAAGACAATTTAATCAGAGTCCAAGGGAGATTCCCAGAGCCCATACCTCATCATTATGAGTTCAAGTTCCACCTATGACACACACTGGTGATGTGGTCCAGAGCCAGTCATTGAAACTCCCATTGCAGGAAAACTCCCAAAGACTGTTAGCTTTAGAGAAAGTAGGATCTTCAATAGAGGGAATTTCCTTACCCAGGAAATCAGCAATATACCAATGAAACCACACAAGTCCTATCTCATCCCCTATCCTGAGCATCCCCTAGCCCTGTACTGATGCATTGTGGGTATTTACTACATGATTGATTGCTTGAGTTTTATGGTTTAAATTACTATTTCAATTTATTTAATGATTTATAAATAATACCTACGAAGTATTAGAAACAAGTTAGTACCAGGAGAACAATGCCAAAACACTGCACTAGAATCAGTAAGCTCAAATCAGGCACACTGGATCTTTATAATAATAAAATGAATCATGGAAGACTGGATTTGTTTGTTTGCAATTTTAATAACTGATATCCAAAATTGTATCAATGCTGAAGGGGGGGTAATAATCTTTTCATGAAACTAAGAATTTCTTCCTCCACCCTATACACAAATAGAATAATATTTATATCTACCATTTTTAAGCAAACGGTTTTTAGAAATGGAAATAAAAATGCTTGATTATTTCTATATTAAAATAAATTTTGTGACAGCTCTTCAAATATTATTTTACGACAGTGACCATGTCAAGGCTGAGTGTTCTCTTCTTCAGGGAAAAAACACCCAGTTCCTTCAGCCAATTCTCAGATAATACTGACTCAAGGCCTTTTCACCAAGCTGGTTGTGCCCTCTGGGCATTTTCTGGCTTATCAATGTACTTCTTCAACTGTCATGCCTAGAAGTGAACATAGTATTTCAGACAAGGTGTGACAACAGCAGAGTACACTATTCTCGGAAGCTATGCTCTTCTTAATGTAGCCTAAGAATGCTTTAGTTTTTCTGGCAGCCACATCACAATGCCGATTCACTGAACTCATAGTCTACTAAAACCCCCAGATCTTTTTCACAATAATAGTTGTCTACCCATGTCTCCCCCATATGTTGTACTTGTGAAGCTGAAAAGCTTTACACTTACTCCTACTGAATTTCACCTGAACAGACTGATCCCAATGCTTTATAGCATGGTAGCATCCTTTTGCAATTTGACTTTAACATGTACTATGTTAGATATCTCTTGTTTATGTCATCTGCAAATCTAATAAGCAAGTCATCAATGCCATTATCTAAGTCATCTATAAAAATGTTAAAACATACATAACCAACTACAAATCACTTGGTTACCCCACAAAGATATGACAAGGTGACATTAAACTATGAACAACTACTCTTTGAGTCTGGTCACACAATCAGTTCTGAATTAATCCAATTTTATTATCTAAATCTATGTCTCTCTATCTTCTCCATAAAAATAGTATGAGGTACTTTATCAAACCTAGCTAAGTTATATATCCACAACATAATATATACCACTTTAGTAAACCTGTCAAAAAAAGGAAATTAGTTTACTGTGGAATGACCTGACCTTGAAGAAGCCATGCTGGTTTTGTAATCACCATTTCCCTATCTAGATGCTTCTTCAAAGAAGCAAAAATCAGTCTTCTCAGAGGACAGTGAAGAGGTACATTGTGGGTGTAAGCTTTCTGCAACATACTGCAAATACTGAATTATTAAAGAAAACTGAAATAAAAGATGTCATCAAAGAACTGTATGAGTGAAAAGATACAGGCCTGCCCAGTTGGCAAAAGCAATGAATAACCAATGGAATAGCCCAACCATTCTACTGACATCACTCTTAATATTAAGAAAAGGTGAGGAAGAACACCAGTTATGCTATATGACCCTCCTCTGGAGAACTTGCATAAAGTCATGGATAAGATTTACACAGGAGGGAAAAACAAAGATTAATCTTGATCTGCATCATTGTAAGGAATAATCACACAGATGTGTTTGAGTATAAGTATTCACTGATGCAAAAATGTACTGTAAATCTGTCAGTGTATGTTCTCTTTCTATTGGCAAAGGTGATAACTCTTTTAAATGTGGTCTTTGACTATTTCCAAGGCTAAAATATAAATCACCTTATAGTCAATCTGGTAATAAATTCTAGCAAATTTAAGTAGGACTAAATGTAAGCCATATAACCTTTGCTTATGTAGGTTAATATAGGATAAGGAACTGATTTTCTGAGAGGGGAACCCATTTCATTGTATAGAGAATTCTACCTCAAAGAAAAGGTTTTCTATAATAAATAAAAATCCACTTATAATAAGGAAAAATCCACTTCCACCCATTAGTCTTGATTCTGTCTTCTGGAACAATGAATGCAGAATAAATCTGCTCCTTCTTCCCTCTCTAATAATAGTCCTATAAATATTTCGGGGTAGTTGTCATGTTTCCTCTAAGTTTTATCTGTATTACACATTCAACTCAATAAGAATTTATTAAACACCTACCAAATGCAAGGGAGTGGAATACAAAGACAAAATGAAAAAGTTTCTTACTTTAAGGAGTTTGTAAGGAGCAACATACCATGAAATATGTACACAAATAAGTACAGAGTGCCCCAAAAGCCCTAGTGCAATTTTAAGTTTTAATAGCTTAATAGTTTAAGCTTTAACAGTTAGCTTAAAACCACACTAAAACTTTTGGGACATCTTGCAAATACAAAATAAGCTAAGGAAGGAAAGCATACTTTGACCAAACCAAACAAAATAAAACCAAAAAAACCACCTTCCGACAGTTTTGAAGGAAGCTAAATATTCTAATAAGTGGAGATGAAGAAACAGGATACTCCAAGCATGGCAGTAGCTTACCCAAAGGCACAAAAGGAGGAGGATGCAATGTTGAACTCAGGTGCAGTCAAATATTGACAATTCTTTCAAACACTGCTGAAAGTTAATTGTTTAACCCTACTGATGGTCGTCTATCTCTTTTCTTATTTAAAAAGTCACACTTCAGAGTACACACAACAAATGCACTAAATCCCCCTTGGGATTTTTTGTAGGTTCTTCCTGAATAAGCAGGTTGATAAAATGTTTAGAACCCACCACTGAATGTTCCCTAGTACAGAAAATGTTGTTCTTAAAATGTGGCTCCTAACACCTTGTATTCCAGATGTCATTTGCTAGATGTCAGCAACACAGTGTAGGGATGCTCCTGGAACTGGGCTCTTCACTAGCCTTTGTGTATGCTATATTCATTTTTAAAAGAATCACAGAACACTTTTGTATCTAACCAGGATTCATTTAACTAAAGGCTTTGGGTCTAAAGAAAATGAACTCTTTCTTAGGTTTCCCCTACCCTGACCTAGGGCAATTTTTTATACTTGTGTCTAGTAAATGTCTAGCTTATTGGTTGGAGCCCCATGTTCATTCTAGCCTATCAAGGGCCTCTTGAATTCTGATTCTTTCATAAATTATTTTAACTATGCCTCTCAGCTTTGTGTCATTATAATATTAAATATGTAATATCAAATATTTAATCTTTTAAATTTTATATTAATATTTGTATCAGTCTAATATTAATCACACTTTCTGTCTTCATTTGAGTTATTAAAAAATCTGCTGAAAAGAAGGCCTCTTTCCAAATTGACACTGAGTTATTAAACAAATATTCATTGGACAGGAATGTTCAACTGCTAGTAATCAACTATGCAAAAATTGCAAGCATATGCCTTCATCCTCTCCATTCTACTCCTATGATGTTTCTGCCACTGTTTCAAGGTTGACTGAGGCACTTCATGAAGGAGCTTGATAATTCTTTGATTAGTTCATTCTCATGGGTTTTTTTTTTTGTTTGTTTGTTTGGTTTTTTTTTTTTGCTACTAGCTAAACTAGTACTGTTTTAGAGCAAGACAGAGAGTTTCAAAGTTTAGGCTTTGGCCTTGAGATTGAGCACCTAAAACTCCTTCAGGAAATATCACAGAAAAGTTAAAGACGCACTTCAAGAAGTCAATATTTAAGCATTGTGAAGACTCCCTTCACTAACAGATTTTTACTCTAAGGCATCTTAGTAGATAATCTTAGCAATCTGATATACCTAAAAAATTAAAGACCCATTGAGTCAGTCAACTAGCACTTATTAAGCACCTACTATGTGCCAGATGCTGTGATAAGTGCTGGTGATACAAAGAAAAGCAAAAACAAAAAACCCAACAATCCCTACTTTACAAGGAGCTCACATGAATGAGACAACATTCAAATAACTATGTATAAATTAGATATACACATGATAAAATGGAGATACTCAAAAGTGGGAAAGCACTAAGAATAACAAGGACTTAGGCTTCCTGAAGAAAGTGAAACTTTTCTGGGACTTGAAATAAGCCAGGTAAGCTAAGAAGCAAGGATGAGAAAGGACAGTGTTATTAACATGGGGAACAGTCACTGAAAGTGGAATAGAGTGTCATGCATGAGGAACATCAAGGAGGCCAACGTAACAGTTTGTGGAGAGGAGTAAGGTAAATAACACTGGAAAGGTAGGAAGGGGTCAGGTTGTGAAGGAATTTAAAAGCCAAATAAAGTACTTTATATTTGAATCTAGAGGTGATAATGATGGGGTTCAGACTCTCGGAATCTTCTTGAATCTTCTCATTTGATGAAGCATTTGCCTGAGGCCATAAGCCTTTCATTATCTCTAGGCCCAAATCCCTGTTACTCTTAACCTAACCTAGCCCTCCATGATCCAGCTACTTACCACCCTAGATCCTATCAAAATATCTATACCCAAATCTGTTACCCTTAAACTAACCGAGCCCTCCATTGTCTGTCATCTCCAGGTAAACTTCAGCTATTTCCCACCCTTAAATCCCATTCCTAGGGTTTGAATTCAATTCCTCAAGATCCTCCTTAGACTCCTCCTCAAGACCCTCCCCAAACCCCTTCTCTAGACCACCCCTAGATCCCTCCCTGGTCTTTCTGTATAAAAGATCCATCTTGCATGAAGGTGCTGAGATTCAATCTAACGCAGACTTAGTCTGTGTCTAAATGTTCTGGCCCACTTGTCTAATACAAGTATCACAAATACTTAGGCTCCTTAAGAGTCTACCCCATTATGGTGAATAAAATTTGTTTTACTTTGGTTGAGAGAAGGTTTGAGTCGAATTCATTTGGCAGGACCCAGCGTGTTGTTATTTTGGGGTCTTGAGCACCCCTAAGCCTCCAAATCTCAACAGTAAGAGTCCCTGAAGTTCATTGAATAGGGGGTGACATAGCCAAACCTGCACTTTAGGAAGATTAATTTGACAGCTGAATGGAAGATGGAATAGAGTGGGGAGAGACTTGAGGCAAAGAGATCAACCTGAAACGAAGTGATGAGGGCCTGCACCAGGATGACGGCGGTGTCAAGGAGAAAAGGAGGCATATAAAAAGAGATGTTGTGAACGTGGAGATGACAGAATCTAGCAACTGAATATGAGGAGCATGAAAATGAGTGAGAAGTTGAGGAAGTAACCTAGGTTAAGAGTCTAAGTGATCAGGAGAATAGTAGTACCCTTGATAATAATCTCAATGCAATCACTTCATTAGCAAAAGATGACAAAAGAAAGAAAGAAAGAAAGAAAGAAAGAAAGAAAGAAAGAAAGAAAGAAAGAAAGAAAGAAAGAAAGAAAGAAAGAAGGAAGGAAGGAAGGAAGGAAGGAAGGAAGGAAGGAAGGAAGGAAGGAAGGAAGGAAGGAAGGAAGGGAAGGAAAGAAAGAAAGAAGAAGAAAGAAAGAAAGAAAGAAAGAAAGAAAGAAAGAAAGAAAGAAAGAAAGAAAGAAAGAAAGAAAGAAAGAAAGAAAGAAAGAAAGAAAGAAAAGGAAGGAAGGAAGGGAAAAAAGAAAGAGAGAAAGGAAGGGAGGGAGGAAGGGAAGGAGGGAGGAAAGGAAGGAAGGAAGAGGAAAGAAGGAAGGAAGGATAGAATAGGATAAGTACTATACAAATGTAAGCTATTATTATTAGCTATCATTCTACATCTTCATATATCATCATCCCATCTCCCTTAGGCAATGTTCCTATTCCAGTCAACATTGAATTATTCCTCATAATATCTCAGAAAAGTTAAGTATCATTTCTCTCAGCTAAGAATGGTCTTGACTCATAGAGAAGCTCTAAAGAACACTACAGGGAATTTCATAAATTCTTTGAGAAATATAAATTATTATAACCCTTTGAAATTACCAAAAAAAATGGCAAAAAAGGTATTGCTTTTTTTTTAGATGCATACTACAGATTTACTATTAGTCAGCTGCAAATGATCTCTTTATTCAGTGATCATATGGGTACTTCAGGATTTATAATTTTCCTCCTTAAAAAGACAAATTTTAGCCATGGAATGCACAGCTAAAATGTGCTTCTGCTTGATTCTTTCGAGGATACAAGGAGATAACATGTGAAAAAGCAATTTGTCAACTGGAAAGAGCTAAATCAGCATAAAGGCATAGTGTTTGTAGTGCTTTTCAATCTCTTTAACATACTCAATTCTGAACTGTTTAAAAATTGAGGTTCTATTGAAAAATTTATGTTGCTATAGTTTGATTATCCATTCCTCTGCAAAAAAAAAAAAAAAACATGGAAGGTTATGAAAACTTTCTAAGGAATAAATAGGCACATAGATAAATGTTCTCCATTAGGCACATAGATAAATGTTCATAATTCACATATAGTTCTTAAGTATATGACATATAGTTTAAATGATACAAGCAACTTGGCAGAGCTATTCTTGAGCAAGCTAGGATAAAGCAACACTTTTTACATAATAGGCAGAAATATTAAATCAAGAACTCAAATCCTCTCTGCAGTAACCATGGAAAATACAATCCTGTCCAAGTAAAATTAGATTTTAATTCCAGTAATTCTCATTCCAACTAATAAATTGTTTATGGCAGCGTAAGCCACGACGCACAGTTCTTGGTCTTCACTCCTCAATGCTGAAATCCAGTCGAACTTTACCACCTACTCTACCACACAAAAAGACTACTGGAACAATAAAAAAAAAATTCTGCTGACTAAAACATTAATTCACAGTATGTTGCAGAAAACTATTATAAGCACTAAGTATTATGCTCAAACCAAGTGTTTCAGATGTGGCTCATTAAACTGACATGTAGAATTCTTTAGCCAGTATCCTATAGCATTCCATTGACTGAACTTTTTCTGATTTTATTTTTTTATTCTGAACTTGATCACCGAAAAGAATATATCTGTACACAGAGAAGAACACAAAAATGGTATTCTACATGAAACCATGACTCTCTACTTCATAGCACTTGCTTTTTAAAAAGCATGTAATAAATTTTACACATTACTTTCAAAACTGTCACTCTTGTTCATGTTTCCTTCTGAACCTCCTTCTGTTCTTTACTATTTTTCTAAATGTTTCAATGGTCCTCTTTTGCTTTTTAATCACTATTGTTAATCTACTCTATATTTCCTCTGATACTACCTCAAATTAATGGAGACAAAGAAGAAAAGGTATCGAACCTTCTAACAAATAAACATTATCAAACAAATTCAAATTGTTGCTGTATATAAAAATGTCTCTGTGCCTTATATCCAATACCTCTTTGTCAAGAGGTGGGTTTCACCAGAGATCCTCTGAAGATACAGTCATTGCATTGGTCAGACAAGTCCTTCAAAAATGTTTTCCTTAAAATGTTGTTGACTTGGTATATAAATTATTCTCCCGGATCTGCCTACTTCATACTACATTAATTCATACTACTCAAGATTCTCTGAAGTCATCTTTTTGTCATTTCTTATAGTACAATGATATCTACTACATTCATGTACCACAATTCGTTCAGTCATTCCCCAATTATCTAAAAAATAATATAAAGTACTCCCTTTACAATTTAGTTCTTATATTTTCTTTCCTTTTGCCTTTTAATTCCCCCATCAAGATTAGAAAATTTGGGGGCCGCTCGGTGGAACAGTGAATAGAGCACCTGCCCTGGAGTCAGGAGGACTTGAGTTCAAATTCGACCCCAGACACTTAACACAAAACTAGCTGCGTGTCCTTGGGCAAGTCACTTAACCCCAATTTCCCTGACCTACCTCCCCGAAAAAAAAGCAAAGAAGATCAGAAAATTTAACTTACTTGTGATAACTACTCTTCCCCTGGCATTATCCTCCCTCTTAATCATCCTACTACAAACTTCAATGTTTCTCAAGTGAGTCTGATGTACTTCTATACCAGGCTCTGTGTCTATGTGTCTGTGTGTTCAAACTTTGGTTCGTCTGTTTCAAATAGAGGGTTCATCTGATGCTCACTTAATTCACATTTGTGTATTCTCACATATCACAATTATGAGAAATATCAAATTTCACCACCTTCCTCCTTCTTTCTACAATAATGCATTCCTCATTTTAGCCTCCCATCTCTTTCCCATCTTAAAACTCTCAGGAAAAAAAAAATTTATCCCAGGTCGTCTATTTTTCCTGTCTTACTCCTTCAATGTCTTTTGAAGACATTAGTTTTCTGAAGAGATGCTTATTTCTTTGCACTTATTAGAATGTTAGCACTCCATCATCACACAGCTTCTTCCAATTACTCAAATAAATTTATTTTTCTACGTTCTCTTGCCTCTGTGTTTGTATTTCATAATTCCTACTGGAACACCAATCTTTTCATCAGAAATGCTAAAAAGTCCTCTATTTCATTAAAGATACATTTTTCCCCCTGTGAAATTATGCTCAATTTTGCAGGTAAGGTTACTGAGTTATTCTTGGTTATAAGACTATATATTTTGCTTTTTGGAATCTTGAAATTCAAGAATTCCTCTCATTTTTGGCTGCAGCTGCCAGACCTTCTGTGATCCTGACTATAGTTCCTTGATACTTGAATTGTTTCTTTCTAGATTCTTGAAGAATTTTTTTTCTTTGATGTGGAAATTCTGGACTTTGGCTATAATGCTCCTGGGACTTTTCTTTTTGAGGTTCTTTCAGAAAATTGGTGGATTCTTCCCGAATTTACTTTGCCCTTTATATAACAGATTTGGGGAGTTTTCCATTTATGATTGCTTGGAATATAATGTCCAAGCTCTTTTTTTTTAATCATGGTTTTCAGGAAGTCCAATAGTTTACAAATTTATCTCTCTTTGACCTATTTTCTATGTTAGTTGTTTTTTACACCAGAAATCTTTTATTTTCTTCTACTATTTCAATCTTTTGATTTTCTAACATTTCTTACACTCTCATGGCATCAATGATTTCCTTGGGTCTTCTCTAGTTTCAAGGATTCCATTTCTAAGCTACTTAGAGTTTGTTTTGTTTTCCAGAAACGCTTTTATTAGTTTTTAAAATTTTCTTCCTTTGTTTCTTCTATTTATATAGTCCTTATGGAAAATCAATTTTTTTCCTTTAAATCTCTACTTGCAATTTTTATGAAGACAGATTTTTCAATTTTTTTATGCTGGTTGGTGTCTTCTTTGATTTATTTCAGCTTGTATTCCCGAAGTGGGGCTTGATGCCAGGGCCAGACTCTGATTCCTGATTCACTTTTAAGTTAGGGTGGTTAGCTCTGCTTGTTTTCACCCTGAATCTCTGAGGTTCTCAGCTCCTGAGACTAGATCTTCCTAGATCATTGAAATTAAAAGCATTAGGCATTTAGAGTCCTCCCTGACATTTCAGGACAGTGTCAGGCACCTCAGATCTCCTGGGCCTAGACTCTCCAGGTATGAGCACTGAGGTACTACACTAGTCACAAGGTCTCCTCTGGGTTCCCAGGTCCCCATTCTGGGGCTTTTTTGGGGAAGGAGGAAAAGGGGGAGAAGACTGTTCTTGCTGACTTTGGTATAATGTTGTAGGCTACATATGTCCTGTCTCTGGTTGTGCTAGCCCTCATTCTACTTGAGGAGTTTGTTTTCCCACTACCTGTGGTCTTCTAGAGGACATTTTCTAGGATGAAAGAGGTCACTTCATATAGTTTCTCATTGGATTTCTTGATTATTACTTGGTAATGTATGAAATTTACCATTTTTGCACAGTAAACATAGGGGAACTAGAAAGTCTGCTTCTCTTTCAGGCAGCCATCTTCTCTGAAATTGATTTAAACATTCTGAAAATAAAACTATAATAAATTATCTAATTATTAACATTAACAGCAGCAAAAGGATTATGTTTATTCACATGTAAGAGAAAAAATGGATGTTGGTATGGAAAGCAAACGGTGGGGTGGGTGGCAAACTGCATAACAAGCAAATTTCTCTATTTAAAGCCAATTCTTTTTTTCAACATCAAATAATCATTATATAAGTATGCCAAAGATACTCACATGCAGAGCAGAGGGATCTGGCAGAAACTCAGCATCTTCTCCAAAGATAAAATCAGGGGGCAATTCTGGGTAGTGAGCATTGAAAATAATATCCCCTAAGGAAAAAAAAATTTAATGCATTTTATAATTCTATATTAAAATCAAAATATCCTTAATGCTATACACAAAACTCCAGAATTTTTTTAAATACAATTCAAGGGAAAACAACCGAAGTAATAATTATTAATTGTTTTCTAAAGGGATCATGTCCTTCATTATGTGGGCATCCTAAAACATGTAAGCATTAAAAACTGTATGTAAACAAAAGTTTTTACTAATGTGTATATAATTTACAAATAGATTTATAATGCAATAGGTTGTAAACAAACATCATAGTATACTGGACAAAGAGTTGGCCTGGAAGTTGAAAGACCTAACCTCTGCCTTGCCTCTGATAACATGATGGCTATGTAACTCAGGGCAAGTCACTTAACCTTCCAGTGACTCAGTATTCTTTTTAATACTCTAAGTTGCAGGCAAATTAAAATGTGCAATGGTAGAGGGGAGCTTCTTCAGTGAGAGCTCCCCTGGTTAATGAAATCACAAATCCAATCCAAAACAAAACCTTATGAGTACAAACAAAAGTAGGTAAATACATGCAATTATATCTGGAATATTTGCTGATTATTCTACACAGAACAGCCTCCTGTGCAATTATGGTTAGTTAACAATCATGTGGCCAAAAAATTTTTAAGTTCTTACTATGTCCAAGACAGAAAATGGAAACACAAATTTAAGACCAGAACATTTTCCTTGCTTTCAGGGAACATATAGTTTGATGAAAGAAATGTACAGAAAAACTAAAATGCAAGATTAAATTAAAGCAGAACAGAAAAGGGAAATTTTCACAGGTCCTGGGAACTCAAATCATCTCTTGGGACGACAGAGACCCCAAATTTTCCCATAAGGGAAGGTCAATCAGGAAGGCAATGAAAGTGAGTATGCTGTGAATGTGTGTTCAAAAGACATAAAGCTGAGAAGAAATGGAAGATGGCCAAGATTTTCTTGTGTGGGCATATAGTCCAGCCTTTCCCCATGGTTTTTCTTTCCTTAACAGACTTCCTGTCAAATATTCCACTTGATATTGGGAATGGGAAAGATAGGGTCCCAGCCACAAGGACATTTTTGCCTTTGAGACTGAAGATCTTTGTGTATCAGGAAAGTGAATTTATTTTTTACAGGGAGGGGTGTGAGAATAGGAGACTAATGAACCTCCTGGCACTTCCTTAATTTTATCCACTGTTCCAGTCTAAGAATCAGAGCTGGGCCCTGAACACAAGCACTAAACCCTTTATATCCATGGTTCCCAAACTGTGGTCTGTGGTAACCAAGGGCACCATATAAAACCTATGGGTACACACTAGTATATTTTGAATATTTAACTTAACTACTTAATAAACAGAACTGCTAGGTATTTCTTTTGGTATAGGGGTGCCAAGAAAAATTTACTAAGACATCAAAAGCACCATGAACCAAGAAATTTTGGAAACTTCTGCCTTGGTCCCGTTCCAACACCTGTGACAGCAACAGGAAGCCTTGGGATATGGCTTACCAACATAGCATGCCCATGTAAAACCATTAATGCTATTTCCTATGTTCCTTCTCTTCCACAATCCCACCCACAACAGTAAGCTTTGAGCCTCGGCCTCACTATCATGATCTAGACAAGCAGCTACTATGGAGAAGGGACCAGTCATCCCAAGAATCTGCTACAAAAAGTGTTGCCAAAAAGTCGGTGACAATATTCGCCAGGCAAGTCAAACTACCACCCTGATCACCACCTCCCCTCAGAGCCCAGGACCCTGGGCCCAAAAGCAATGGACTAGCAATGCTTCCCACCCAGAGCCCTCAGCCATCATCCTAGAAAGGGGCAGACAGAGGATTCTGGGAAGATGGTGGAATAGGTCAATGCCTCAGGGCAAACATAGAGCTGGTAAAACATAAATAAGTGTAGGGGCAGAACAATAGCCCTCCTGGGACAATCAGAGAAGATCTAAAGAAAAATCCCAGGAGGAGGTTTGGTCCCTTTGAAGAGAAACACCTCCAACATAGGTTCACTTAAACAAGCAGCAAGCCCTGGAGTTAGCTGAGTTGGGAGGTTGCCTCTGTCCCAGTCACAGGAACTTCTACCCACAGAACAGGGAGGAAAGTTGGACATCTGAGTTGAGGAGGATCAAGTGATCCTCTGCAAACAAGGAACACCATACCCAGCTGTGCTACAGACACATGCTGGAGGGGCTAGAAGGAACCAGCACATGCCAAATTAAATGCAGAAGCAATAGGGCAGGGACACTGCTGACTGTGGGAACTTACAGGAAGCTGGATGTCTTGGTTTCAGTTATAGGCCACAGAGGAAAACTGAAGAAGGATCTAAAGCAAGGGGTAGCATCCCCCACACTTCAGGACCAGAGGTAATTACAAAAACTAAGATGTTACAAACAACAACAAAAAAAAGAACAGGCAAAGGAGAAAGAATCCAACCACAGAGAGTTACTATAGGAATAGAGAAGACCAGAGTTCATCTTCAAAGGAGGATACTGAAACAAAGAAACTATCTTCTACCCCTAAAGAGTAATATCAAATGGTTACCTGCCCAAAAAGAATTCATAGAAGAACTTTTAAAAATCAAATGAGAATGAAGAAAAATGAAAAAATAAGAACAATGCAAGAAAAACATGAATATTATTAAGACAAAGTCAACCAATTAGAAAAGAAGATTCAAAATTTTAAGAAAACAATTCCTTGAAAGTCAAAACTGGCCAAGAGGAAGCCAGTGAAATTATAAGCAATCAAGAAAAAAATAAAATATTAAGAATGAAAAAATAGAAGAGAATATGAACTATCCCATAAGAAAAACTGATCTGGAGAACAGATCAAGAAGAGAAGTCATAAGAATAATCATACTACCTAAAAGCTATGATTAAAAAAAGAATCTTGTTGGGTGTTTTGTGACTTTAAGGTCCCGGCTTAGGCCGAGAGAGAGGTGTAGTGAGCTTTAATAGCCATAAAAGGTGATATATGTAATGCAGGGTCATGATTGGCGGGTGGGGGAGCTTGAAGGGTATATATGCGGAAGCATTGCGGAAATAAACACACACGCTTGCAACCTCAGCCAGTGTTCTGTCTGGTGATTTCCTCTCTGAGGCCGGTGACGACCGAAGACCCGGGATGGGTAAGTAGAGGCTCCAGAGTGGGGGGGGACGTAACATATTGGCGCCATAACAGGGACCTAGACAGGGACCACCCCCACGTAGAGTGTGGAGCTAACTCTGGGCTGTAGCCTAGGAGTTGTCCAGACAGCCTTCGCCTAGATAAGGTGAAGAAGCCCAGTATGGGGGCGGGGAGAAGTTTCCCTATTTTGTTGCCGGCCGAGGAAGATGTCCTTGTGTCTCAGTTTAGACAAATTTGTGCCTCACAGGGTGTAACAGTGTCCAAAGACCGGGCAAACAGTTTTATTGATAGACTTTTAACAGTCTGCCCGTGGGTCCGACATGCGGGGATTAGCCCTGACCGAGTGAGCACTATGAGACATCAGATGTCTACTTATAATCATACCAACCCTGGTTTGCTTACGCCAGGAGATTTTTCTTTATTTAAAGTCTTGGAGGCAGTGGTGGTACCCTCCTCAATTCCCCTTTCCCTCTTGGCCGCCACTCAAACAGACTCAAATTCCCCCTCGGTAGCAATAGAAATAGGGCCCGAGGAAGGGGGAAAAACGTTTCCCCCGATTTATCCTTGGGGCGAGCTGAAAACTACAGAAGCAGAAGGGAGAAACCAAAGCTCAGAAACTGCTGCCTTCACGGCAGACGTACCTCGGGATCGGCTGCTCGAAAGGGGATCAGACACCAGGACTTTAGATGATTTGACAGAAAGGAGAGGAAATGGAGGGGGGCGTGGGCGGGGGCCTACCGCTTATGCAACAGGGGATGAAACCCCCCGGATGAGACCCGTTGTTCAGGGTGCGGAACCGGGACCGCCCAGCGACACCTGCACTGGGAGGAAAAACAGGAAGCCAAACCCTCCCGGGTATAGAGCGGAATGGCCGCAGAGGGCCCCTCCCCCCCCCGCCTGGGTGTTATCCCCCTCCTGTTGAACATCATTATGAGCCCCTGAGAGATGTACAGGAAGCCCCTTACACGCCTTTGGGCGTTCTCCCTCGCTCTTTACGAGCAGCAGTAGAAAAAGGAGAAGAAGTAGATTGGCAAGAATGGGGTGGTGTCTTTCCGGTCTTTACTGACCCGATTAGTGGTCAGAGGGAGTATGCACCTATCCCGTTTAAGGTTCTTAAAGAATTGAAAGAGGCTGTCACTAAATATGGCCCCGGAGCTCACTATGTCCGGAGGTTATTGCATAGTATAGTTTCAGCAAGTGAGTGGACTCCAAAGGATTTTGATGACTTGGCCTCGGCGGTCCTCACTCCAACTATGTATACGGCCTTTGTGGCCTATCGTAGAAGAGAGGCCACTAAGGTTGTGGCGGCCCACGGCCTCGCGCCGACCCCAGATGCTGAGGATCTGATATGTGGGATGGGATGTTATGCAAACCCCGCTATTCAGGCCGCTTATGGCCCCACTGAGTTGCAGGATGTGAAGACTGCCCATTTACAGGCATGGGATAAAGTGGCCAACATGAGTGATGCCAATACTAATAAGCTTTCAGGTTTAAAACAACGCCCAGAAGAGTCTCCCTTGGAATTTGTCACTAGGGTTCGGCAACATGTTGATAGGACCTTTGGGGAGGGAGAAGCAGCCGGTGCCTTGGTTATAAAACAGTTGCTTAGGGAAGGCTTACGACCATCTGCTTTGGCAGTAATGTCGCTGCTTCCCCCTACAGTGACTATAGAACAGATAGTAGATAAGTTGATGGATGTCCCAAGAGAGGACCCTGTTACTAACCTTGCCCAGGCCCTCTTACAGAGGGAGGAGGAAAAAGCAGAGCAGCGGGAGAACACAGAGCGCCTACTGGTGGCTGCCTTGGAAAAATTGACAGTTGCTTCACCAACCCCCACCCAGTCTAGTAACCGGCTTTGTTTTAAATGTGGCATGCCAGGGCATTTTAAAATCCAATGCCCAAAGAATTCCCAAGCTATTACTATTCCAGTCTGTTTTAAATGTGGGAAACCTGGCCATATTGCTAAATTTTGCCGTGCCAAATCTGAGCGGACACAGGGAAACCACAGCGGGAAGCCCAAGGTCGCGGGCCTGGGCTTCCCGGGATGGAAGTCCTGCCCCGCGGAACGCCCCGACACCAGGGCCACTACCCCATTTATGCAGACACACAAGCCACCATCCCCCCAGTAAAATCTGTGGCGGTTGGGGTTTGGTCTCCGACACCGGAGGGGCTGGTGGTGGGTGATTCCAATCAGCTGTTGGTTGTTGTCCCGACTCAAGTTTTAACCCCTTCCAAACAGATTTTTGTTTTTAATCCTCATGATGTCCCCTTTTTGATGTCACCTGGGTTTCTGATTGGTTTTGTCCTGCCTTTTAAAGAGGTGGACAGTGTCTATTGGACACAAGAATTGACCAAAGAAAGGCCTGTGCTGACACTGATGGTAGAGGGCCGGCCCCTCCGAGGCATATTGGACACAGGAGCAGATTGCTCCGTAATTGCTAAACAATGTTGGGATCCCTCGTGGCCTTTAACAACGGCTAATAAAATTATTAGGGGGGTGGGAGGATCAGGAATGGCCCCGCGAGCTGCCTGACCCTTACTTTGGAAAGGGGGCGGGGCTGAGGGCTCATTTCAACCACTTTGTTTATCTGGCTTGCCTCAATGTTTGTGGGGCAGAGATATTTTAAAACAGATGGGTGCATGTATTACTGCCCCTGGGGAGTTAAACTGATGCAGGCTGCTGGTCCTAAGGCCCCCCCATTGCCGCCTATTACTTGGCTTAGTGATACTCCGGTATGGGTGGACCAGTGGCCCCTCACGTCAGTTAAATTAAGGGCCCTTTGGTCTATAGTTGAGGAATTGTTGAATGCAGGTAAAATTGAGCCCTCTTTTAGCCCCTATAATTCCCCTGTTTTTGTAGTAAAGAAAAAGTCAGGCAAATGGAGGATGTTGGTGGATTTACGGGCTATTAATGCTGTAATGTTACCCATGGGCAAGTTGCAGCCCCAGCATGCCCACCCCTGTGGCTGTACCAAAAGATTGGCACGTTTGTGTCATTGACATTAAAGATTGTTTTTTTTCTATACCTTTGCATGAAAGTGATAGAGCCAAATTTGCCTTTTCAGTGCCTCCCATAAATTATGCCCAGCCATCAGTTCGCTTTCAATTTGTGGTCCTGCCTCAGGGGATGGCTAATAGCCCAACATTATGTCACTTTTTTGTAGATCAGGTTATAGCCCCTGTTAGATTTAGGGAACCCTCAATAATGTTTTTACATTATATGGATGATATTTTGATTGCAGCATTAGATCGTGCAGATATGCTCCGGGGCTTACAGAAAGTGCAGGAGGCCTTATCAGCTGCAGGACTGTTTTTAGATCCAGAGAAGGTTCAATTGCAAGCCCCTCTGAGCTATTTGGGATCCACTCTTGAGGGAGGGAGGGTTTCAAGGGAATTTCCAAAGTTGAATATTGATGAGTGCCGTACATTGAATGATTTCCAAAAGTTAATTGGTGCTCTACAGTGGATGCGCCCAGTGATACCCCTCTCCCCTCAGCTTATGGGTCCTTTATATCAGATTTTGAAAGGACCGGCGGACTTAACATCACCCCGGTTGTGGACCATGGAGGCCTTGAAGGCACTCAATGCCATAGTGGTTCAGGCGCATTCCACCTTAGTCCAGAGAGATCCCGAAGAGCCTGTATATTTTGTAGTGTTGAAGGATGCTCAGGCTCCATGGGGCGCGCTGTATCAGTGCCATGGGTGTTTGGAGTGGCTGTATTCTCGCTCCTCTTCCCGCTCCCTGGATAATTGCCGGGAATGGGTTGCCCAGTTTGCATTGCAGGCCCTTAATAGATGTAGAGCTGTGTTTGGTTGTGATTTTGTTTTAGACTTTCCTGATTTTGATCTTGTGGGTCGAGAGTTGGCCCAGGTTTAGTGGTCTTGGGCCACATTATTAACTTCAGTCTCAGTTGCACCAGGGGCTCGACCCCGATTGATCCGTGCTTTTGATTTGCTTCCTTTGAGTCCATGTAATTCAGTGGTCTCACAAATTCCAGTGAAAGGCCCCAATGTTTTTACAGATGCTACTAAAGGCCACCGAGCGGTGGTATATGATCCTGTAAAACAGTGTTGTTGGGCTTTTAAGACACCTTTTCAGTCAGCCCAACAGAATGAGCTATATGCCATTTGGCAGGCTCTTCGCCTTTTTTCTGATGTTCCTGTAAATATTCTTTCAGATAGTCAGTATGCTGTGAATTTGCTTCAGCGGATGCAATTTTCTTTTTTGAATAATTCTGTGCCTTTGTTTCCCCTTTTTAGTGAGGTTTTTTCCTGTTTGCAGTTACGTTGTTACCCAGTTTATTTTTTGCATGTTCGTTCCCATTTGGTGGAAGCAGACCCCATTTTTGAGGGTAATGCAATTGCTGATGCTGCACTTGGATTGTTCTCCGTGGAGGCCATGGGGTTTAATCAATTGAGTGAGCTTGAAGAACCACCCGTCTTGGCGCACCGCAGGTATCATTTATCTGCGCGTTCCCTTCGATGTTTATATGGTATCAGCCGTGAACAGGCATGCAGTATTGTCAAGGCGTGCGTTTCCTGTGCACCTTTTCAACCCCGGATTCGGGAATCTGCCTTCAATCCTAAGGGGACCTTTTCCAATGAGTTATGGCAGATGGATGTGACCCATTTTGGTCAAAGGTGTGTCCATGTAGTGGTTGATACCTTTTCAGGTTTTGTTTTGGCCTCCATGCAATCCAGAGAAAGTTTTCGTGCAGTTAGATCTCATTTGTATTTTGCATTTTCCATGATGGGAGTTCCCCTAGCCATTAAGACTGATAATGGCCCTGCTTATACCTCTAAGCCCTTTGCCCTTTTTTGTGAAGAGTTTTGTATTTTTCATTTGACCGGTATTCCATATAATCCTACTGGTCAGAGTGTTGTTGAGAGGGCTAATCGCACTCTGAAAGAAGTGTTGGCCAAGATGCTGGGCAAAGTTCCCCGTACCCTTTTGCCCTCCCAATTATCTCAAGCCCTTTATACTATGAATTTTTTGCAGTTTAGGCAAGATGGCACGACTGCTGCCATGCGTTTTTATGCTGGGATTTGTGCTCTCCCAGCCCCCGCCCTAAGACAGCTCCCGCCACCTAATAGGGCCCAACTGGGTTCAAGAGTTTTATGGCGGGATGAACAGGGCAAGTGGCAAGGGCCAGGGGTAGTGAGAAAGAGAATCAGGGGTGCCCTAGCTGTTTCACCGGAGGGTATTGATGATTCCTCCATAGTATGGGTTCCCTTGCATAAAGTGAGAGATATTATGTTTTCTTACCTTTTTTTGTAGGTTTGCAGTTTTTGTATTTTTTTTTTTATTTTTATTGGGCTTTTTAAAGCTTGGGGAGTGCCCCCGCCTCAGTTTTGGGCCGTTATGAAGGCCCTACCCAGCCCGCTTCCTGTGGCCTTTTCTTCTACGATCTATCCGATTCTTGTGGTGCGAAATGCCTCGTTGGGGTTGTCTATAGCACCAGTGGACCCGAGGGAAGAGACTTTTAACGTCTCCACATCTTGGAACTTGCCGGGTGCTCTGTGTTTTGCTCTGGATCATCACCCAAGAAATGCTTGTGAGGTGAGATCCTGGGATCATGATCCTTGCGTGGTTCTGCATCATCAGCGTTCCGCTCCGGGATTCGGGTTCCCGAAATGGCAGTCTCAATCCGCCCCATCGGCCGCCTCATCTACCAACCGCTGCAAGGGCGAACAAAGAGTGTCATCACCCGTTCTCAAAGGCCTTCAAGCTTGGCGCCCTGTGCTCAATGTGACTGCCACCAGCCAATACCCTCGCTGGGCTCCTCAGCTTTTCCCCCCTGTGACTGGTCAAATTTGCCGAAAGCCCGAGACAATGTTTCTCTCCCTTGGCGGCATTGCCAAAATCCCTGGGCATGGCCGTTGACGGGTGTTGCGGGGTCCTTTTATGACCTCGCGGGTGACCTATGGCTGCAAAAGGATGAAGGTGAAGAAGACTTTAATGTCACAACAGGATGCAATTGGGAAGAAAGAGAGGGGTCCCCTTCAAACAGTGGGTCCTCTGTGGCCGGGGGCGGGGGGAATGCATGTCGATCAATGCCCTTGCCTTTCTCGGGTATGTGGGAACCTTGGAATTACGACAAAATTCGCCTGTCAATACACAGGGAATATTGCCAGTGACAGTGTTGGGGACCTTGCCTAACATCCCTTGCTGCCTCAGTAACATCGGTTGTCTTGGCAGCAGTGGCCCTTCAAGGCGGGACTGTGACTGCAGCAGCACTGAACAATTTGTCTGCAAGTACAGCGGAAGCCCTGTCCCAGACAGGGGAACTTTTTGCACATATGAGGGGAGGGTTTATCTCATGCAGGAACAGTTGGATTTGATGTTTCAGCATGGCACGGGGGGAGGTGCACATTCCCTTTCAAGTGTCTGTGTTACTGGGACCCAGTATTATAATACTTCCATGGCTGCGGCCGCTGCCCGGAATATCTCAGTTTACCTGAGTGGACACAGGGATCATACATTTGAGGATAAGTTGGCGAGCTTACGCCGAATGGTTTCTAGGGTCAATGGGACAAGAGTTCACTTTGATTGGTCCCCAGTTCAGCCTATATTGACTTTCTGGCAACGGGTTGGGGGGTGGTTTCAGTCTTGGGGGGCCCTTGGTGCCACGTCCATGTTGGGTGTTTTGTTGTTGGTTTTGGTGATTTGGAGTTGCTGCTCAAGACGGAGATATCGGGACTATACATTGCTAACCCGACGGGCTGTTGATTCTTTGGCTCATCAGGAGAGTCCTGACCTGTGGCTTCAGGCCTTGGATGAGCGCCTGTAACACCCGGGGTAAGACGGGCTGTCTCCAGGACGGGCAACTTCTCCATAGCCCGACCGCCTAAGACAGGGCCTAAGGGTGTTGGGTTTCTATGACGGGTAAGGATCGTGGTTATGGAGATGACCTAAGACAGAGACCCCCCGCTCCCTATGCCACAATTGGTCTTAATTTCATCAGATTTAGCCCTAAGGTCCTGCTCCATCGAGCGCATTTTCTGCTCCATCGAGCATATTTTATTTGAATTTGGGTAGGCCATGTGGCCTTTTGTTTGCTATGCTAGAATTGGTTGCTTTGTTGAATTTTTAAATAAAAAGGGGTGAGTTGTTGGGTGTTTTGTGACTTTAAGGTCCCGGCTTAGGCCGAGAGAGAGGTATAGTGAGCTTTAATAGCCATAAAAGGTGATATATGTAATGCAGGGTCATGATTGGCGGGTGGGGGAGCTTGAAGGGTATATATGCGGAAGCATTGCGGAAATAAACACACACGCTTGCAACCTCAGCCAGTGTTCTGTCTGGTGATTTCCTCTCTGAGGCTGGTGACGACCGAAGACCCGGGATGGGTAAGTAGAGGCTCCAGTGGGGGGGAACGTAACAGAATCTTGATACAATAATACAAGAAATAATTAAAGAAAATTTTTCTGAAGCATTAGGAAAAGAGGGGGAAACAGAAACAAAAATATCCACCACCCAAAAGAGATGCTACAAGGAAAACCCATAGGAATATCACAGCCAGATTCTGAAACTCCCAGTTCAAGGATAAAATATTATAAACAAGAAGAAAAAAAATTTTAAATATGGCAGTACCACAATTAAAATCACACAAGACCTAACAGTGGCTAAGAGACCACAGGTCTTGAAAACTTTATCTTGAAGAGCAAAGGAACGGGGTTTCTAGCTGAAAATCTCAAACCCAGCAAAGCTAAGCATAATCTTGAATTAAAAAAAAAAAAGACATTTAATGAACTGACTTTCAGGATTTTGTTAAAAAAAAAAAAAACACAAAAAAAAAACCTGAACTTAATAGAAGATTTGACATACAAGAGCAAAGAGAAATATAAGGCACATACCAAAGACTAACTGCAAGGGACTCAATAAGGATAGACTATTTGCCTTTTATCTATATAAAATATAAAACACATGTTTAAGACTGTTATTAGTAATTGGGTAGTCTATAAGAAAGACTGGGTAGATATAAGTATATTATTTTTAAAAGTACAACAGTTTAGGAACAGCTAAAAATTAATTATTTTAGACAAATGAGGTGCAAGAGGAAAAACCAACAAAGAAAAATTAGATGAGGGAGGAGGGCTGGTAGTCCTGGAAACCCACTTTCACTGGGAATGGGTTCAATAGGGAAATGTGTGTCTGTGTGTCTGTGTTTATCTAGAAGAGTATAAAAGTCTTCTAAATTCAGAAAGAGATAAGGGGATAGGGTAGGGGGAAGAGGATACAGGAGGGATCTTTAGAAGGGAGACAGAAGGAATAGGTTAAAGGGGGGTAGAGAAGGGGTTTTAGATTAATGGAGATGGGAGGATAGGGAAGTGATCCTGGGGGTGAGGTGGGGAGCAGGTTAAGTAATAGGCGAGCAAGGTAGCAGGTAGAAGTTAAGTAGAGGAGTCAGGAGGGATAGGAAGTAAGAGATAGGCATAAACATAAAATAAAGATCAAGAGTAGAATTTGTAAGGGAAAAAAGAGCAGGGGTGGTAATCATGATCTTAGACAAAGTTAAGGCTAAGATAGATTTAATCAAAAGAAAAATAGGGAAACTATATTACATGTCAGATAGAGACAGACAGATACATACACACATTCATACATATATACACATATATGTATGTATCAATGTTTTTTGGGACTATTTAAAACAACTAGAAAATATAAGGTAGAAATATTGCTGTGGTGTAAGAAATGACAAGTTGGTAGACTTTAAAAAATATGGAAAGATTTGGGCTTATGAAGGAAAAGGTTATCCATCCTCAGAGAAATGGAGGATAAATAAGTATAGTACAGCTTTACATAGATGCATACAAATGTATATGTCTATATATGACTATGAGTATCAATATCTAAGTATATGTACGTATAAATAAGTGTATGTATGTATAGGTAAGTGTGTATATATGCATATCTTGGCACATATGTGTCTATACATGTATGCATGTGTCTGTGTGTTTAGGTGTGTATATATACATGCATACATGCATGCATACATATCTGTGCATAATCGTAGCCTTTGGGTCAGAGGCGAGGGGAAAAAGAACAAAGTAAAAAGTGCCCAGGAGAGAGCAAAAGAAAACTTACAACGAAGCAAATAAAAGCAAATAAAAGATGGATAGTTTGCAACACAATGAATAGCATTTATTATATAGGCCTTCTTGAAATGGAAATTTATTGCTGTATATCCTGAATTATCTCTCACATTCTGCTGTGTACATGGCAATGGTTTTTTTTTTCTTTTCTTATTTTGTATTATTTTAGTTTTAGTATTTAAATTTGTGTTTTTTTCTTCTTATTTTGTATTTCAGTTTAAAATAAAACAACTCACAAATCTTTTTTTTTTTTAAAAGGAAAGAAAGCAACCCATGTGGAGGAGATGCAGCCTAACAACTGCTCCTGCAGGTGCTACAGCTACTACAACTGAAGACCCAGAAAAGAAAATTCTTGCTACCAAAGTCTTTGGCACTATCAAATGTTTCAACATCAGAAACTGATATCATTTTATCAGTGGACAAGAAAGAAACTGTCACTGGCAAGTTTCTTTCTTGTCCAACTTATTTAAAACTATATACCTTATAAAGGAGAACAGGGAGAATCAGAGGCTCTTGAATGCACACAGGTGAGGATATTCAGGAATGGGTCAGAAAGATGAGTAATGAAAATGCAAATTTAAAGATCTTCCCTGCCCCTAGGCCCTTTGATGGGCGTAAGAGACTCTGAGAACGTTCTCTTCCTTGATTTGAAAATATACTCTGCCCCCTAATAGGCTGAATGTGGTCACATGGAGCCTGTGGTAGGAGGCTTGGTTTTCAGGAATGCCCACACCTTGATGCTGTGTGATTGGGCGGTGGGTCAAGAGGGTGGTTACATTCTCTGATCCAGGAGAAGACTATATAATCCCTGATGGGAGGCTTTGCTTTGGGGCTCACTTTGAGAAGGGTTGTGTGATTTGACCAGATGAGACTCTGGGCAGCTGTTGAGAGCCCCCAGGCTTTGAAAACCCAGATGTTGATGCTTCCCTCTCTGGTAACTGTGATTTGGTATTGATGCAATGGTTGGGCAGTTTGGAAGCTTGTCTGCTTGATCTGTTTGTTTCTCTGTCTCGTAACTTCTGTCTGTATACTTTGAAGTTCAGGGAGCTGACCTTTTTCCCCTGAACTAGGTAAATGATATATGTTTGATTGATTAAAGTAAGCTTGTTAGCCCATTTTGATTTGCTTTCCTTTAGAAAAGCAGATCTAAGAACCTGTGTTGGCAGCCACCCTGGGGATGTTGGGGTGCTTGCTGCTACAAGATCCTGTCAGGGCTACTGGCATAGTGGCTTAGTGTCATCTGGTTGTCAAATTACATATTATTTTCCTTCATGGGTTAATTAAGATCAAAGGATCATGCAGTAAGGCCTGAAAGGGGTTTCTGGAGGCATTTAGCCAGTTTACATATAAGGAAACCAAAGACCATAGAGGTAAAGTGACTTACACAAGATCACATGGGCATTAAGGATAGCACTGAGGTTTGAATCCAAGTCCACTAACTCCAACCCAGGTTCTCTTCCACTAATACTATGCTGCATAATGAAATGACACCCTATCTTTCTATAGGCTTAAAAAAGGCAGACTACAAGCTAGGTTACTAGAAATATATATATTGTAGTATCTCAAATATTACATTTGGTACTAACCCAATACAAACATAAACTGTATCAGTATCAGAAAAGTCCTACTATAGTTCTGGGGAAGAAAGGACCAAAATACAGACAGCACTGCAGCTGAGGCTTAAAGGATAGTTTCACTCATTAGATCTTATACCTCTTCCACCAACATTCTTTCTGTCTTCACCTTTCCTGAAACTGTTTTCTCCATTGTTAAATAACTTTTCCCATAAAATTATACAAAGGAAGCTATATCTCCTACTATACTGGACTGATGAGATGAAGCAGAAAGACTGATTTACTCCATGTTTCCTACTATCTAACTCTTTGTTCTTGCAGATTAAAAAGTTTTAGAAAGCTGGTTGGATTATATCGTGATTTGCAAAAGTAACTCAAATTTTAATTTTAATGAAAAGAATACAGTTGGATTTTTATGTCACTAAAACTCTCACCTTAGGTGTCATCCTAGACTCCTCACTTTCTCTCACTGCCCCTCCCCCCATATCCATTCAATTGTCATGTCTTGTCTTTTATATGTTTGCAGCATCTCTGGAATATAAGCACCAACCTTACAAGGTTGCTATGAGGATCAAATGAGATAATACTTGTAAAAAGTAATTAGCACAGTGCCCAGAACATTGTAGGCACTATATTTAAGCTTCTTCCCTTCCCTTTTCTTCCCATGTATACAACCCCTTCTCTTCTCTGACACTGCCACCATGATGCAAGGCCCATCTTACTCCTAGATTATTCAATCAATTCCAATGGTTCCCTACTACAATCAAGAGCAAATATAAAATCCTTTGGTTTTCAAATTACTTCATAATCTGGCCACTTATTGCTTTTCCACTCACACCTTACTCCTTCCATATACTCTGTGATTCAGAGAGATACTAGCATATTGTCACTGGTCCTTCATGCCTAGAATGTACTCCCTCCTCTTTTCCACCTCTTATCTTCCTCAGCTTTCCTCAAGTCTCAGATGAAGTACCACCTGCTGCAAGAAGCCTTCCCCTGTTCTCCTTCGTCTTTGTGTCTTCCCTCTGACACAACCTCCAACTTATCCTATATGTTGTTGTTTAAATGTTGCCCCTACCATTAGACTGTGAGTTCCTTTTTTTTTTTTTGTCATTCTTTGTATCACTTGAACTAAACACATCTGGCATATGGAAGGAGCTTAATAAATGCAAGCTCATTGACTGACAAAATATACCTTTTATGGTTCTCACCATTTTACCTCCAATCTCCAGTGCCCAATACAGTACCATGCACAAAGTAGGTGCTCAACAAATGTTCATTGGATAAATTTCTGAAAATATCTTCTGAATCTGGAACACCAAAAAAAAAAAAAAATCTTGCCTTGACACTTCTAAATTCATGCCTTAAATAAAGTTTGGCATTATTTTTATGCTAAAAAGAAAAGTGAGGAAATAAAATATTTCTTGGAAACAACTTGCACAAAAGAGTGTACTAATTATTAAATGAGAAATAATACCATTATTTTGATAATTAATACAAAAAGAATCACAATATAAGCATAGAAAGAATATAAAAATCAGTTATAATCATTGTTGCAGAGGTTGTGGAAAGATATGCACACTAATATACTACTGGTGAATCTGTGAATTGGTGAACTAGTCCAACAACTCTGAAAAGCTGTTTAGAATTATGGTTAGGAAGCAATCTCAAGGAAGTAATTTTTTTTTAATTAAACAAATGCTTTATTAACTTCTGGTTTACATCATTCATTTCCACCAGATTATGAGTTTCATTTTTACCCGATTTTTCCCTACCCACCACCCCAGAATAGCAGTACCACTAGATATCCCCTCATCCAATCTGCTCTCTCCCATATCTTCTCCCATACCCCATTCAACTTTGCCATTAGGGCAAGGTGAATCTCTGAGCCCCACTGCCTGGACATCTTATGAAACATTTAATTTTAAAAATTCGATTTTCAGATCCATTCCCTTTTTCCCTTGTCACCCACTCCCTCTGAGAAGATAAGCAATTCAGTATGTGTTGTACATGTTTATCTATGCAAAACATTACCATAGTAGATATATTGTAAAAGACTGCTTATATTTCCCTCCCACCTGTCTCACCTCCCACCTGGTCCATTCCCTATTTTGATCCTGTCCCTCTTTGATAGTGGGTACTTCTAACCTCCACTCTCCCCAGAATGCCCTCCCCTTCATCATCCCTCCTGTCATCCCCCTTTCCCCTACTCAGGAGAGTGAGTGAGGGTAAGATATTCCATTTAGTATGTATGTGATTCTCTCCTTGAGCCAACTTCAATGAGAATATGCTTTTGCCTTTTTGCCTTCCTGTTCTTCCCTCCCCTGCAACTACTTCCCCTTGCCTCTTCTACATGAGATAGTTTGCCCTACCCTGTCTCTCTCCATCTCCTCTTGCCACTTTCCTCTCTCACCTCTTGACTTCATCCCTTAAGAATCATCCCTTCCTTGGGGTGGCTAGGTGGCGCAGCGAGCAGAGAGCCAGCCCTGGAGCCAGAAGGACCCGAGCTCGGATCCGGCCCCAGACACCCAACACACAAACAAAAACCCAGCCACATGAACCTGGGCAAGTCACCCAACCCCAGTTGTCCTCCAAAAAAAAATAATAATCATCCCTTCCCATCAAATTCAACCTGTGCCCTCTATCCATGTATATCTGTGAACATATGCCATGTACCCTTCTTCAATTATTTTCATAATGAGAAAGGTTTCATCAAACACAGTTATTGTTTTTCCATGTAGGACTGTAAATAGTCCAACTCTGATAAGTTCCTTTTGATTTGTTTTCCTTGATTACCTTCTCAAGTATCTGTTGCTTCTTGTGTCTGAATGTCAAATTTTCTATTCAACTCTGGTTTTTTCATCAAGAATGCTTGAAAGTCCTCTATTCCACTGAATGACCATATTTTCCCCTGAAACAAGATACTCAGTTTTGCTGGGTAGGTGACCCTTGGGTTCATTCCCAGCTCTTTTGCCCTCTGGAATATCATATTCCATGCCCTTCTATCCCTCAATGTAGAAGCTGCCAGGTCCTGGGCCATTCTGATTGTGTTTCCACAATATTGAAATTGTTTCTTCCTGGCTGCTTGTAGTATTTTCTCCTTGATCTGGGAGTTCTGGAGCCTGGCTATAATATTCCTAAGAGTTTTCTTTTGGGGATCTTTTTCAGGAGGTGATCGGTGAATTCTTTCAACCTCTATTTCCCCCACTGGGTCTAAAACATCAGGGCAATTTTCCTTGAGAATTTCTTTAAGGATGATTTCTAGGTTCTTTCTTTGATCATGGCTTTCAGGTAGTCCAATAATTTTTAAATTATCTCTCCTGGATCTATTTTCCAGGTCAGTGGTTTTTTCCATGAGATATTTCACATTGCCTTCTATTCTTTCATTTGTTTGGATCTGTTTAATAGTATCTTGATTTCTCATAAAGTCACTAGCTTCCATTTGCTCCAGTCTAACTCTGAAGGAATGAATCTCCTCAGTGAGCTTTTGAGATTCTTTTTCCATCTGGCAAATTTGATTTTTTAAGGCATTCTTCTCCTCATTGCCTTTCTGAGCCTCTTTTGCCATTTGAGTTAGTCTATTTTTTAAGGTGTTATTTTCCTCAGTCAGGCTGTTGACTGTCATTTCATACTTTTCTTGCATCTTTTTCATTTCTCTTCCCAAATTTTCCCACGCTTCTCTTATTTGCTTCTTAAGGTCCTCTATGGCCTGTAGCCAGCTTGTATTTTCATTTGGGGCTTTTGATGCAGGAGTTCTGACCTCACAGTCCTCCTCCATGCTTTGAGCCTCTTTGCCCCTAAAATAGGAGTACAATGTTGAACTTTTCTGTTTATTTTGTTTCATTTGCCTAGGCATGTTGCCACTTAATTACTTGATTTTTGGGCTTGTTGCCACAGTAGGACTCTGCCACCAGACAGGGGAGCTTCCGCCCAAACGTGGGAGCTTCCGCCCAAACGTGGGGTCTTCACAACTTCCGCCAGTTGGATGGCCTCTGTAAAGCCTCCACCCACTCTGGCAAGTTGGATACCCACCCCAAACTTCCCCCCCAGACCACAATCCAGATCCAGGCAGTTTAAAGCAAAAGCGATTAACCCCCAGACTGATTGCTGGATCTTCCTACAGTTCGCAGACCAGGAGCTAGAGCCACTACCGACGCTGCAAAATGGCTTCTGTGCAGCTATTTCTTCAGCAGCTTTTTGCCCCCAGGGGAGGAAGCCACGTGTTCCCCAAATACTGGTCCCAAAGTCCACAGGGCACTAACCTCTCACTTTGTCCTAGGCATATCTATGCTGATAATTCTGGAATCACCACAATTGCTGGTGTTCTGGGGTTCCACCAGCTGGCTGAAGGTCTGGCCGCCCTGGGGCTAAAGCCTCAGACCTGGGCTAGGCTCTGGGGGCTGCGCTGTAGGTTCCCAGCGTGCTGTGCTGCCTGCTCTCAGAGCGCTGCGCTGGCCGCTCCCTGCAGGGCTGCTAGGCTGTCCTCAGCAGGAGGTTAGCTTCTCTGTGCCGTTCTGTGGGTGCTGTGGCTCCAGAAGTTGTTCGGAGCTCCCTTTCACATTGTTTGAAATTTGTGTGGGACTCAAGGAAGTAAATTTTTTAAATCCCCCAAATACTTAAATGAACACTTTTTGTAATACCAAAAAACTCAGAACAAAGTAGGTGCTCATCAACTGGGAAATCACTAGAAAAAAAATACAATATGTAAACAGAACATTATTGTGCTAAAGAAATGATGAATAATGATGACTAAGAGTGGCCACAAAAAAGACAAAGAATGCATCTCCCTCCTTTCTTTGAAGATGTTGGGTGGGAGTAGAGAGTAAACAGTTAATGAATATAGAATAGTGAACATACTTTTGAACTTGGTCCACACATTGGTTAGTTTTGTTGAACTTTTATTCCTCATACAGGATGATTCTCTAGGAGCAGGATATTGAGGAGAAGACTATATTGGGAAATGAAGGCAACAGAGAAACAAAAGATATTAATTTTTCTCTAAAAGAACAGAAAACATAGTAGGAAAACTGAGGAGTGGGAAGGAGGGGAGGTGAAAGTGAAAGGGTGGCATTAATCAAACAAAGGCAATAACATGTTTCCTTATTTTCACCCAGAAAAGATAATATGGAATATAGATTTTCTACCTTCCAGATGTTATTCTAATATTTTATCAAAAGATATCAAAAAGCTATCAAAAGAAAATTATAGACAAGAAAACAGAAAAATTGATAACATAGATTGATAACAAGAAAAAAAGAGCTAGCTAGTAGACAGTGGTTTTTTTTTTACTTTACTTTTTACTTTACTACCTCTACTATGAAAATGTCTGAAGAAATGTCATATGTAGTATCACCAAAATAAAACAAAAATCACAGAATTACAGAATATTATAACTAGAAGAGAGGCAACAAGGGGGCTCAAGAGAGATAGAGTGCCTGACCCAGGCAGGAAGACTCATCTTCCTGAGTTCAAATCTAGCTTTAGACACTTACTAGCTGTGTGACCCTAAGTAAGTCACTTAACCCAGTTTGCCTTCGTTTCCTCTTCTGAAAAATGAGTTGGAAAAGAAAATGGCAATCTGCTCCAATATCTTTGCCAAGAAAAACTCAAATGGAATGATTAAGAATCAGATATACCTGAAAAACAACTGATAAATAAGAGCTAGAAGAATCAACAGAGATCATCTAGTACAACATGTAATCTTCAGATGGAAGAAATTGAGACCCAGAGAGTTTTTAGTAGCTTGTCAACACTCATAGTTTCTGGTAAAGCCAGAAAAAGAACTCAGGTCTTTTCGTATCAAATGAGATATTTGCTAAATAATAATAATAATGCTTAGCTCAGCGAATGGCACATACTTAATGTAATATAAATGCTATTCTCTTCCTGTTTCTATTTCCCCTCTCGTGACTCCTCACATAGCATATTTTCTACTACATCATGACACATCAATCAGCTGACTAATCAGTAGTTATTAAATATCTATTATGCACTAGGAACTGCTATTTTCTATGGATTCTTACAAAAACACAACTTTCTATTCAGGGACAAAATCACCATTCTGTACACTAAGAAGAAAATGTTTTGGCTTGTGTTTTGTTTTTTGAGAAATCTAGACTCTTAAAAGTTATGAGTTATCTCAGAGGTCACTGAGTCAGGATTTTAACATTTTTTTGCATCATGGTCCCCTCTGGCAGTTCAGTGAAATCAATGGACCTCTTCTCAGCATGTTTTTAAAAGCATAAAAGAAAATTCATAGGATTACAAAGGAAACTAATTATGGAATACAACTGGAATACAATGTTTTTAATGTTTTTTATCTTAGCCTAGGTTAATATCCCTGGCTCTAATCCAACTCCCCTAATCCTCATGTATGAAAGAGCACAGTCAATACTTTCTGCTGAATGTCTTTAGTGACTGGGAACTCAACATCTATCTCATAAGATCCATCTCACTGCTAGATTGTTCTAGTTGTTAGAAAGTTATTTCTTTCTGCCTCACTATAATCTCTACCCATTTGCCCCAGTTCTTTCCTCTGGAGCAACAAAGAACTCAAAGCTCTTCAAATACATGAAGACAGTCATCACATCTCCTCTTAGTCTTTTCTTCTCTGGCTTAAACATCTTCATTTGCTTCAACTAGTTAACATAAAACATAATTTCCAGAAAACTGAGCCACATGATTCTTATTTATAAATATCAAGGGAACCAATTATATTGCTAAAACCTTAATATGTTGTGCTCTGATTAATTAAGGAGCTGTGTGTAATGAATCTTCAAATACTATAACAGGTTTAAACCAAACCTTTAACCTAGGTCTTTCTATGTATTGCTTTGAGTACTTAAATTGAGCACATTTTAAAGTAAAGTGCTATCAATTAGCATCATTTTATTGATCAATAAGTATTCTCAAGCAGAAACTTCCAATCTTGATAATTTTCACAGGCATATGCACAAACTGTTTCATTAGTTCAATGTATTAAAATTCATTTCTAATGACTACCATGTACCTGACACCACAAAAAGAGACTGAACTTTTTCAACCTTTCTATGATTTTGCCGATGGTTTTTAGAAGCAGATATGAAATGAGTATAATTTTGAAAAGGAATTTTATAGCATAACATTGAAAAACTGAAGAAAATTCTGTGGAAGTCTAGAAACAATTGCTTACATTTCTGTAGCACATTATGATTATCAAGTACTTTATTACATTATTTCATTTGATCCTTGTAATAAATCTGTAAGACAGAAACTTCAATACACCAACAGATCTATTACCTCACAGGTGTGGGTACCCCGTCTAATAGCACAGATTACAACAAGCCTTCTTTTCTTATCCTGTGCTCCTATAAATCCTTCCCCAATGGTCCCCCCAATATGATGACAGATTTCTGCTAGGTTTCTTAACATCTGCACCTCTCTCTGTTATCTCTCAATTGAGCTATGCAATAAACCCACTTCCTTTATTAGTCACAAATATCCTAGATGATCTTCTTTTTTTAATACAAATCATGGTGGCTATATGCTACTGGCTATCTATATGCAACATCTATCTATCTATCTATCTATCTATCTATCTATCTATCTATCTATCTATCTATCTCTCCACAGCCTTCTGGAAGACCCAGTCTTAATTCCTCAAAGAATTCCATGACCTGGAGCCATATACCATCACTCAAAAATGATGATGTTACAAAAAGTTATTTCTATTTAAAGAAGAGCCACACAATAATCCAAATGCAACTCAGGCCACTACTGTATCCTTTTTCAATTATATACCCAGTTAACTGTCCATTTGCAGTATCTTCCAAGATATGTACTAATAGATCAGTTCTATGAGCTGACAATTCATCTACACATTCTAATCTGGACAATAGGTATTCTTCAGGTGCAGAGAGTTAGACCTAACTCTTTGGAGAGAAGTCTTCCTTTAGGAAGTTCTACAACATTCTAGGGCTTGATGAAATTAGCACAATGTTTATGAAAATCAAAAACATCCGGAGCACCCCGGTATATAGAATATAAAGAATACTCTTTCATCCACTTGGCCTGTGGTTTGACATACTCCATGACAAGGCAAAGCACCTTTAACATGTACTTGCCTCCTTTTTTATCATGCTTCACTCAATACTTCTAAAAATCAGCTTACATAGAGGTATTTAGGTCTAATGTGGTGGGGAAAACAGTGGAAGTATCCTGAAAATGAACAAATTGAGGTTTTTTTTCTTTTATAATTTAAAATTTGAGAGTTTAACTACAATTCTGCCAGATGGCCTTTGTTGTGATTCATTGGTGCAACCCACTGGTGGAGGCTCCTGAAATGACAATGCTAAAGATCTCCAGAAACCCAGGGACATTTCTAGAATTAGGTATTTAGACAAATGCACCAAATGTACACCATGTAATTAGCTGACAACAAACCGGGATGCTGCCATCAATTCAAAAAGTTTCCTCTCTCACCTCTGAACTTTCAACTGTAAAATTCTAACTCTAAACTTTCTTCCACTGAAGGTCCCCTGACAAGCACATAACTCAGACTCCTGTAAAAACCTTTCTACAACATCAGCAGAAATGGCTACATTCTGGAAAAGAGAGCCTAGAGAAGTCTCTGGCCTTGCTGCCTTTTGTATTGCTCTGTTTTTTTCCCCCAGCAAATCAGGCAAAGTCCCAGCAGTAGCAGTGCCCATTTGTGGAGTGGCAGCGCAGGCCCACCACAGTAAGAATCAAGGCCCCATTCAGGTAAACAACACTGTCCCAGGACAAGACCTACCAAAAGCAAGGTGTCTTGCCCTGGTGCCAAAGGTAGCTGTCAGCTCTGGGAGCACAGGGGTAGGAGAAAGAATAGCAGACCCCAGTAGCACTGAATGGGATGCACCATATGGTACAGATCTTGGCCCTGATTACAATACCTTAATTCAGGAACTAAAGCTAGAAAGAAGAATAAATCAAAAAGGAAACCAACAACTATAAAAAAAAATTACTATAGCTCTAGAGATTCCCAAAACTTTGGTCACAGATGTCATGAATACTATATGAATATTTAAAAGAAATGAATTAAGAAATAAATGAATAAAAGCTCTAGAGAAAATAACTGAAAGGGAAAGAAATAGCTTAGAACTAGTAAATCTTAGTTTACCAGTAAAACTAGAATAGAGCAAACAAAAATCAATGACTCCATAAGATAGAAAAAAATATTAGAACACAACAAAAAGTTTGAAAAAATGGGGAGAAATGTAAGATATATGACATCAAAAACAAATGACCTAAAAAATAGGTCAAGGAAAAAAATTAATAATAATTAGAATTTCCTGAAAACCATGATTTTTTTACATCCATAAACTTTACACATAAAATTTATAAACACTATACTTGAAAGAATCATAAATGAAAACTCACCAGATGTATTAAAACCAGAGGGCAAAGTAAAGAGAAAAAAGATTCAACCATCATGTTCTTTAAAAATTCCAGCCTAAACATCATCTTTCAAGAAATTATCAAGGAATACTGCCCTGATAGTCTAGAACCAGAGAGGAAAACAGAAATTGAAAGAATCCACTGATACTTCCTGAAAAAAGATCCCAAAAGGAAAACTCCTAGGAATATTATAGCCAAATTTCAAAGTTCCCAGGTCAAGGAAAAAATATTGCAAGCAGCCAGAAAAAAACAATTCAAGTACTGTGGAAACACAATTAGGATAACAAAAGATTTAGCAGCTTCTACACTGAGGGATCAGAGGGCCTGGAATATCATATTCCAGAAGTCAAAGGACTAGGATTAAAACCAAGAATCACCTACCCAGCAAAACTGAGTATAATATTTCAAGGTAAAAAGAGGGCATTCAATGAAATAGAGGATTTTAAAGCACTCTTGATGAAAAGATCAGAGCTGAATAGAAAATCTTACTTTCAAATATAAGATTCAAGAGAAGCATGAAAAAGTAAACAGGAAAGAGAAATAATAAGGGACTTATTAAACTGTTTACATTCCTACATGGAAAGATGATATTTGTAACTCATGAGACCTTTCTCAGTATTAGGGTAGTTGGAGGGAATATATATACATATATACATACATATATACATACATACATACATACATACATACACACAGAGGTCACAAGGTGAATTGAATATGAAGGGATGATATCTAAAAAGTAAAATTAAGCGGTGAGAGAAGAATGTACTGGGAGAAAGAAAAAGAGAGATAGAATGGGATAAATTATCTCACATAAAATAGGCAAGAAAAAATTTTTACAGTGAGGAAAAGAGGCAGGAGGTAAGAGGGAATGAGTAAACCTTACTCTCATTAGATCTGGCTGAAGGAGAGAATAATATACACACTCAGTTGGGTATCTTACCCTATAGGAAAGTAAAGGGGAAGAGAAGGGGAAGAGGGTGGATGATAGAAGGGAGGGCAGATTGGGGGAGGGGGTAGTCAGAAGCAAACAGTTTTGAAAAGAGACAGGGTCAAAGGAGAAAATAGAGTAAGTGGGGGGAGGGAGATATATATATATATATATATATATATATATATATATATTCTTTTACAACATGACTAGTATGGAAATGTTTTGCATAATTACACATGTATAACCTATATCAAATTGCTTACCTTCTCAATGAGGGTGGGTGGGGAGGGACAAAGGGGGAAAATGTGGAATTCAGTTTTAAAACTGAATGTCAAAAATTGGTTTTACATATAACTGGGAAATAAGATATACAGGCAATGGAATATAGACATTTATCTTGCCCTACAGGAAAACAGAGGGGAAGGGAATATGGGGAAGGTAGACTGGGGGAAGGGACAATCAGAATGCATGCTGTCTTAGGATAGGGGGAGTGGAGAGATGGGAAGAAAATTTGGAACGCAAAATTCTGTGGAGGTGAATGTTGATTAGTAAAAATAAATTAATAAAAAATAAATAAATAAATGTTTATCAATTGAAAAAAAATTCCCCAAATGGAAAGTACCAGGAATGGCATAGCCTAAATCCAGAGTTTAGAGGCAAAAAAAAAAAAAATACTGGAAGTAGAGAAGGAAGTTCAAGTACTAAGGAGCCACAGTCACGATCACATAAAACCTAGCAGTTTCTTGTCAAAATGAGAAGAGATCTTGGAATAGAATATTTTAAAAAGCAAACTATAAAGGCATATGGCTAAAAATAACATTCTGAAAAGCTGAGTATAATATTTTGAGGGAAAAATGGATCTTTATTGGGAAAAAGGACTTTCAAATATTTCTGATAAAAAAAACAACAGAGCTAAATAGGAACTCAAAAATATAAACACAAGAGTCCAGAGAAACCTAGAAAGGTAAATTGATTTGAGCAACCAGAAGGGCTATATGATGGTGTGCTACTAACATTCTAATAAAGGAAAAAGAAACAAGTATTCCTTTCTGAATCCTAATGTGTTCAAAGGGTTTTGAAGGCATTAAACAAAAACAGAGGGCCTATAGTGCTCTGGAAGTAGAGGATACAAACTTGGTGAAGGAGTGGAAGAAAGTGAACACAATTAACTTCACTCTTAAGGAAAATGCACAAAAGGTTGAACACACACACACTGTGCTATAAATCTGTACATCAAACTCATCAGGAAAAATGAGTGGGAATAAGGACAACGGGGGGGGGGGGCGGGAATTGGTAGTAGTTGAGTAGAGAACAGTCAGAAGCAAAACAAACTCCCTGATCCCAAAGGGGAGAACTGAAAAGGGAGGGTAGGAGGTGAAGGTCTAAAATCTAAGGAAGATGTCCATCAACTAAGAAAAGTTGAACAAAACTTATGGTATATGAATGTAATGGAATACCACTGCACCAATAAGAAATGGCAAAAGGGAATATTCTAGAGAATATTAATAAGAACTGATACCAAATAAAGTAAACAGAATCAGAACAATTTATAAAAGGACAACATTGTGAGGAAAAACAACTTGGAAAGGCTTACAACTACCAATTAATGCAGTAACCAACCATGTCACCAAAGGATCCGTGATGCAACATGTTTACCATTTCCTGAAAGAAAGGTAATGGACTCAAGCTGCAGAACGAGAGATAAATACATTTTCAGATTTGGCCATTATATAGATTATTTTTTACTTGATTATTTGTGACACAGTGGATAGAATAGTAGCTCTGCAATTAGGAAGACCTAAATTCAAATCTGGCCTCAGACACTGTGTTACCCTGGGTGAGTCACTTAACCTCTGTCTATTTCAATTTCTTCAACCATAAGTGGGGATCATAACAGTACCTACTTAACTGGGTTGTGATGAGAATATAATGAGATGAAATTTGTAAATTTAGCACAGTTCCTGGCACAAAGATACTTAATAAATGTTTTGTTTCTATCCTCCCACCTCTTCCTAACAAGGGTTTATTTGGTTCTTTCTTACAATGAATGAAAGAGATGGAAAGGAAGGGAGGGAAAGAGAAAGAGAGAATAGCTAGTAAAACATTTTTAAGAAGGAAGCTCAGAAGGAAATATAAATATAAACATAAACAGTACAGTTGTGAAAACAGCATGTAGAAATTTTGTAAATAAAAAAGTATAAAATAGAGAGCCATAGCTTCACATATAATTTTTGTATGGTTTTCATATAAGGTTTCATAATTTTTGTGTTAAATTGTATATATGAAAATGCTTATTTTGGGGGGCTGCTTAAGTTCAGAATAATAAAGCAATTTTTAAAAAGCTGGGGTAATAAGCATTAATTTGGACAAGGTAAGAGTAAAAACACAAATGCTTAAAAGACATAAAAAGAGAAACTATATTATGCTTAAAGGTAACACAGAGAATGAAAATTATCAGTACTGAATGTTTATGCACCAAATGATATGACATCTATGAACTTGAAGGAAAGCTACTAAAACTGGAAGAAAAAACAAATAGTATAACAATGATTGAAAGGAACATCAATATGACCATTTTGGATCTAGAAAAAATATAAAAGAAAGTTAAACAAGAAAAAATTTAAGAAACTAAACAGAATTTTTATTTAAAAAATAGATATAATAGGGGCAGCTAGGTGGCGCAGTGAGTAAGAGCACCGACCTCGGAGTTGGGATGACCCGAGATTGAATCTGGCCTCAGAAAATGAGCACCCACGCATAAATAATGACTAGCCGTGTAACCTTGAGCAAGTTACTTAACCCCAATTGCTTAAAAAAAATAGATATAATAGATCTCTGGCAATTACTGAATGGGAACTCTAAGGAGTATACATATTTTTTAGATTTGTACAGAACCCATTAAAAAATGAAATGTTTAGTTGTAAGTCATAAAAGTCTCAAAAACAAATGCAAATTAACAAAAATATTAAATATAATACAATGAAAATTATCTTCAGTGAGGGAAGTCTAAAGAAAAGATTCCAACTCAAATGAAGTCAGTAAGTCCACAAGTATTTATGAAAAGCCCTATGTCCCAGGCCCTGTACTAAGCACTGGGGATATAAAGGCAGCACAAAAATTTCATAGTCCTTCCTCTCAAGTAGTGTACATTTTAGTGGGAGAGACAACAGGTAAATATCTAGAGAGATGTAAGACATATAAAAAGGTTATCAGAAAGTGGAAGGTATCAGTAATTGGTAAGACCAAGAATAGCCTCTTACAGAAGGTAGGATTTGAGCTAAATTAAAAATTAAAAAAGAAAAAAAAAACAACAGGGAAACTAAGAGACAGAATTGAAGAAGCAGAACATCTCAAGCAAAAGGGACAGTCAATGCACAGAGAAAGGAAGTAAAGAGCTTATGTGTGTTGTTGGTCAGTCATTTTCTATCATACCCAATTCTTCTTGATAGCATTTGGTGTTTTCTTGGCAAAGATACTGGAGCGATTTGCCACGTCCTTCTCTAGCTTATTTGACAGATGGGGAAACTGAGGCAAACTGGGTTAAGTGACCAGGGTCACATGCTAGTGTCTGAGGCCAAATCTGAACTCTGGAAGATGAGTCTTCCTGACTCTAGGCCAGCACTCCATCCACTGTGCCACTAGCTCCCTGATGCATGTGTAGCTGCATCTTAAGAGTGTATAAAGAAAGGGTGAAACTATAAGCAAATTAGCAGAGTAAGGAATAGTTTACCTGTCAGATCTATGGAGAAGGGAGGAATTTATGACCAATCAAGAGATAGAGCACAAGGGGCAGCTAGGTGGAGCAGTGAATAGAGCATTGGCCCTGGAGTCAGAAAGACCTGAGTTCGGATCCGACCTCAGACACTTAGTGCACAAAAAACCTAGCTGTGTGACCTTGGGCAAGTTACTTAACCCCAATTGCCCTCCAAAAAAGAAAAAAAGAGAGATAGAGCACATTACAAAATGCAGAATGGATAATTTTGATTACATTAAGTTTAAAAGTTTGTGTATGAACAAAACCAATGCAAGGAAGAAGGGAAACAGAAAACTGGGAAAGAATTTTTACAAGCATTGTTTCTGATAAAGACCTCATCTCTAAACTATATAGAGAATTGAGTCATTTCTAAAATATGTAGAGAGAACTGAGTCAAATCTATAAGAATAAAAGCCATTCCCCATTTGACAACTGGTCAAAAGATATGAACGGGCAGTTTTCAGAGAAAGAATTAAAGCTATCTATAGTCATACGAAAAAAAATGCTCTGAGTCATTATTGATTAGAGAAATAGAAATTAAAACAACTCTGAGGTACCACATCATATCAGATTGGCTAACAAAACAAAACAGGAAAGTGATAAATGTTGGAGATGTGAGAAAATTGGAACACTAATGCTTTGCTGGTGGAGTAGTGAACTGATCCAACCATTCTAAAGAACAATTTTGGAACTATATCCAAAGGGTTAAAAAAAACTGTGCATACCCTTTGACCCAGAAATGCCACTTTTAAGGCTGTATCCCAAAGAGATCATAAAACAGTGAAAAGGCCCCACATGTACAAAAATATTTATGGCATCCCATAACATGCAAATCAATTTGGATTCAAGTGAGGCAGGCCTGTGCAAAGTCACCAGCCTCACTTTCACCTCCAGAGCCATCTGGGACAATTGAACAGATACGGATGAGGACAACTAGAGATGGTCCAGTTTATAGTGGGGAGAACCTTGGCCATATCAAACTAAGGTCTTTAACACGTCTCAGTTTACCTGAGGTAAAGCCTATTCAGTGATATAGAGAGATCAAAGAAATACACATACATTTATTAACATAAATTTAGAAGGTTGCCTTGTATGTTGTAGGTGCTCATTAAAGGTTTGTTGATGACAAAAAATAGATTTATGGCAGCTCTTTTTGTGGAGGCAAAGAATTAGAAATTGAGAGGATGCCCATCAATTGGTGAATGGCTGAACAAGTTGTGGTATATGAATGTAATATAATACTATTGTTCCATAAGAAATGGTGCGCAGGTAGATTTTGAAAAGAAACTGGAAAGACTTGCATGAAATGATGCTGAGTGAAGTGAACAGAACCAGGAGAACACCGCAACACTGTGCGATGACTGACTTTGTTAAACTTAACAATTCTAAGCAATGCAATGATCTAAGACAATTCCAAGACTCATGATGGAAAATGCTATACACATCCAGAGAAAGAACTATAGAGTCTGAATGCAGAGCAAAGCAAACTATTATCTCCTTTTCTTGTTTTTTCTTTCTCATGGTTTTTCCCTCTTGTTCTGATTCTTTTTTTTTTTTTTTGGAAGAGGATGGGCAGGGCAATTGGGGTTAAGTGACTTGCCCAAGGTCACATGGCTAGTAAGTGTTAAGTATCTGAGTCTGGATTTGAACTCAGGTCCTCCTGACTCCAGGGTTGGTGCTCTATTCACTGTGACACCTAGCCGCCCCTGTTCTGACTCTTCTTTCAAAATGACATATGTGGAAACTAACATAATCATACATGTATAGTCTATATCAGATTGCATGCCATCTTGGGGAGAGGGGAAAGTTTAGAAGTCAAAATCTTATAAAAGCTAATATTGAAAACTAAAACTAAACAAAATCTTAATTTTTTTTAAAAAAAGAATGTCTAAGAAAGCTCAAAAGGTAGGAAGGGGCCAAGAGATTAAAGAATATAACCTTAAAGAATTAGTGGGGTAAATAAACAAATCATATAAACAAGAAAGAAGTCAAGTCAACAGGCATAAATTAAGTCCTCACTATCTGTCAGACATTAAGCTAACTTCTAAGCCCTTCCACATCACCCAGGATAGGAGTATGGTGCCCCCATGATCTAGAAAATCAAAGTAAATTTTTTTGGCTCTCCCTTCATAGCAGATTAGAAGTCTTAATTTTTTCTTTTTCTTATTCATTTTCTTTCATGGGGTGTTTACAGTACCTTGTTGTTAAATTTGGGTTGATATCATACAATACTATACATATACTTCATGCACTTCTGAGTTTCTAAACTTTTCCTGCATCATCTGCTAACCTTTCCATGTCATCTGCAGTTTCAGCAAAACTCCCCCAAAATTCCCATTTAATTTGTTGATCCATAAATAATTTAATTCAAGAAAATTTTAACAAGGGGGTAACATGACAAAATAATGAAGCCAAAGGAGTGCTCAGGGAAAAGTTTATATCTCTACACATGATCATTTAACAAAAACGGGGAAGAAAAATGAATGAATTAAGAATACAACTTTTTTTCTAACCTGGAAAAACAACCAATTTTTAAAAAATAAAAATAGAAATTTGGACAATCAAAAAACAAAATAAAATTGAAAAGAGAGAATGAAGACAATTAAGAAGAGAGAGAGAAAGTGTGTCCTCTCTAATCTTCAGTTTCTTCACTTTAAAATGAAAGGGTTGGACCAGATAATATCCTAAGGTTTAATATTTATGATTCTAAAAAGAGCTGAAAGTCTCTTTAATTGAAAACAACATTCACTGAAAACTCAAAAAGTACAAAATAGAAACAGACCAAGAAGCCATAAAAAATAACAGTTACATCAGAGCAGCAATAAACTATTTGCTTACTTAAATTTCAGCTGACAAAAGCCACAGGCAAACAAAAAGACATCATCATCTGGAAAACTACATTCAAAAGAACAGAAATAATTCAGGCATAATCTCTGTAACAGTAAAGTATTCACACATACCAAAGTCTTCAGGAACAAAAGAAAGTATTCAACAGTGTAGGGGTCAGTCAGCAGAATAAAATGAAACAAACATTTGGGGAAAGTGAGGGAAAATCAGGTACTACTGATAACAAAATTGGGTATATTTGAATGTCATTACCACACATTCATTTCTGTACAAATTTGGCTGTACCACAAGTCAAATGTATACCCTGAAACAAAACAACTATGTAAAGTAAAAGATTATAATAAATGCGGTTAGTCTATATCAGAAGTTTTTTGTTCTCCCCCAAGAGTATTTTTAGAGGGTTTCTATTGTACACAACATTAAACAAAATGTTTTTTAACAACAAAGGAGCTACCTTAGTGCACTAGCTGGGATTCTAAAACAAGCAGGATTCCCAGACACTAAAGACTACACTTAGACAAGAAGTTCATAATCCTTCTGAGAGACAGTAAACTGACTTGCGTGTGGCTGGTAGCCAGACTGCTGGATGCAACAGAAACAAATGCGATATTTATAGAATGAACTGTCATTCAGTCAACAACACTTAAATGAATTCTCACTGTGAGCAAAAGCACTGTAGAGAGTACAAAACTGAAACACAGATATGTTGTTCCACCACTCGACAAACTCAGAGCCAAATCTACTCACATATACATGATATATTTAATCATTACTAGAAACAACTTTCTGATGATTTAAAATCCTAAAGAAAAATCTCTGGTTTAAGTGTTCACTAACACTGGCCTCCTTGCAGCTCTCAAATAACATATTCCATCTCCTGACTCCAGGTGTTTTTACAGGCTGGTTCCCCCCCCCCCCCACCGTGCCTCCCCCCCAACACACACACATAGAGAATGTTCTCGTCCCTCTTCCACTCCACCTCCTGGCTTCCTTAAAGTCCCAGTAAAAAGCCCACCTTCTAGAGGAAGTATTTCCCAATCCCTTTTAATTCTATTGCTTTCCCTCTGTTATTTCCTATTTATCCTGCATAATAGCTTGTTAGTATGTATTTGTATACTTATAGTCTTTCCAATTAAACTGTAAGGAACTAGAGTACAAGTTCTATTTTTTTTTACCCTTCTTTGTATTCCCAGCACTTAGTACAGTGCCTACTACATGATAAGTACTTAATAAATGTTTATAGACTGACTGATATCTGGAAAATCCACATTCAGAAAGCTGCAAAGGACTAAGCATACTCGCTTTAGGTAGAAATCACTTCAATTATTTCTTTACATATATGTAGACAACAGCCTTTCTCCAAGGAGCTTAAGAAACTTCCTAAGCAATGATAGTCCAATTATGTAATGATAAAATAATGAGTTCCTTTCTCCTCTGACTCACAAAAGAATTAGCACTTTTTCAGGGTAAAGAGCCAAAACTCAGAAACTGATGCTGTAATCAAGATAAGCATTGGTTATCTACACTGGCAATCTTTGGGAAGAAGCTGATTGTGCATGTGTCTTTGATTGTACATATGTACTTGCTTGGTAAAAGGGGAAATCCAGCAGATATAGAAGCAGCATTAAAAGCAAACATTCAGACACTCACTGAGTATTAATTAATTACATGCAGGGTCCTGTGCTGAGAATCTAGAAAGGCATAAAGACAGATTCTCTGACTTCCATGGACCCATAATTTAATTAGGGAAACAGAAAATGCATATAAAATGATAAATAAAACTAGCATATTATGCTAAGAGACAAATGAGCTGGACAACTAATTAGTGCTAAAATTTGGAGTAGGAAAACACTGAGGCAGTAAAGAAAGTCTCCATGGAAGTAGTGAGACTTAACTTGGACTTTGAAAGGCTTAAACAAACAGAAAAGAAAGAAGGTACTTCAAACAGGAAGCTACTAAACAAATGCCAGGTGTTGGAATGCATGCCACATCTGAGGAACAATGAATAAGTAGACTAATTTGGCCATAATACAACAACAACAATGATGACAAGAACAACTGACATTTTGCACACTTTGTAGAATGCTTTCTCATTTAAATCTCATAAAAACATGATGAAATAAGGTACAATAGATATTACTATCCCCATTTTATAGATGAGGAAATTGAGCCTCAGAGAAGACAAGTGACTCCCCCACAGTATTAAACAGTTAATCAGAGACAGGATTTGAACCCAAGTCTAACATTCTATCCATCACACCACACTGCCTCTTTAAATGTTATAGTAAGAAAGCTGCAGGAATAAAATGGGACAAACCAGGGGTACAGAAAAAGAAAGAGCACAAGCTTCTGATCAGTTTAAAAGGAGAAATGGGGAAATGCTGGATTTCTTCAGAAGAGGATTTCCAGAAAACGTGAGCAGAGCCACTCTTTGTATTAAGGGGGCCAGATAAAAGAGCCCAAACCAACAGTGCTAGATGAGGTAGAAAAATCCTCAGTCACAATCCCTCTCCTCATGCCTCACCTCCATCACCCCACGCATGTGATTGTGCATGTAGTCATAAGAAGAACTGAAAACTAAGGACCTCAATTTCAGCAACGGCAGAAGGTAAGGGCTCTAGAGACCTCTTAAGTTTACAGTTTTCATTTTTCCTAGATCCAAATAAACTATCATATGGGAACTAGGGTTAAAATCTTATGTTTACTCCCAGTGTGACATTATGCAAGTCATTTCATCTTTCTGGGCCTCAGTTTCCTCATTTGTAAAGTAATGCGGTTAGCCTGGATGAATTCTAAGGCCTCTTCCAATTTTCCATCTGTAATCTGGGATCCTAAAACATAGGTGGTCTCCATAGTGAAGGAGAAAATGGAAGGCATGGTATCAGGGAGAAAGAAGTTACTCAATCTCAGTGAAAAGAAGACTTCATAAGCTACCTAGTCAAACCCAAACATAAAAAAGGAAATCTTGTCTATAACATGCCAGACAAGGGGTCATCTAAACTCTGTCTAATTTCCTCCAAAGAAAGGAAATCCACCTCCTAAGGCAATCAGTCCACTTTTGAATAGTTCTGATATTAGGGATTTTCTTCCTAACACTGAACTTAAATCTGCCTTTCTGAAACTTTCACTTAATTGCCATGAGTTCTGACCTCCAAGGTCAAGCAGAATGAGTCCTAATCTCTCTTCCATAAAACATCCCCATATTTATTCTAAAATGTGGTACCCAGAAAGGAACACAATTCTCTCTAGTCCAACCAAAGCAAACTAAAGGGATTATCCCTTCCCTAGTCCTGGATACTACACTTCTCTTAATACAATCTAAATTGTATTAGTTTTCTTGGTTGTCAGAATATTTTCCAACAATCTATTATCTAACCACATAAGAAAATTCAAAATCTTTGTCTTGATTTTGGAACTTAACCCTCTCCTATTGGTTGGTTGGCTCCTTCAATTCTAGCTACACTCTTTACTGAACTTTTCTGGGAAGGTATATATGTCTCCATGATTCATGCTAGTACAATCACCTTTCTGCAAGTCAATTCCTGGTCTCTCTATATCTCTATCTCATTAACAAAGGAAAACCAAACAAACATCCCTGGCCAAGAACCTATACTCTCTCTATAAAAGCTATGGCCTCATATCATTGCATCATGACAGAGACAGACCCCAACTATTTCCCACATTAACTAGAAGGGGTGGAGAGCTGGTAAAGCTAGGTATGCCAAGTCAGAAAGGCTGGCTCTCCACTTGACCACTTGTGAAGATGTAATGTTAATGGAATAGGAAGATCTTCCCCATCCATTAACCGGCCTATGTGATCATATGTGTTAAATCACACTGCTTTAAGCTCTGGTCCAGTTATTATACATCCTGAGTCACATAGAGCCCACTGGGGGAGAAACTTGCTTAGGAGAGACTTGCTACAGGAAGGCTTTCACACCTTTTTGTACTATGCTTATTAGGCACTGAGTCACAAGGGTTGTGATGCCTTCTAGTTCTGAGCTTATTAGCCAAAAGTGTATATATACTCTAAGGTAAGATTTTGCTGTGGGGGTTGGCTTATGGGAAGGACCTTTCGGTTACCTGGATGGAACTTTGAATAGACATTTGTTAAAAGCCTGCTCCCCTTCCCACTACTCAGATGCTGTTTGTGCTCCCCTGGTCTGGTGGTATATATAGGTGGTGTATTATTTTGTTCAGACAGTTGGAGCCTGTCTGTTGATCTCTGTGCTAATTTCTCTGCTTGTATTTTCTCCACATTCAAAGTACTGATCTTTCCCCTGAACTACTGAATGTAATTAAAAGTAGGAACGTTAGCCTCTTTTTTGAGCAGTCTTTCCTTTAAAAGCAGATCAAAGAACCTGTGCTAGCAGGTAATATTGGGTGTGCTAGAGTGCTTGCTATTACAGAAGACCATTGCATGAAAGGTACAGTAATATACATGGCCATATTCTTCCCTCACTGGAATTGTTCCCATGCTTCTACACCAAGTGTCTCATTATCAGCCTTGGGTCTTCATTTACATAGGGTACAATGCCACAATAAAGGCCTAATGCTCTACACATTTTTGTTAAATCTACTCTGTGCTGCAAAACTGCTACAATAAACTATAATGGTAGTCTGTGAGGAAGATGCTCTCCAAGGTTACCACATTTAGCAACCAGGTTTTCCTCACTAGGAAGAATCATGTCTTGATTAGAAAAGCATCAGAGTTGAGGATCTAGAGTTGGAAGGTGTAGCAGCAAGCACCCCAACATCCCCAGGGTGGCTGCCAACACAGGTTCTTAGATCTGCTTTTCTAAAGGAAAGCAATTCAAAATGGGTTGACAAGCTTACTTTAATCAATCAAACATATATCATTTACCTAGTTCAGGGGAAAAGGTCAGCACCTTAACTTCAAAGTATATAGACAGAACTTACAAAACAGAGAAACAAACAGATCAAGCAGACAGGCTTCCAAACTGCCCAGCCATTACATCAATACCAAATCACAGTTACCAGAGAAGAAAGCATCAACATTTGGGTTTTCAAAGCCTGGGGGCTCTCAACAGCTGCCCAGAGTCTCATCTGGTCAAATCACACAACCTTCTCAAAGTGAGCCCCAAAGCAACGCCTCACATCAGGGATTATATAGTCTCCTCCTGGATCAGAGAACGTAACCACCCTCTTGACCCACTGCCCAATCACACAGCATCAAGGTGTGGGCATTCCTGAAAACCAAGCCTCCTACCACAAGCCCCATGTGACCACATTCAACCTGTTAGGAGGCAGAGTATATTTTCAAATCAAGGAAGGCTGTCAGAGTCTCTCAAGCCCACCAAAGGGCCTAGGGGCAGGGAATATCTTTAAATTTGCATTTCCATTACAGAAGGGTCCTTTATTTAGGCCAGTCACTTCATTTTATCTATTAGGAAAAAGTCCAGATGGGTTCAGTGACCAGCTCAGAAAAATAAGTGGCAGAACCCAGATTAAAATCCACATCCTCTGTGTTCAAATCTGACATATTTTCCCACAAACTAGATGCTCACTATTTAAAAGGCAGCAAGGTGGCACAATAGACAGAGCAGTGGACCTAGAGTTAGCAAGATATGAGTTCAAATCAGACATGATTTGTGTGACCCTGGGCAAGTCACTTCACCTGTCTGCTTCAGTTTCCTCATTTGCAAAATGGGGATAATAACAAATCTTCCCTGGATTGTTATGAGGATAAAATGATTTAACATTTGTAAAACAAGTTATAAAATTTAAAGCACTAAGTAAGTACTAGCTATTATTATCATCATGGCACCAGTTCTCTCCATTACTTCTACTTTTTGAAGGATGAAATTATCATTAAAGCAAAACAAAAAAATGAATTGGTTACTCTGCTTTTGAGAAAGAACGCTTCAAAAAAATGTCCATTATAATTGAAGCCTTCATTATTATTGCATCATGCCCCTGAGCCCAATTTGCAATCTCTTTTTTGCTCTCTTTATCATCTCTTCCGGGTACTCCAGTGACAATATCCCTTCTGATTGTCCCTCATCCCACATCATCTCCACAATGTTTTCCTGCTCTGATCCTTGGATTTCTTCATTTGAGTTAAATTTCTTAATGTATATACATATATACATGTGTCTATGTGTGAATGTGTGTATAGTATGTGTGTAGATATGTATGTATACATATAAGAGCATGATATATACATATATAAGTGTGTATGTGAGCTATACATACACACATATGTGTATATGGTGTGTTTGTGTATATATAAATATACACATATACACACTCTACATATATATATATATATATACTATGTGTGTGTGTATGTATGTATGTATGTATATTAAAAAAAAAAAACAATAGGCTCTAAGGACAGAAAAATAAAATTGAAACACTACCTGACTTCAAAGAACTTCTATTTTATCTAAGGAGAAAACAGGTACATAAATAAGTATATATAATATAAAAATATAAAAAACAAATAAAAAATAAATTTTGTAGGAGGTAGTAGGAGCAAGAAGTGATTGAAATCAATCTAATGTTTGCCCTAGACTAATACAATATATTAACAGTGATTCCAAATTGTCGTCTACCTCCTCTGGCACTAGCTAAGGAGTAGCGTTTGTTTTTGCTTTCTTACCTAAAACTGCACAGGGTTTGGGGGTGAGACTTTTTGAACCTGACCTGAATTCATTGGTACAAGAAGTTCCAGGTGAAAAAACTCCCTCAATCAGTACAAATCAGAACCTACACAGAAAATATTAAGTCTTAGAGTCATATGAGGGCACTGAGAGGTTAACTATCTGTTCAATTAATGAACGGCCAGGAAATCTTTCATGAGGCTCTTGGTCCGGCTACATACTTAATAACACTCTCCCTGGCTGGTACCAGTGGGACTATCCAGTCACTGCTTATTCAAGATTTGGACTCTAAGTGAAGAAGTTGTAAAATACTATATAATTCCAAAACTATCTTATGTTTGCTGGCACAAGACTTCATTCTCTTAGCCATGATCCTACTGAATGCCATGAATGATTCATAGGCATTCTGAACTTATGGTAAGGAGAAAAATTAATATTTGACTTCACCAGATAATGAATCATACTCCTGGAAGGAAAAAAATCCCTAATTGGCAGCCCTTATGGCATGAAATCAGCATTAACATTAAAAAACAATTTTAACACCATAAAAGTTGGCAAAAAAAAAATGAATGAGTAACATGGGATTTTTATTTTTTTATGTCTGATAAAGACCAGTACACACTCTGAAAAAGAATAAGAGTAGTTGTCACCTATCCCTTGGTTTACCTTCTGTATTCATTGCTACTATTTTAAATAACCTATACTCCCACACAATCTTTTTCATACTGATTTTTCCACTTTGCAGTCAGAGGTAAGTTTTACACATTTGAATGAGAGAATAGATCCCTGTTATACTTCACTTACATATAATGGGTTTGTTTGAAAACAGGGTTTTTTTATATGTTATATCAAGGAGCTGTTATGTCCCCCAAGAGCCAATGAAAACATTGTCAATGCTTTTCAATGCTGTTGTACTCCTACGACGCAATCTGGCAATGGCCAGGGACCAAATCTTTAAAGCTGTCTTATGGTATTTAACATATGGTCACAAATTGCTCAGTATTCCAAAGAGGGTTAAACTCACATTGATGAAGAATGTTCTTATTTATTTAAATTAATTGGCAAACTGGCCTTTTTTGCAATAGAGAGTTTTGCATACAAGTATAAAGTATGACCTTCTAGTAGTAAAAAAGTTTAACTCTGACATATATCAACTAAACATACTGTCTTAGGCTCCAATTATCATCAATAAATATGCCACATGTATGCCCATATGGGGTAGACACAAATAATTTACCTCCAATTTTTAAAGAGTCCTACAAAAAAAGGGAGGGAAAGAACATTTTAGAAAAAGTCGGAACATAGAAATTCATCCCTTTCCCTTTTTCCAGTCAGATTCATCACTCCTCTCAAAAAAATTAGGTATACTAAGTTAAAAAATTATACATCCTAGGAGGAGTGCTACAACATGGGTTTCAGATCTAGCTCTACAACTAATGATCCATAATAATCCTCTGCAAGTCACTGACTCTGGAACTGATCTATAAATCAAGGCAGCTGGACTGGATCACAAGATCAGAGAATTGTGGGTTTTAGAAAAGGGAAGGAGGTTAAAAACCATGTGGTCTTTAACACTTGGCTCTGCAGCAAGGGTATGTGATCAACAGCTCTTAGTGGGAAGGGGAAGAATTATTGTTGTTCTGTTCTTGTGAATTTTTTAAAAAGTAAACAGCAAGAGAGAGTGACATGAAAGACAAAGCCCCCAGCCTGTGGTAGGCTGTGTTTTTTTTTTTTCTTCATGTTTACATGAATTCCTTCCTCACTGATGCCTCAAAGAATCCTTCTCTTCCTTCAAGATGAAACAAAAGCACCACCTTTCCTTCCCTGGCTTTGCTTCTGAATCAGTACCATGCCTCAACTGCAGTCTTACCATGGAACTCCCATCAGCACCTGGGGCCTCTGGATCCTAGAATAACCACTCTCCCTAGAGGTCTTCTTACCCTGGAACTTCCCTTAATCCTTACAGTTTCTCTTCCAGTTTTCTCTTCTCCTGACCCTCTCCCCAGGGCCTCCATATTGGGGATTAGCCTAAACTAGCCAAGTTTCATATCCCTCCAGACTCTGTTTCTGACTTTCCAGACTTCCATGCCATACCTACCATAACCTACCACCCCCACCCCCAGCCTTTTCAGCTCCCTTTTGTGTAATATCTTCTCCCATTAGAATGTAAGCCCCTTGAGGGCATGAACTGTCTTACTTTATATTTAATACGTGTTTGTATTAACAACATATAGACAGACTAGCATCCATGACCTAGTAAACAATTAATGTTTCTGGTATTGCCTTTCCTGTAGTTATCAAGTGTTAGTACCCTCCTAGTCAAACTACCTGGCATTTAACCACTTTGTGTATTCATTTCTTAGATACTTATTTATTTCCTTGTTGTTTTCCCCCATTAGAATATAAATTTCTTATAAATAGGGATTATTTCATTTGTTGTATTTCTGTCACAGCACTTAGCACAATTCTCTGAACATAGGCATTTAATAAATACTTGTTGATTAACTGATTTCTGTTTTCAGTTTAATTAAACTTTCCACTTTGAAAGAAATATTGTACTTCTTCCAATCACATAAATAACCAGAAATTTTTTTATCCTCCTTCAGGAATTTTTGATCTCTTATGTTGGCCAAGTCTATTTTGTTGTTTTTCTTTAACTATCCTGATACCTTGTATTGTGTTCATCTTTTAGCTTTCATTTTCAATTGCTGATTAAGGGTATCCATAATTTTTTATCAACTTTTATTTTCTGGATTTCATTCCACATGTTTCTTTTTCATTGACATTAATTGAGAAATTATGATGTTCAAGTTTGCTACTGTGCATACCAATTAGATGCTGCTAGAATCTTCCAGTGGCTTTCTGAAGGTCTTCAAAAATGTTCCCAAGCCACTCTGTCATGATGACTTGTATTGTGTTCAGATCCTTTAGACTACTGAGGATTGTGGCCAGATGTATTCATTCCTGATGGTTAGATGAGATACCAGTTTTTAAAATATCTCTATTTTGCTATAGTTGGTCTATTAGTTGGATTCTTGCCATAAAACTCAAAAAAGTGGTTTTTTTTATTTCATTCTAAGTATGCCCATCTCCTCTTTAAAATCATTCAAGATAGACTTTATTTTTGCCATTCTTTGTTTTTTATTATGTAGCACATCTAGATACAGATGACCTCAAATTCTTCGGCTTTTCCTTGACCCATAAAATTTCTATTCATTTCATTTTTATAATAATAAGATTAAAGTTGTTTCTTATAACTGCTCTGCACTCATCTATAACACTTTATTATTTAAGCCAGGGATGTCAATAATAAAAAGCAGTTCATGGCACATAGTATGCACTTAATCAGCACTTGCTAATTGACTCCAAACAGAAGAACAAGAGATGAAGAGTGGGCAAAGGAGACCTGCTCCACTAAACTACCAGGAGATTTAAAGAAAAGGTCCCAGCATAATGAGTGAACTCTCAATAGAAGCTTTATAGGAGAATTAATGGGTTGTGATCTGCATTCCTGGAAGAAGTACTCAAGTCAATGAAATCACAGATCCAACAAAGTATTAAAGGGTCAGCCTTTTCAATATCTCAGCCAGAGAAACACCCTGAAAAACTAAAGCACTGCTACTAGAGTTAAGTTTTCAAGGTTATAGGAAGTTCTGAACTGGCAAGAAGTATATGAAGGTTGTGATACAAAGGTAGTTATTTCCTATTTCTACATGAAATAATCTATAGGATCTACTACAACCAGAGAATTTAAATACACCTATTTGGAGAGGCATTATGGCACAGTGGAGAGAAAAGTTTCTATGTGTCATAGTTCAATACTTAATGTAACTATAAATTTGAGTATTCTCTCCAGTGGTAGAAGTCATAACCCATTCAGAACTTTTTGCCTTCAACTCTTGTCAGTGTCCTATTATAAATTCTCTGCTGAGGTATGTAGCCTAATATGCAGGAAGCCTTCCTGTATCCTTGTAATCAGGTAAGTACTAGATGCCACATATGGGCTGGACTCTGTTACATCTCACTCTTGACCTGACCTCTCCCATTTTGGACCAATGCTTTTTACATTTGTAAATCTCTTGGATGATAGTATTCCTACTCCTTTTCACACACCCTTCTGGGGCAGGGAGTTCAATCAGAAGACTACTGCAATAGTACAGGAAACAAATGATGAAGACATAAACTAAAGTGGTGACTATGTGAGTAGAAAGATGGGGAAGTATACCAGAGCTGTTATAGAGAAAAGAAATTATAAGTCATCAATTAATTCGTATGTAAAATGAATGAGAGATCAAGGGTGACACTAAGGATTCAGACCTAGGGAAATGGACCTACTGGTGGTGCCCTCAGTAATAATGAGGAAGGCTGGAAGAAAGGGAAGATTTAGAAGGTAAAGATAATAAGTCAGATATACTGAGTTTAAGATGACTACAGAACATCCAATTTAAAATATCCAAAAGGCAGTTGGTAATACATGGCTGGAGATCAGAAGAGAAACTAGGACTGTAATTATGTTTCTGTGACTCATCTGTAAAGTGACTATGATTTAACCCATGAGAGTTGTTGAAATCACAAAATGATAGACTACAGAAGGAAACAAGACAAAGACCCAGGACAGAGTCTTACAGAATACCGACAGTAAGTGGGTACAACATGGATGAAAATCTAGCAAAAAAGGCTTAGGGGAAGCAGGAAGACAGAGAGGAGATCAAATAGAGAAAAGACTATCAAAAACCCCAAAAAAAAGAGAGAGTATGTAGGAGTTGAACATAGTCAATGATTTCAAATGCTGCAAAGAGGTCAAGTAGGATAAGGACTGAGAAAAGATAATTAGGTTTTGCAATTAAGATATCATTGATAACTGTGGAAAAATCTATTTCAGTTAAATGATGAGACTGGAAGTCAAAATTGCAAGTTTAGAAGAAAGCGATAGGAGAGGAAGTAACAGCACCTAATATAGAAAGCTTGTTGAAGGAGTGTAACTAGGAGGAAAGATATAGAAAGCTACTTCATGGGTTTGGTTTTTTAAGTATATAAGAACCACAGACAGAGTTGTAGGCAAAAGTGAAGCAATGAGTAGATAAAGATTAAAGACACAGTGGAAATAATAGTGGTGACAATCTTCTAGAAAAGTCAGGAAGGAATGAGGTCGAGGGTTCATGTATAACAGCTGGCCTTAGCAAATAGTAGTGCCATCACATCATGACAGCCTGAAGTGAAAGAGATGATGGAAATGATGTCAAGAGACTATGAAATTAGTGAGAGAGGTAAATTGCTCAAGAAAGTCCTAATGTTCGATGTGAATTGAGGTCCCAGTGAATACAAAGAACAAATTTAGAGTAGTAAAGTATATGAATAGATGGAAGAAAAAAAATGTGCACATGTATACTGTATACACGCACACACACACACACACACACACACATAATGATCTTATAAAGAAAACCTGAAGCTCTTGAACATGAATGTTTAATATTTGGGAGAGATAGCAAGATCAAGGATATGAACATCCCTACACGTAACAAAGGTGAAGCAAAGGAATAAGTCTATGGATGCTGAAGCTGAAGAATGAGAAAGTTAGGGAATCTGAGGGAAGATAAATATGTTGAAGTCCCCTAGAATTAAAGTAGGAGTTGAAGTAGAGAGTTATACACAGAGAAAGGAGGGAAGATTTCCTAGGGATAAGTAGATAACAACTGCCAGAATTTGGACTGGATGACAAACTTCAATTGACTGAACCTCAAAAGAGTAGACTGATTCTGAATGATGGTTGTAAGAATGTTTAAAAATAGTGATCTGGAATGAAGACTATTTTAATACCCTGACCATAACCAGTGAGTCAAAGGTTATGAAAGAAAGTACATCCAGTACTGGAAAGCATACCCAGGAATGAAGAGTTATCTAGAATAAATCAGGTCTCAGTGAGTACAAGAAGGTGGGAGGAAGGAGCAAAAGAGGAAGTGTTGTAAGGTAAGAGGAAGTTTGTTACTTGTAGAGCATGAGTTCCAGAGTTCAAGATGGCGGCACAGAAGCAGGAAAACTCTATATGCCCCCTCCATAACCATCTCAAATACCTATAAAAAATAACTCTAAACAAACTTTAGGGCTACATAACCCACAAAGTGACAGAAAGAAACAAACCTCCTGGGGAGGAGCCAAGATGGCGGAGTAGAAACAGCTCGTCCAAGCCTCTCTGCCCCCAGATTCTCCACAAACCATGTAAAAAAGGTCTCTGAAAAACTTCTGGAGCCCCAGCACCCACAGAACGACACAGAGAAGCTAACCTCCCGCTGAGGACAGCCCAGCACCCTGCAGGAAGGACCAGCGCAGCAGTCTGGGAGCCGGCAGCGCACAGAGCGCAGAGCGCAGGAGCCGAGGCGAGCCGAGCCCAGGTCCACGTGAGCCGAGGTTTTAGCCCCAGGGCGGCAGTGCCAGCAGCCAGCTGGAGGAACCCCAGAACACCAGGAACTGTGGAGATTCCAGAATTATCAACATAGACTTGCCTAGGACAAAGTAAGAGGTTAGTGTCCTATGGACTTTGGGACCTGTATTTGGGAATGCGTCAGCTCCCTCCCCTGGGGGCTAGAAGCTGCTGAGGAGACACGCCATTTTGTAGTTTTCAGAGGCATTTCCGGCTCCCAGCCTACAAATCGTGGGGAGATCAGCGATCAGTCTTGGGGGGTAATCGCTCTTGCTTTAACCTCCCTGGATCTGGATTGTGATCTAGGGTGGAAGTTGTGGGTGGGTTTATAGCTTGCCAGAAACGGAAGTTGCCCCCACACGTTCGGGACGAAAATTCCTCTATCTGGCCTTAAAACCATAGTGTGGCAACAAGCCCAAAAGTCAAGTAATTAAGTGGCAACATGCCAAGCAAAGGAAACAGAAAAATGCAACCCTAGACTCCTATTTTGGGGGCATAGAGTGGGAAAAGGACTGTGAGGTCAGAAGTCCTGCTCCAAAAGCCCCAAGGGGAAAACATGAGCGGGTTGCAGGCCATAGAGGACCTTAAGAAGGACTTTAAAAATCAAATAAGAGAAGTGGAGGAAAAATTGGAAAGAGAAATGAGAAGGATGCAGGAAAAGTATGAAATGAGGGTCAACAGCCTGACTGAGAAAACAACACCTTAAAAAATAGACTAACTCAAATGGCAAAGGAGGCCCAAAAGGGCAATGAGGAGAAGAATGCCTTAAAGAGTCGAATTTGCCAGATGGAAAAAGAATCTCAAAAGTTCACTGAGGAGATTCATTCCTTCAGAGTTAGACTGGAGCAAATGGAAGCTAGTGACTTTATGAGAAATCAAGATGCTGTTAAGCAGATCCAAACAAACGAAAGATTAGAAGGCAGTGTGAAATATCTCATAGGAAAAACCACTGACCTGGAGAATAGATCCAGGAGAGACAATTTAAAAATTATTGGACTACCTGAAAGCCATGATCAAGGGAAGAACCTAGAAATCACCCTTCAAGAAATTCTCAAGGAAAACTGCCCTGATGTTTTAGATCCAGAGGGCAAAATAGAGGTTGAAAGAATCCACTGATCACCTCCTGAAAAGATCCCAAAAAGAAAACTCCCAGGAATATTATAGCCAGGTTCCAGAATCCCCAGATCAAGGAGAAAATACTACAAGCAGCCAGGAAGAAACAATTTCAATATTGTGGAAACACAATCAGAATAGCCCAGGACCTGGCAGCTTCTACACTGAGGGATTGAAGGGCAGGGAATATGATATTCCAGAGGGCAAAAGATCTGGGAATGAACCCAAGGGTCACCTACCCAGCAAAACTGAGTATTTTTTTTCAGGGGAAAATATGGTCATTCAGTGGAATAGAGGACTTTCAAGCATTCTTGAGGGAAAAAACCAGAGTTGAATAGAAAATTTGACATCCAGACACAAGAAGCAAGAGATGCCTGAGAAGGTAATCAGGGAAAAGAAATCAAAAGGAACTTATCAAAGTTGAACTATTTACATTCCTATATGGAAAAGCAATAATTGTGACTGATGATATCTTTCTCACTATGAAAATAATGGAAGAAGGGGTGTGGTCATATGAATACATATGTGAATGTGTGTGTATATGGTTACAGTTATATATGGATGGAGGGCATAGGTTGATTTTGTTGGGAAGGGAGAGTACTCAAGGGATGAAATAATGAGGTGAGAGAAGAAAGTGGCAAGAGGAGATGGGGAGAGACATGGTAGGGTAAACTATCTCATGTAGGGGAAGTGGTTGCAAAGGAGGGGGAGAATAAGGAAGGCTAAAAAAGGCAAAACCACATTCACATTGAATTTGGTTCAGGGAGAAAATGACATACATACTAAATGGGATATCTCAACCTGCAGCAGGATAGGGGAAGGGGGATGAGAGGAGGGATGATGGATGGGAGGGCATCCTTGGGGGGAGGGGAGGTTGGAAGTACCCACTATAGAAGAGGGACAGGATCATGTATGGAATGGACCAGGTGGGGAGTGGGATGAGTGGGAGGGAATTATAAGCAGCCTTGTACAATATATCTACTATGATAATGTTTTGCATAGCTAGACATGTACAACATATACTGAATTACTTATCTCCCCAGAGGGAATGGGTGACAAGGGAGGAAATGGATCTGAAATTCGAGGTCTTAACATTAAATGTTTCAAATATATATAAATACTATTATTAATACTCTTTTGCTTGTAATAGGGAGATAAGATGTGCAGGCATTGGGACACAAGATTCATCTTCCTCCAATGGAAAAGTCGAAGGGGGTATGGGAGAAGGTATGGGAGAGAGCAGATTGGAGAAAGCGATATCTTGTGGGACTGCTATTCTGGGAGGTTGGGTAGGGGAATAATGGGGGGAAAATGATTGTAACTCAAAATCTGGCGGAAATGAATGATGTAAAACAGAAGTTAATAAAGTATTTGTTTAAAAAAAAAAAAAAAGAAACAAACCTCCTGGTGAAGACAGCATGGCAGGCCAACAGCTCACTGGGAGCTTAGTCCAGCCCCGTGTAACTCCCTGATTTTAGCCTCAGGATGGACATGACCAGCCCCAGCTGGAGGGACTTTGGGAGAGTGGATCACCAGCAGCTGTGGCAGTTTCCAGAATTATCAACCAATTAATGCAAAAGACAAAGTGAGAGTTCAGTGTAGACTTCGTGGGAGCAGGGTGTCCGGGAGTGCAGTCTGGCTGCTTCAGAGCTCCTTGCCTGCAGACTGTAGGGAGACCAAGTGTCCACTCTGAGGGGTAATCACTCTTGCTTTAACCTGCTTGGATCTGGATTGCTCTCTATGGTAGAGGTCCTGGAGTGGGTGACCAGTGTGTCAGAGCCAGTGGAGGGTTCTGAGAGGGCACCCAGATAACAGCTCCGGGAGCTGTGAAAAATCCCAGCAATTTGGGACAAAGTTCTCCTCTCTGGAAGCAGAGTTCTACTGTGGGAAAAAGTTCAAAAGTCAAATAACAGAGTGGCAACATGAGGAAGCAAAGCAAACAAAGCAATTTGACATTAGACTCCTATTTTGGGGACAAAAAGGATCAAAGCATGGAACAGGAAGAAGACAACAAAGTCAGAACTCCTGCACCAAAAGCTTCCAAGAAAAACATGAACTGGCTACCGGACACAGAGGAGCCTGAGAAGGATGTTGAAAACCAAATAAGACAAGTGGAGGAAAAATCGGAAAGAGAAATGAGAATGATGCAAGAAAATCATGAAAAGAGAGTCAACAACCTAACTGAAGAAAGTAACACCTTAAAAATAGACTAATTCAGGAGCCAAGATGGCGGAGCAGAAACAGCTCATCCAAGCCACTCTGCCCCCAGATTCCCCCCAAACTATGTAAAAGGGGACTCTGAACAACTTCTGGAGCCCCAGCACCCACAGAATGACACAAAAAAACTAACCTCCCACTGAGGACAGCCCAGCAGCCCTGCAGGAAGGACCAGCGCAGCACTCTGGGAGCCAGCAGCACTCAGCCGGCAGAGCGCCGGGAGCCAAGCAGAGCCCAGGTCCCCGTGAGCCAAGGTTTTAGCCCCAGGGCGGCAGGGCCAGCAGCCGGCTGGAGAGACCCCAGAACACCAGCAGCTGTAGTGACTCCAGAATTATGAACATAGACATGCCTAGGACAAAGTAAGAAGTTAGTGTCCTATGGATTTGGGACCAGTATTTGGGGAATGCATCTGCTTCCTCCCCTGGGGGCTAGAAGCCACTGAGGAGACACGCCATTTTGTAGTTTTCAGAGGCAGCTCCGGCTCCCAGCCTGCAATTAATTGTAGGGAGATCCAGCGATCAGTCTTGGGGAGTAATCGCTCTTGCTTTAACCTCCCTGGATCTGGATTGTGATCTAGGGTGGAAGTCGTGGGAGGGTTTACAGCTTGCCAGAAACGGAAGTTGCCCCCCCGACACGTTCGGGATGAAAATTCCTCTATCTGGCCTTAAAGCCATAGTGTGGCAACAAGCCCAAAAGTCAAGTAATAAAGTGGCAACATGCCAAGGCAAAGGAAACAGAAAAATGCAACCCTAGACTCCTATTTTGGGGGCAAAGAGAGGGAAAAGGACTGTGAGGTCGGAAGTCCTGCTCCAAAAGCTCCAGGGGAAAACATGAGCGTGTTGCAGGCCATAGAGGACCTTAAGAAGGACTTTAAAAATCAAATAAGAGAAGTGGAGGAAAAATTGGGAAGAGAAATGAGAAGGATGCAGGAAAAGTATGAAATGAGGGTTAACAGCCTGACTGAGGAAAACAACACCTTAAAAAATAGACTAACTCAAATGGCAAAGGAGGCCCAAAAAGGGCAATGAGGAGAAGAATGCCTTAAAAAGTCGAATTTGCCAGATGGAAAAAGAATCTCAAAAGTTCACTGAGGAGATTCATTCCTTCAGGGTTAGACTGGAGCAAATGGAAGCTAATGACTTTATGAGAAATCAAGATGCTGTTAAGCAGATCCAAACAAATGAAAGATTAGAAGGCAATGTGAAATATCTCATGGGAAAAACACTGACCTGGAAAATAGATCCAGGAGAGACAATTTAAAAATTATTGGACTACCTGAAAGCCATGATCAAAGAAAGAACCTAGAAATCACCCTTCAAGAAATTCTCAAGGAAAATTGCCCTGATGTTTTAGATCAAGAGGGCAAAATAGAGGTTGAAAGAATCCACAGATCACCTCCTGAAAAAGATCCCAAAAAGAAAACTCCCAGGAATATTATAGTCAGGTTCCAGAATCCCCAGATCAAGGAGAAAATACTCCAAGCAGCCAGGAAGAAACAATTTCAATATTGTGGAAACACAATCAGAATAGCCCAGGACCTGGCAGCTTCTACACTGAGGGATCGAAGGGCATGGAATATGATATTCCAGAGGGCAAAAGAACTGGGAATAATCCCAAGGGTCACCTACCCAGCAAAACTGAGTATTTTGTTTCAGGGTAAAACATGTTCATTCAGTGGAATAGAGGACTTTCAAGCATTCTTGAGGAAAAAACCAGAATTGAATAGAAAATTTGACATCCAGACACAAGAAGGAAGAGATGCCTGAGAAGGTAATCAGGGAAAAGAAATCCAAAGGAACTTATCAAAGTTGAACTATTTACATTCCTATATGGAAAAGCTATAACTGTGACTGATGATATCTTTCTCACTATGAAAATAATGGAAGAAGGGTGTGTGGTCATATGAGTACATATGTGAATGTGTGTGTAGATGGTTACAGTTATATATGGATAGAGGGCATAGGCTGAATTTGTTGGGAAGAGAGAATACTCAAGGGATGAAATTATGAGGTGAGAGAGGAAAGTGGCAAGAGGAGATGGGGAGAGACAGGGTAGGGTAAACTATCTTATATAGAAGAAGCAAGGGGAAGTGGTTGTAAAGGGGGGAATAATAGGAAGGCAAAAAGGCAAAACCACATTCTCATTGAATTTGGTTCAGGGAGAGAATGACATACATACTAAATGGGATATCTCAACCTGCAGCAGGATAGGGGGAAGGGCGATGAGAGGAGGGAAGATGGATGGGAGGGCATCCTTGGAGGGAGGGGTGGTTGGAATACCCACTATAGAAGAGGGACAGGATCATGTGGGGAATGGACCAGGTGGGGGGGTGGGATGAGTGGGAGGGAATTGTAAGCAGCCTTGTACAATATATCTAATATGATAATGTTTTGCACAGCTAGACATGTACAACATATAGTGAATTACTTATCTCCCCAGAGGGAATGGGTGACAAGGGAGGAAGGAAATGGATCTGAAATTCGAGGTCTTAACATTAAATGTTTTAAATATATATAAATACTATTATTAATACTCTTTTGCTTATAATTGGGAGATAAGATGTGCAGGCATTGGGACACAAAGATTCACCTTCCTCTAATGGAAAAGTGGAAGAGAGTATTGGAGAAGGTATGGAAGAGAGCAGATTGGAGGAAGCAATATCTTGTGGGACTGCTATTCTGGGAGGTTGGGTAGGGGAATAACGGGGGGGAAATGATTGTAACTCAAAATCTGGCAGAAATGAATGATGTAAAACAGAAGTTAATAAAGCATTTGTTTAATAAAAAAAAATTTAAAAAAGAGAATTTTATAGTTATATATACATATAGAAAGCCCATTTTTTAAATTGGCAGTATAATGTTTAGCTATTTTGTATATAATAGAGTGATCTGATGTAGAATTTCTCTATTACATCCTCCATGATTCTGTCACCACTATACAAAAATCCCAATAATATTTGTAGATTTGGTTTGTAACCTGCTACTTAAGTGAATAACCATCTGGATGACTCTCTTGACTGAGACTGTCAATTCTGAGATTGTTTAAGTAAGTAAAGCATCAATCCACAAATAAGGATAATGTTTCCTTGCCCTGCTAAACTGTGTTTTCTTTTGTTTTACTATTAGAGCTAATATTTCTATGACTATGTCAAATATATGGGCAAAGAAGTCATCCTTACTTTGCTACTGAACTTACTGGGAAAGATTCTAGTATAATTGTATAATTATTTTTTGATAAATAAAATTAGCTCTTGGTAGTAGATAAATACTTTTGACCTTACCTAATTTTGATTTTTAGGTTTTCTTTTGTTTTGTTTTGTTTTTAATATAAATACATGCCATATTTTCTTAAATACGTTTTCTGTTCTTCTTAAGTAATATTTTAATTTCTACTGTTTTATTTGTTGAAAAATACTAATTGTTTTCCTAATTTTGACCAATGACTACAATTAATTTAACTTGTTCTTTATCAATTAGTTTTTAAATATGCCATGTTAATGCAGTTTGCCAAAATTTTAATTAAAATATTTTCACTCATAATTAATGCTCACATTATTATAAAGTTATCTTTCTTAAATTGACCTCCCCGTATGAGTATCACAATAATATTTTATTCATAAAAGGAATATGGTAGATAATGTTCTTTATTATTGGGATTAATTTCTGTAGTACATATATCAAATTTTTCTTTAAACATCTGATGAAAAAACTTAAAAAAAAAAAACATTTAGACCAAGAGTTTTTTTTTCTTCCTTAGCAATTCATTTATGACTTTACTCAATTTCTAACACCAGATTCTTTAACAGAAAATCAACTGGATGATGTCTCTTTTTGAATAATGTTGATAGTAATACTTTGTAAAACCAGCTTATTGTTCTGTTTACAAGTTTAAAATATTTTTTTTCCTTTTATCCATTTCTCCCCTAATTTTTAAAGATAATATCTTTTGGCTTCCTTTAGGCTTCTTAATGTGCTAATTTTATATTTTTTGCCTTTTTTTACAATGAACTCTCAAAATCTCTATATATTTTCTTTTAAGGAATTTTTGTTTTAAGGACTGCTTGAAAGATTCTGATAAAAACTGGTACACTGTCACATTAAAACTCTTGAAAATAATTACTAATTGCTTCTATGATTTTTCCTTTAGTCAACTCATTATTAAGATAGTCTTGCTTTCTAATTAGATTCATAACCTTTTATTCATGTTTCCATTACCGTCTGCTGCTTGTGTTGAATTACTCTTTTGTAGCAACAACCATACTGGCATACTCAGGATAGCTGCTAGCACAGCTTCTTAGATCTGCTTTACTAGGAAAGATAGCTGTTTAAGTGATCAACAATCTTTTTAAGTTATATTCACTAATTCAAGGGAAAATTCAGCACCCTGAACTTCAGAGAAAATACAAGCAGAAAAATATAAAGACCAACATACAGGGCTCTGACTGCCTGAATCAAAGCAATATTGCTATACACTTTACATACATCCCTGGTTTGAGAGAGCCTTTACATCTGAGCAGGCGGGGAGCCCTGAACATATATGGCCACTCAGAATCTCAACCAGGGAATCACAAGATCCTTCTCATAAGTGAGCCCTCAAAGCAAAGTACCAATTCAGTGTGTGTGTGTGTGTGTGTGTGTGTGTGTGTGTGTGTGTCTGTGTGTCTGTGTGTCTGTGTCTGTGTCTGTGTCTGTGTGTGTGTGTCTGTGTGTATTTTTTCCCCCCTCAGAGCCAGAAGGCAGCACAAACCTCATGACTCAGTGCCTAATCAGAAACTAGCAAAAGGTGTGAAAGCCTTCCTAATAAGCAAGTTTCCCTCCTCCAATAACCTCTGTGACTCAAGATGTATCACAGCTATGTGCTGGGCCAGGGCTCAAAGCCAGTCACATTAATGGGCAGGGAAAATCTTTCTAACCCATTAACATTACATCTTTGTAAAAGATATGTGTATTATTTCTAAAACTTTTATGTTTACTTCTATTAGATGTTTCTATTTCATAAAATTTGATAAATTATTTTACAGGTGCCAGATGATGTAAAATATGTATATTCATTAATATTCCAATTGAAAAAAAAAACTTCAAGTCTTTCAAATTCAATGTAAATAGCGTTCAGTTTGCTATTCTTTTAAGAACCTATATACCAAGACAGATAAAAAAGGTGTAGTAGGAGGAAAGCAGTTCCAAGATCTCTCCCACAAGTACTTCCCTCGCCAAATGAGACCAAATAATGATCAGAAAATCCAAAAAGAAGTCATAATAGGTCATAGCTCTAGCCAAAGATCAGGAATTCAGTCCATAGGGAAGTAGATGCTCTCATGCTTAACTGAAATATAGATAGGGTAACTAGTTTCACCCAGGTAATTTAAATCAAAGTATACTCAGTGAAGATCCTTATCAACTCTCTATAACTATCCTGCTATGGGTGGTGTAAATCTCTTTTTGATATATACTGAACGACCTATGAGTATCTCATTTTGTTCAAATACCAAACCTAACTTATTAGGGAACTGGCTTGAGTCAAACCCAGACCAGAATAATTGTAGCAGTTTCCCAAGATTGGAACAGAATGAATTCATTCTTTTTTTTTTTTGGAACAGAATGAATTCAACTGAAGTGGGGGCCAGGAGTACAAAAGAAGATGAGCCTACATGCTCCTGATTTGTGCTTTTGGTGGTACCTCTACAGATGGAAGTAGCTTACTGAGAGGCATCCTCCACTTCTGGTAGATTAGAGAGGAAACTGATCTGTGGCCTTCAGCCAGGCGAGACGTGAATATTCTCTGTGTCCTTAAGGACTGTAACTTCAAGATAACTGCAGTAAACTAGATGCATGAAACAGCTGTTGCTTGATAATGAAATTATGAAGTCTGACCTTGACATTTCTTGGTGAATCTGAGGATTCTATTTCAGTCCCCTATAAATTCTATTAATCATTACTTTGCCTTTTTTCCTAATTCTTATGCATAATTTTCTGGAATAATTATGTTTTTAAACAGCATTTTAAAGTTTCTTTTTTGCTTTTTGGAGCGGGGAAGGCAGGGCTACTGGGGTTAAGTGACTTGCCCAAGGTCACACAGCTAGTAAGTCTTAAGTGTCTGAGGCCAGATTTGAATTCATATCCTCCTGACTCCAGGATCGGTGCTCTATTCACTGCGCCACCTAGCCACCCCTCATTTTAAAATTTCTAAAGCACTTTATATAACAATAATTTTTTTGAGGTTGGTTGGTGGTTGTCCTTCATGCTCAAAGAGTACCAAAATGACATCACTATGTTGGAGTCAAGGTACAATGTGTCCAACTGTGTCTGATCGGACCAGTTCAAGCTCAGAAGGCTCTACCACAGGTCAGGCACAAATAGTCCTTATGAACATTTAGAGTGGAGATGTCTATCAATTTGCACACCTCATATTTATTTTGAGCTACTGCAATTCTGCTTTGCTCATAAAGCACAGTGCCTTCATTGATGTGGACACACCATGGTGGGTAGTCCTCTGCCAGCATCTTCTGTATCTCACAATTGACTCCAAAGATTTTCAAAGAGACCTTGAGAAAGTAGCCTTGTATCACTTCTTCTGACCTTCATGTGAGCACTTGCCTTGTGCGAGTTCTCTGTAAAATAGTCTTTAAGACAAATGTACATTTGGCATTCAAACAATGTGGCCAACCCATCAAAGCTTCACTCTCTGCAGAAGAATTTAAATGCTTGGCAGTTCAGCTTGAGAAAACACCTCATTGTCTGGTAACTTATCTTCTCAGGTAATCTTCAGAATCTTCCTAAGACAATTCAAATGGAAGCAATTCAGTTTCCTGGTATGGCACTGGTATACTGTCCAGGTTTCACAGGCATAAAATAATGAGGTCAGCACAATGGCTCTGTAGACTTTCAGTTTGGTAGGCTGCCTAATACCTCTTCTCTCCCACACTTTCCTTTGAAGCCTCCCAAACACTGAGCTAGCTCTGGCAATGTGTGCATAACCTCATCATCCACATGGATAGCCCTAGAAAGTATACTGCATTTATATACTGGCATTTAATAGACTATGTCATTTTAAGGAGAAGAGACAGACAGGATGTGAGAGTGATGGAGGTGATGGGTAGCAGAGTATTGGACTGGTGACAGACTTATCCTCTCCAAGGTAAACATTTGCATTAAACAAAAGTAGCAGCCACAAGGTAAGACTACTACCAGAAAACGTAATGTCAACAGATCACAGTGCTTCTTATGTGAACAGTTTTTTGCTAATTTGGAGGGAAAGTTGAGCCAATAAGCAACTGGAAACAGTGGAACTCTATGAGGTAGGTACTACCTTCAAAGTACTACTGTTAGTAGTGAATATGTACTATTGTTACTAGTTAGGTTTACTCTAAAATTAACTTTGCTATGGTCATAAAGGTAATAAATATGATAAAGGGCATCTTTATAAAGATGCTGCTCACTAAGACTAGAATTCTATGCAAAATGCTATACCTCCTTTGAGTTTATATGAAGACCTATAATTCTTAGCTTACCTCTTTTCATCTTAAATTCAAGGTCAATTGTCTCATTCCTAAAAGCAATGACTTGGACTCAGTGATTTCTAAAAAATCTTTTGCATCAGCTCTAATATCTGATGATTCCTCATGAGAGGATAAAAAGAAGTTTAAGCTCAAATAAAAAAGATTCCTGGTAAAATACATTACAATAACAACAAATGGATTATATTTTGTTACTATTTCCAACAAAAATGATGATTTTCTTAAGAAAGGTTTGTTGCTAATTACAAAATAATATATCTGATGTATTATGGATTCTAAGAAACTATTACAGTATCTCAAAATGCCAATACAAAGAAATCCTCAAAAGTTACTTCATTCCAAAAAGCATAAAAATACCAAAAAGTATAAAAACTGGCATTACCACTAAAAGAGAGAATGTCTACTGCACACACACAAAAAAACCCTTGCTAATTTCCCTTCAGAAAGCCCTTCTTAGAACACCTGCTAAATCCGAGGTGACCTGCCTCTCTAATTAGATGCTAAAAATACTATATATGCTCAAGAATAATAATCTTCAAGTAAGTGAATCCTATAAAAATATAAAAAGTAAAATGGATGACAACCAAGATAAAGCAAGATGCTGACTAACATAATGCCTAGCAGCATAGAAGAAATATTAAACTTCTCAGATAGCACCCAACTTCTTACTCTACTATTTTTTATATCATTCATTTATTCATTGATTCAAAAGCATTTTAAGTGCCCAGCATGTGCAATGTGCTACATTAAGCATTGATGATAAGACAATGTTTAGCCTTGTGTTAAGAGGGCCTTAAGGATGGGGTGGCTAGGGTGGCGCAGTGAATAGAGCACAATGAATAAAGCACCAGTGCTGGAGTCAGGAGGACCTGAGTTCAAATCCTGGTCTCGGCCACTTAACATTTACTAGCCATGTGACCTTGGGCAAGTCACTTAACTCAAATTGCCCTGCCCTCCCCCCTGCCAAAAAAAAAAAAAAAAGAGGGCCTTAAGGCTAAATGAGAGACCTCTTCCAGATGGGTGGCCTAAGAAAGCCTTTAAGGAATAGGCAACTCTTGCCTTCTAGTTTATTAATAAAAAATAATTAACACTGATAATAGTGTTTTAAGGTTTACAAAGCACTTCGTCAAATATTTTGTATGATGGTGTTATTACCATTTTACAGATGGTGAAACTGAGAATGAAGAGTTAAATGACTTGCCCAGATTCACACAGTTAGTAAACATCTGCTGGAGGATTCACACTCAGGTCTTTTTGATTCCAAGTTGAGAATTAATGATCTCTACTTTATTATCAATATTTATACTAACTTCATGCTTTAGAATCATTACTTTATGGGGAAACAATGTTAAGAACACCTATCTGCTCATGATAATCCCAAAGGTGAGGACACCCTAGGATTCTCTACAAGAAGTGCTCTTAAGTGGTCATTCATAAGGCAGGAGACTGCCTGCATTTTGATGTCTCTCTTAAATTGCAGTATATGAATGAAAGTAACAGTCTCCTGTTGCTATGGAGAAAAAAAGATTTACATCCCTGCTCTTTTAATTATACTTTAATGCCTGTCATTTCTCTTACTGGGAGTAAAGCCAGACATGACAGAGAGATGAGATGTTTTAACCAAGCCATAACCTTAAATAACAGAAGCATAATTCCTAGGAATCATGGAAAGCATGTCACAAAGATATAAATGAAAAGCAATAGCACTTCTTAATGTACAAGGAAATATCATTTGAGATAAAGATATCATTTGAAATAAAGAAAGCGTAGTAATGGATGTTTCTTTGAAAAATAAACAGCATTTACTTACATTTTAATGTTTCTCCAGCATATGGTATATGCAATTTAAATCGATCACAACTAGGTCCAGTAGTCAAGGAGGTACAGCTTGAAAAACAAAAACAAAAACAAAAAAATTAGAAAACAATTAACTGAAATGTAATTTATATACAGATGAAAGGTTTATAGAAATGGTTATTTCACTTTCCTCCTTCCAGAGAGATAACTACTGAAATTCAGAGAGAGACAGAGAGATGGGGAGAGAAGGGAATACATATTTTTGTATGTGGGAATTTGTCTTGCTGGAATATGTGTGTGTGCACACACACACATATAGTTATGATGAGGGTTTTCTTTTCCTTTTTTTAAAAGGGGGAAGAAATGTCGGCTGTGGGAAGGAGAGATTATAAATGCAAGTAAATTTAAATATTTAAAGGTATGTTAATAAGGGACACAAAGACTATCTTGAAGAAAAATCTTAATGGCCCTGAAACAGAAAGGTTTACTACTATAGCAAAATAGCTAAAAGTTTTCCAACTAGTAACACCAAGAGGCAAGGGGCAGCTACAGTGTACAGTGAATACAGCACCGACCCTGGAGTCAGGAGGACCTGAGTTCAAATCCAGCCTCAGACACTTAACACACACAAAAACTAGCCCTGTGACTATGGACAAGTCACTTAACCCCAACTGCCCTCCAAAAAGCAAAACAAAAACAAAAACAGAAAAAAAAAACCCACAAAACACCAAGAGCCAAATCTCAACTTTCAGAACTAATATAATTCAAAATAATTTCCATTCTTTGAGATCCAAAAATATACCACAAAAATAAAAGATCACATTTAATGATATATGTGTATATAGACTCTTTATAGTCAGTCATTAAGTGCAAAATGATCTAATTTTGAACTGTTCTATCACACAGCTTCCTTTCTTCCAATGTAAATGCAAAACCTCTCAAATTGGCATATCATAAATTCAACTTTAAAAGAAAGAAAATAAACTAAGCTTCATTTATGTATAAAATGAAACTATCCAATCTATTATCTTAATCATCCAGGGCTCAATTAGGAGTTGTTGTTTTTTTTTTTTAATTCTATTACCTTACAAAAAAGATAACCACAAGTACAGATGTTACTCAAAAGAAGGATCTTTGATGATCATAAATCATAACTGTCAACAGGCTAACAATCACATAATAAACAAATAAAAATGTCACTATAAAGTGAATCAGGGGAGGAGCTGTGTACTTTGGTTTAATGGGAAAGTAGTACTTTTAATTTTTATTAAATAATTGTTATAGTATCCATCACAAATACACAATGAAACTGAAACAGAAGAAGGTAACTTAATGGTGATAGAGGTGGGGAAGAATCACAAAGAAAGACTATAGAATGGGAGTTACCAGGAAAAAGGAGGAAAAGGAACTCTCTAAGGCAGTGGAGAGAAGGGACAAGGTTCAGAGGGAAAAAGCACCCAGGGATTCATCTAGGAAACGCTGACACTGTGGGCTACAAACCAGTAGCCTGCTACAGCTGAGAATCCAAAGGACAGAATAGGGCACCCTCCTGCCCCTAAGCAAAATCCCCTAGGCATTTTTAAAGAAGTAGAAAGAAGCTGCCAAAAGAATTTTTCTATAAGCTTAATATTTGAGATATGACTATAAAGTAATATGATATTTGTCTTTGTAACAAACACATACATCCAAATGACTGTGGAGCCCTTTAATTTAAGATACTTTGGGTGGTAATGCACTTAAGCAACCACTGTTCATACTTAAGTGGATGACAGAAGAGCTACATAGGGTGTTAATCTCAGGTTCACAGTGAATTTAGTGCAAATCATTCCATTTCAAAGGATCCTGGAGTTTGTGTTGGAGAGAATATTAAGAGCTAATCTAAGCCAGTCTCTTCATTTGACAGATGAGAAAACTGAGGTCTAAAGAGGTTCAGTGATTTGCCCAATGTCACAGGCAGCATGTGATTGAATCACAAGATTCAAAAACACACTCTGACTTCAAATGTTTAAAAGCACTCTTTCCACAGCACCAAGCTGTCTCCCAGCTGTGCTTGAGGCACTCTATATTGATCATTACAATCACTTATTCCTCTTTATATTAGATAATTAGTAAACTTACTGGAAAACTTCAAGAATACAGAAGTAGCAGCTTAGCAGCTAACTCTATTATTACAATTAGAGGGAATGGAGAAGAGAACAATCGTTTATTAAGCAAGCACCTATTACATTCTAGACCCTATGCTGACTGACTTACAATTAAGGAGGTGAGTGCTACTGTTATCTCCATTTTACAGTGAAGGAAACTAAGGCAAACAGATGTTAAGTTACTTCCCCAGGGTTGCACAGCTAAAAAGTTTCTGAAGTCACATTTGAACTCAGATCTTCCTGACTATAAGCTCCATATTCTATCCACTATGCAACATAGTTGCCTCCAAATTTATTTGTTTGTTTATTTTGCTTTTTGGGGAGGGGAAGGTAGGGCAAATTTGACAGTTGAGTGGAGAACAGTCTTGAGACAAGGAGATCAATCAGAAAGGTATTGGAATAATCCAGCAATTAGGTGATGAGGACTTGCACTAAGGTAGTAGTAGATGCAGAGGAGAGAAAGGATGTATACAAGTGATCTTTCCAAGGTAAAACTGACAAGACTTGGCAAATGATTCCTTATGGGAGGTAAGGGAGAATAAGGAGTTGAAGATGGCACACAGGTTTGGAAGCCTGGGTGGCTGCCCTTTACGATATTTTTTTAACCTTAAAGAGGGAAGGGTTTGGGGTGGAAAAATAATAAGCAGTTTTGGTCATGCTGAGTTTAAGATGTTTATCAAGTTGGGAGATATCCAAAAGGAAGTTGGAGATACCAGCCTGGAGGTCAGCAAAGAGTTTGGGGCTGGATATGTAGATCTGAGAATCATCAGCATAGAGAAGATCAATGAATCCATGGAAGCTGCTGATATCATCAAGGAAAAAAGTAGAAAGATAAAAGAGCAGAGGGCTCAGAACAAAGCCCTAGGCAATATCTAGGGTAAGTGATAGTAACCCAGATGAACTAGGAAAGGAGACACAGAAGGAAAAGTCAGGTGTTTTTTCATCCACTTATTCATGTCCTCCAGAAGTCTGCCACACAGGAGCCATCTATCATGCTAGAGGAACTGCTCACTTTCTCCTACCACCTCCAGTATATCAATGAAGAACACAGTCTAGCAAGGGTTAGTTATCCCTCATTCTTATCACATAATTAGTCCATCATCATTTAAATGATTATACATTTCTCTGATATCCTTTACTTTGGTTCTTTAGTTTCTGGTTTGTTATATGTTGCAGCCTATTCATATCCACTATGTGCCTCTCCATTGCCCTTTATGTGATAGTGATTTTTAGTTCTTCAAAGATTGCAGAGGCCCATGAATCACAGACATGCACTACCACCAGAATAATACTGGCATTAAAAAGACAAGCCTTTGTTTTTGAGTGTTAGTAGGGAACAGATAGGCTTTTGCAAGCAATATTCCAGAGTAGACCAGATCTTTACCATCAGGCAACTGACTGAGAGATGAAGACTACAGTACAAGACCTCACTATGCTAACTGCTGACTAAAAAAACACTTGAATGCTAAAGTATAGCAAAATGACACTTTTAAATGTTCTAAGATGTTTTCTATCCACATAGCCAATTTAAGATTACTTAAAAGAATTAAAAACAGATATAACTCTGTCCAATAATCCTCTTGTGATAGAAGACTGTTCCCCCAGTCCTGATGTGGACTCAACTAGGTCTTTTCCTAAAAGGTACTGAAATTATTAGAAGTGCTGCATGAAAGGCCTAACTCTTACCAGTTCTCTGGCAATTTAGACTGGAGAATGGAACAGGGGACAAAGGCTGGGCTATTGATGTGGCTTTCTAGTTACCTAACTTCTAACTTGGCCCAGAGATTTGGGATGGCAGACATAGCAAAACTGATACTAGACTCAATCCTTATGGTATCTTTGTTGAATGGTCCTTTCTGAATACCCTTCTCCTACCATGGTAAAGTAAATCTCCTTAACTACTAAATGTTCCACAAATATAATTTTGTTCCATTTTTTAACCTAAGCTGCCAGAGAACTAATCTGAGTCAAGCCTTTCCTAAACAGTTCTGATCATAAATATCAATGAAAGTCAGAGAGAGGGAAGCTTATGTTTGCCAGAGGCCACTGACACTGGTCAAATAAGATACTCCATCTCTCAGCTCCAGGCATTTTCACTGGCTGTCCCCCATACCTGGAATGTTCTCCCTCCCTATCTCTACCTCCAGTCTTCCCTGGCTTCAAGTCTCAGATAAAATTCCACATTCTATAGGAAGCCTTTCCCAATTCCCCTTAATTCTAGTGCCTTTGTTGATTATTTCCTATTTATCACATATATGTATCTTATGTATATATTACATAATTGTGTCTGTCTGGCGTATATGTGTGTGTGTGTGTATATATGTACACATGCATGTATACATATATACCTTCTGCCATATGAATATTGTGTACGTGTATATATACATATATATATTTTTGTTTGCATATTGTACATAGTTGTTTGCATGTTATCTGCACCATTACATGATGAGTTACTCAATGGTAGTTCCTGTTCCTTGATTTTTTTTTTTTTGGTATTCCCAATGCTTAGCACAATCCTTGGCAGATTAATAGGTACTTAATAAATGCTTACCAACTGACTGCCAGGTATTAAATACCACTGACATAGAGTAGGTGTAGTGCAAGCCCCCAAGATGAACTGTCTATGGGGGTAAGGTTCTTTATATGCCACTATGCTGGTTGCACTGAGTAGAGTCAGTTCTGCTAGATTAGATATTTGTTTCAAACAACACGTATTTGTTCCAAGATGATTGATATACTAGGTAATGTTTTGCACAAAATTCATTTTGAGTTTGCTTCTGCTCAATTTCTTTCTTAAGAAACAGTATGGGGGGGCGGAGCCAAGATGGCGGAGTAGCAACAGCTCATCCAAGCCACTCTGCCCCCAGATTCCCCCAAAACTATGTAAAAGGGGACTCTGAACAACTTCTGGAGCCCCAGCTCCCACAGAACGACACAGAGAAGCTAACCTCCCGCTGAGGACAGCCCAGCAGCCCTGCAGGAAGGACCAGCGCAGCACTCTGGGAGCCAGCAGCGTGCAATGCGCAGAGCGCAGGAAGCAGAGCCGATCCAAGCCCAGGTCCGCGTGAGCCGAGGTTTTAGCCCCAGGGCGGCAGGGCCAGCAGCTAGCTGGAGGAACCCCAGAACACCAGCAGCCATGGCGACTCCAGAATTATCAACATAGACATGCCTAGGACAAAGTAAGACGTTAGTGTCCTATGGACTTTGGGACCTGTATTTGCTGGAATGCATCAGCTCCCTCCCCTGGGGGCTAGAAGCCACTGAGGAGACACTCCATTTGGTAGTTTTCAGAGGCAGCTCCAGCTCCCGGCCTGCAAATTTGTAGGGAGATACAGCGATCAGTCTTGGGGGGGGGGGCGGGGTAATCGCTCTTGCTTTAACCTCCCTGGATCTGGATTGCGATCTAGGATGGAAGTCGTGGGTGGGTTTACAGCTTGCCAGAAACGGAAGTTGCCCCCCACACGTTCGGGATGAAAATTCCTCTATCTGGCCTTAAAGCCATAGTGTGGCAACAAGCCCAAAAGTCTAGTAATGAAGTGGCAACATGCCAAGGCAAAAGAAACAGAAAAATGCAACCCTAGACTCCTATTTTGGGGGCATAGAGCGGGAAAAGGACTGTGAGGTCAGAAGTCCTGCTCCAAAAGCCCCAGGGGAAAACATGAGCGGGTTGCAGGCCATAGAGGACCTTGAGAAGGACTTTAAAAATCAAATAAGAGAAGTGGAGGAAAAATTGGAAAGAGAAATGAGAAGGATGCAGGCAAAGTATGAAATGAGGGTCAACAGCCTGACTGAGGAAAACAACACCTTAAAAAATAGACTAGCTCAAATGGCAAAGGAGGCCCAAAAGGGCAATGAGGAGAAGAATGCCTTAAAAAGTCGAATTTGCCAGATGGAAAAAGAATCTCAAAAGTTCACTGAGGAGATTCATTCCTTCAGAGTTAGACTGGAGCAAATGAAAGCTAATGACTTTATGAGAAATCAAGATGCTGCTAAGCAGATCCAAACAAATGAAAGATTAGAAGGCAATGTGAAATATCTCATGGGAAAAACCACTGACCTGGAAAATAGATCCAGGAGAGACAATTTTAAAATTATTGGACTACCTGAAAGCCATGATCAAAGAAAGTACCTAGAAATCACCCTTCAAGAAAAAATTCTCAAGGAAAATTGCCCTGATGTTTTAGATCCAGAGGGCAAAATAGAGGTTGAAAGAATACACAGATCACCTCCTGAAAAAGATCCCAAAAACAAAACTCCCAGGAATATTATAGCCAGGTTCCAGAATCCCCAGATCAAGGAGAAAATACTCCAAGCAGCCAGGAAGAAACAATTTCAATATTGTGGAAACACAATCAGAATAGCCCAGGACCTGGCAGCTTCTACACTGAGGGATCGAAGGGCATGGAAAATGATATTCCAGAGGGCAAAAGAACTGGGAATGAACCCAAGGGTCACCTACCCAGCAAAACTGAGTATTTTGTTTCAGGGGAAAATATGGTCATTCAGTGGAATAGAGGACTTTCAAGCATTCTTGAGGAAAAAACCAGAATTGAATAGAAAATTTGACATCCAGACACAAGAAGCAAGAGATGCCTGAGAAGGTAATCAGGGAAAAGAAATCCAAAGGAACTTTTCAAAGTTGAACTATTTACATTCCTATATGGAAAAACAATAACTGTGAGTGATGATATCTTTCTCACTATGAAAATAATGGAAGAAGGGTGTGTGATCATATGAATACATATGTGAATGTGTGTGTATATGGATAGAGGGCATAGGTTGAATTTGTTGGGAAGGGAGAATACTCAAGGGATGAAATGATGAGGTGAGAGAGGAAAGTGGCAAGAGGAGATGGGGAAAGACAGGGTAGGGTAAACTATCTCATGTAGAAGAAGCAAGGGGAAGTGGTTGCAAGGGAGGGGGAGAATAGGAAGGGAAAAAAGGCAAATCCAAATTCTCATTGAATTTGGTTCAGGGAGAGAATGACATACATACTAAATGGGATATCTCAACCTGCAGCAGAATAGGGGGAAGGGGGATGAGAGGAGGGATGATTGATGGGGGGGCATCCTTGGGGGGAGGGGAGGTTGGAAGTACCCACTATAGAAGAGGGACAGGATCATGTAGGGAATGGACCAGGTGGGGGGTGGGATGAGTGGGAGGGAATTATAAGCAGCCTTGTACAATATATCTACTATGATAATGTTTTGCATAGCTAGACATGTACAACATATACTGAATTACTTATCTCCCCAGAGGGAATGGGTGACAAGGGAGGAAGGAAACGGATCTGAAATTCAAGGTCTTAACATTAAATGTTTCAAATATATATAAATACTATTATTAATACTCTTTTGCTTGTAATTGGGAGATAAGATGTTCAGGCATTGGGACACAAAGATTCACCTTCCTCTAATGGAAAAGTCGAAGGGAGTATGGGAGAAGGTATGGGAGAGAGCAGATTGGAGGAAGCGATATCTTGTGGGACTGCTATTCTGGGAGGTTGGGTAGGGGAATAACGGGGGGGAAATGATTGTAACTCAAAATCTGGCGGAAATGAATGATATAAAACAGAAGTTAATAAAGCATTTGTTTAATAAAAAATAAAAAAATAAGAAAAAAAAAGAAACAGTATGAATGCAGAAAATTGTACCACTTCACAATAATTCACAAGCTGTAATCCTTCTGGTGCCCACTTGCAACACTTCAATCCTCTGTCAAGATAAAGTACCATATATACTATATATATTCTAGCGCAGTAGGAAAAGCAGGCAGAGAAGAACTAGTCCACTCTATCACCACCACCATACCTCTTCTGTCATGGCCCAGTTTTGGTCTGCTCAACTTGCTCTAGACTTTGCAAGGATAAAGAAAGGGGGATGTTGGAGGGAACCACTGAGCAGCAACCCAAGACTACAGATGTTGCCACTGTTTACTATGGTATATATGTATTTCTTAACTTTTTAACATATATAAAACTGTACTACCATTTTATTAGATTCCTATCTTTTTTTTTAATGAGGCACAGATGAAGTTTTTAAACACCGTGCCCTAAGTCTGTTTTTCCCATGATCCCTGTGGTTTTTATTGCTCAATTTTGTATAGGATGGTGCTTTTTGGAAAGCACATATCAAGTTATAGCAGCACTGACTATATTAAACACTATAGAATCTCCTGGAAAAAATCTATTATCACTCAACTGAGTTCATCATCATCATCATCATCCACATGAAAACAAAGGAGATGAAGAATGTCTATTGTCCAGATTATGCTGAGCCATCTGTGTGTGTGTGTATATATATATATGTATAGGTATCTTGGACAGACAGTACAAATGGACAAACAATTGGGTCCAGAATTAAGACAGGAAGAAAAAAGTGCTCTGGATTGCCTTTGGGAAATTGACAATCTTCTTTAATGATTGTACTTTTTTTATATTCAACGTTTCCCTTTCAAAAAGACATTAATAAATTTGCTACAGACCCTCCAGTATCCAATAGGGGCATGATCAATGAAACCCTAAAGTATTTTTTTTACTATATATGTTTTTGCTGCTCTTCACTGACATACACATACATTCTTCTATAAATAGGTTTATATCTTAGTATTTTTCAAGTATCTTCTTTATGTACTATATCTGTTACAGTAGGACTTAACTTTTTTAAGCTCAATTAGTTTACCAATCATCCAACAAACATTTATGTCATTAATGTCACCAAGGTCATTAATCCATTTACTATTCAGCAGAGAAGAGAGTTACAGCAGGAAACAGGATAAACACACTAGAGAAAAAGGGAATTAGGAATGAGTTTATCTGGTAGGATGGAAACCCTTAGTGGACAAAATATATATTTTCATCTCTATTTCTCACTCCCATTGCCTGGAAGATAGATCTCCAAACATCTTTGGAAAAAGCATCTTACAGTAAAGTAAACCTAACACTATACTGTTTCTTATCTTCCAGCACACGGATATAAGTCCAGTTCCCCAAAATCACTGGGAAGAGGCAAAAATGTCTAGAAGATAGAGTAGGAACAAGGTCTGAGCTTCCTCTTAAAAAGTTTGGAGAGAAATTATATAGAGATCTAGTTAGTACTACCAAAGTATTCTTCACCAACTGCAATCCTTTGACCTGACCGTTTTCTACTATGACACCATCCCCAAATACATATATTCCTTACTCACCTCTGGGTAATGACTTCCATCCCTTCTTGGGCCATATTCTCCCAGCCTCACCTTCAACTAACAATGGAGCCATTTGCTGCTGCAGCTGCTACATTTCATCTATATGGTGCTTAACTTAGATCTACTTAAACTTTTTCCATTCCTGACCCCTTCAGCCTTTCTTATGAGAGTGTTTTACATATATTATCTCATTATACCCTCACAACTCTGTGAAACAGGTACTATTAGAATTCCTATTTTTGAGATGATAAAAGTGAAGTTGAGAGAGCATAAGTGACTTGCCCAAAGTCACGGAGGTAGTGTCTGGGGCAAGATCTGAATTCAAGTGTTCCTGGCTCCAAGTTATGCCTCCTACCTACCTCTCTCATTTGGGGGGAAATTAAAAGTATATATAAGGTATTATCTAGAGAAAGGGCAAAAGCAGAGTAAAATCATCAATATTTTTTAAATGTATTGATGCAATCTGTCTTCTAATCACAGTCATTTCTAGGAAGGCCTCCTTTCTGACTACCCACAAAAATGAACCCCCTAGTGTGAGGTTCCCACAAAGGTAGAAAATTAAGTAAAAACCTCCAACACTATAATTGCATCTGATAAGGTAACAATTCTCTGCTGGCAGACCCCCATCCCTGCTATAAGGAGAGAAATGTTTCATTATCTGTTCTTGAAGGTCTTCATTTCTGTTTTCCATTACTCATAGTTCAACTTCCTACTGTTGATCTTTTCATTTACATTATTGTAGTCACTGTGTATATTTTGTCTCTTGGTTCTCTTCCTCACTTAAGTATTTTTCCCTCCTCTATGCTGTATTAGATTGTGAGAATCAAAAAAGAGGAGGAGACTCAGAATACTATATCATGTCAATTATCCAAGGACAAGAAGAGATAAGAAAAAACAATTCGGTGCGTCCTACTTTGGATGACCCTAGTATACAGCATGCTCTTGGCATCACACCAGTGCTGATTACGACACTACAGAAAGAACACTTCACAGAATGAATTGCAAGTTACATACTCTAGTAAGCATGGAGAGATTGTTTACAGTACTCATCTCCACTTCTGGTAGTGACTAGCATTAGACGTCTTTCTAATACTCCCATAAAAGCTAAAAAAGATGATCACATGCATGGGATTATGAAGAATCGGGCTAATTAACACTGAAGGAAGAAACATGATTTCCTTAAAACTGCATTTCATAATAAAACTAAGTCATATTCCCAAAGGTTATCTTTATAAATCTCTATACCAAAAACTTAGAAAACCAACATCCCAACTAAAACTTTGTTCATAAGTAAAACATTTCTTATTTACATATATCATAGATTCTTAATCATTTGAGTCAAAGAAAAAAAGGATTTTTATTACAATTAATGCTACACTACCACAAAAGAAAGTAATTAATATTCTGAGCAAACCTAGACTGTAAATTTTAAAGTTACATATTGTTCTACAAAGACAATAAATCTTCATACAAAATGAAACTACAGTCTACCAATTCTGGTTCACAACATTTTTATGGTAATATAGGGTAGAACTGAATTAATTGGGAAAGTTCTCAAACCTTTTCTTCAGAAATATTATTTACATCAACAAAAACCATTTTCTACCACATTAATCACTGAATTAAAATGTTTTTAAAAAACTGAAAGTCTATCAGTAAGTTAACATTTATTAATGCCCTACTAAATGCCAGGCACTGTGTTAAACAATAGAGATACAAAAAAAGGCAAAAAAAAAAAAACCTGTCCCTGTTTTCAAGGAGCTACAGAACAATGGGGGGAGAGGGAGTGGTGGCAAGAAAACATGTAAATAACTATGTATGAACTATATACATATATATTATATGTAGTATTAATATATGTGTATATAAATGTCTACACACAGCATAAATTCGGGGTAATATCAGAGGGAAAGAAAATTAAAGAGGGCTGGGAAAGTTTGCCGCAGAAGGTGGGACTTTAGCTGAAATCAGGGAAGCTAGGAGGCAGAGATGAGGAGAAAGAGTATTTCAGATATAGAAGACCACCACTGAAAATGCTCAGTGGGGAGATGGAGTGTCACGTATAAGAAACAACAACTCCAGAGTCACAGTCAGTGTCAGAGTACACAAAGTAGAACAGCATAGTAGAGAAGGAGGTTTATATGAGAGTTGTTACAAAGGTAGAAATAACAGCACTGCTGGAATTGGTGGGGTGAGAGGGAAAAGATTAAAGAGAATATGGCAGGCTGTGTGCCTGATTGACTGAGAGGATGATAATATAATGGTACCCCTGAAAGTAAGAGAAGCTAGGAAAAGGGGGAAAGGAATAAAAAAACTGTGTTAAAAAGAAAATTTGCAAGCTATAAATGACCACATGAAAACATGCTTCAAGTCAATAATAGTAAGGAAAATGCAGTAAAATATCACTCTAAGCAAACTGTCAAAGATGAAAAAATCGGCAACAGTTGACAAGGGAATAGCTGTGGGAAGACAGGCACACTGATACACTTCACATGAAACTAGAAAATGGTACAACTATTCTAGGTATGAATTTGGAATTTTGCAAGCGACTCAAGTGCCTCTGACTCAGCAAACAAAAGTAACGATACTGGGCACATGCCCCAAGAAAATTAGAGACAAAAACAAAGATCTAACATATACCAAAATATTCACAGTAAAATTTTTGGTGGTACCAAAGAACTAAACCAAAGTGGGTGCTCAACTGAAGAATGATGGAATGATGATGTGTGAACATAATAGGATAATAATTTGAAGTAAGAAATGAATAAACTTGCAAGAATTCAAAAATGTGAATTTGTATTGATTGTTGCAAAATAAAATAAGCACAATCAAGAAAACAATATGATATAATGACTACAGCAATGTAAAAAAAAAAAAAAGATTGTCAAAAGTATGTTTTTAACTCAGTACTAATAAAACCGATTAAGCACTTGAGGAAAGAAATACTAAAAATACCTCATGGAAGAGAAATAGGAAATTACTAGGACAGAATAAGATAAATATTCTCAGACAAGGTTTCTGTAACAGGTATTTTTACTTATGGCTTTTGTTTTTAACAAGGGTAGGTTTGATTTTGGAGGAACTAGTGGGAAACAACTCTGAAATAAAAACAAAAGTTATTCATAAAACTTATTTTTTAAGCAAAATGTTTTGGGGTTTTCTCTAAAAAGCCCCAAAATATTTTGGAGTTTTCGCTTTTATTTCTTTTAAACTTCACTAGTATTACTCATTTCAACAAAGGCATAACTGTTAAACAAGACAAGAGAACATCTAGCCAATGACTACTAAGAATGAGTTTTACTGCAATGAAAACTGACACATTCCACTGACAGCAATATGTCTATATCAACTCCAAGGTCAAAGAAGACTTAATTCGTCCTCAGTAACAAGTTTGTCAGTGACAACAGTTTATAAGTTTCAAGGCCCTGTCACTGACAGAGAAGAACAAGTTTCATCATTATCAGTGACATACTTGTATCAAGACAGCAATTCAAAGAAGCAAAAGAATGTTTCTTGGGCAACTTTTTGTCATCACAGATCCGGACTTTGATTATTAACACACATTTTCACTTGTTGATGACATAAAAGAAATTCCAGGAAGTGGGAAATTTCTGGAGCAAAATTGATAAAAGATATGCAAATTTTTGACTAAAGCAGATTTCCTGTAATAAAACTATGAAATTAATAGAATTATGGATTAGATAGAAAATCCACAAAGTTTATCTAATCATGGGGTTCTTAACCTAGGGTCTGAGAAATTTCTTTTTAAAATATTTTGATAATTGTATTTTGATATAATCATTTTCCTTTGTAATTCTATATTTTCCCTTATTTTGTTTATTTAAAGACATTATTCTGAGAAAGGATTCACCCTACACAAGGGACCAATTGCATATAAAAGATTAATTAATTACCCCTGATCTAGTCCAACATTGAAATTTTATAAATAAGTAAACTGACTTCCAGAAAGGGAAAGTAAATTGTTGAACTTCAAAGAGCAAGCTAACAGCAAAACCATAAAAGAACTCCAGCCTTCTCATGTAGTGCGCTACCAGGCCTGGAGGCTGGAAGACATTGGTTCAAATACAACCTCAAACCATCTGTGTGGCTCTGAGCAAGTCACTTAACCCCACTTGCCTCAGTTTCCTCATCTGTAAAATGAGCTGGAAAAGAAAATGGTAAACCACTGCAGTATTTCTGCCAAGAAAACCCCAAATGGGGGTCACAAAAAGTTGGACACAAATGAAAAATGACAAGAACAAATTTGTTTCACAGACAGTGAAGAGTTGGCCAGATGAAGGCAAAATGGGAGAGCAGAGAGGCAAGCACAAAAGGAGAATTGAGAGAAGTGGTGAAACTAAGGTAATGTATAAATAAAAATTGTCAACAAAAAGTTGGATTACACTTTCTGTTTTCTAAGAGTACTCACTGTAGGAGGAAAACTATTACCATTACCAATTACAATTACCTTTTTTCAAAAGTCTGAGAATCTCTAAACCATTTTCATTACAAAAATGTAACAATTTTTTTGTTTATTTAATACAACAGTCATGATGAGGTCCCTGGGCTCAACAAAATGCCTGCTTTAATACACAAAAAGAAGTATGTGTGCAATGACCTAGCTCACTGTCAAAAGGAAGCAATATGACTAAGAGATTCTCATCATGGAAAAAATATATCATTTTTGTGATAATCACCTGAATTTCAAGCAGTTTATTTAGAAAAGGAGTTCTGAATCTTTTTTGGTGCCTATACAATCTGGCTTTCAGTACATTTCTGTACCCCTTATTCAATATGAAAGAAAATAAATTCTAGAGTTCACCATGCATATGCACATAAAATTAAGATAGGATTAATTTTTCATAATGAAAACTTTATTTGGTATGTGATATTTTTAATATCATAAGGTTGTTATATGTTTATTAGAATACAGTCAAATATATTAGTGGAACTCTTGATTCTATTTCTTATCAATGAAGTTTTAATCTAGGTATTCTTTTTGAAAGGGGACACCCATACATCATATAAAGCTTCTAATTTCTTTCTTCCTTTGAATTTAACTGAGGACAGGAAAGAAAATCCTAATTCACAGAGATAAGTTGTAATAAATAGAATTAAAGTCTTATGAGCACATTTAATAAAAATGAGATAGGTTTCTCTGAGGATAATCCAAAAATTCTGTAATTTCACTGATTAGAAATCAATCAGGAGTTCCTACTTATCATAGAGATAAATGAGTAGGTCTTTCATTGTCACTGATTTTTTCTAGCTCACCATTTAATGGTTTTCATATCTAAGTCTCTTTCATTTGATTTTGGTCAGTAGGAATTATTCCTTCAACTATCTCTTTCAAATTTTCTATATACATGCACTATAACATTATGCTTCCTCCTTTTCTCACTATACCCCAAACCTCTTCATTGTTCTCTCCCTAAGCCACAAATTTTTCACTAGTATTTGTACTTTTTAGAATATTTTATCTGTTAATGCATTTATTTACTATAACATAATTACAATAATTTAGTTATTAGGAAAGGTAATAAAGGATAAGATAATGATGTGATTAAGTCAAATAGTGCCTATATCACCTTGACAAGTTTTACATACCCAAGGATGAGAATCTCTCATCTACTGTAAACTAATTTCTTCACTACCAGTTTCCATTAGGCATCTATTCAGAGGTGTCACAAAATATTAGGTAAGGCATAAGACTCGGGAATTTGCAGATCCTGGCTTCAAATCCTGCCTCAGACACTTACTAAATATGTGACCTTCAGCAAATCACTTAACTTCTTTATACCTCAGTTTATTCATTCATAAAACAAGGGAGTTAGATTTGAAGATCCCCAAAAGCCCATTCCAGCTTCAAATAAATGATGCTATGATACTGTGATCTTCCTCACTTCCCACCCCATTAGGATCACCCTGAGGCAAGGGAAGTTGGTCATTAACTCTTTCCTGCATGACCCTGGGCAAGTCACTTAACCACTGTCTGCCTCAGTTTTCTCAACTGTAAAATGAGAGTAATAACAGCACCTACCACACAGGGTTGTTGTAAGGATCAAAAGAAATATCTGTAAAGCACTTTGCCTCATGCCTAGCATATAGTAAGTGCTTAATAAATATTTATTCCCTTCCTCCTCCCCCATGCCCTTTCATTGGGAAAGGCAATAAAACTTGAAAAGTCACCAGTCAAACTTAGCTCCATGTAGTCTCCTCAACCAACTTCCACACTGACATTGTGGTTCTGTCATATGGTATATCATGTGTGGCTTAACGTGTGCCAATAAAACTGCTTTAATTCAGGCCATATTCAGTAGGTTCTTGAGAAAATGCTATCAATATGTTGAAAGCAAGCAACCTAGAAAAGGTTTGCTACTTCTCATTCCCCAATGACTGAAAAGGAAACCAGAGAGATGAAAAACTATGTAAATTCTAAATTTTTGTATATAAAAAAGATCAAAATCCTATGAAATCTTAAAGCAATAGAACAGATAATCCGCACAAATTATAACTTACTCATTTAAAAACAAAAAGGCTTGGAGTGAACCAGAAGAGAAAAATAACATTTCAAGCAGTTTCTTTACACTGAGGAAGGTTGAAATTAAACACCAAGGACAGCAAAAAAAAAAAAAAATAGTGTGTGTTCGAGAAAATACATTTAATGTATTCCTTTTCTATATAATAAATGATGGATAGATGATAAGGGAAGGAAGGAAAAAGAAATATTCCCTAAATAATTAAAAAAATTTGAAAATGAAGTATGTCTAGGTTATCATTCTGGAGATTAAAGAAGATACCTCTTGGTACATTGTGGATAACTAGTCCTAAGAGAATCAAATACAAAGAGCATAAAAGTCCCAGTCCTTCAACTGTTTTGTTTCATCTAGTTGAACCTTCTCATTTTTCAGATGAGGATATAATAGGTCTAAAGATGTTAAATCAACTGCATAAGGTCATACAAGAGTAAATGTGAGAATTTTCTCTTTAAAAATGTCAGAATTTTCTCTTTAAAAAAAATTTTTATTGATATATTTTACTTTTATATGACCTAGACATTCCCCTTGTTTATTTGTTTGCCCCCTCCCATAAAGCCATCTCTTTGAGAATATTTTAAAAGAAAAAGAGGAAGAGGCAAATTAGAAGCAATCTAGCTGAACTCACAAAATTTCCCTCCAAACAACATTAAAATAATGCCTCAAATCAAATTTTGGAGGAACAGAGTCAACAAAAAGTCAACATGAGATATTTTTCCAGCCTAAGAAAATTTAAATAGTCAGAAGGCAGACCTGGAGTGGAGGTCTGTCCTAAGTCCACACATATGGCAGCTGCAACAGCAGTCCAAGCAAGTAAGAACTTTGGGAAGTCTCAGCCCAGAGATGGCAAGGGGGTCAGACAACTGGCCAGAAAGAGATTATAGGGGACTCTCTGGGAGTACGGGGTACTGCTGGCACTGACTATCAACTCTATTGTCCATATGCAGGGACCGGGAGTCAGTAACACGGGAGCAGGGGCCCTGGTCACAGATACAAGGCAAAGAGGAACACTAGCACTTATGGCTACAGGAAACGAGGGACCCTTCCTGGGTAAATATCAGAATGCAGACCAGGAGAGCAGTGACCACACCTCTCTCTACATCATATCACTTTGGAAGCACCAAAAACCTACAGACCTCCAACTAGCTCCAGATCACTAGCACAAAAAAGCCTGAAGCTTGAGACAGTTCAAAGTCTGGAAATAGGCTGGGAAAACAAGCAAACAACAAAAAAGGAATTCGACCATAAAAAGCTACTACAGTGGCAGGGAAAAGAAAGACATAAACTCAGAAGGAGATGACAACGTGAAACAGCTACAAATAAAGCCTCAAAGAAAAAATGCTAATTGGACCCAAATCCATCAAGAATTCCTGGAAGAGCTAAGAAGACAAGAGTGAAAGAGGAAGGAAAAAAATGGGAAAAGAAATGAGAATGTTGCAAAAAAATTATGAAAAAAGAATTAACAGCCTGACAAAAGTGACCCCAAAAGTAGTGAAGAAAATAACACTTTAAAAAAACAGAACTGGTGGGGCAGCTAGGTGGCACAGTAAATAGAGCACCAGCCCTGGAGTCCAGAGGACCCGAGTTCAAATCCAGCCTTAGACACTTAACACAGAAACTAGTCATGTGACCTTGGGCAAGTCACTTAACCCCAATTGCCCTCCAAAAAGGAAAAAAAAACAGAACTGGTCTAACAGAAAAAGAGGCACAAAAGCTCACACTGAAGAAAATAATTCCTTAAATATTAGAATTGGGCAAGTGGAAGCTAATGACAGCAAGAAAATATAAAACACCTCCTTTAAAAAACTGACCTGGGGGCAGCTAGCTGTGTGACCTTGGGCAAGCCACTTAACCCCAACTGCCTTGCCTTAGCCCCTCCCAAAAAAAGACCTGAAAAATCAAAGAAAAATAAATTAAAAATCACTAGACTACCTAAAAGTTGTTACCAAAAAAGGACCTAGACATCATATTTCAAAAATTCATCAGGGAAAATTGTTCCAATATTTTACATCCAGAGGATGAAGTAGAAATTGAAAGAACCCACCCATCACCTCCTGAAAGAAATCCCAAAGTAAAAACTCCCAGGACTCTCAAGCAACTAAAAAGAAACAATTCAAATACTGGAGAGCCACAGGTGTAGAATCTGTCTATGGTCAGGATCATATAAGATTTAGCAGCATGTAAGTTTAAGGAGTGGAGAGCCTAATATTTGATATTCTGGAAAACAAAAGAGAACAACCAAGAATGAACTACCCAGCAAAACTAAGTTCAGAGAATAAAATGGATATTTAATGAAATAAAGAACTTTCAACCATTCTTGATAAAAGGACCAGAGCTAAGAAGAAAACCTGCTATTCAAACACAAGACTTGAGGGAAGCATAAAAATGTAAATATGAAAGAATAATCATAAGAATATCAATAGAGTTCAACTGTTTACATTCCTATATGAGAAGATAATACATGTAACTCCTAAGAACTTTATCATTATTAGGGCAGCAAAAAGGAGTTTACATAGGGGCAGCTAGGTGACACAGTGAGGAAGAACGCCAGCCCCAGAGTCAAGAGGACCCGGGATCAGTTCCAGCTTCAGAAAATTAGCACCCACACATAAATAAATTACTAGCCATGTAACCTTGAGCAAGTTACTTAACCCCAATTGCTTTTAAAAAATAAAAAAATAAAAAGGAGTTTACATAGACAGAGCACAGGGCACAAATGTGAGTAAATTGTTAAATAGTCAAAATTTAAAAAGAAAAGAATGCTAAAAATAAGTAATAAATGTAAAAATGCACAAAAAAAGATGAAGAGAAATTAGCAAAACCAAATAACATATTTTTTAAATCTGACATTTTATGCAAACTTAAATACCCATGATCCCTACCTGTGCATAGGAAGATACTGTGGAATGATGGTATTTTCTCATATAACTTCTAAATTTGTTCTTTAAAATTTCACAGCATTTAATTTTGATTGTTCTGTGGCTATTCTTTCCAATTATATTGTTGTAATCACTATGTATATTGCTTTCAGAGTCAGAATTTTCAAATCCAGGTCTTCTGATTCCTGAGCCAGAAAGTCTCTAGCCATCTAAAATGAAATTTTTATCTTCATTCTTTTCTGGGTAAAAAAGACAATATAAATGCCTTTTACACTAAACAAACCATTAAATACCAAGCATTGAGATTCCAGTTCTCTTTTTACCTTTATGCAGAAGATATTATCTTTTTCTTGTAATCATACAATCCTCTCCTCTAAAATAGCTTCCTTTATAACAAAATATCTATCTGAATTCATCCTCAATTATTAATAAACTCTGACCCCTTCTCCCTCTCCCCATCCCAGTGATTATAAAGCCCTGGCTGTCATTTAGCCCATTCTCCATTCCTTATGATCCTCTACGTTATTTCCATGGTCCTCAATCAAACTTCCTCAATGTGCCATCCTAAAGATATCTACTGTGCTCTCTGGAATTCCTGTTCCACAGCTAAAAAACTTGCTTTCATTTTAAACCTTTTCCTTTCTCACTGCTTCAATTTTTCTGCACTCTCTCCTCTGAGGTTCATTGAATCCATATATACCACCCAATAAAATTCTGGTAGTTTTTGTCTACTGACCTCCAAGACACACCCCTTCTTACCTCAAGGATTTCAGTGCTTGGCTCAAAGTTTTTCTCTCCTTTCCAACTCTAAAACTCATATTAAGAAACTCTAAGATACATGGGTATTCAAGTAATTCAAATATCCTAATATTCCAGTTCCTCAACTTACTCATTTACCATGACTTACTCTTCTACCCCATCTCAGCTACACACAACTTTGAAACTGTTATCAGTACCAAGTGCTTCACGTCCAGGACCAAGAACTCAGAAATTCCTTTATCTGATCACAATCTATTGTCATTCCACCTCTCTTTCTGCCTTAAAACTCCTAACTTCATTTTTCATTATCCATTCCTTCTACTCCTCAAATCTTTCCCAGGTCATCACCCCCTGCACTAGCTATACTCTCTTCCCTTCCTTATCTTGACTCATTGGTAAACCAGCTCAATTCTACAATATCCTCGTCCCTTGAATACCATTACCCCTTATCCTATCACTCATCTTGCCTGCCAAGCTTCAACTTCCAATTTCTCCCATCATCTACTGCCTTTGCTCCTGCCTACATGGTGTTAAAAGAAAATGAAGAAAATCATGAAATCATGCCAACTGGGTTCACTATGAATTTATGCCATTTAACCTCAAATGGGCCCTCAATGCAGCAAGGAAACCCTTTCAGAAGTTCCTAGTCTTTGCTATTCCACTCACCACAGTGGCTTTTCCAAACCTTTTTATCCCTCCTCAAAAGTCCTATAGCTCCTTTTTCCCTTATCTTTTCAGCTGAAAACTTTGCCCTATATTTCACTAGGAAAAAAAAAAACCTGAGGTACTTTACTTGAAAGTGAATGCCTCATCCTATACAACTGAGATGCTTTCTACCACTATCTCTTCCTTCATCCCTGTCTCACATAAGAGGTAGCCATTCTCATTGCCAAAGAAAACCCCCTACATGCACAAGTGATCCCTTTTCATCCTTTCTTCTCTAACAGATTGCCCCCTCTATTATCCCTACTTTTTCACTAACCTTCAATATCTATTGGTTGCTTACTCAAAAATTTTGATATAATCCGTCCATCTCCATTAACTACTGCCCTATATCTCTCCTCACTTTCCTGGCTACACATACCTTGAGAAGAAAACTAACTACAATCGATATATACACTTTCTGTCCTTTCACTCTCTTCTTAAGTCTACAATCCAACTTCTGACCTCATCGTTAAAAAACAAAACTGTTCTCTCCAAAGCTACCAAAGATCTCTTAATTGGCCCAATGGCAAAAGACAGAGAAGTTCCATTTGAAGTTACTGTAAACATTATAAAACATCTGGGAATCTACCTGCCAAAATAAACCCAGGAACTATATGAACACAATCACAAAACACTTTTCACACAAATAAAGTCAGATCGAAATAATTGGGAAAATGTCAGTTGCCCATGGGTAAGCTGAGTTAATATAATAAAAATTACAATTCCAGCTAAATTTATTTATTCAGTGCCATACCAATCAAACTGCCAAAAATTATTTTATAGAGCTAGGAAAAACAATAACAAAATTCATCTGGAAGAACAAAAGATCCAGAATATCAAGGGAATTAATGAAAAGAAATGCAAGAGAAGGTGGCCTGGCTATACCAGATCTTAAATTGTACTATAAAACAATCATCAAAACTACTTGGTACTGGCTAAGAAATAGAGTGGTAGATCAGTGGAATAGATTAGGGACATAAGACAACAGTCAATGCCTATAGTAATCTACTATTTGATAAATCTAAAGACTCCAGCTTCTGGGATAAGAACTCACTATTCAATAAAAACTGCTGGGAAAACTGGAAAATAGTATGGCAGAAACTAGGCATAGACCAACATCTTATAACCTATTCCAAGATAAAGTCAAAATGGGTACATTATTTAGATATAAAGACTGATACTATAAGCAAACTAGGAAAGCAAGGAACAATTTACCTGTCAGATCTATGGAGAAGAGAAGAATTTAGGACCAAACAAGAGCAAGAGATTATGAAATGCAAAATAGATGGTTTTGATTACATTAAATTGAAAAGCTTTTGCATGAACAAAATCAATGCAACCAACATTATAAGGGAAGCAGAAAGCTGGGAAAGAACTTTTACAGTCAGTGTTTCTGAGAAAGGTCTCATTTCTCAAATATATAAAGAACTGAGTCAAATTTATAACAATGTAAGTCATTTCTCAACTGCTAAATGGTCAGAGGTTATGAACAAGCAGTTTTCAGAGGAAGAAATTAAAGCACTGTCACATGAAAAAATGCTCTAAATCACTATTGACTAGAGAAATACAAATCAAAATGATCTGAAGTACTACATCAGAACTATCAGACTGGCTAACATGACAAAACAGGAAGATGATAAATATTTGAAAAGATGTGGAAAAATTGGAACATTAATGCCTTGTTGATGGAGTTGTGAACTAATCCAAACATTCTGGAAAGCAATTTGGAACTATGCCCAAAGGGCTATAAAACTATGAATACCCTTTAACCCAGCAATACCACTTCTACGTCTGTATCCCAGAGAGATCATAAAAATGGGAAAAGGACCTATATGTATAATAGATACTTCTGTGGTGGCCAAGAATTGGAAATTGAGGGGATGCCCATCAATTGAGGAATAGATGAACAAGTTGTGGTACATGAATACGATGGAATACTATTGTTGTGCTATAAGAAATGATGAGCATGCAGACTTCTGAAAAATCTAGAAAGACTTATATGAATTGATGTTAAGTGAAATGAGCAGAACCAAGAGAAGACTGTACACAGTAACAGCCATATTATATGATGACTGACCTTGATAGACTTAACTCTTCTCAGGAATACAATGACCTGAGACAACTCCAAAGACTCATGATGGAAAATGATATCAACATCCAGAGAAAGAACTTGGGATTCTGAAGGCAAATGGAAGCATACTATTTGCTCTCCTTTTCTTCTGTTGTTTTGTTTGGTTTCTTCTTTCTCATGGCTCTTCCCATTAGTTCTAATTCTTCTTTACATCATGACTAATGTGAAAATGTTTAATATGAATTTATAAGTAGAGCCTATATCAGATTGCATACCATCTTGGGGAGAAGGAGAGGATGGGACAAGAAAATGTAAAATTCAAAATCTTATGGAAGTGAATGTTGAAAACTAAAAATAAATTATCTATTTTAAAAAAAAAAATAAAATAAAATGCTAAAAAATTGCCAAATCTAATGGCCTTTTCTCAATCATCTCACTTGACCTCTCTGGAGCTACCCTCTTGTGTCAATCACCCTCTTGATACTCTCTTCTATATTTTCATTAAACTGTTCTATCCCAGTTCTCTTACCTGTCTGACCTCTTCAATTTCTCCTTTGTTGGAAGTACATCCAGGTCATGCTGACTGGTATCTGGTTTCCCTTCTCTCTATATATACTCTTTCATTTAGTCATCTTCTCTATTCTCATGGATTCAATAATCAGCTCTATGCTGATGATTCTTAGATCTATTTATTAACTTCTCCCTTGATCTCTAGCCTGGCATCTCCAACTGCCTGTTGAACATCTCAAATTGGATGTCCCATCATCTTAAACTCAACATATCCAAAACTGAACTCATTCTCTTTCCCTTCCCCCCCCAAAAAACAACTTCCCCTATTCCAAGTTGCCCTATGATTTTTGAGGCCCCACCATGCTCCCAGTCACCACGGATCACATCCTAGATATTATTCTCAATTTCTCACTATCTCTTACCTCCCATATCAACTCAACTGTCAACCACTGTCTCTTCTATCTTCTAACATCTCTCAAATATGTATCCTTTTCTCTTCTAACACTGCCACCTCCCTAGTGCAGGCCCCTATCACCTCATGCTGAGATTTTTCCAACACTCTTCTGGCTGGTTCTGCTCGCCTCTCTAGTCCATCCCCTACTCAGCTATCAAATGGATCTTCCTAAAGCACAGGTCTGATCACCTTCCTATCCAATAAACTCCAGGAGCTCCCTATTATTTACATGATAAAATATAAAATCCACTATTTAGAATTCAAAGGCTTTATAACTTGACCATTTCATACCTTTCTTGTTATTATTATGGCTTAATCCTTCCCCCACCCCATGCTCTTCAACTAACCATCTTGCTATTCCTTACACAAATAATATATTCCATCTCCTGACTCTATACATTTTTACTAGCAGCACCTCATGCCTGAAATTCTCTCTCTTTACCTCTACCTACTCTTGGTTTTCCTAGGTAAAATCCTGTCTTCTATTAAAAATGTTTCTGACCCCAGTTTTTGGGATAAGAATGCACTATTTGACAAAAACTGCTGGGAAAAATGTAATACACTATGCCAGAAACTGGGCATAGACCATTATCTAACACCATATACCAAAATCAAGTCTAAATAGGTGCATGATCAAGGTATAAAGGATGATACTGTAAGCAATCTAGGAAAGCAAGGAGTAGTTCACCTGTCAGATTTGTGGAGAAGGAAAGACTTTAGGACCAAACGAGAATTAGAGAGCATTATAAAATGCAAAATGGATAATTTTGATTATATTAAATTGAAAAGCTTCTGTACAAACAAAGCCAGTGTAACCAAGATCAAGAGGGAGATGGGAAATTGGGAAAGAATTTTTACAACCTATGTCTCTGATAAAGGACTCATTTCTAAAATATACAGAGAACTGAGTCAAATGTATAAGAATACAAGTCATTCCCCAACTGATAAATGGTCAAAGGATATGAACAGGCAGTTTTCAGAGAAAGAAATTAAAGATATCTATAAGCATATGAAGAAATGCTCTAAATCACTACTGATTAGAGAAATGCAAACCAAAACAACTCTGAGGTACCACATCTCTCCAGTCAGATTGGCTAAGATGACAAAACAGGAAAATGGCAAATGCTGGAGAGGATGTGGGCAAATTGGAACACTAATGCAGTGCTGGTGGAGTTGTGAATTTATCCAACCATTCTGGAGAGCAATCTGGAATTATACCCAAAGGGCTATAAATAATTTCATACCCTTTGACCCAGCAATACCACTTCTAGGGTTATATCCCACAGAGATCATAAAAGTGGGAAGAAGACCCATATGTACAAAAATATTTATAGCAGCTCTTTTTGTGGTTGCAAAGAATTGGAAATTAAGGGGGTGCCCATCAATTGGGGAATGGCTAAACAAGTTGTGGTATATGCATGTAATGGAATATTATTGTGCTATAAGAAACAAGGAGCAGATAGACTTCATATTTACCTGGAGAGGCTTATATGAACTGATGCTGAATGAGAAGAGTAGGACCAGGAGAAATTTGTATACAATCACAGACACAACATATGTGTGATGATCAACTATGACAGACTGGACTCTTCTCATCAATGCAGTGATATAAGTCAATCCCAAAAGACTCATGATGGAGAGAGATGCCTACATCCAGAGAAAGAACTAGAAAGAACTGAGTTTGAATCCTGACTGAAGCAAACTACTTGATCTTTTTCTTTTCATTGTTTGGTTTTATTTCCTCTTTACCATTTTTCATTCCATCTAGTACAATCGGCCTTTGTAACCTGACCAATGTCTAATGTGAAAGTATTTGCAGATCCTATACTGGATTATATGCCATCATGGGGAGTGGGGGGAGGGAGGGAGGGAAGGAAAATTTGAAACACAAGGAACTATGGAATTGAATCCCGTAAACTAAAAATAAACAAATTAATAAAAAAAAATTAAATTAAAAAAATTGTTTCTGATCCGGGGTGGCTAGGTGGCTCAGTGAACAGAATACCGCCCCTGGAGTCAGGAGGACCTGAGTTCAAATTTAGCCTCAGACACTTGACACACTTATTAGCTGTGTGACTTTGGGCAAGTCATTTAACCCCAATTGCCCTCCAAAAAGCAAAAAAAAAATTTTCTCATCCTTCTCTCTTTTGACTAGCTCCAATTTATCGTATATAGAGCTTGCTTATAGATAGCTGTTTGCATGTTGTCACTCCCATTTGATTATGCTCCTAGAGAACAGGGGGCCTCTCACCTGCCTTTCTTTGTATAGCACAATACCTAGCATACAACAGTTATTGAAAAATGTTTATTGACTAGCTTAATGATAACAGTATCTCTTCAGAACCCTAAGGGAATCAAATAAGCCAATTGTCCTGGGAGTGTTTTTAAGTTCTGCTGATTCTAAATGACAAAGGTAAAGGAGGTAAGGGTTTTGTTTTGTTTTGTTTTGTTTTGGGGGGGGAGGGGGAAGACTGGGTAGATTAACATCTCATACAATAAGACCACAAAAGTTTTGACATATAGTCAAAGTACTCCATAGGGAAACTTTCTATCTTCAAACATATACATCAACAAAAAAGAAAAAGGATGGGATCAATGAATTGGACTTGCAACTAAAAAAGCAAAAACTAAAACAAATCAACTAAATAACAAAATAATAATTCTGAAAATAAAAAAGAAATTAACCAAATGAAAGCCCTCAAAAAACCATTGAATTAATAACTAAAACTAGGAACTGACTTAAAAACAATAAAATAAACCATTACCTAATTTGATTTCTAAAAGAAGAAAAGGAAATTACCAGTCTCAATAATGAAAGAGTTGACAACAAATGAAAAAATAAGTTATTCTTAGAATACATTTTGCAAAACTATATGCCAAAAAACTGACACTTAGATGAAATCAATTAATATTTACCCCAAAAAACACCAAATAAACAAATTAACAAATACAAAATAGATAATTTAAACAACCCAATATCACAAAGAGAAATTGAACAATCCATAAATGAACTCCTGAAAGAAAAAAACCTCAGTACCAGATGAATTTAAAAGCAAAGCATTATCAAGCATACAAAGAATAATTAATTCCAATTACAAACTGTGAAAGTAGGTAAAGAACAGATCTTTATTCCTTTTGGTACAAATTATTTTTTTTTTTTTGCTTTTTGGAGGGCAAATTGGAGTTAAGTGACTTGCCCAAGGTCACACGGCTAGTTTTTGTGTTAAGTGTCTAACGACAGATTTGAATTCAGGTACTCCTGACTCCAGGGCTAGTGCTCTATTCACTGCACCACCTAGCCACCCCTACAAATTCTTTTTTGATCCAATCCTTTTGATATAGAAACAGTTTTGATAACCTAAACCAAGGAGAGTCAAAATAGGGAAACTATATAGAGCAATTATCCTTAATGAGTAGGTATTGATATAGTGATGCATAAAAAGAGAGAAAATAAAGAGCTTCAATAAAGCATTCTAAAATATACAGAAGAAAGTTCAGAACAAGACAAGTAGGCCACTTCTCTTATAGTTCCATATACACTGTTGTTGATGACTCTTAAGTTCATAATTAAAAAAAAAAAAGATCTGAAGTGTTTTAGTGGACTTCGAGCTCCACATGAGATTCAATAGCATAAGTACTATAGCACTCAAAAAGCTAATATAATCTTAGACCACAGTAAGCATAGCTTCCAGGTATAAGGAGGTGACAGCTCAGCTCCACTCTGCTCTAGGAAGACATCTCATCTAATATGCTCAGTTCTGTGTGCCATATTTTAGGAAAAAACTGAATAGCTAGATATACCCAGAAAAGAACCACCAGGATGGTGAAGGGACTTGAATATATCATATCCAAGAGATCAGATGAAACAACTAGTGATGTTTGGCCTGAAGAACAGAAGATTTAAGGGGCACATGTTAGGTATCCTTAAGTACCACCGTGAATGAAAACATCATTTCGAAAGATTGGACTTATTTTGTTTACCTCCAAAGAGCAGACCTCAGAAAATGGTAGCTATGGTGACGCCTATACATATTATAAGGGAGTAAGCAGTATCTAGGAAAAGACAGGATTTCAAATGAAGTCTCTAGCTTAGACAGTAGAGCAGATAGGATTACAAACCACTGGAAATTAAATGATGCTGACGGACAGTTGCTTATGGCAAAAAGTCACCTAAAATACAAGAGTTTCTTTGTTTCATATATGGCTGAAGGCATCACACTGTTGATGTGGTATCTGGCAGCCCCATAGACATAAAAAATACATAGTGCCAGGAATTTGGGAAGGAGCCTCCTCAGACTTGGCAGTTTTCCCAAACCACACAAGCTTTTAGCATTCACAATTGTAAATGGTATCTCTCTTGAGAGAAAAGGAGGCCTAGGAAGGTCCACAAGAACCAGAGCTAGAATTAGAACCAAAACTTTCAACATGTATCATTGCTCTGGTCAATTACTCCATCCTGTTAAAATAAACCTCTTTTATATCCTTTAGTTCAGTCATTTATGTCACTCTGACGTTTGGGTTTAGGCTTCCTGAGATTCCTAGCATATCAGAGCAACAGGAGGAATATGCAAAGAGAAAAATTTAGACATAAGGAGGGAGAAAGGGGGGACTATCCACACTCATAATGGGCTAATTCTAAAGGTAGTGGGTTCCCCCTCAGTGTAGGTCTTCAAGCAATAATGCATGATTACTTGAAGGAAGAATTCTTTTTCAGGTATGGTTGGAGTAGATGACTGCTGCTTGAGGCCCTCTAATTCTGAGGTTCTATGACTGAGATTCTCTTCTTCCAGTAATGTTATAGCTAAAAATCATAGAATACCATAATTATCTTAAAATAAAGGTTCTTAATCTGGAGTCTGTAAAATGGGAAGGAGTGTTTTGGGGAAGTTCTCTGAATAACTATTTCTTTTCCCTCTAGTCTTATGTAGTTTATTTTACACATTTAAAAACATTCTGAGATGGTGTCCATGGCACAAAGAAATTCTGACTTAGATTAATATGCTTGGAAAAGAAAAGACTTAGGTGGACATGACAGTTGTCTTCAAGGGTCATCATGTGGAAGAGGGATTCAATCAGTTCTGTTTGGCCTCAGAAGGCAAAAGAAACAAGATCCATAGGTAGAAGTTACAAAGAGATAAATTTAGGCTTGTAGTAAGTAAAAACTTCTTAACAATTGTAGCTTTCCCAAAATGGAATAGAGTATCACAAGAGATGGCAAGTTGCCCCCCACTCACTGCAAGTCTTCATTCAGAGGCTGGATGACTCCCTGTTAGATAAGCTATAATGGTGCTTCAGGTTTAGGTATATGAAGCCACTGAGTTCCCACATAACTCTAAAATTCTGTGATTCTGCGAATCAAGATTGTGGATCACCAAAAATGCAATGCAAACTTAAAGAGGGCATAAATAAACAATTTTATATTTCCAAAAATGACTTACAACCAAAAAACAACATAAAAAATCTCTTCAAAGAGAGTGACAACTGGGGCAGCTAGGTGGCGCAGTGAGTAAGAGTGCCAGCCTTGGAGTTGGGATGACCCGGGATCGAAACCGGCCTCAGCAAATGAGCAGCCACACATAAATAATGACTAGCCGTGTAACCTTGAGCAAGTTACTTAACCCCAATTGCTTTAAAGAAAAAAAAAAGAGAGAGTGACAACCACAAAGAAAGATAGGCCAATCATATATCAAGAGCAAATAATTATAGATGGAGAGTTAGTATGCCATATTGGTATCCACACCATTTAAAGACACCTACAGGAAAGGGCCCTCATTATAATCAGCCCCATTATGAGAGAGAATGTGGAAAACAGTTAAATAGGATGAAAAAGGGAATGAATGTGTTACAACTTGCATTGTTCTAGGGAATACTCATACCCATCAGATGATAGATTCATTAAAATAGGAGTTCTTAACCTTTTTTGTGGGAGGAATCCCCGTAGCAGTCTGGTGAAGCCTACAGACTCTTTTCCAGAATGTTTTTTAAAGAAATAAAATGAAATACACAGAATTACAAAGGAAACCAATTATATGGAAATACAGTTGTGTATATATATATATATATGTGTGTGTGTGTGTGTGTATACATATATATGTGCATATACATATATATATATATATTTTTTTTAAACAAGTTCGATGACTCCAGGTTAAAGCATAGTTTTTTAATTTCACATCTACTTGTTTCTCATTTAGAACTGCAATAGCTTCTGTGGTGCTTGAAGTATACTATCTTTCATTAGATTTACATTCTACCTCTTTCAACTGCTAGACTGTAGTGTCCTATTCCCTAATAGTAAACTATAATGAACCTCATCCATTCTTGTATCCCCCACAGCACTCAATAAATGTTAATTTTATTTCCTTTTGTTGTTCCACAGAGTTCTACAGTTTCAGCAAATCCCCACCTCACTGTTAATCCCACACCTAGGTTGCCAAATTCAGTTCTCAGAGGAAAAAGTATCTCTGCACTCTTAAAAAATGAAGCCTAAGCAAAATAGAAAGAAGTAATATAATGTTATGAAGAAAAAATAAAGAATAAAGTTCAGATAATTGAAGATTATAATACTTGAGAATTTTTAATTTGCACTTTAACAGTAAGCATACTTAACATGTGCTACTTCTCCATTTGTATTAAAACTCCTACTGAGCAGACTGAATTAAGAGCATATGGCACTTTTTTAAGACTTCTAGATTGGACATCAGTTCATTATTAAAGTTTTCAAAATGCCTATGAACCACAACACAGAGCAAACTTGAAAAGGCAAATGGTAAATATTTCTTTTAACAAAAAAAAAAATGCTAACACAACTTGACTTAATGTGACTAGCAGACTTTAAAAAAAATGTTCATCAGTTAAAATTTGAAAGAAAATTTGAAATGCCACCCAAGTCACTGACATACTGCTAAAATGCTCATCAACTTGGAAAATATAAATCCATATATAGCTTTGACAAATGGAAAGTAGAAAACTATGGTTTTTATAAGTGAAGAAAAAAGGAGATATTTACAAATTATATAAATATTCCCAACTTTCTAACTCTTTTTTTTTTAAGCAATTGGGGTTAAGTAACTTGCTCAAGGTTACATGGCCAGTCATTATTTGTGTGTGGGTGCTCATTTTCTGAGGCTGGATCTGATCTCAGGTCATCCCAACTCCGAGGCAGGAGCTCTTACTCACTGCGCCACCTAGCCACCCCAACTTTCTAACTCTTAAGTGTTGTTCTTTACTAACTTAAACGTGAAAAGGTGAACAAAGTAGTTATCTAGGTTGGCCTTTTTACTCCACTTTTTAACCTCTATTCTCCAGGAGATATCTATAATTTTAAAAATGATGATTCACTAAAATGATCTTTTTCAAATTAATCTGTCTTTAGGAAGAGGCATTAATATTTATGTAAGAAATATCAATTAGTAATATATATCATTTTCAGTGTTACTTCAAGTATCGGGAAGTACCATATTCTGATGTGATTTTAGAATATGATAACTCTACAGGTATTAGGAGATGATTATATTTATATATAATTATCCCAAGCATCCTTGGGCATGCTGAAGGACCAAAAAGAAAATAATTATATTTACTGTGATATTCATCAATCTCTATTTTTCTTTTTGTTTGCTTTTTGGAAGGGGGAAGGCAGGGCAATTGGGGTTAAGTAACTTCGCTAGTATGTGTTAAGTGTCTGAGGTCAAATTTGAACTCGAGGGGCAGCTAGGTGGCGCAGTGAGTAGAGGTTGGCCCTGGAGTCAGAAGGACCTGAGTTCGGATCCGGCCTCAGACACTTAATGCACACACAAACAAAAACCTAGCTGTGTGACCTTGGGCAAGTTACTTAACCCCAATTGCCCTCCAAAAAGGAGCAAAAAAAAAAAAAAAATTGAACTCGGGTCCTCCTGACTCCAGGGCCAATGCTCTATTCACTGCACCACCTAGCTGTCCCAATATCTATTTTTCTTGTAATTCCCCTTCCACAAGTTAGAACACTAATTCATTTTTATATATGTTCTCACAAAATTTAGGCTTACCTCAACAGCAACATCAGTAAGAATAAAGACTTTTATTGTTTATCAAATAGCAGATACTTGTTCTACTGCTCAGAAGATGTTCTCTCACACCATCATCTCAGTTGTCTATCTCAAGAATTTCCAGGAGAGGATTCTGGGAAGATGACAGAGCAGGTCAGAAAATTCGGGGCTCTCAAAATTTTCCCCCACAAGAGTCAAAATAGTACCTTAGGGTGAACAAAAGGTAGGTAAAGATAAATAAGAACGGAGCATAACCAGGGACCTCCTGGGGCAATTTGAGGAGATCAGAAGAAAAATCCCAGGAAGAGGTTTGGTCCCTCAGAAGAGTAAACACCTCCATTTTAACTACCAGAAGGAAGACTCTTAAAGAAAAAGCCCAAAGTCCTGGAGCTAGTTGCTTTGAGAGTCTGCCTCAGTCTCAGACACCAGAACTTTTACCCCTGGGATAGGGAGGGGAGTTGGGCATTTGAGCCCAGGAAGACAAAGGGAACCTCTGCTGACCAGGAACGCCAGACCCAGCTGTGCTACAAAGAGCAGTGTGGGCGAGAAGGAACCAGCACGCACCAGGTGAGTGCAAAAGCAGTGGGGCTGGAAGTCTTTGGCTGTGGGCACTTACAGGAGGTTAGAGGTTTGAGTTTGGTTTCAGGATAGAGGGAAGAACTGAAGATCTGGGGCAAGAGGCACCATTTCCCATACCCCAGGGCTAGAGGTGACTACAGATAATTAGGGTATTACCACAAAAAAATGTACAGGCAAAGGAGAAAGAATCTAACCACAGAAACATATTATTGGAATAGAGATGACCAAGGTTCATCTTCAAAGGAGGATATTAAAGAAATGAAACCCCCAAAGAATAACATCAAATGGTCACCTGCCCAGAAAGAATTTATAGAAGACTTTAAAAAGACTTTAAAAATCAGGGGCGGCTAGGTGGCACAATGAGTAGAGCATCGGCCCTGGAGTCAGAAGAACCTGAGTTCGGACCGGCCTCAGACACTTAACGCACACAAACAAAAAAACCTAGCCGTGTGACCTTGGGCAAGTTACTTAATCCCAATTGCCCTCCAAAAGGCAAAAAAAAAAAAAAAAAAAGACTTTAAAAATCAAATGACAGAGATGGAGGGAAAAGAAAAAAGAAAATAAGAATAATCCAAGAAAAACAAGAAGGGTATGAAAGGAAAGTCAACCAACTAGAAAAGGAGATACAGAATCTTAAGAGAGAAAATTATACCTTGAAAATCAGAATTGGGCAAAGTGAAGTCATTGAAATTATAAGAGATCAAGAAATAATTAAAATATGAATAATAAAAAATAGGAGAGAAAGTTAAACATCTTATAAGAAAAATAACAGATTTGGACAGATCAATAAGAGAAAATATAACTGAAAATTACAATAAAAAAAGAATCTTGATACAATGATACAAAAAATAATTAAAGAAAATTGTCCTGAAGCATTAGAACAAGGAGGGAAAGGAGAAATAGAAAAATCTATCACCACTTAAAGAGATCCAATGAGGAAAACTCATAGGAATATCATAGTAAAATTCCAAAACCCCCAGCTCAAGGAAAAAAATATTAAAAGCATCAAAATTAAAACAATTTAAATATGATGGTGCCACAATTAGAACTACACAAGACCTACCAGCAGAGAAATTAAAGGACCACAGGTCTTGGAACACAACATATCGAAGAGCAATAGATGTATAAAAATGGACATTTGATAAACTCTGACTTTCAAGACTTTGTTAAAAAAAAATCCTGAACTTAATAAACCATTCAACATATAAGAACCAATATAAATAAGATACATAACAAAAACTAATTATAAAGGATTCATATGGACAGACTGTTTACTTTTTATATATATAAAATGTATGTCTAAGATTCTTATTAATAACTGGGTAGCTCTTAAAAAGATTGGGGTAAACCTGAGGATGATATGAATTTAAAAAGTAAAACCATTTAGGAACAGCTAAAAAGAGTAAATGTTTTATACAAATGAGGTACAAGAGGAAGAATTGATACACAGGAATTAGATGGGGGAGGAGGGCTGGTAGTTCTGGTAAAACTTACTTTCATCGGGAATGGGTTTAAGAGGGAACAATATATTCAAAAGAGTATAAAAGTCTTCTAAATTCAAAAGAAATAAAATGGCAGGCACATAGGAAGTGGAGAAAGGATAAGGAAGGGATCTTTAGAGGGGAGGGGAGAGGAATAGATAGAGGTACAAGAGGGTGTTTAGATGTATGGAAATGGAAGACTGGGCAAAGATCCTTGAAGGGGAGCAGGCAAGTCATAGGAGGGCAAGGTAGTGGGTAAAAGTAAAGAGGAGGCAGGAGGGAGAAGAAATGAGATATGCACATACTTATAAACAAAGATCAGGAGTAGGTTTGGGAAATTATGTGTCTATATGTGTATGTATACGTGTATGTAAAAAAAAACACAACAATAATTTTTTTTAAAAAGAAAAAAACTTAAAAAAAAAAAGAATTTCCAAAGTTTTCTTGGGTTCAGTCTTGTAATGTTAACCAATTTAGCCCTTCATTTTGGGTATACACATTTTACAATGTGGATTTAAGCCTACTAGGATAAACTAAAGCAAAGAAGGATATGATCCAATTATCTGAGTCACCAAAGGTTTGTTATTTGAACCAATTGTGATGTTTGAGTTCTAGCCAGAAAGGACAATGGCACGGCAGCAAGCATACATCAAATCAACAGGTCAGAAGTAACTAAGAAAATCATCTTACAATGTATTACCATTTAGTGAACTATCAAGGTTGGCTATTTAGCAGTGTGAAATGGCAGCCAAAAGAAAGCAAATGTGTTATTCAATCACCTTTGAATGGGCTTCAAATTAAAAAGGGGATTGTCCCTATCTATTCTGCCCTCATCAGACTTTAACTAAAGTAATCTTCAAAGTTCTGAGTGACACAATTTAGGGAGGATATTGATATGGTAATCAAATTACCAAGGAGATATTTCACAGAACTTGATAAAATATGTATGTGTCCTTTGGGACCAAATCTGGTCATTTTAATTCCACATTTTTCCGTTTCAGTGGTAGCAGCAAAGTTATTTCCATTTCCATTGCTGTTTGTCAAAAATGATTTCTATTAATTGGGGAATGACCAAAAAAAAAAAAAGCTTGTTATATGTGAATTTAATGGAATATTACTGTGCTATAAGAAACAAAGAACATGATGAACTCATGCAAAGTGAATTAAGCAGTACTAGGCAAACAATAGACCTATACAGTAACCACAGCATTGTAAATTAAAAGAACAAGAAGACTATTTAAAAAGGAGGCAATGTTTAGTGTTGATTGTGCCTGGAATTATGTTAAATATTAAACATTAAGAATGTTTTAAGGGGGGGGCGGAGCCAAGATGGTGGAGTAGAAACAGCTCATCCAAGCCACTCTGCCCCCAGATTCCCCCCAAACTATGTAAAAGGGGACTCTGAACAACTTCTGGAGCCCCAGCACCCACAGAACGACACAGAGAAGCTAACCTCCCACTGAGGACAGCCCAGCAGCCCTGCAGGAAGGACCAGCGCAGCGCTCTGGGAGCCGGCAGCACGCAGCGCAAATGGAAGCTAATGACTTTATGAGAAATCAAGATGCTGTTAAGCAGATCCAAACAAACGAAAGATTAGAAGGCAATGTGAAATATCTCATGGGGAAAACCACTGACCTGGAAAATAGATCCAGGAGAGACAATTTAAAAATTATTGGACTACCTGAAAGCCATGATCAAAGAAAGAACCTAGAAATCACCCTTCAAGAAATTCTCAAGGAAAATTGCCCTGATGTTTTAGATCCAGAGGGCAAAAGAGAGGTTGAAAGAATCCACCCATCACCTCCTGAAAAAGATCCCAAAAAGAAAACTCCCAGGAATATTATAGCCAGGTTCCAGAATCCCCAGATCAAGGAGAAAATACTACAAGCAGCCAGGAAGAAACAATTCCAATATTGTAGAAACACAATCAGAATAGCCCAGGACCTGGGAGCTTCTACATTGAGGGATCGAAGGGCATGGAATATGATATTCCAGAAGGCAAAAGAGCTGGGAATGAACCCAAGGGTCACCTACCCAGCAAAACTGAGTATTTTGTTTCAGGGAAAATATGGTCATTCAGTGGAATAGAGGACTTTCAAGCATTCTTGAGGAAAAAACCAGAATTGAATAGAAAATTTGACATCCAGACACAAGAAGGAAGAGATGCCTGAGAAGGTAATCAGGGAAAAGAAATCCAAAGGAACTTATCAAAGTTGAACTATTTACATTCCTATATGGAAAAGCAATAACTGTGACTGATGTTATCTCTCTCACTACGAAAATAATGGAAGAAGGGTGTGTGGTCATATGAATACATAGGTGAATGTGTGTGTATATGCTTACAGTTATATATGGATAGAGAGCATAGGTTGACTCTCTTGGGAAGGGAGAATACTCAAGGGATGAAATTATGAGGTGAGAGAGGAAAGTGGCAAGAGGAGATGGGGAGAGACAGGGTAGGGTAAACTATCTCATGTAGAAGAAGCAATGGGAAGTGGTTGCAAGGGAGGGGGAAATTAGGAAGGCAAAAAAGGCAAAACCACATTCTCATTGAATTTGGTTCAAGGAGAGAATGACATACATACTAAATGGGATGTCTCAACCTGCAGTAGAATAGGGGGAAGGGGGATGAGAGGAGGGATGATGGATAGGAGGGCATCCTTGGGGAGAGGGGAGGTTGGAAGTACCCACTATAGAAGAGGGACAGGATCATGTAGGGAATGGACCAGGTGGGGGGTGGGATGAGTGGGAGGGAATTATAAGCAGCCTTGTACAATATATCTACTATGATAATGTTTTGCATAGCTAGACATATACAACATATACTGAATTACTTATCTCCCCAGAGGGAATGGGTGACAAGGGAGGAAGGAAATGGATCTGAAATTCGAGATCTTAACATTAAATGTTTCAAATATATATAAATACTATTATTAATATTCTTTTGCTTATAATTGGGAGATAAGATGTTCAGGCATTGGGACGCAAAGATTCACCTACCTCTAATGGAAAAGTCAAAGGGGGTATGGGAGAAGGTATGGGAGAGAGCAGATTGGAGGAAGTGATATCTTGTGGGACTGCTATTCTGGGAGGTTGGGTAGGAGAATAACGGGGGGAAAATGACTATAACTCAAAATCTGGTGGAAATGAATGATGTAAAACAGAAGTTAATAAAGCATTTGTTTAAAAAAAAAGAATCTTTTAAGGAGATTATGTCTAGGTTTCATGTTTGGAAAAAGAGGAAGGGAATAAGCATTTATATAGGGCCTACTATGTGCCAGGTACTGTGCTAAGTGCTTATACAAATATTTTCTCATTTGATATTTGATAATGATGAAGAAACATGTAAGTCTGAGAGAAAGACTTTTTCCCACAAATATCATAGCATAAATTCTTTTGAAATTTCTCTCCTTGCTGTACCACCCAGCTATTTCTCTGACTGACTTCTCTACCATACCCTTCAGTCTGGTACCTTCTCTGGAGCTTTCTCCTGCTCTTCCCCATCCTTTTCACCTTCCTTTTGTGCCTCTGTCTTACCCCATTCAACTGTAAATTCCTTTAGAGAAGAAACTATATTTTTCACATTCCTATCCTCTAGAGCTCTTCACAGTGTCTGGCACTTAGCAGGCCCTTAATAAATGTTTATTGATTGAGACTGATGATGGATAATATATTATCAACAAATTCAGTATAATTGGGGTTGAAGATTGGGCATTTGGACCAGTGTCGTTGATCAGAGGAAATGAGCAAGGTCTGTGAGGTGAAGCCTCTTGCAGAAACAAGATATAACTCTAGGTGAACTTTTCTCTGGAGCATTTTTTTCTTTTTTTTTGGAGGGGGGAAGGCAGGGCAGTTGGGGTTAAGTGATTTGTCCAATGTCACACAACTATTTTTTGTGTTAAAGGTCTGATACTGGATTTGAGCTCAGGTCCTCCTGACTTCAGGGCCGGGTGCTCTATTCACTGCACCCCCAGTCACCCTGAGCATCCTTTTACTTAGTCTCTTTTTTGACACATTCATATTCTGCCTTGTATTATACATGTTTATATACATGTCCCCCTTTTGATAGAAACTTGAAGGCAATGACATTTTTTATCTTTGACACCCTCAACACACACTCTTTTGAAGAGGAGGATGTCCACAAGTATAAAACAGACTTTTCTGATATATCAATTGGCTTTGCTGAGCTTTTTCTCTTTATTTTTTTTTAAAGTCTTTGTTACAAAGCTTTCTGGGAAAGGAGAAAGGGAGGGATGGAGGAAACAAGTAACATAAAACGAAAAGATAGTGGGTCTTTTTCTGGGTATCGATTAGTAAGTCTTTGAAATGCCATGTCCACTAGTGATGAGTCCTAACACCTCTCTCCTCTGATTATGTATAACATATAGCAGTGTTCCTTACTATTAATTTAATACTACTGCATTCTGATTTTTATCTTCTTGCCTCCTCTGTCCTATTGAGAACAAGGACTGGTAACAAGTGGAATGTTATTTCCAAGAATTTTTTCATTTTTGTTCTCATATGATACTTTCAAAGATATAGTAGTTCTAGTTCAAATAAGCTTGTTAAGGCTTGTGTGTATGAACTTTGAATTTCTGTAAAATATTGATATCCAGGTAAAGTTTGGGGTTAAGCAGAGTAGTATAACTTGTTCTGGTTTTATCTTTATATTTTCTTCCCAGGCTCAGGTTTAGAATAAGGTTCCCAAACTTATTAGCCTACTGTCCCCTTTTAAAAAAAACTACTCAGTGCCCTTCTTTTTTTTTAATTTGCATTGTTTAAAAAATATATAAAATATTTTTTTTAAAAAGATGCATTGGGGGCAGCTAGGTGGCACAGTGAATAGAGCTCCAGCCCTGGAGTCAGGAGGACCTGGGTTCAAATGTGACCTCAAACATTTGACCCTGGAAAAGTCACTTAACCCTGACTGTTTCACCAAGGGGAAAAAAAAGATGTAGCTTAAATTTAATAATTTATTGTAAATTTGTGGGTTTTTTCTTTCACTGAAATTTTGATGATGCAATATTGTGCCACCTAACTATATTGTAAACAAGTCAGACATGCACAAATTCCCGCCATTGCATGCTGGACTTCCTGACTATGAGCCACAGGCTGGCCTGCCAACACTTGCTTGTTAAGATCTGTTGTGGACTTGACCACTGATGGTTATAACTTGCACTTTGTGTGTTTATTTGGAAAATAATGTAATCACTACAACTTTAACTGTTACACAACAGATGAAACATGTATGAATGGTTTTTCAAAATTGTTCTCTTTTTTCTTTATGCTTCCATTGTCCCCTTATTTTTATTCATCGCCCCCCAATTGCATCTGAGGCTACTACATCACCCCTAGATTGTTCCACTGCCCCCCAGGGGGTGGTATTGCCCACTTTAGGGACCTATGGTTTATGGGATAAACAAAAATTTAGTGCACTGAAGTAAAACAAATAAACTTTTGTACCATGAAACTTCTTTTCAAACTGGAGCATGTCCTATAATGCTAGCAGGAACAAACGGGCAAAGGATAAGGAGAGCCCCTTGACTATAGAGGGAACAAAAGCTCCTCTACACTTTTAAGAGGCAGGTCATCTTTACTCTCAATTGTACAAGCACAGAATTATATTTCCACTTCACATGCATCCCATATCATAAAGAATACAAAGATACAAAGAAAGAGACTACTTAATAGCTAACTGAATAGTTTTGTCAGTTTCATTTATAGTCAGGTGGTGGGGGAGAAAAGGAGGAAGAGAGAAGATTGTGGGCATTAGCAAAGCTTGCCTTCAGTAACATCAGAAACTCTTCCTTCCCACATCTTATTGGCTCTGACTTGTTTTTTGGATTGCAGAACTGCATTTTTAGTATATTATTTATACTATTTAGCCTATTTAGTTCAAATTTTTGAAAATTGATCCCTTTTCTATTAAATATGTAAGTTTTAAAAGTTGTGTTTCTGTATTGTTATTGTGTCATTTGGGGTCAGATTTTTGTCATGGTAACATATCACTGAAATTATAATATATCATTTGGAAAACAATATTCAGTTTACATAAAATATATCAAATATCACTTACTGAACCAAGTAAGATTTGGCATCATAAAATCATATAATATTTTTAAATGTTTAAAGAGAGTGAAATTCCATGTAGTCATATGGCAAAAGCCCTGTTGAGTAAGTACACAGCAGAGGTTCATATAGGTAGGTGAACTGATATTAGGGAAGGTCCATAGGAGGTATTAAGAACCCAGACATGGAGAGTTTCAACAAGATAGGAGCCTAGGACCCCAGGTTGGAAATGTTATATGTGTGGTTTGTTCTTCATTCTCAAAGAGGACCTTGACATCAGAAAGATAACGCTATTACTTGCAGGTGAATTGAATTTAAGTGTGACAGGGCTGTGCAAAGTCACCAGCCTCACTTTCTACTCTGGAGCCATCTGACTCCAGATACAGATCAGAATTTCCCAAAAGATGAAATATTTTTTAAAATCAAGCAAGATCAAATGATGATATTCTACATAAATCATATAGGGATAGATAGGTTCTTAAAGTGGGCCTCAAGTTTAAATGTAATATTCACTATTTGTTTACTGTAATAGCAATGAAATTTGAAGATTCTTTTGTGTTGCTAAGCTAACAGGTACTTAGCACCTAGTTTCAAATTAAGCCTCTGTAAAGAAACAAGAGGTATGAACCCCTGTTGCTAACGTAACAGGAAGGGGTTGAACAGGGAAGAGCTATTGTATATAAGGAAGAATACAAGCTGGACAATAAGAATTTCCTGGGGTAAGCATCATGGAGGCAAAGCAGCTGCTGTGGGAGAGAGAATTTTTCTCAGGAAGCATCTGGAGGCTGGGCTGCTACTGCTGGGCTGAGGACTGAACTGAGAATTGAGAAGAATTGAGAAGATAAATAAGAATTGAGAACTGACACAGAACTAGGACTTGTGGTAGCAAGACTTCCAAGGGTCATCTAGAGCTGCCAAAGACTGAGGAAGCATGACTGTGGTGCCAGTACTGTTGAGGCCCACAGCCAGTGGGGCTCTGACCCTGATGGCTGAATAAGCCCTCTCAGCATAAAACCCTGTTAAACAGGCCCGGATCAGTTCCCCATCCCCCAGGAGAGCTCACAGGCATGGGCTTCACATCCCCATGAGAAGCGTGGTATGCTCCCAGCCTGGGAACAAGGATATCTGCAGTGTTCTCAGGGGAAACTAGCATAATGTAGCAACATAGTATTAACTAGAAGCCTTGGCACAACTTCACTCTGTTCTAGGGAGGTTTAGGAAGGTTTGGAACATCCTACCTGGTACTCATACCCTGATAACAAGGATAGAGTGCATGGCTGTCATGTATAAGGCAAATGGGAACTAGGGCAATGGTGTAATCCCAAAGACAGTGGCCTATGATGACTATACAGTTTTACACTATATATATACTGCACTCTTAACTGAATAAAGTTGACTCAGTTTTCCGCCACACTGGAGTCCCATCTCTTTTATGATTGTCAACCTCTGGGTAAGTAATCTTTTTATCTCTCCTTTCACCTAACTTTTCCTTCTCAGGTCTGCTGCTGGCTAGCAGGGCTCCTCTCTACCACTATCTCAGACTCTGCCACAGAAGGGCAGGGGTCCCTGGGTGGGCTTCGCTACCCATAGGTACTTTGTACAAATGTTATTGTGGCTTTGTTAAGGCTTGTCTTCCCAGGAAGAGACTGTGAAGGATCTGGGGTGGACTGGACACTGTGAGCTTCAGTGTGGAGAAGGAACTACATGGAGAACTAGACAAGGAAATGGGAGCTATCTGCCTTTGAACTCAGGTGGCAGTTGGTTAGATTCGAGTGGGAGCTGGGACCATGGAAGAGGAACCATGGAAGCTGAAAGCCTGCCCCAAGTCAAGATGAAAAGACCTTTCTGTAGGTACTGAGTAGTGACTGATGAAACTGTGACTAGTGGCTGATGAAATAAGATACTGAGTAGTGACTGATAAAATTGTAATTTACTTGTGACCTAGGGGTGGATGGCTTTTGTACTTTCTACCACCCCTTAAGAGGGTACTGAGTAGTGACTGTTGAAATTATAACTTAATTGCACTCCATGGGTGGAGGGCTTTGATTTTTGTACTTTGTGTCCTTTAAGGAGGCCTTAAAAGATGATTAAATGATTGAGTTACTAAATGCTTGAATTACTAAAGGATTGTATTTTGTTGAAAATTATGTGACCACTTTGGTGAAAAGCATGTGGCCATTTTAGTGATAAGTTATTGAGTTGTGACATGGTGAATACAATGTAAAGCCAAGCATACACAGCCTTCCAGAGGACTGATGCTGTGAACAGCTTTCAAGGTTCTGATGACATAGTACAGAGAACTCTCTATTTGTTCAATAATAAATGAGAGCAAAACATTCACAGAAAATCAAAGTATAGCATTCACAATGTTATAATTTATTACAGAAAATCAAAATACAACCATTCACCATGTCACAACTCAACAACTTATCACTAAAATGGCAACATAGTTTTCACCAAAGTGGTCACTTGGTTTTCAACAAAGTATAATCATCATTGTATATCAAAGTATATCTCATCATTGAATCATCCTTAAGGAGGCTTAAGGGACACAAAGTACAAAAGTCAAAGCCCTCCACCCATGGGGTGCAATTAAATTACAATTTCTTCAGTCACCACTCAGTACCCTTTTAAGGGGCAGTGGAAAGTACAAAAGCCATCCACTCCTAGCTCACAAGTAAATCACAATTTCATCAGTCACTACTCAGACAATTTCATCAGTCACTACTCAGTATCCAAGGAGAGGTCTTTTCTTCTTGACTTGAGGCAGGTAGCTCCTACCTGAATCCACCAAACTGTCACATGGCAGAAAGCTCCCAGATCTTTGTCCAGCTCTCTGTGCAGTTCCTGTTCCACATTAGAGCTCACGGTATCCAGTCCATCTCAAAACCTTCACAGTCTCTGTTCCTGGGAAGGCAAGGCTTAACAAAGCCACAATAACATTTGTACAAAGTACCGGCACCACAGTCATGCCTCCTCAGTCTTCGGCAACTCCAGCTGGCCCTTGAAAGTCTTGCCACCACAAGTCCGAGTTCTGTATCAATTCTCAGTTCTTCTCAATTCTCAGTTCAGTCTAGCAGTAGCAGCCCAGCCTTCAGATGCTCCCTGAGAAAAATTATCATTCATTCTCATTCTCTCTCTCTCTCTCTCTCTCAGCAGCTGCTCTGCATGATGGTTACCCCAGGAAATTCTGACTGTCCAGCTTGTGCTCTTCCTTATATATGTATTAGCTCCTCCCTGTTTAGCCCCTTCCTATAATGCCAGCAACAGGGGTTCATACCTCCTTAATTTGAAACTAGGTGCTAAGTACCTGTCAGCTTGGCAATACAAAGGGACCTTCAAATTTCATTACTATTACATTTACCAAGTTATGAGGTTCACTTGTACAACCACTAGAATGCTGACAAAGATATCTCCATACTGTTTTGCTGAAATTCCATGTCCAAAACCAAAATGGGTGGGATGCCTTGATGCTTTGGAAAGTACCCCAACTTATTTTTGTACCTCTAAACCATTCTCTCTTATCCAACATGAGCAGGTGACCATCTTATGCACCCCATGCTTAGCCCAACCTGGAACCTTCCTGTGAATGTCACTTTTGGTCCTCAAGAGCAAGGTCTTCAACATCTTCAATGAGATTCTCTATTTTACCATGCCTCTTTTGCATATTTAAGTACAAAACCCTATAAAAACAAGGTCCCAGAAGAAGGGGGCATCTCAGAATATGAGGAAGATCTAAAGTCCACTTCATTAAAGGGGAGCATGGACCCTTTAATAAAGTACCATTGGCTCAGAGCCATGCCTCAGTCTCTTTTATTGTAGGTTGGACACTTTTAATCCTCACAGATCTAGAGCTGGAAGAGATCCAAGAGGTCATCTATATAAACCCTCTCATTGTACAGATGAGGAAACCAAAACCCAAGATCAAACAGGTAGTGCTAGAGCTATGACTAGAACCCAGGTTCTTTTGACTCCAGAACCAATGTTCTTTCCAATGTAATATGCTGTAAAAAAAAATTTTTTTTCAGAAAGCCAAATTAAAGAAGGTCCTTGAAAAAAGTTTGCTTAAGTATGCCAAAATGAAGAAATATTCTGAATTGTTCAAGCAAAGTGACCATAAAAAAGAAGGATTACTGAACTTCACAAGCAACAGACAAAAAGTAAGACCACCCAAGCAAAATGGGAAATGTTAAGGTAATACATTACTGATTTATCTAATGTATAAGTTAAGTCATAAATGTAATTTTAAGCACATATAAATTTATGAATATTAATGTGCTAAATGAAGTTCTCCTAACTTTATTATGTGGACCTAAGGACTCTATATACATAAAATCCCAATGAGACAGGTAGGATGCCAGGAAATAACATCTTAATTTTATAAAATGGGAAGTGTGGTTAAAGGAATTTTCCCAGAGTCCACAATCAGGAAGAGAATAAATATGTCCACTGAAAAAGTTCTTTCCTTTTATCTACCAGACTAAGATACAGTACTCCAAACACCTATTAAAAGTTAGCCCAAAAAAATCTCTTTAAATAGCATACTGCTCACAAGATAAGAACCTGACTTATTCTCGAAACTACTCCACCAGTAATGGTTAAGGTGTTTGTAGCAGTCTGAAGTAATACTTCTGGTCCTATTCCAATGAGGTCAGAAAAACAACCTCTGTTTTTCTTCCCCTAAATTCTAAAATCAGGGCAAGTCAGAACATCTTAGACATCTGCAATCCCCAGGAGGTACAAGCCCATTTTGGGTACAGCCCCAATGAAGACTAAGCCAGGGTGGGGTGTACACAAATGTAACAGTAGGTACTAAGCACTACAGAGATAGTATTGCTGATGAGATTCTGGGCCAATCCAAAAAGACCAAAGATCAACACCTGCCCATAATACCCAGCAAACTCATCTCTATCCATTCCAGCAGTTCCAGACACCCTCCACATTCTAAAGTTCTTCAGAGTACTATGACGCTCAGCTATGGGGAAAAGAGTGGGCTTGACATGACTACGCACAAGAAGTGTTATGTAGGAGGGCAGAGTTAAGATGGCAGAGTTTGAGAAGGGCCTCGTTTGAGCTCTCCCCCAAATCCTGCCAAATACCTGTAAAAAAATGACTCTAAACAAATTCTAGAGCTACAGAACCCACAAAAAGAGGGAGTGAGGCACATCTCCAGCCCAAGACAGCCTGGAAGGTTAACATAAAGGGTATGTTACACCAGGCTGATCTGGCATGAGCCACGCCAGCACAGATAGGGCTGGAGCAGGCCTCAGGGCATTAAAAATCACTGGCAGTTGTGGCAGTGTCCAGGCTTCTCAACCCATAAATGCCAAAAACAACATAGAAAGTCAGTGGGAAAACTCTGTGGGCCCTGGGTGAAAAAGGAGCACGTTATGGCTAGGGTCTGGCTTGGGTCCGGCCCCACTCCAGCAGAAGTGGCAGTGGTAGTAGTCGTGGCGGCAGTAGCAGCAACAGCAGCAACAACTGCTTCCAGAGCTCTGGGTCCACAGAGAGTGGGGACTGAACAGCTGATATAAAACCGCTGAAGCCTGGGACAGTACACCCACCCTCACCCCCACTGAAAGCAGAGTCCTACCCTGACAAAGAGTTAGAAAATCAAATATTTAGCTGGGAATAGAGCAAACAGTATTAAAAAAGTCAGACTATAAAATCTTACTTTGGTGACAAAGAAGATCAAAACATACAACCAGAAGAAGACAACAAAATCAAAAGCTCTGCATCAAAAGCCTCCAAGAAAAATATGAATTGGTCACAGGAAGAACTCAAAAAGGATTCTGAAAATCAAGTACGAGAAGTAGAAGAAAAATTGGAAAGAGAAATGAGAGTGATGCAAGAAAATCATGAAGAAGTATTATGTAGGAGCATATTAAAAATCTCCTTTTTAGTTCAACTAGATATATTAAAAATAAATACATTCTCCAGTCTAAAACATTTTCCAGATTTTGTCATTAGGGAAAGTGTCAGGAAAAGTAAAGAACAAAGACTAAAGGACCTGTAAATAAGGATCTAGAGCAGGGATGGGGAACCTGCAGCCTCGAGGCTATATATAGCCTTCTAGGTCTTTGGGCATGGGTCTTTTGACAGAATCCAAGTTTTATAGAACAAATCCATTTATTAAGAGGATTTGTCAAAGGACTGCACTTGAGGACCTAGAGAGCCACATGTGGCCTCAAGGCCACAGGTTCCCCACCCCTAATCTAGGGTAATAAACAAAGTTATCAATATAATTGTTTAAACTTATGTGTTTCTTTTCTTCCCCAGTAGTGTGGCCACTTGGCACCATGGCCATTCAGTTTCCTCATCTATAAATGTGAATAAGAATAACACCTATCTCACAAGGCTGTTATGAGGATTAAATGAGATAATATATGCAAAGCCCTTGGCAAACTTTTAAAGTGATATATAAATGCCATTATCATCATCATTATAATTATTATTTTTCAGTCTTTGAGAGGGGAGTGATTAAGGAATTGAGTGGAATGCTATATTTTAACATATTATAATATTTTCCTAGTTCCAGAGTCCTACAAATGCTCTCACAAATTGTCTTGGGATAGAAAGAAACATCCTGGGACATGAGTGGACTATGTCAGTTTGGACATTTCTCAAGATAAAAATGCCTAGATATTAATGTTAAATTAAGAAAAAATTTCTGGCAGACTTTTGCCAAAATGCAGAATACAGTACTATATTAATGCTTGCTATTTTATTGCTTTAAAGTTTGAAATGAGCATTACATATGTTAACTCATTTGATCCTCACAACAGAACTGAGAGGTGCTATTATTGTTCCCATTTTACAGATGAAGAAACTGAGACACAGAGAGGTTAAATGACTTGTTCTGAATCACACAACTAGTTAGTTACTGAAGGAGGATATGAACTCAGGTCTTCCTGACTCCAAGTCCCAAGCTCCATTCATCGGACCACCTAGCTGCCTCCTGATAAAACTGTCTCCAAGAGTCCACTGTCTACAACCTCAACCACTTAAGACCAAAACTTTATATGCTCTATCTGCCCACTCGGTGCATCAACTTCTTGAGAGACTGATGTTACATCATTCTTCATGACCAATAAACATGGGGAGATCTATGCTCATATAATAGGAACATTGTTAATGGCTGCCTATCAGATGCCTACATATTCTTCCCCTTAGTCAAGCACTGCCAATTATTCTGTTGCTACCAGCAAGGCCCAAGCATTCTGTATTCATTCTTGACTCCATATAAACTAAAAAAGCTATAGGTTTGAGGTGGAAAATTATCTCAGAAGTAAAATCTTTCCTAGTTATTGTTCACCTGCTGACTTTGTCCAGTTTATTCAGTTCCTGAACATCGATTAGCAATGAATTGCTTAGACTCTGGATTTCTTTTCTCAACATCCTAACAATATTCTTAAAATTTTCAACATTCCTAGTTTACTCTGTCACCCTGGTTTTTGTGTGATTATCTGATTTCTAGCTCAATGATTGTCCTGACATTCATTCCTCATGGATACATTTAAGTGTAAAGTACCAACCAGGTTCTACTTCATACCCCAGCTCAGATCCTGAGTGCCTCTACAGGGTCCTTCATGCCAAAATGCTGCTTAGCTAGTTCCTGGACCCTGAACTGGGTCTGGCCTATTCCTATATCTGTCCCCTGTCCTGCCTCAGAGCTCCTGGTCTAGATGCCTAGAACTTTAAAGGAAAATATGCAGTCCAGTAATGTCTTCCTTCCTTGTTGGGCTCTACTCTACAGACTTCCTCTCCCATGCCCCCAAGGGTGTATCTTTATCTCCTCCACCCCTTCTAAGTTTCCCTCCAAGTGTGTTCTTCCTAGTTAGAATGTAAGCTCTTTGAAGGCAGGGAACTGTCTTTCTGTTTGCCTGTTGGCATTCCCAACACTTAGTACAGTGCCTAGCATATAGTATGCATTTAATAAATACTTGATGACCTTCACCTGACTTATCTTCCCTCAATGTTCCTTATCAGTACTGGGACCACATATGGCTTTAAGACACTAGATTCTACTCTAGTGTCCCTGATTTCTATATCACTATAAAGTTTACTCACTGAAGATATTCAAATTAAATAAGATGCTTGTACTTTTGCAGAACAATAAATAACCTTAAAAATAAAAATAAACAAACATTTGGGGGGGGGGGCGAGTTGGCTGAGGTTCTGGCTTTGGTTATTTCAAATACCATTGTATCAGAACACCACTGTACTAGAATGCAAAGATTCACACAAACCACCCAAAGCAGGTACTACCAATTAAAAACAGATCATAGATTTAGGACAGAAAAAGACATCAGAGGCCATCCACTCCAAACCTCTTACTTAAAAGATGAAAAGCATAAGGACCAGAGAGTTTATGTGATTTGCCCAAAGTCACAGGTAGCAAGTGGCAAAGTTCCAATCCAGTGCCTCTGACTCCAAATCCAGCACTGCCTCCTCATATTATTTATTATCACCATATATGCCATCATAATTTCATTTACTAATTTATTTAACAAATTCAATTCAACAAATATTAATTAAGTGCCTATGGTGTTCAAGGCACTATGCTAGGTTGTAGGGATACAAAATTTTTAAAAATTCAAAGTCCCGGAAGTCAATATACTACAATAGGGAGGCCAAGATATGTACACAAATAAAAGTAATAAAGGGTAAAATGTGGCAAAGAAGCAATCAAAAAAAGGTGCTTCAGCAAAATATGAAAAGGGAGACATAATTTTTGGCTAGGTGAATGAACAAAGACTTCATGGAAAATATTTCACATGAATTGGTCCCTGAAGTAATAGGAGAAAAATAGAGGCTTTAAGAAATCTGGCTGTGAAAGAAGAGAGAGATAAGAGTACTTACAAGAGAGAGGTCAAGTCACTATTATTTAAAGTAAGAGAAATTTATACATGTTTGAAGGCAGAGAAGGAATCAGGGAACAGGGAATAATTTAAAATATAACAGGCAAAATGGAAGAGGACTATGAAAATAAAGTACTATTGGACTTAGAACTAGGAAAGACCTAGATCCAAATATTACACTAAATAGTTACATGAATATGAACTAATCACATAAATCTTCTGATGCACATAATACCTTTCTCACAGAATTAGGATCAAATGAAATAAGGTATACACTATATGTTGCAAACTTTAAAGTGTTTTATATATATATATCAGCTATTATCATTAACAGTGCATAACTGAATGACTTCTTGTTACCACTTTTGATAGAAGTACAAATAAACAGGAAAACTATTGTGCTATAAGAAATGATGAAAGAAATGGTTTCAGAAAAACCTGTGAGACTTAAAGGAACTGATGCTGAGTGACATAGGAAGAACCAGGAGTACAATGTACATAGTAACAGAAATACTATAAAGATAATTAACTGTAAAAGATTTAGCTACTCTAATCAATACAATAATCTACCAAAATTCCAAAAAGACTCATGATTAAAAATGCTATCCACCTCCAGAGTAATGGACTCAGACTGCAGATTGAAGCATGTTTTTTTTTCTTTCCTTTTCTTGCTTTTTCCCTCTGAAACATGACTAATACAGAAATGTTTGCATGACTTCATATGTATAATGGGTATCACAGTCCTTGCCTTCTTAACAGGTGAGGGAAGGAATTCAGGGAAAGAAAAAAATTTAAACTGGAAAAAAAATATTTTAAAGAAAAAGCTGAAAAAATAAGCAGTAAAATTTAAAACCCTAAATCCTTAAGAATTACCTTCAATCTAAAGCAACCTGCTACCTCTCCCCTCATAAAATGAGATGAAAAAAATTGCCTGATAGCTAAAGACAACTGTTTGTCTAAAATATTAGCCACAAAAGTCTTCAAGACTCTCTGTGTAATCATGTTTTTCAGTAGCTATATCTAACCAGCAATCAATAGGAACAATGGAACAAAGTATCTGAATTAAGAATCTATTTTTAATTCAGGAATCAAATGCAGAACATGGGTAGAAAATTCAACAAGTAGGTGTGGGCGTGGAAGATGCCACAGCAGATGCCCTAGACAAAGAAGTCTGCCATTTGCCAGTAGGGTTGAGTCACCAGGACATGTTAAAAAGAAGTTATTACGATTTAGCTACAACAGGTTGCAAACAGACCTCTGCTCTCTTCCAACTATTAAAAAGTTATATATTTCCAGGCATAATTCCAAAATGCTGGAGACATTTTAGACATCTTCCAGATTATATGTATCACTTATAATGGCAAAGGCAAAGTATGGCATCTTGCAGATGGCACTATACTTGTAATCCGAACAACCCAGAGCAAAGATGCTACTACACATTCTGTAGACTATTGGCACAGTTCCCTGAAATGCAGAAATCATCACTATTAAATCCCAGCATACACTCCACCTAGAGGCGTAAACCAAGTAAATTTGTCATGACTGAACTGCCAAATTTATAACACATTTTGAAATTAAGTGAAATCCTATTACAGTGAATTTTTAAGAGGGTGCTTCTTTAATATACTGTGATGAAACTTCATAGGTGCTATATTATTCATCAAAAAAAATTCATGATGGGGGGAGGGTGAGAAAATTTGGAACTCAAGGGATTGTGGAACTGAATGTTGTAAACTAAAAGTAAATAAGATTTTTTTAAAAAACTTCATGAAAGTGGATTTATGTAAGAATGAATTTAAGCAGATTAACAATATCTTAAGGAAAAAAAAAACAGCTAAAAGTTGAAATTATCCAGAACCTAAAACCAAGAAAGCACCCTTCACATAAGCTTCTAATTTTCCACCTCACATCACGAGAAGAAAGATATATGAATGGACTTTATGTCTATTTCTATTTGATATGAATATAGAGCAAAGATAGTCAGACCTTGGCTCTTGACTAGTATGTGGATCTTTTATCTGAGGTTCTTCAAAACCTCTAATTCCTACGTTAAAATATATTACAAGGTGTGACTCTAATGTCATAATATATGATTCATTTAGCAGCATCAGTTGCCAATTAGGCATTTTAAACTAGATGTCCTAGAGACACCTTAAATTTAACAGGTCCAAAATGGAACTCATTATCTTTCCCTACAAATCCACCCTTCTTCCAAACTTCTATAATTCTATTGAAGACACTATCCTTTCAGTCTCCCAGATCAATAACCATGGCATTTTCCTCAACTCCTCACTCTATCTCACCTAACATATCCAATAAGTCACTATATCTTACTTGCACCTTCACAACATAATTCCCATTTAATCCCTTCTCTCTTCTCCCACAGCAAGCACCTTAGTTCAGGCCCCCAACACCTCTAAACTAGATTATTCTAATAGCCTTATAATTAGTCTACTTGTCTCAAGTTTCTCTTTACTTCAGTCCATTCTCTTTTAGCTACCAAACTGACTGCTCTAAAGCATATACCTGACCGTGTCACTCCTCTATTCAATTAACTCCTGCAGCATCTTATTGCTTCTAGAATCAAATATAAATTCCCCTGTTTAGTTTTTAAACCCTTTCCTCACAACCTGTCTCCAGTATATCTTTCTAACATCATTGTACATTATTCCTCCTCTTACACTCTGGGCCAAACAAAGTGGCCTATTCTTGGTTCTTCATACATGACACTCCATATACTATCTTCTGCCTTTATAACAGCTATACCCACGACCACAACCACCACCATGCCCAGAACACACTCTTCATTCTCTTCAACTTAGAGAATCCCTCTCTTTAAGACCCTGCTCAAATATCATGTTCTACAAGAAGACTTTCCTGATGTCCTCTCCTCAACTCCTGGTGTCTTCTCTCTCAAATCAGCTTGTATTAAACAACTTTGTATTTATTTGTACTTATTCTCTATATTAATAATGTAAACACACATACACACACGTTATCTCCCCCATTAGAATGTAAGCTCCTGGGGCGGAGCAGAGTCAAGATGGCGGATTAGAAACAGCACTTCCGCGCAGCTCCAGCTTCCACCTTCCCTAATTCATGTAAAAGGGGGCTCTAAACAAACTTTGGAGCAATAGAACCCACAAAATGACACAAAGAAGCTAACCTCCCGCTGAGGACGGCCCAGTAGCCTGGCAGGGAGTGGCCAGCTCAGAGCTCTGGGAGCCAAGCCCAGGCTTGCGTGAGCCAGAGGTTTTAGCCCCAGGGTGGGCCTGATCAAATACCAGCTATCGGGACTCCAGAACACCAGCAGCTGTGGCCATTTCCGGAATTATCAACACATAGATGCCAAGGACAAAGTGAAAGGTCAGTGCACTGTGGACTTTGGGACCAGTAGTTGGGAGAGCGTGGGCTTTTGCCTCAAGGGCGGCAAGAAGCCACTAAGACCCCTAAGCACAGCCAGCCATTGGAGCTTTAGCTCCTGCCCTGGAGACTGTAGGGGGACCAAGCGACCAGCTAATTGCTCTTCCTATAACCTTCTTGGATCTGGATTGTGGTGTAGGGTGGAGGTCCTGGGGTATGTGACTAGCTTGACAGAGCTTGTGGAGGCTTCAGAGAGGGCACCCAACTAATACCTCCAGCAGCTGAGAAAACCCCAGCGTTTGGGATGGAAGTTCCCCTGTCTGGTGGCAGAGTCCTACTGTGGCAAAAAGCCCAAAGGTCAAGTAATTGAGGGGCAACATGCCCAGGCAAAGGAAGCAAAACAAACAGAAGAATCCAACAGTAGACTCCTATTTTGGGGACAAAGAGGATCAAAGCATGGAACAGGAGGGAGACAGTGAAGTCAGAACTCCTGCACCAAAAGCTTCAAAGGAAAATATGAGCTTACATGCCACAGAGGACCTTAAGAAGCAGATAAGAGAAGTGGAGGAAAAAGTAGGAAGAGAAATGAGAACGATGCAAGAAAATTATGAAATGAGGGTCAACAGCCTGACTGAGGAAAATAACACCTTAAAAAATAGACTAACTCAAATGGCAAAAGAGGCTCAAAAAGCCAATGAGGAGAAGAATGCCTTAAAAAGCCAAATTTGCCAGACTTTAAAAGAATCTCAAAAGCTCACTGAGGAGAATCATTCCCTCAGATTTAGATTGGAGCAAAGGGAACCTAGTGACTTTATAAGAAATCAAGATGCTGTTAAACAGATCCAAACAAATGAAAAGAATAGAAGGCAATGTGAAATATCTCATGGGAAAAACCACTGACCTGGAAAATAGATCCAGGAGAGAGAATTTAAAAATTATTGGACTACCTGAAAGCCATGATCAAACAAAGAACCTAGAAATCATCCTTCAAGAAATTCTCAAGGAAAACTGCCCTGATGTTTTAGAACCAGAAGGCAAAATAGAGGTTAAAAGAATCCACCAATCATCTCCTGAAAAAGATCCCCAAAAGAAAACTCCTAGGAATATTATAGCCAGGTTCCGGAATTACCAGATCAAGGAGAGAATATTATAAGCAGCCAGGAAGAAACAATTTGAATATTGTGGAAACACAGTCAGGATAACACAGGATCTGGCAGCTTCTACACTGAGGGATTGAAGGGCCTGGAATATGATATTCCAGAAGTCAAAGGACCTGGGATTAAAACCAAGAATCACCTACCCAGCAAAACTGAGTATCATGTTTCAGGGGAACATATGGTCATTCAGTGGAATAGAGGACTTTCAAGTATTCTTGAAGAAAAAAACCAGAGTTGAATAGAAAACTTGACATTCAGACACGAGAAGCATGAGAAGGTAAACAGGGAAAAGAAATCATAAGGAACTTATCAAAGTTGAACTATTTACATTCTTACATGGAAAAACGATAATAGTAACTGATGAAACTTTCCTCAGTATGAAAATAGTTGAAGGGAATAGAAATAATACACACACAAACACACACACACACACACACACACACACACACATAGTCTTTATCGGAGGGCATATAGGCATATGAATACATATGTGAATGTGTGTGTGTGTGTATATATGTATATATATATGTTTATATATATATATGTTTACAGGTATACACAGACAGAAGGCACAGGACTAATTTAACAGGAAGAAATGATACTTAAAAGGTAAAATTAAGAGGTAAGAGAGGAATATGATGAGAGACAGAATGGGGCAAGAAAAGGCAAGGGAAAATGGGTACAATGGAGGGGAAGAACAGGAAGGCATAAGGGAATGGGTCAACCTTATAATCATTGAATTTGACTCAGGGAGGGAATGACATCCACACGAAACAGGGTATCTCACCCTACAGGAGAGTAGGGAGGGATGAGAGGGGTGATGATGGAAGGGAGGGTAGGCTGGGGGGGAGGGAAATTGGAAGCACACACTTTTGAAAAGTGAAAGGACCAAAGCAGAGAAAAGAACAAGTGGGAGGTGGGATAGGAGGGAGGGAAATATAATCAGTCTTCTACAATTTATCTACTTATGGTAATGTTATACATTAGCTATACATGTACAACCTATATTGAAACGCTTATCTTCCCAGTAAGTGTGGGTGACAAGGGAAGAAGGGGATGAATTTGGAATTCAAAGTTTTAAAATGAATATTTAAAATATATATACATATATTATTGTTATTATTATTAATACTATCTTACATGTAATTGGGAAATAAGAAGAGGGGATATCCTGGGGGACTGCTATTTTGGGGAGGTGGGTAGGGAAAAAACGGGGAGAAAATTTGTAACACAAAATCTGGCAGAAATGAATGAAGTAAACCAGAAGTTAATAAAGCATTTGAGGAAAAAAAAAAGATTTGCCAAGTACTTTACAAGTTATTATTTCATTTGATCCTAATAACCTTAGGAGGTAGGTACTATTATTATCCCCATGTCCCCATCTTACAGATGAGGAAGCTGAAGCAAAAAATGGCTAACTCACCTGCCCAGAGTCACACAGCTACTAAATGTATGATGGAGGACTGGAACTCAGGTCTTTTTAACTCTAAGTTCGGTACCTTATCCACTGAGCTATCAACTGTGCAAAAGTACATTCCTTAAGGAAAGAAACTCCATTACTTGGTTATTGCACTAAACACAAGTCTTCTGACTTCAATGCTCTAATCCACAAAATTACTTTATCCTCATCTCCTTTTAAAATTGAGTACAAAGGAAATCTATGTTCCTCAATGGCTAACCAAAAATGAGAACAAAGTTGTAAGTTCATAATAAGAAAATCTACAGCAGTTTAATACCTGCAAAGTGAGTTGTAACCCTTAAATATATTTGGGGAGTAAATCAGAAACAAAGGCACAACTTCTAGGCCCTGAATTAAATTAAATTAAATTAAATTCCTATTTAATATTCGTTCTTATTTCAAAGAACAGAGCAATACATAAAGAAAAGTTTTATATCTATTACTTGGGTGAGGGAAGTACAAGGAAAAGTGAATAGAACATTACAAAAAACCCTAATATATACTCAGAAGAAAATACTAAAAGAGAAACAAAAGTGGTGAAAAGTAAGGCATAAAGACAAGCAGGAAGGTTAAGAAACACAAAGTAAAGTCAGAAGTGAAGGAATCACATAGATAACGCCCATGGACTACTTATAACTCTCTTTATTCTTGGACCTTTAAAAAGAAAAAAGCAATTATAGTACAGGTCCCTGAATGAAAAAAATCAAAACTGAAATACCACACTAAGAAGACACACTTGTGATAAGCGTATCACTATATCACATTTATTCACCAGAATTGCTAACAAGAATAACTGCAAAATAACCTTTCTGCATAAACTCCTGATAACAACTATAGACCAACCATAATAAAGGAAAATATTCTGAGACCCTGAGAAGATATGGGTGCTTCCCCAAGTCACACAGTAAGGGAAAGATAAAAGCCCCAAACCCAAGTGTTCAAACTCTAAGTCCTAGGCTCTTCCCATCATACAACCAATTGCCTAAAGCATGTGCTGTATATTTGTTTATCTATAAAACTAATGAATGAAAGAACTCTCTTCCACTTGGGAAACTGGCAATATTGGCTTTAAAGCTTCTTTCCCACCACCTCTACTAATGGTCTTTTTTCCTTCTGTCATCAAAAGCAGGTGATTCCAGATCTTCAACAATTATCTTATTCTATTACTATTTCATAGAGTTGTCCAACTGACCAAATAGTTGATATGTCTCAGCACCCAAGAAATACTATACCCAAGTGTTCAGTTGATTCAGGGAACTGGGAAGCATAGAGGACAGATGCAGGACATGGAGTCAGAAAGTCCTGATTTGGAATCTTCCTGAGATACCTCACTTCATAAAATCTGTTTTCTTGTATATAAAATAGGTATAATAATAGCATGTACCTCATAGGATTGTTGTGACAATAAATTGAGATAATATATGTAAAGCACTTTGCAAACCATAAAGTACTATGCAAATGTTAACTACTATTATTAAAACAGAGAATATGTATAAGAGAGGAAGAAGAAGTTAGTATGGCATGGGTACAGAAAAGAGAAAGAGACTAAACCAACAACAACTTTCACTAAGATGCAGAGAGGCCAGGGTGCTAGGGGCAAGTATATCCTTCTAACATAATGTGGATGCCTAGATATCTCACATCAGGATTAGTCATCAAAATAAGTCAAGTACTTCAGGCCTAAAAATTCAACAACTACAGGGTGTCTACTTGATCAAACCAGACTGGAAAAGTGGGTAACATGTTTAATGTAGGAGTCAGCAAACTTTTTCTGTAAGGGGCCAAACAATAACTGCTTGAAGTTTTGAATGCCAAGAGGCAAAATCAAGGATATTATAAAATAAGAGAGAAAGTAAATTTCCACAAATCTTTTACTGATGAAATTCAAAATACAATAATATAAGTGAGTAGGTTTGTTTTGGTTTTTTTTTTGTAATACAGGTCTACTAATGAGAAAAAAAATTCTTTTTTGGGAGAATAACATTTCACTTATTTGAAACTCAACGTGCTCTCTTATTAAAATTGACTACAAATGTTCATTTGTTAATACTGATTTGTAATAAGACTTTACATATTTCAGTTTTGAGATGTCTTTCAAACAGTGAAGCACTGCTCAATATCGATATCAACCCATAAGTACATGATTTTAATTGAGCATATTCATTGTTTAGAATACTTTGTGATAAGCATAAGTAAAGCCAAAAATGAAGGAATCACATAGATAGAAGTCATTTATAGAATTCTATTAGATTCTTCTCTTGATATTTGCCTTTTAGCATGCCATAATACTGAAATTAATGACTTCCAATTGAAGTTTAGGTTGAAGTTCCTCAAATTCATAATTAAATGAATTTTGAATTATGGAAATTTCTTTTGTACTTGCATCAAGATCCAAAAAACATTGTTGGAACTATTCTGGAATTTAGAAAATATGTCTTCTGTAAATTTGTGTGACAATGGAGGTCTCACTTCTTTTTTTAACTACTGACAGCACAGGAAGTTTATAAAGCATCTTGACATTACTGGCGATTCAAATAATGTTAGTGGTCCTGAAACTGACTTTGCCACAGTATAAATTTCACACAAAAGTGCAATTCTGCCTTGTAATTTAAGGTTGAAATAATTAAGAAACATTATCAAGCCTGAAGCTAGTTTTCAAAGTCATTCACTGTTCAAAATGCTGTCAAGTTATAACAAATGTAATCTGCATCAACCCCATTTCACCCCCTGAAACATGACTTCACTTCTGGCTGGGTCTCCTTCATCTCCATCTTCCAAACAAAGAAGAGAGGTGAAATAAGACATGACCTTTCATCTAACTTCACACCTTTGATCTCCTGAGCTGAGGAAGAGGAAAGGCAGTCCAGTTCAGGGCAAGACTTCCATCTCCCACCCCTACTCCAGGTGACTTCAACCTCCTGCTGCCTCATTTTCCATCCAATATCAATGACTTTCCATCTGACTGTACAATGGGGAGCAAGACTTCCATTTCCTGCTGCAAGGGTTCGACTTCCATCCCATGTTGTGAGTGTCTCCTGCCTGATCAACAAGATCCTCTGGGTAAAGGAAAGGTGCCTTCCCCTTAGTGATTAACATATTCACACCTGTTTATACTCTACACCTTTCATTGATTCTGAATCCCTATAGATCATTATCTAAACCCCATTCCCCCTCCAATTGATTCCTTTGTCCCATTCCCCTCAACCCTCCACCTCAAAGTCCCAACCAAATGCTAAACAGCCCACCACTGTACCCTCTAAAACACCTGCTCCATAGGTAACAAACTTACCTTCATCTTAAATTTTAATTCTCCCACTCCTTTTATCTTCTTGCAATCACTAAGACCTGGCTCCCCTCTGATGACACTACTTCCCTAGCCACTCACTCCTTCCAGTACTGACTGAATTTTCACCCATTCCCCTCAGCTCACTGGTCAAAGAAAGGGCATTGAAATAATCCTTGCTCCCCACTGCCACTGCCAGGTTGTCCCCCTACCTTCATTCCATCACTCAGTAACCTGTCCTCCTTTGAGTCCCATAAAATTCACATCTTCCAGTCAATCAAAATCCTGGTAGATGTTGTGTGAAGACTTACAAGACATGCCCTTTCTTCTTCAACAAATTCAGCACCTAGCTCACAATCTTTCTTTCCTCCCTAACTCCTAACCTCACACTAGGAGAATTCAATATACATATCAACACTTGAATTATTGAGCTCCTCAATCTACTTCACTTTCCAAGAAAAACTCCATGTTACCTCAGCCACACACAAAGATGGTCATACCCTTGATTTTGTCATTATCCACAAATACACCACCTCCACGTTCAAGAATTCTGAAATCCCCTTATCTGACCATAATATATCAGCTTTCTCCCTTTTTCTAGTTATCGTCTACTATTACCTCCCTCTTCTTATAATTATCTTCTAGGCTATTATCCCTGTTCCTTTCCCCATCTTGAACTCCTAGTGAACCAATTCAACTCCATAACACCCTCTTTTCTTAAGACCATGAACCTCTTATCATATTGCCAATTGTGCCCTGCCAAACCTCAGCCTTGATCACTCCCACTGTCCACTGCCTTCTCTCCCACACACAGTGCTGAACAAGAGAGAAAAATCACACGACCATTCTGAGTCCACTACAAACTTATTTTACACAACTTCATCTGGGCCCTCACTGCTGTTAGGCAATTCTACGACACCTCCTTTATTACTCACTATTGTACTCTCTACAGCAAGTTTCCCAAACTTTTTCATCCCTCCTCAAGCCTCCCATGGCACTCCCTATTTCCCATTCTCTCAGCTGAGAAACTTGTCTTTATATTTAACAGAAAAAAAACTGAAGCCATCTGCCATGCCTTTTTTCCTTCCTTTTTTTCTTTCTTTTTCTTATCAGTCATATGCCTTCTGGCACTATCTCCTCCTCCACCTCTGTCTCACATGAGGTCGCCTTACTCCTTGCCAAGGCAAACCTAGACAAGCAATCCCATTCCATCTCATTTTCTCTAAGAGAAGGTCCTCTCTATTATCCCTGCTCTTTCAATTATCTACAATCTCTCCCTGTCTATTAGCTCCTTTCCTGCTGCCTATAGACAAGCCTATATCTCCCCTGTCTTCAAAAAACACTCACTTGATTCTTCCATCCCCACAAACCCACTACCCTATATTTCTTCTGCCCTTTGTGGCTAAACTCTTTGAGAAAGCCATCTGAAATAGGACTGTCACTCTTTCTCCTCTCACTCTCTTCTTAATCCTGATACTCTAGCTTCTGATCTCATCATTCCAACAAAACCATCCTCTCCAAAGTTATCAATGATCCTAACTGCCAAATCCAATGGCCTTTTCTCAATACTCATTTTTCTAAACCTCTATGCAGCCTGGGACATTATCAATCACCCTCTTCTCCTTAATATTTGTCTTCTTACTAGGTTTTCAAGACATCTCTCTCCCCTCATTCTCTTTCTACCTATCAGACCACTCCTTCTCAGTATCCTATACAGGATCTTCCTGTGTGTCCCGTAGGGTTCCAGCCTGGACCCTCTTCTCTTTTCTCTCTATATTACTTTGCTTGATAATGTTGTCAGTTCCCACGGATTCAACTATCATCTCTATGCTGATGATTCTCAAATCTACTTATGCAGCCCCAACCCTTCTGACCTTCATCTCCAGCTGTGTTTCAGGTATCTCAAACAGGATATCCATTAGATATCTTAAACTCAACATGTCCAAAACCAAGCTTATTGTCTTTCTCTCTAAACTATTCCCCCTTCCAAATATTCCTGTTACTATCAAGGGCACCACCATCTTCCCAGTCCCTTGGACCTGAAACTTCAGTATCATCCCTTAATAAAAATAATATCATCTAACATTTCTATAGTGCTTACTACGTATCGGGTACCATGCAAAATGCTTTACAATTATTATCTCATTTGATTCTCACACTAACCCTGGAAAGTAGGTGCTGTTATTATCCTCATTTTACAGATGAGGAAACTGAGGCAAACAAGTTAAGTGGCTTTCTCAGAGTAATACAGCCAGTAAGTGTCTGAGGTCAGATTTAAACAAAGGTCTTCTCAACTCCTCAACTCCACTGAACCACCTAGAAGACTCTACAGCCAATCTGTTGCCAATGCCTGTCAATTTCACCTTTGTAACATCTCTCAAATACACCTCCTTCACTCCTCTGACACTGGCACCACCCAATTATAGATTCTCATTTCTTCATGCCTGGATCTTTTTTTTTGTCTTGTGGAGGGGGAAAGACAGGGCAATTGGGGCTAAGTGACTTGCCCAAGGTCACAAAACTAGTAAGTGTTAAGTGTCTGAAGCCAGATTTGAACCCAGGTCCTCCTGGGCTAGTGCTCTATTCACTGCATCACCTAGCTTCCCCATGACTGGATCTTTACAACAGCCTACTGACTGGTCTGCCTATGATAACCCCAATCCCTCATTCCAAACCATGCTCTATTCTGCTGCCAAAGTTATTTCCTAAAGCACAGGTCCAACCATGTTACTCTCTACTTAAAGTCTTTCGTTAGTTACCCCCCCATACACCCATTTCTGATCTTTTTATACCTTATACCCTCCCCCCCCATCCCACATACTCTGTGATTCAGTGACATTGGCCTCTTGGCTGCTCCTTGAACAAGTCACCATCTCTCTGCTCTGGGCATTTTCTCTGGCTGTCCCCCACACCTGAAATGCTCTTCCTACTCATCTCTACCTCCTAGTTTTACTGGTTTCCTTCAAGATCCAACTAAAATCCTACCTTCTATAGGAAGCCTGTCCCAAACCTTCTTAATTATTTCCTATTTATCCTGAATAAAGCTTGTTTGTATATGTTTGCTTGCTTATTGTCTCCCACATTAGAATATAACCTCCTTGAGGGCAAGGACAGTTTTTGCCTCTCTATATTCCCAGCATTTAGCACAGTACCTGGCACACAGAAGGCACTTAATAAATGCTTGATGACTAACTGATTGAACTGTGTCACTGAGATTTGTAGTACTCAAAGCAGCAGGGCAAAGTGATGACAATGTCACATGTGGTCTATATCACAACTATTCAACTCTGTCTTTGTAGCAGGAAAGCATAGACAATACATAGACAAACAAGCATGCCTGTGTTCCAATAAAACTTTATTTGAAAACATAAAAATCATTCTTAGTTCATGAACCATATAAAAACAAGCAGCAAGTCAGATATGGCATAGTCTGGCCTAGTGGAAAGTGCATCAGATTTGACATCAGGATCCCCTAGGTTCAAATTCTTGCTCTCTACTCAACCTATGTGACCTTCCCTAAAGTCATTCAGGTAGTAAGCTCTTAACCTCTCTAAGTCACAGTTTCTTCTTCTATAGGTAAAACCAGATGACTTCCATCTAGGCTCTCTTCCAACACTAAATATATGACCTTGGGAGAAAATCCACACATTAATGAAAGCCATGCTTAATAATCTCCTACCCCACAGCATATGACATAAAAATAAGCAAAATAAATTAAAATCTGGCAAAATTATGGTCTAAAATACAAATGAAAGAATCTCAAAAATCAGGTATCAAAAACTGCGTAAAAGTTAAGTGCATCAATAAATGTTTACAACAGAATGATTGTCTGCCACATATATGTACCCTTAGGAAGAGTTAAGAGAAGGGCTTCTTGACCCTACTTCTGATACATACCCAGACTTCAGGTCAGTTATCCTCAAACAGTTTGTAGCATCCAGTCCTACTTTTCCATTTCTGACCACACTGGATATAAATGGAGAAAGCAATGGAGAAATTCTGTTCAAGGCTACTTCAGGGGACATTTCAGCTTAACCTGCAACTCACCACTCTGCAAGGAAAAGTAAAGAAATTTTGGTCAAGAACAGCAAACCTCACATTACATATAGTTTTTGAGATGCTTACAAAATAATTCAGTACATTTTCTGATGTTTAAATACCATCTCACACAAAGGCAACACAAAAAAGATAATTTCAATGTATTTGTTCATTGTCCATTTTTCTACAGCCATGGAAAATTTTACATACAAGTGTATATAATTAATAATTCTTAGTATGATAAATAAGTATAGTAAGTATAATTGCCACTTTACTGATAATGAAAACCAGGCTCAAAGAGACTAAAGGATTTAAACAACATCACATAGCTAGCAAGTAACAAGGTCTTCTACATGCATACATACATACATACATATATACATATATATATATATACACATACACACACACACACACACACACACACACACACACACATATATTTGAGGCTGGGGGGCGGGGGAACATCAGGAAAAGTTTCATGTAGTTTCTTGTATGCCTAAACCTAGGCATCATGCTCCTGCTATCCCATATGGCTCCCAATCAGCCTTTATTTTGGTGTGAAAATTGTCCACAGTTTTCATTTTACTACCTACCAATTTTAGATCTCTTGGCTATGAAATAGTTTCCTTTATTAATGAGTAAAGACTTAAGGGCTCTACTATATTAAAACATCTACTGGCTCCATCCATTAAAGGCACTAAGTACTTACTATAAGTAAGGCATAGTGATGGAAGTTTGCATTCCAGTGAGGGGAATAAGTCATATAAACAAATAAATGTAATACAAAGTGGAATGCAAAAGCACAAAAACTAAGAGTCAGTTGAGTACTGCCCTCTAAATAAAACTTTCCTGATGTCCCCCCAGCCTCAAATATATATATATATATATATATATATATATATATATATATATATATATATATATATATATATATATACATGTACACACACACACACATACACATATGCATACATATACTGTATTTACTTATTTACGTGAATGTTGTTTCCCCTGAACAGAATCTAAGCTTCTTGGCTTAGGAATGGTTTCACTGTTGTCTTTGTATCCTTAAAACCTAGCACAGTCCCTGGCAAGTGTTAAAAAATGTTTACTGATTGAAAAATGACCTAATATATGTGAAAACACTGGAGTCCAATAAATGCTTACTCCCTTCCTCTCTCTATGAAAAGCCCAGAACGGGGCAGCTAGGTGGCACAGTGAGTAGATCGTCGGCCCTGGAGTCAGAAGGACCTGAGTTCGGATCCGGTCTCAGACACTTAAAGCACACACAAACAAAAACCTAGCCATGTGACCTTGGGCAAGTTACTTAACCCCAATTGCCCTCAAAAAAGCAAAAAAAAAAAAAAAGCCCAGAAAACAATAATCTACTCAATCTTCCTAGCTCACACTATATTTTGCCTTCCTAGGCTTTCACAAGAACCTTCCAAGAAAAAAAACAACACTCCATTGGCTGCTCAGAACAGATACTCCACTGCTTCCCAAAGACAAGAAGGAATGACAGAAATACAATTCTACTCTTCTACTTAATAACTGGCTTTTATATTACCACTTACTACTAAAAGATGTTCTACTCTACTTTCCAACTTGTAGGCACAGTTAAAATTAAATGAGTTGTCAAAATTCAACCAGAGATTTTTTTTTTAAGTAGAAGCACAAAAGCATCCATTTTATAAATCCAGCATAGATCACTTCATGATACAGACTATGAATGCCTTTTAACAGGTTCTTACATGGACAACCATATTTTGTTAAACAAATATTGAAAATGAACACATTTTTCTTAATGCTTCAAAATAAGTAATAGCCCTAAATCACAATCCAATCATTTCTAGTGAGGTACAAGATAGAAAGAATGAGACAAACTATGTTTCACTCTAACTTTTCATATTGGGCTTCAACTTAATCTGTGAAATGAGGAATTAGACTAATTAATCTCTAAGATCCCTTCCAACTTTAAATCCTAATACCTAGACAAAGAGAGAATTCGTTAAGGAAGTTTCATAGGTATTTACCATAACAATAATAGTATTCAGGAAAGATGGCAAAGTGAATTTCCTGAAAGAGAGATGATCCTGGCACTTGTAATAGAGTCAGTCAGTAAATTTATTATGCACTTACTAAGTGTTAGGCACTATGGTAGGTGCTAGCAGAGATACCAAGAAAGGCTAAGATAGGGCCATGTCCTCAAGGAGGACAATGAGTCAAAAGAGTTGAGTTTGAGAATCTACAGCCCTGACTCTTACTAGTTATGTAACCTTAGATAAGATCCTTAACCTTTTTGAGCCTCAGTTTCTTCATCTGAAAAACTGGGCCAATGCTTATACTTCTTAAGTCACAGAGTTACTGGGAGACTCAAATGTGATAACCTAGAATATGGAAAGGATTTTTTAACAAGTTAAATAAATGTAAGTTTCATTAAGTATTCTTATTACTGACAGCTTCCACTTATTCATAAGCACACCTTGTCCCTTATTCTACAGATACCATTCATTCCCATTACATAAATCTAAAATAGAGGGACTTGTTTAATCCTACCCAGATACTAGATGCTGTTTCCCATTATCATAAGCTCCTCCTTTTAAGTAGCTAGACCAGACACATTTTTCAAAGATTTATATGGAAGAATGTAACTTGGGAAACCTATTTCTCTTTCAGTGCTGTTGAAAGAAACTAAGCAGTACAATTTTCCTACACAAACTGTAAACATGTAAAGAAGAGTATCAATAACAAGAACTAGTGAAAAATGTATTAGAAACAAAAAAGGTAATAAATGTCACTATGCAATTATGCACTATTCTTAGCAGATAACCATTTCGTAAGCATTTCCTTACCTGATTTCCCCCATTATTCTAAACATTCCTACTACTCCAGAAAAAATGTGAAGTAAAATTAGCATAAGCAGACCATCTTAAACAATGAACAAGATACAGAAATATAACAACAACAAATGCAACAAATGAAATTTGTTCAACTATCCTACATTTATAACAAACATCTACAGTTACACATTTCTAACTAGGCAGCTTGTTTCACTCCAATTACTACAAAGATCTAGTTAATTTAGATTTTACCAAACAAAGAAGATTTTAAAATTAATAATGTTTCTTGATTTATTTTAAGGAGTGAATGTAGTTTCTTTTCTTCATTTAAACAGTCATGGCCTGTGAAGTTGATTTTTTGGCACCCAAATGCAAAACTTTGTATCTATTCCTACTAGATTTTATCTTATGAAAATTCTAAGCCACCACTCTGGCCTTTCAAGATCCTTTTGGATCTTATCATTGTCATTGACCATGACAGCTATCCCTACTAGCTTTGTGTCATCTGCAAATTTGATGAGAATACCAACTATGACTTAATTCAAGTTACCGATAAAAATATCAAACAGCAAATCAAGCCCAGATCCCTGGAATACTTCACTGAAAAGCTCCTTCCAGGCACTGAAACCATTAACAACTACTCCTTTGAATCAAGCTATCCAACAAATTCTGAATCCATCTGATTTTGTATTCTAACCCACACAATATCTTTCTTTTCTCCACAAGAATAGTATAATACTATATCAAAAAATTTAGATAACATCTAGGTAAACTATATCTACAGAATTCTAATCTACTAGATTAGTAATCACATCAAAACAGAAATTAGTCTTCCACAACTTATTTTTTTTTTTAATATCCAAATGCTTTATTAACTTCTGGTTTACATCATTCATTTCCACCAGATTTTGAGTTACAATTTTTTCCCCATTTTTCCCCTACCCACGACCCAAGAATAGCAGTCCCACAGGATATCTCCTCATCCAATCTGCTCTCTCCCATATCTTCTCCCACACCCCCTTCTACTTTTCCATTAGGGCAGGGTGGATCTCTGAGCCCCAAAGCCTGCACATCTTATCTCCCAATTACATGCAAAATAGTATTAATAATAGTATTTATATATATTTGAAACATTTAATTTTAAAACTTAAAATTCTAGATCCATTTCCTTCATCCCTTGTCACCCACTCCCACTGGAAAGATAAGCAATTCAGTATATGTTGTACATGTCTAGTTATGCAAAACATTACCATAGTAAATATATTGTAAAAGACTGGCTATATTTCCCTCCCACCCATCCCACTCCCCACCTGGTCCATTCCCTACTTTTATCCTGTCCCTCTTCAAAAGTGGGTGCCTCCAACCTCTCCTCCCCCCAGCATGCCCTCCCCTCCACCATCCCCCCTTTCATCCCCCTCCCCCCTACTCTCCTGCAGGGTGAGATATCCCATTTAGTACGTATGTCATTCTCTCCCTGAGCCAAATTCAATGAGAATATAGTTTTGCCTTTTTGCCTTCCTGTTCTTCCCCTCCCCTGCAACCACTTCCCCTTGCCTCTTCTATATGAGATAGTTTACTTCCCCCGTCTCTCCCTATCTCTTCTCGACACATTCCTCTCTCACCTCTTAACTTCACCCCTTAAGTATCATACCTTCCCACCAAATTCAACCTGTGCCCTCTATCCATGTATACCTGTAAACATATATATACACGTTCACATATTCCACAACTTATTCTTGATGAAGCCATGATGGTTCTTTATAATCACTGATTGATTCTCTTTTTAGATATTTATCAACTAATTTTTTTAATGACATACTCTAAAATCTTTTTAAGAACCAAAGTCAAATTCACTGGCCTATAGTTTGCAAAATCCTTTACAGTAAAATATACATTTATGTAATGCACTTCAGTTAAAGATGCCTTCCATTTAGAACAGGGAGATGAAAGCAATAAGAAGTTATACAGACAATTCTCACTTTAGGTAAATTTGACTTTGTAAAGAATTCTGAAAGAAATCCACATTCCAAAAAAATATTTATGTTAACTTGACTGTACAGTACTGTGTTCTCTCTTCCTTTCTTGCCCCTCCACTTGGTACTCCCATCCCCACCACAAAAAAAAAAAAAAAAAACACCTGCTAAGTGAAAGCAGGAGAGACCCCGACGCCACTGCCAGTTAGGGTTCTGGCTTGAGGTCTTTGTTTGTCCACTCCACATTGTGCCCCAGAGTGCCTGTCTTCCACCCTTCCTTGTGTGTTAGTCCCCTGCCTTGTATATCTCCCATCTTCTCATCTGTGTCCATGACACCATATCCCTTCCCTGATCCATGAATTTTTCCTCCTGCTCTCAACTTCTGTTTCCAGCCCCCAGGCCCAAGTGGCCCCATTCCTGCCTACCTCCCTTCCCCACTCATCTAGCAAAACCACATTATGTAAAAACTGCTGTATGCAGAGATCTGTAGAAAGGTCTACTTATATGAAGCAAGAACTGTCTATACTATTTCCATAGTCAAAGGATATTTCAGGGCTAACCATAAAGCTGATTTTTGGTCTTGCAAATGAATGGGTAAGGGATTAACTACTGCTCATAGAAATGTTCCAAATGTTCTGATTTATGAGGCCCATGTTGGCCCCCAAAGGAAGCCCACTTATACTATGCCACATCAAGGCCATGAGAAGTGGAAGGGTGAGGGGAAAGAAGGACATCATGCAGAGCCCAGGGGAGAGTGTACATATGTCACAGCCAGCAAAGGGCATGGGAGAAAACCCTCTAGAAAGAGGAAAAGAATAACTAGTCCCTCTCCAGGGTACCTCGAAGGTATCTTTGAAATGAAAACTTCATTCAGCTCAACCAATAATAATTATAATAACCAATAACAGCTAGTGTTTAGATTGTACTTTAAGATTTCCAAAATGCTTTAGAATCCTGGGATCGAAGGTTGAGAACCAGAAGGGATCACAAAGGTCTAGTCCAACCCTGCCCTTTAACAGATGAACAAACTTAAGTTATTGACTTGTCTAAAGTCACAAGGTGACAGAAAGCAGAGCCAGGATTACATGATCTCACTTGAGCTTCCCAAACTACCCTGAGAATGAAGCGAAATGCAGACTCAGCCTCTCTCAGCCTAAGTTCTACATCTGTAAAATGGGAATAAGAACTCGCACTCATGGAGTGCTTTAAGATTTGTAACTGCGTCTCCCATCTAATATCTCATTTGCTTCTCACAACAACCCTGTGATGCATGTGATAGTATTATTACTGCGTCTGAGGCAGCATTCGAACCCAGGTCTTCCTGACTCCAGGTCCAATGTTCAAGGCTCTCTGAGCCACGCTCCTTAGCAATATAGGTTTCCCAAGTTACACTTGGTGAGGGCCTGAGGCTGGACAGGCCTAAAAGGAAGGAAGACGAGGCGTGGGCCTGGTGGGTTCAGTCTGAAGGGAAATATCGCGCGGGGGTGGGGAGGGGGAAAAGGAGGCGCCTGGACGGGCCGGGGGACTCTCTCAGGAGAAGAGGCGGCGCCCTCCGGCCACCTTCCTGCCGTCACCTGTACAGTTCCGTTCCCCACCGCCCGCAACCGAATCCCAAACCGAGTACCTGCGACTACAGTCCGACAGACGCAGACACCGGCTACAACGCGCGCGCCGAGCACACTCCCGAGCGCGCCCCCGCCCGCAACGCGCACCGCCGTCCGGGGACGTGCGCGCGCCCGTGACCGCCCGCCTCAAGCCTGGCGACGTGCGCGCTCCCGAATATCGAAAAACCATGGAGGTTAGGGGGGTGGGTAGTCAAGTCGGCGCCTGAATGTTCCCCTCCCCCACCCCACTTTCTACTCACTGATAACCAAATAACCAGATAAGCTCGAACTGGGCCCGAAATGTGAGGAAGGAATGGACTTAGGGGTGGAAACCCTAAGGGAAGAGGAATAGAATAGCGGGAGGACTAATTTATATCAGGCACTTGGAAAGATGCCCGCCGACGGCGGGGAGAGGGGGAGGGAGGGAGAAGCGAAAGGCCCTCGTCCGGGAGGGGAGGGACGAGTTGTACCTTACTCAGAGGTGGAGGGCAAAGGGCAAAGTTCAGTGTCAGTCCGCCGGCCTGACTTGTGCTCACCATGGCAGCCTGCGCGGCGGGGCTACAACCGGACTCGGCTGTGGTGGTGGTGGGCTCCTGCATGACCGACTTGGTCAGGTTAGTGCCGGGGGGCGCCGCTGACTGGGAGCCCGCTGACGGCCGGGGCGGGCAGGCTGCCCTTGGCTCCTGAGCGACGAGCCGGGAGGGAGGGTCGAGAGGAATGTAAAACGTGGGCCCAGATGGCTCAGGAGGAGAAGGTGAGGCTGGTAACCCAGCGCAGCCCTGCCTCACTTAAATCCAGATCACTTGCAAACCCTTCCCGAGTTCAAGGTCCTCTTCCAGAACGAAAGAGAAACAGCATGAGGCCCAGAGAGGTGAACTGCCACCTAGAGCCCTAGGTCAAGTTAGGGGCTGAGGCAAGATTGGAATCCAGCACTCTTCCCCTTGCAGCACCCTGCCTTCACTAGGCGCATAAGAGGCCCTTGATAAATGCTTGTTGATTGGTTGATTCCCCCTGAAGAGAGAGAAATGCATTGGTACAAATAATGACTGCCAGCATTTCTGGAGCTGTTGCTTCAGCTAACTGAACATTTATGTGCTAACTCTGCAGGGAACTGGAAATACCAAAAGAAAAATAGCAACCAACATTCTAGGAGGGAAAGTTGGACAAGATAATTGGGGGAGAAGACTTGTATGTCATAGATCTATGTACATCATAGCATCATAGATCTAGAGCTGAAAGGGGCCTTCAAAGTCCTGTAGTTCAAACACTCTCAACATCTTATCCAGAGGAGGAAATGGAAGCCCAGGGAGGTTAATTGGCCTAAGGTCACACATAATTAATACCTAGAATTAATTAAAAACTTAGATCCTTTGACTTTGTGCCCCATTGCCTCTCAAGAGAAAATAACCCAAAAATAAGTGTGATGGGAGGTGGGGGAGGGCGCAATATCTTTGGATCATACATTTGGAACTGTAAAAGAGGCCTTTGAGATCATCCAGTTCAAAACTTCTTATCTTCTTAAGAAACTTCTTATCTCCATAAGAAACTTCTTTAACTGGATTGGACTGGATTATCCTTAAGGCCCCAACAGCTTACCTGGAAAAGAATTTTTACTAAAGTGGTCATTGGAGAAGCTGGAAACATAAAAAAGACTTTACCACCAGAACTTAAGCTTAATTTAATACAATTCAACAAACATTTCTTAATGCAGGGTGCTGTACTAGAATTTGGAAGTACAATGAAAAAAATTACCTTCAGGGAGCTTACAGTCTACTAAATGGGTATGGGATATGTACAGAGATTTCAGGCTAGAACATGGCACAACCAATTTAGGCTTAAGTTTGGTTAGGCTATATGACCCATAACATCCCTACTAGTGAAAAATCTGTATTCTCAGTTTAATGCAAAGTAATGAGTGATTGAAGCAAAGGAGTGTTTCAGGTGAAGTACTCTGGGAAAACTTGGAGAGAGAAAGAATACTTTCATTTTGGGGGAATGAAGGTAGCCTTCACAAGAGTAGTGACAGCTAAGTTGATCCTTGAAGGAATGAGCTCCTTTTCCAGAGATGAGGAAGTACATTTACTGACATGAACACCCTGCATGGACACACCATGTGAAGAGATAGCTAATATAGTTCAGTTTGGCTAAAACTTAATATATAGGAGTACTGTGGAAAAAAAAAAGTCTGGAAAGAAAAGGTGGAGCCTTGGAGGGATCCATTGTAAGTTCTTCCTTTACAGTGTGTGAACTAAAAATGAAAGAGGCCCAAGCAAAGATTCATGGGATCCTTGAATTGGAAGAAATCAGAATCTCAGAGTTAAAGGGATCTCAAAGGATAATTCAAACTCCACCCAAATTATGAATCCTGTCTATTGAATCTTCCAGCCACTGTTTCACTATATCTGTAGTGATGATGAATTCATTTTCCCATTTAATGGTTAGAAGATTTTTAATTATATCCACAAGAGTTGCCCCTAGAATTGGGCAGTCTTTCAAATGTGTAAAGACTTTTCATATCTCATCCTGCCCCCTTCACCTCAAGACTTCTCCAGGATAAACACTGCTAGATTCTTCCAAAGGCATGGTTTCAGATCTCCACCATATTCCTCTCTCCATTTTGCCAGTATCATCATATTTATTTTAGATCATGTAGATTAAATTGCTATTACTAGTACTTCTGTAGCATTTTGCATTTGAAGTGAATATTTCAGTCTTTCATTAGTGCAGTGACTCTGGAAATTACAGCTAAGACCTCACCTATCAGTTCCATAGACCTGAAATATGTATCTGGAATATAACAGAGAACTTGAACTAAGGTTGCTTGGGAGGCCAGTGATTCTTAAACAATCACTACTTGACCTATTGTCCAAGTCAGTTGTTTCTGGTACCAGATGGCTTATGTTTTTAAAAAAATCTTAATATTTTTCTAACTTTCTTGTTGTTTCATGAAGTCATTGATTTCTCTTAAATACCTTCTAATTTTCTGGAGTTTCTTCTAATTTTACTTGGATAAGGTAAACCACTTTCTTTTCTAAACCATTTGTTCTCCTTCCAGTTCTTTCCTCAAGGATTTCAATTTGTTATCTGTGACTGCAATGTTTACTGAATTACTTATTCCTAGAGCTGCAATAAGTTTTTATAAGGGTCACTATCTTTGATTTACTCATCACTCTAGCTTTAATTCCTGAAATGGGCAGGGTCAAGTTCCTCCCACTGCTATGATTTTCAGTGGGGTGGTAGCCCCTCTTTGGTCTTACCTTGAGTCACCTAAATTCTTGCATTTCTCTCTACCTACTGGCCCCAAATTTTTGAGGTTCAGAGTGATGGGACTGAGGAAGCTCTATAACAACTTAGTACAGAGTACTATGAACCTTGGAGTTCTAGTCTTGAGCACTTCAGTGCCCCAATGCTCACTGGAGCTCTTCAGGGTCCTGGAGTTTTCTAACTACCTTGTAGATTTCTGGTTCCCTGGTGCTTTCTGAAGAAAACCTACTACTGCTCCCTCATGACACAGAACCTTGCAGGTTAAAAGATTTTCAAGCCCATCCTAGGTTCACCAAGAGGCTATAAGCTTATTTGCCTAAACTGGCATTTTTTTTTGCCTATGGGGGTCTGACTGGGTTTTCTTTGGTGGGGAGAAGGGAAGGGAATGAAATTCTAAGTAGAAAAAGTCACTCACTATAGTTTCTTACTGACTTTCCTGATCATTTTTTGATCCGGTAAAAAATTGAGGTCTTTGCTGGAGTAGCTATGTTGAAACTGGGCTGAATGCCTCCTGTGGAAGCATCTATAGTGTCTGGAAGTTTCCTGACTTTACAATTTAAAAGGAATGAAACTCAAAAATCAATTACAGAAAAAATAAATAAATCATTTATATATAAATATACCATAGCATATTTTTTTAACATTTCCATTGAGGCAATGAAATATGTAGGATTAGAGCATTTCAGATTTTTCCTTTGTCATTATCATAGTTGTATCATTCTTATTTGTGTATATATCTTATTAGGCAACTAGGTAGTGCAAGGGATATAGAGTGCCTGGCCTGGAATCAGGAAGACTCATCTTCCTGAGTTCAGATGCTGCCTTACTAGCCCTTACTAGCAGTATGACCTTGGGCAAGTCACTTAACCCTTTTTTGCCTGGGTTCATAATCTGTAAAATGAGCTGGAGAAGAAAATGGCAAACCAATCCAGTATCTTTGCCAAGAAAACCCCAAATGGGATCACAAAGAGTCGAAAAATGACCAAAATGACCAAGTGACAACAATTGTCTTATTCCCATTTTAAACTGTAAATTCCATGAAGAGAGTGGCTAAATTTTTGCTTCCATTTCTAGAAATTTAAACATGGTAAATACTCAGGGAATGTTTGTCAAATAACCAAAAGGTTAACTCTCTATTTGGCAAGTAGATGGTACATTGGATGGAGCTTTGGGCCTGGAGTCAGGAAGACCTTGGGTTCAAATCCAGCCTCGGACACTAGCTGTTTGAACCTGGGCCATTCATTTAACCTCTGCCTCACTTTCCTCCTACTCAATCTGTACTGTATCTGATAACTAAGATAGTGAGTCCAGGGTAAGGCTTAGGTAATTATTATGGGACATTTGGGCCTAGGTATAGCATTCCTGTTACTGTTCTCTTTAATATACTGCACACTGCTTATTCAGCCACTGTTTTCAAAGACTGTGCCCACACTTTGGAGTTTCCTTACATGTAAAACCTTACATGTAGATCCCCCATGACTTTAAAGTGCTTTAAGTACTTCAATAACAAAACCACTTTGGCTGGAATTCAAGATCAATTCTACTTTGAATGGAATTTTAATAATTGAATTGACCATTGATGTTCCATTATGGAATGTGTACTGAATATTCCACATTTCCCTTTTCATTTCTAATTAATGTGACCAAAAAGTAGTAGTCCTAGTGGTGATCTTGCAAAATCTAGCATAGTAGTCATTCATGGTTATTTGTGGCACTAACTATGCCTTGCCTTTGCAGATAATTTTCAAAAATCATGACACCTATTAACATTCTATATAACCATTATAACATATAGTCTTCATTGATCCTACTAGTTTTTGCCAGTGCCAGCTTCCTCACATCTCCTAAATTCTCCTCCCCGGGATTATAACATGCATACATATGTATATAATATATATACACACACAAACATGTATGCGTATCCAACCATGGTCTCTCCTGTGTTTCAGTCTAGCATTATCAACTATCTTTTGGACATCTCCAACTGTATTTCACATAGGTGTGTCAAACTCAACACGTCTAAAATGGAACTTTACCCCCAAAATCACCCCGCTTCATGATTGACCTATTCCTTTTGAGAGCACTATGATCTTTCCCATCATTGGCTTAAAACCACAGAATTATCCTTGACTATACAGTTTCCTTCACTTCCCATATCCCAGTTAGTTACCAAGTCTCAATAATTCTATTTCCATAAAATATGAACTCTTGTTTGGCATTCAAAGCACTTCACAACCTGACTCCAATCTATCCAGACTGATTTTATGCATCCCCCTATATACTCTACATTCCAGCCAAATTGAACTTCTTGCTTTTCCATGTCTGACTCCATGCCTTTCCATAGGCTACCTACATATGCACACCTGGAATGCCCTTTTTCCTCACTTTGACCTCTTAGAATCTTAAAGTTCCTTCAAGGTTTATCTCAGATATCAATTTAGGAGGCTTTTCCTGATTCTGCCCCTCCCCCCATTTAAAATGGCCTCTCCTACAAATTCCCTTGCATATGTCTTATCTATACATAGCAAATACTCTGGCCTCACTGTACCACCCTGAAGCTACATTGCCCCTCAGGACTTTTGGGTTAATTCTATAATGCTATTGGCTCAAGCCCCCATTCCTATATATTTTCACTCACACACTTAGTGACCAGTAATTAGCTCACTAATTTCATTTAACCAAATACTCTTTTTTCACTTTTACAGTGAGATAATTACTTCTAAAATATAGTAAGAGCAGAAGTACTAATGTTTACCCTTCCCCCCAGTATCAGGGAAGTATACTCTCTCCTCTACCACCTCAAGCTAGGGGACTGGGCTCAGACTTAACCCAATTTCTACTTGAAATTGATCCTATCAAGTTCTAGGCCAAATATAGTCTCATTGCTAAATGAGCACCTATCTCAGCTACCAACAGACTCGGTGCTGAAGTCAATTCTTCATTCCTTGGGGGATTGATGCTGAACTGTATATAAAACCCAGACTGGGCTTCCTTGCTTAACCTCCATCTCTATCTCCTACACCTAAAATAAAAGGCCAGCTGCCAAGGCAGAGGACTGAGACCCATATTCATGGGCCATGTAATCACCTAGGATGGAAAGAGCCTGAAGAAGACTCTTCCATTGTCTCTCTTGTTTCACTGCCAGGCAAGAAGAAGTCAGAAGAAGAAAAGGACCAGGTTCTGGTCAGCCAGTACCTTTTGAATGAACCCCCAATTTCAGCTACACCACCAATCAAAAAGATTCATCTTTGGGGCAGCTAGCTGGCACAGTGAATAGAGCACCGGCCCTGGAGTCAGGAGGACCTGAGTTCAAATCTGGCCTCAGACACTTCACACACACACACACACACACACACACACACACACACACACACACAAACCTAGCAGTGTGACCTAGGGCAAGTCACTTAACCCCAATTGCCCTACCTTCCCACCTCCAAAAAGCAAAAATAAAAACAAAAAAGATTCATCTTCATCATGCGGCTAGCAGACCAAAACCAGTTATGAGATATCTGCATCAGCCTAGCATTCTACATATACTCAGAGTAATACTTGCCCAGTCCCCCTTAGAAGTGTTAATGTTTACTTTCAATCAAATGTAGACTCCTTGGGAGCAAGGACTATTTTTTTTTCTTTTTATCCCTAGCACAATGCCTAATACATAGTAGTCACTTACTGAATAAATGAATGAATACAAGCATCTCCGTAAATGCAGCAAATAACTAAGTTCCCTATCTACATTGAATTCTATGAAAAACAAAGAAGCAAAGTATGTTAAATCTTTGGAAGCCCTGAGCATATAGTTAGTTCCATACTTGATTAAAGTCTTAAAAATATATTTTTTATTTAATACCCTTTGTCTTAAACCAAACATGAATATATCACATTTGTTTCAGCCACCTACCTATTGAGCCCTCCCTTGAGACAAAAACAGTTTTTACTATAGAGAGCACATTGGTATATAGTATTCTGACATAGTAGTTCCCCACCTCTCTGCTCTGAGAAAATTTTTTCAAGGATCTTTATTAAATTTTCTATTATTCCTTTTAGCAATCTTTTTATTCATATTGTTATAGTCATATATATTGTTCTCTTGGTTCTGTTTATTTCATTTTGCTGTAGCTTACTTCTCTGATTCTTCATATTATTTACCACTATAAAGTATTATTCATATAAAAGACATTTTCAACCATTCTTGAATTAGTGGATGCCCAACTTTGTTTCTAATTCTTTGTGATCACAAAGTGCTGCTACAGATATTTTGGAAATATATCAAACTTTTGTCTCTGTCTTTGACCTCCTCAGGTTATAGTATATGCACAGTACTATAGTACATAGACAGTGTAAGTCACTTTTTGTGACTACAATTGGTTGGACAAATTCACAGTATCACCTGTAGTGTATTTGTCCTTCCAAAGCATCTCCAACTTTGATTGTTGCCATTTTTTCGTCTCTGCCAACTTATATAGATAGTTTCAGGTGAAAACTAAGCAATTTTAATTTGTATCTTATTAGTGATTTAGAGCATGTTTTCACTTGGTTATTTGTGGTTCACAGTTCTTTTGAAAACTATAAATCCTTTAGTCACATACATAATTGGGAAATGGCTTCTAGTATGATATATTTGTTTCAATTCCCTGTCTGTTTTGGATATCAGAACTTTATTGGTGATATATTTGGTAAATATTTTCCCACTTTTCCAATTTTTCTGATTTTATTTTATTTATGCAATGGCTTTTTAATTTTATAGTAAAAATAAACTATTTCATCTTTATGATTCCCTCTATCCCATATTTAGTTTAGAAAAGCACCTGATTTTATTTTCTAAATTTTTTATTGTGTGGCATTTTATACTCAGGCTACATATCTATTTTGAGCTTATGTGGTATGATATAAGGTCCATGCCTATTTGCAGAGTTAATATATGACATATCACCTTTAAATGATGATTTTATTTTTTATGAAATGGGTCACATTCTTTACATAAGAGTACATATCCTGCTTCAATACCTCTAAGCTTGCTCTGTAGGGATCTCACTAAAAACCTATGTTTGTGATACTATAGTCATTTCTATGGTGGTAAGCTATGATGTCAGACGGAAAATTATGTTGTCATTTTGCACATTGGTAATTTAAAATGATAGCGTGTGAAATGAGACTCATGTTCACTCATGCTTTTAAATTTAATCTATATAGAGTGAGGAAATGATTGCCTAGATCTCAGGAAATTTTAGTTGGGTAACAGAATAAATTAATTAAGAAGGCTTTGGGGCGGCTAGGTGGCGCAGTGAATAGAGCGCCGGCCCTGGAGTCAGAAGAACCTGAGTTCGAATCCGGCCTCAGACACTTAATCCACACAAACAAAAACCTAGCTGTGTAACCTTGAGCAAGTTACTTAACCCCAATTGCTTTAAAAAAAAAAAAAGAAGAAGGCTTTAGCTTCAAAGCAGGTGATAAGTTGGCCAAAGTTGTTTTGATTTGCTTTTTATTCTTTTAAATCAACTATAGTTTTGTTGTCTACTTGGAAACTGCTGACATCATTTTAACATAGTGCAGTACCAAAAATCACTTTCATTGTGCGTTAGCCTAACATAACCCTACTTTCCAGTCATACTTTCACCAGACCCAAAGCCAAATTAAATTCAGTCATTAAAAAAATCATATTTACTAGCTGTGTGACCTTGGGCAAGTCACTTAACCCCAATTGCCCTGCCTTCCTCCCCTCTAAAAATACAAAAAAAAAAAAACAAAATCAAGTTTTTCCTACTTATGAGAAATTAAATACCTTTCATCCATATTTAATTGATCTCAAAAGTTAATTACCAGTAGGGTTTTGTTTTTAATATTCTAATAAAACTTTTTCTGTTAGTTGTACAATTTAGTATCAAAATAATTAGTTCTTTGGAAATCAGCTAAATTCACTCTATTGATAAACTGTATTAACAAAGCAAATCTCACCATAAGGACAGATATACATGGTCCTAAGACTGTTTTGTCTCCTAAAGGAATATCAGATGTCTAGGAAGACTCTGATATGGACCCCAAGAAGAGAAAATTTTCAGTGGAATATTTTTTAGGAAATTAGTTTAGGTGGAATTCATAAGGTCCAAGGCCAGGGCTTAAGTTTTTGGTAGAAGCAAGATATAGGTATAAAGTAAAAGAGACAGTAGTAAAGCTATAGTCATGCATAAAGGGAAGCAATTGTAATAAACAGTAGTTGTGAATTAGAGGCCAAATAATCATGGTATATTGGGTAAAACAAGCCAGGGATAAACTAACCCACTTCCATCAAGGGCTACAAGTAAGCTGGATTCATGATTGAATCTTTCCCAGTTTGGGTATGGGTATGGAGGGGAAGCTAAGAAATAACTGCATAGGGGTCAGAATCATGATGTGAACAAGCCAACCTCTAGATTATGGAAGTCAGAGCTGAAATGCTTAAAGGGAGAGGTAATGCCTGAAGGAGAAATAATGTCAAAACCAAGAATTGAGTCAAGGTCAGCGAAGGCAAGTAGCAAAAGGTAAAGTCCAGGGTTCAAGTTATAATAGTCCAATCCTTGAAAAATAAGTGCCAGCATATTTCACAGGTTGAACTGAGTGCTTTCTTTGCAGCTTTGTTGGTCTGTGAGTGTTATGTACATGTGCATACCCTTGACCCTGAGAATACTTTCATGCTTAGCATTGTGTGGACATAATTCAAAAAAGTTAGAATGGCTGCAAAAGACCAGTCCAAGGGTTATGGCAATAGGAACAGAGAAAAGAGATTGAATATAAAGGTGGAATTAAAAAGACTGGATGATATTAACTATGAGAAGTGAGGTAGACAGAAGAGTGAATAATAACGCCGAAGTTTCATACTTGAGAGACTAAGCAGATGACACTATAGAGAGAAATAGTGAAATTAGGAGGAGAAGGTTTAGGGGAAATGATAAGATTAGTTTGGGTTCACTTAAAGTGCTATTAAGGAATAAATCTAGGCAGCTGAAGATGCAGGTCTAGAACTGAAAAGTGAGGAGAACTTGTAGATTTAGAAGTAATCTATGCCAAGGCAGTAATTGAAATTGGGTATCAACGAGCTTGACAAGAAAGAAAATGTAGAGATAAGAGGGCTGAGGCCTGACAGTTGGAGAGCTCTCAAAATAAGAGTTCAGAAAGAAGCAGAATGTGTGTTTTAGAAGGGTAAAGTTCTCTGAACCTTAGAACTTTGTTGTTTATTTAACTGAGGAGGAGAAAGTAGTGTGAAAAAATTGTCAACAATATCAGACACAACAGAGATCAAGAAGGATGTTGTCAAGTGAGCCTGGAGGAAACATTTTCTTACGTGATCACTATGTCCAGGTACATCCACAATCTGGACTTTATCGACACATACCCCATTGTAAGTGCAGGAATTCACCTTGGACAGCTCCAGAATGCCTCTTAGAGTAAAAATAAATAGAAAAGTCACTGCAGCCAGAATAGCATCAATAATACATTACTGTTTGTCCCACAGTTTTAAATCTTTGTCTCAGAGGAGGCAGTCAAGGCAAGACTTGATGTCTTTTGAGAGCTTACTAATTTTTGAACTTTAAATAAAATGATAAGCAATGATAAACCTAACAAACTTTGTTAGCCAGTTTCCTCTACTTTACAGCATCCTTAGTAGTAATGATAATAATTCATATTATTTAGCACTTTATAAACTCTACAAAATACTTTCTACACAACAACTTTGTGAGGTAATTAGTATGCATATTATTACCCATATTTTATGGGTTAGCATAAGGAAGCGTAGAGAAAGTACATGATGTTCTCAAATCCCATAGCTAGTAAATGTCAGAACTAGAATGTGAAGTGCCAATGCCAGTATTCTTTTTACTATAGCAAAACCTTCTTAATAGTTTACATCAGTTGTGTCAAATTAAAATAAAAGTGAGGGTAGTAAACCATACATAGTGTGTATGTGAGCTACATAATAACTAAGAAAACCACATATTAACATCTATTTTCTCTTGTATTTTTATTTTGCTAAATATTTCCTAGTTGCATTTTTATCTGTTTCAGGCTACACTCAGGAATGTTGCAGGTCACATACAGGCCATGTGTTTGACACTTTTGGTCTACACCAGACCTGCACAACTTGGTAGTAGATAGGGGCCAAAATTAAAATAGGCTAAACTTCGGGCTGTATATAGGTTTTTAGCAGCTTGTTTTCCAACTATTTTTCAAATAAGCCTTATTTAGAAAGGGAAATCTCAATATCAATTATACTTATTAAGATTTTTATTTATCACAAAATCACATTAATGTAAAAAAATTTTGCTTTGCTAAGCATTACAAGTTTAATACAATTTTCAGATTTTCTTCCTCTTTACATTTAGTAACGGCCAAAAACATAGCAAAAAGGTGCAACTCTTGCCCTTCTCAGACTAGAAACAGACTGACACAATGTTTGGTTATAGGTCACATGACAAACAAGAGAGTGCACAGTGGCAACCCACCTGCCAAGTTACATAATGGACACAATAGTAATTAGTGGAAGGCAGGTTAAGTGGGACATAGACAAAGCACTCATTACATGTTTCTTTTACATCCTCTACATTTTTTGTGGCGGGGCCCCCACAGAATCCTTTGGTGGGCTGCAAATGGCCCACGGGCCATATGTTGTGCAGGCCTGGTCTACACTATACTCTCAGTTTTCTACCCATATGTTTGAGAGTGTGACAATTTTTAGTTAAAACTTTCTCCTCGGGGGCGGCTAGGTGGCACAGTGAGTAAAGCGCCGGCCCTGGAGTCAGAAGGACTTAAGTTCGTATCAGGCCTCAGACATGTAATGCACACACAAACAAAATACCTAGCCGTGTGACCTTGGGCAAGTTACTTAACCCCAATTGCCCTCCAAAAAGCAAAAAAAAAAAGTTTCTCCTCAATTTTCCTACACTGAACCAAAGCAAATAAAAATCTATTGTCAAAAAGAAATAAGAGGGGCGGCTAGGTGGCGCAGTGAGTAAGAGTGCGGCCCCAGAATCCGGAGGACGGGATTGGTTCCGGCCTCAGAAAATGAGCACCCACCCATAAATAATGACTGGCTGTGTAACCTTGAGCAAGTTACTTAACCCCAATTGCTTAAAAAAAAGAAAGAAAGAAAGAAATATGTAAAGAAAATGTAATCAATCAAGTATTTATTAATTACTAATTATCTGCCAGGTACTGTGGTTTGGGCACAGAACAAACCTTCCCTGCTAATGAATAGTTTACATTCTAATGACAACAGATATAAAAAAATGCATGCTTGTATAGCATAAATGTAAAAATGACTTTATGCAAATGTATAAAACATTAAATATAAGGTAGTTTGAAAGAACAGACATCAGCAATTAGGAAGACCAGGAAAAATTTCATGTAGAAAATGGTGCTTGAATTTGAATTGCTTTTTAAAGGAAGAGAAGGATTCAGCAAGTTGGAGGTAACAAGCCTGGGGGATGGCCAATGCAAAGGTATGAAGATGGCACATGGAGTGTGAAGAATAGAGAGAAAGCTGATTTGACTGAATTGCTGAATACAAGGTAGTGATGATAATATTAACAACAATAACAGAAATAGCTCTAGTTCTAGCAGCCGCTGAAGAGGGAAAGGAAGAAGCAACAGGCCTTCCAGAGTGCCTTCTCCAGCATCTGTAGAAATGATGGGCAGGCTCTTCAGCCTGGCTCATCAATAGAACAGGGAAGCAGAGTGGTTATTAACCACAGGGCAATATGAACAGGCCATTTTATATCACTAGAAGGCAACTGCATATCTTTCTGAAGCCATGAACTAAGCATCAGGCTCAATTATCACTAGAATTACAAAGGGATAGCCACATGAAATAACTCTTGCTTATTCAGGAAAGGTAGAAAGCTCAGCAGATCTCTAATGGAACCCCTCATTTTCTGACATCATGCAAGCCATCTGCCAAGCATGGTCTGAGACCCAATACGTCCCTAGGTCTCTGCAGTTTAGTCCTGCCCCTGAGAAGCCCTCGGTAGCAGAGGTCTTCAGCATGGACCCAGACATTGTATTTTTTCTCTTTAAGTAGAGGAAAGACCCAGCAGAACCATGTGCAGGCAACAAAGCCCCAAAAGATGACAAAAGAACGATAGAAGAGCAGTCAACGAAGATTGCTGATCAGAAACAATACATAAGAGTTTCTTGTGACTGATAGATGAAAGGTGGAGAAGAGAAAAAAAAAAAAAGCAGCTCCAAGTTGAAAAGGCCACACTCCAAAAGGCTTCACTTGAAAAGAAATTGGATGTAGATACTGACTATAGAAAAATCTGAGTTATGGAACATGCTGCCACCTTCAGAGACTACCTGGCAGGAGTTTGCATCACATAGAGGGAGAGCCAAGGACATTCCCACCCCTTGGTGGGACTTTTTGTCCTTCTTTGGACTTTTTGTCCCCAGAGCTCCTACTTCTGGAGATCCTCAAAGATATTCTGAAAGAACTTATGAATAGTTAAATGGAAGGACATAAGGGGCTAAAACAGTGGTGGTAAGGGAGAGGAAATTATACAATTAATGCAGCAAAAGGAAAGCCCACAAAGCTAGAGATGGTCCAGTCCAGGTGAATGACGCCCTGATTGGCCATAACTTGCAGAATGGTTACTGTGAAACATCCAGCCCAGGCAAGTAATTAACCAGGGCTGAGGACACTCTAGATGGCAAATGCTAACCTCAAAGGTCTGTTTCTCCTGATTGAAACCAAATGGCAACCCAGAATAACTTTTCAAGCAACATTTATTTTCCTTCTCAATTTTAGGGTTACTCTATATATAATTACTGTATGACACTGTAAAGGATAATGCAAAATTGAATTAATAACAGAAGCCCAAGAATAGCCTTGAGTTAGAAAGATGCTTTCTTTACATGCATTTTGTTATGCACAATTTATTAATTCTAATAAGACATGTCAGTTACATGCCATCCTAAATGATACTACATGAGCTACACTTTGCACTTCTCTCAACGTGATGATATCTTCAATACTATCAGGAGAAATGTTTAAATTTCCACTTTATGAAGAAAGGAACCAAATTATTAGTTCTGCTCTTTTTTAAAAACTATCAATTTACATAATCAGGGTATATCATAACTTTTAACTTTCTGTTTGCTATATTAAAATGTTATGCATCATTTTTAAAAAATACCCAAGGAATTATCCCTTTGTTTTGAATGATGCATAAATGGAAGTAATGCTAGTTGATAGTATTTAATTGCAAGAAATTAATAAAAATTTGTTTTGTTAAAAGATACATAAAAATTTTAATAGCTGGCATTTGTGTAGGTTTTCAAAGTATATTACAAATATCTCAGGTTATCTTCCAAACAACCTTTAGAGGCAAATATTGTTGTTATTCCTACTTTCCAGACGAGGAAACTGAGGCAGGCTGAGTTTAAGTAACTTGCCCAGAGTCTCACTTCTCCTAAATCTGCCCCTAACTATCCTTACTGGGCCATCAATTCCTTCTTATTCTATGAATTCATCACCCTGCTCTGACTTCACGTTCCTAACATCTGAAGATAGATTTGAACTAGTGTCTTCCTGACTCCAGGTCCAGTACTGCCTCTGCACCACCTAATCAGAGCAGTGATTTTTGTCCAGTAAAGAATTATGTGTTCATAGTTTATAATACTAATCCTGTTATACCATTTATAGATAAGTCCTCACTCTTCTCTGCACCTCCCCTAGTAAAATATAAGTTCTTTTAAGAAAAAGACTATGGGGGCGGCTAGGTGTCACAGTGAATAGAGCGCTGGCCCTGGAGTCAGAAGGACCTGAGTTCGCATCCGACCTCAGACACTTAACCCACACAAACAAAAACCTAGCCCTGTGACCTTGGGCAAGTTACTTAACCCCAGTTGCCCTAAAGGGGCCGCTAGGTAGCTCAGTGAGTAAGAGCACCGACCTCGGAGTTGGGATGACCCGAGATCAAATCCGGCCTCAGAAAATGAGCACCCACTCATAAATAATGACTAGCCGTGTAACCTTGAGCAAGTTACTTAACCCCAATTGCTTAAAAAAAAAAAAAGACTGTCATGTTTTAATCTTGTGTGTTCTTAGCACCTAGCATGGTGTTTTATTAGCATTAAATGTTTTCATAGTGTTCTCCTAATAGCAGGGTATTGAGAGCACCAGCATTTAGTATTACTTTTCGAGGCTTATAGATAAATATTTAACACTAAGGAAAAATCTCTAGCATAGTGTACATGGTGACATAATTAAGCAAGTAGTTCCAAGAGTTCCACAAGAGGCTTCTTATCAGTAGCATTTGTAAATGCATAGCTATAGAATTGGTTCAACCTTGTTACTCTTTCAGTAATAACCAGAGCTACCTGAGATACTGTTTTAAATTGAGCCTTAGTGACATTTTGTGTCATAGCATATAGCTATCACACTCTACAGTAAAATTACACAGGAAAATATCAATGTCAAGAAATAGTAGTTTATGTTCATTGAAGTATACTAGCATTGACTCAAGAGGCTGGGAAATCCTCATGCTAATTGTTACTCGGGCATTTTCAGTCCTGTCCAACTCTTTGTGACCCCATTTGAGGTTTTCTTGGCAAAGATACTAAAGTAATTTGCCATTTCCTTCTGTAGCTCATTTTACAGGTGAGGAAACTGAGGCAAACAGGGTTAAGTGACTTGCCTAGGATCACACAGCTTGTAAGTGTCTGAGGCTAAATTTGAACTCAGAAAGATGAGTCTTCCTGACTCCAGGTTGGGCATTCTATCCACTCTTCTACCTAGCTGTCCCCAATGCTCAGAGTTACTAGAAAAAAACAAGAAGCAGTTGAGTAGTCCCCAGGAAGGCTTTAGGCTCTAGCTCTTGTTCTTGTCTTTTTAGAGTAAGTGTATCATGGATTGTACTTTTCTTATCTTAGAGCTGAGTGAATACCAAACAATACTGATATAGTAACAGTGAAAAATTTATATTTTTCCTTTTTCATTCAGTTATATATCAAAATTATGTAGAATATTCTAAAATATTTCTGTATCTTCTATTACTTTTATTAGGACATCATTTAGTCATAATAAGCTTATAATCCTAGAAAGAAGGAATTCTGTGAAACAGAAAGTGGTTAAGGAAATAATTAAAAGCAATTAACACAGAAAGTCCCTCAGTAAGTGACCATTGTTTGTAACAGGATTCACCTAGTGCAAGGTTGCAAGTGGTCTGCAGTCTCTGGGTGTTTGCTTTCTCTCTGTGTGTGCTATGTTGGTCATCTGAATTTTGGGGAAGGGAGAGTGAGACTGTGTTCCTCCAAGTGTCTTATGTGCCTGCTGCCGTGTAATAAGACCAGGACTTAGCCAACTCTCATTCTGTTTCAAATATGAGGAAACTAAAAGCTTAAAACTAACTTTCATTGTTCCAGTATGTGTCATATCACTAGTTTGCTTATTCTAACACTGACATGTTAAATAACTTTATATCTTTTTAAAATTTTGTATATTCTTCAATTGATTCATGGTTTCTTCACTTTGGATACTTTGTCCATTTGGTTTTTCTTGTGTCAATAGTAAGGCCAAATTCTTTGGAGTGATTAAAATCTCAGGAGGTTCTGCAGTGTTACTGTATTTGATTCAATGACTGCTTTGTCATCTAAAAGACAAAAATATCTAGAGAACTTTATTCAATTCACATATTGAATTGGATTTCCATTGCAATTATGGTGAATTCCTTTAGCAAACATACATCTTGTTTCATTTGCTCTTAATTATCAGAAAGTTATCAAACAAGATTATCTCAATTGTTTTAATTTTGCAAAAATCTTGACTAATATTATATACTTGGGAAACGCCTTATTATAAAAGAGTCATATTTTGCTCTACCAAATCAAATGCTTTTTTTTTATAGTCAATAAACAATAAGTACTGGGTGATATTGTATTCTGCCTGTAAACACTTATCCATTTCCTACAAATGCCCTTATTAAGGACAGCTTTGGAGTATGTGTAAATTCTCATAATAAATGAGGAACTAGTTATATAGATTGATAGTTGTCAGTATTTTCTCCAGTGGTCTTTTTCCAGAATTAGTAAAGAAGGTCTATAAATTTTGTCCACATAAATCACTTCTTCAGTACTCACAATTTCACCTTCTCTATCATACATCTCTTCTATGTGTACTTAATATAATCCAGCTGCCCTTCTCTTCTTTGTCCTCAGTGTGCTTTCTCTTTCCTTTAAGCACATACTATGATCCTAGTGTCCAAGTTTGGTGGCTCTACTGTTCTTGGCTCTGAAAAGGAAAGTTTCTTATAAAATCTTTGCATGTCTCTTCCATTGTTCTCATATTTGTTGTCTTCCTTTCAATTTCAGTCTCTTGTAATGACTTTGATTAGGCTGCTTTCCAAACTCTTTAAAATTATTTTACCTGCTGTTTTATAAAGTAATATATATGATCTATCATTCTTCTCTGTAAGATTTTACAAATAAGTTTATATTCTAAACTGGTATTATTCTTGGCTGGAGCTAGCTCTCTCTACTTGGTAAATAAGTCAAGTATCAGCAGATTAAGGTACTTGTTAGGCACTTTTTGGTTTCCATGTTATGATAACTGACTTATATCAGTTACAATTTTAGATAACATTAATGTAATCTAGGTCTGTGTTCTTTTTTTATTTCCATTTTGCATTTTTCATCATGAATAATGTATTTAAGTAGATCAGGACGGGATTATTTTCATTTCATGCTATATTTTTTCTCATTTTTATTCTACTAGTTTTGATATTTTAATTTTGATTTTTATTCTTACAAGTCATTGACCTGACTGTACACAAACCATTGATGCGGGAATGATTTTCACATTAGTAATAAGTTTGCTTATGCATTCTCAAACTATAATACTACAGAGCTCTTAAAATGAAAAAGCATTTATTAAGTTAATTACTGTGTACAAAGCACTGTGCTAAGCATTGGTAACACAACAGAAAAGCAGGACAATCTCTGCTCACAAGGAGCACACATTCTACTCATTTTTTCTTTTGACAGTTGCCCATTTTTATTGCATGTGCCAAATAGAAGGGTATATGTACAGAGGAGATGGGGAGGGTCATTTTTTTTAGTCTCCTCTTCCTTGGACAGAGTCTTGATCTCCTCTTTCTTAGCCTGTAGACGCTCTTCCTGACACGTTTGTGCTTCTTTAGTGTTAGACCTGCGAGCTTCAGCCTGGTCAGCCAAGAGCTTCTTCTGGGCCTTGTCTGCCTTTAGTTTATGAATGTGCTCCATCAGGATTCACTTTCTTGGACACATTTCCCTTCACCTTCAAGTACAGGCTGTGGTACATGTGGTGGTCAATCTTTTTGGATTCACAATATTTTCGAAGCAGATGTTGAAGAATCCTCATTTACCTCATCCAGGTCACCTTCTCAGGCATATGAGCATTGGCAGTACCCTTTCTCTTACCAGTACCCATGTGCCTGTCCTTCCTTTGAGCCAGAGTATTTTTTTTGGCATCTGGAATGAGAGTGCACAGTAACGAATTTCCAGATGATAAGCCCATCTTTAATCAGCTTCCACATCTGCTGGTGGGAATTGGCATTGGCAATTTCATTGGTCTCATTTAGTTCAAGCCATACCTTCTTTCCACATCGAAAGACACTAGAGGCAAGCCTCTTCTGAAGCCTGAGTATTCTCATGGCTGGAGCCATAGTGCGGAAAAGGAAAGGAGAGAGAGAGCCATCCTACTAATCCTAATAATCTTCCTCAGGATAGGTTGTAGAAAGTAACTTGTAATGGATTTCTGGCCTTATAATAGGCATTCTCTTTTAACTTAACCCATATACAGAAAAATGTGAGTGCTCAAGTCTGTATAAGCCCAGTTAAATGTAGCTAAACTTAAGTAACCAGTCTACATAAATGAATTTAACTTCATTTTCATATCAACAGCATAACATATTTCTTGTACTTTTTTATGTCAAGTCAGGATATTACTTAGTGGATAAAATTTTGAATTACTTTTTAAAAGTATATTATGTGGGGGCGGCTAAGCGGCGCAGTGAGTAAGAGCGCCGGCCTCAGAGTTGGGATGACCCGAGATCAAATCCAGCCCCAGAAAATGAGCACCCACACATAAATAATGACTAGCCGTGTAACCTTGAGCAAGTTACTTAACCCCAATTGCTTAAAAAAAAAAAAAAGTATATTATGTGGTAGTATTGGTGTTTGAATCTTAGGTTTCATGATCATCAAAACCAAGATTTATTTAGATTATGTAGTAGTCTATCTCCTGTATGTGGCAACAGCATTGGAATCCATTTTTTGTAATTTTAAAAATCTCTCCATGAAGATTATAAAGTGATATTTTTGCTTTTGTTTACAAGTTTTAAATTAGCCATTTGACTTGGGGCATTTGTTATGTATGTACTAAAGAACCCTATAAATTATTTTTTGTTTATGTGATTGATTTGCTTTCTAAATAAAGCTAGTTTTTTCTTGGATTCCCAAATATATAACATTCATATTGGCTATTTTTGTGGTCAAAAATAATTCCAACTGCCATTTTTTCCACACTATTATAGAAGTATCACATGCTCCTTTTTAAAATGTTACTTACAAATAGAAATTCACACCTTTATTTTAAAACCTTGTGCCCAGTCCCCAGACTGTGATGTTAATAAAGTTGAATTCTTCTGAATTTTAAGTCTTATCGGTAGATAATGGGAAATTAAATACAGGCCTTAAATTAGCAAAACTACCTATAAGATATTCTACCAAAAGTCTTTTTAAAAATTTAATTGGAAAAAAAACCTTTATATTTTCTGTGGTCTTAGAAATAATTGGTGATAGTAGTCTCATAGGGTTCAACTTTGCAGAGACATTAATGATTGGTCAGCTGTTTACCTCCTTAAGAGCGATAAATATGAAGCATGCTAGAACTTGATAGGACTCAATAAAAAATCCAGACAGTGTGCTCCAGGAAAAATGAAGAGACACTGATGACTGTCTTTCAGCCATGGGTATCAAGAAGACTTCATAGGAGAATTGGCACCTGAGCAAGGGTCTAAAAGAACCAGAGGAAACCAGTAGGGGAAGCTGAGAAAGGCCTGCCTTATAGAGATAAGGACTGCCTACATTGAATGCCCAGAAGCTGGAGAGTACAGGATAAGACCACTCAGTGAATGTATAAGCAGACAGTTTCACTAGAAAGCAGAAAATATTTTGGGAATTGGTGTGAATGCTTTGGCTCTCTTTTGGAAGCACTATCAAATCCTACCTTATATCAATTTGTTTGTGTTCCTTGAGGTCAGGTACTGGAACATTTTTTCATCTTTATTTGCTCAGTGCTCAACATTGTACCTTATACATAGCAAATGCTGAACAAAAGTTTATTAAGAGTGAAAAGGTAGATTAGACCTAGATTGTGGTGGGACTTTAATGCAATAAGGAGTTTATATCTACAAGCAGTAGGAAACCACTGAAAGCTTTGGAACAGAGGAATGACAGGGTAGGAACTCTGCATTAGGAAGAGTATTTGGGGAGCAATGTAAAAGATGGATTGGAGAAAAGAAGCAATTTAAGAAGCTATTACAATAGTTCAGATGAGAATTGATGGTGGTAATGTGTGAGGTGATGAGGAAATAAATACAACTGACATGTGGAAGTAGAATCAGTAGGAACTGGCATCTGATTATCCTACAGAATGTAACTAGAGCCCTAATTCATTAGTTATTTTTCTTGCCTCTTTGGGCCTTTGGCTAAAAAAGTAACTCGTATACATAATAAAGATTTTTTAAATCTACATTTAGTAGTAAGAAATGTGAGCCTATTGAATAGCAGTTTTGGTTTGATAAGGATTAGATCTAGATTAGATCTAAAACAGTGATATCTATATACTGTCATATATCCTTATAGAATGGAAGCTTATTGAGGGCAAGAACTGTTGTTCCTGTTGTCTGTGTTTCCCAGTGCCTAGGACAATGCCTGGTACATAGCAGGTACTTAATAAATACTTGTTGAAATCCAGCTCACCTCATCAATAGGTTTCAATACTTTCTTAACTAGATTTGTTTTGCATGATTGATTCTTGAGACAAGTTTTGTTTCATTATAGTCTCAAAGATTATTTATTAATAAATAAAAAGCTGAACAATAGCATATTGGCCCATCGGTGTATTATCATCTATTCCCAGATTTAGGTATTAAGAAGAATTCATTATTAGTGGCATGCTCACAATCACAGAATTTTATAGTTGGGCATGACCTTAGCAGCCATCTAATTGATCAGCTAAATTTGCAAACAACTATATTAGTGTGGTCTTTTTTTCCTGCAGAATTGCCTGTAGCTAAACAATGTATCCTCAGGTAAAACAAACTTAAGATAAAAATTGTTTGCACTATTAATGCATGTATATGTATATGCTCCTTATGTATCTCCATACATGTATGCAAATATATAACAAATTTCTACATATCAGAAATTTTTATATTAAGCCTTTCTAGGAAGAGAAAAGCATCATACCCAATAGTCAGAAGAATTATTAATGACAGTATCCAAGCTCTCTCCATGATCAAGGGTGAATAATACCAAGGTCAGGTGTTTACTCCAAGCAATATAAATCTATCCTCTCTGAGCATCATTTTCTTCATCAGAAATATAGGGATGATACCACTTGTTTTACTGCCTTACAAATGTCTTTGTGAGAATGAAATGAGATAGTGTACATAAGAGTGCTTTGAGAAATCATAAATGCATATATAAATGTAAGGTACTATTTTATTAAGGAGTATAATATACATAGTATATATGAAGGAGTATACATATATATGCATATATATATATATATATATATATTAGATAGATGGATAGCATTCTAGATTTGGAGTCAGGAAAACCTGAGTTTGAATCTTCCTTAGATATTACTGACTGTGTAACCTTGGACAAGTCACTTTACTCTGCCTCAGTTTCCTCAAATCTAAAATGATAATAATACCTACTTCACAGGCTTACTGTGTTAAATGAAATAATACCTGTAAAGCACTTTGCAAACCTTAAAGTACTACATAAATGTGAACTGTTATTTCAACTAAAAAGTTCTATATTTCTACGTGAAATATTTAGATCCTAGTTGACAGCTGTAGCTAACACCATTATTATCATCTTATCCACAGAAACAAAATCATGAGCCTCTCTCTGCCTCATTAATAGGGGGTGTCAGAACCCTGAAAAGACTCTCAAGTTTGGAATGTTGTCAGGCTGAAAGAATTAGACTCAGCCATAGAAAAATTCACAAACTAAAAAATTTTGTCTTTTATTTTAGGATTGTAGACCCTCGGGGGAATGTTAGCAATCACCAATTCAATCTCTCTCATTTTACAGATAAAGAAAATACTACCCAAAGAAATTTAAAAACTTGTTCAAGGTCACATAGGCACTAAATAGAAGAGCAAAGACTTGAACTCAGACTGCCTGACTCCAAATCCAGATTTTCTTTCCTCTTTTTTTTTTCCTTTTCTCTCTCCACAACATACAACCTTTATTCCCATTAGAAAGATCTATTTACGATCCTCTGCTCAGGCTGACCTTATTTCCTCCTCTGGGCCTTTCCTCAAGTTATTCTTTCCAACTAGGATGCCCTCCCTTCTCTTTGAGTAGGTTGTTTAGATAAGCATTCTTCAAATCACATCTCTTCCATGAAGTCTTCTCTTCCATTCATTCACTCAACATTCATCCAACAAGCATCTGCTTGAGTACAAATTGATCTCTCCCTCTCTGAACTCCTACTGTATTTATAGTCATCACCACAGATTTGAGGACTTAATTATTCTCTAATTGTTTGAAATATGTTTATTTTGTCTCCCCAGCTGGATTGAGGCTGGAACACAGAGGACATCTCTATGATGAGTCTGCAAGGTCAGAAGTGGGATATAAAAGCAGTTCCAGACTTACAACACTACTATTTTCTGTATCCCATATATCAATAAAAATAACTCACATTTCCTTAGTACTTTAAGGTTTACAAAAGACTTTGTTTACAACAACTTCAGGAGATAGGTATTATAAGTATCATTACTATCACTTTACAGACAAAGGAATTGCTTCTTCTATCTCACTTTTCAGCTTACTCTATCCCAGAGATCACTCTATCCCAGAGATCACGTATCCCAATCGCCTAACTTTGACTTCAAGCTAAGATAATAACAAGTAAAGCTTTGGGTGTTATCTTAGCCACTAATATGTACATTTAAACCTTCAGGATCCCCCAAAATAGATTGTCTAATGACATTTCTACAGGGAATTCCTTCCTCATCGCCCAGTATATGTCCATCCACTCATAAAGTTAGACCTAGCAAAAGCTGTCCATAAAATTGATCAACCAATAGTGCACAATGCTTTGTAAACCTTTAAAGCATTAATGAAAAGAAGAGTTATTAATATTATTCATTTGTGTAGATGGAAAGCAACTATGGAATGCAACTAATCAATATTAAAAAAACAAGGGCCATGGGGAAAAAATTGATCAAGAGCCAAACATATTTTTTAAAAAGTTTATATTTAGGAGAAATGGGAAATATGCAACATTTTGCTGATCTTTTAAAGTAAAAATAGGGAGCAAAAAAAAAAAACTATTGAATAAATAACAGTTGAACCTTAGCTCAACATTTGGTGAATTAAAGAAAGAGACAAGTACCTGAAAAAAGAAATGTACACAGGGAAAAGAGTAGCCAATTTGAAATCCAAGGACCTGGCTTCAATTCCCAGCTCTGCTATTTAGTACCCAGATGACCTGACCTAGGGCAAGCCCTTCATGAATTCTGGGCCTCATTTTTCTCTTTGATGAAATGAAAGTTGGAATAGATGGTGACTTTTGAGGTCCCTTCTACCTCTGAATGTGTAATCCTATGAAAACCTGTTAAATAGAAGGAAAAAGCAAAGCAGAGTACTAACGATAGATAGCTTTCCGTGAAACATTACCATTTATTCTATGGCCTTTGGAAAACATTACTGACAAGGTATTTAAAGGTATGTTGTGGATTTTTGCAACTGCAAACCTAAAAAACATCTTACTGTCCATGTGACCTTGAGCAGTTCACCTCTCTGGCCCTTAGCTTCCTAATTTTTTTTTTTTTTTTTTTTTGGAGAGGGGTAGGCAGAGCAATTTGGGGTTAAGTGACTTGCTCAAGGTCACATGGCTAGTGTTAAGTGTCTGAGGTTGGATTGAAACTCAGGTCCTTCTGACTCCCGGGCCAGTGCTCTACTCACTGTGCCACCTAGCTACCCCTAGCTTCCTAATTTATTAAAGGTTCAAATTGCACTCAATAATCTCCAAAATCCCTTTGAGCTCTAAATCTATATGATCCTAGGAATAATTTGGTACTTGTCCCATGAAACAAGTTGAATTAAACCAAAGACTGGAGATTCCCTAACCCTATTATAAGTGTTCCCTTTGTATTACTAAAATCCAAAATTAATTTGTCAGTGATTGAGGTGTGAAAAACCCAAAACCTATGAATAAGCCCTTGAACTATCCATACCTGTATTGATCAGTGATTTTAAAATGGGGTATTGCCTTACTCTTGGGTTGTTGTCTCCAGAATTTTCTGTTTTCTGTCCTAGGAGGTTTTGCCTTATGAAATACAAAGTTCTTCTACCTTATTATTTTCTCCTATGCCTCCAGATTTTTGCACCCAACTGCACTGAAAAAGCAGGCATTACTTTTGCCTACACCTTGGTCCTCTGAGATCCAGGATAGAGATTTTACTGTGGGCCTTCAAGGAGAGGATGTCTACAAGCAGGTGCTGAATGACAGCAGCATCACTATTAAAGATCACACCTGGTCTGCCTTGGCCATATCTTTTCAGCTCAGTGAAACTAAGTCTGTCTGTTTTGCAGGAGGCAGGGTGACAAGAAAGAAACACCATTAAGTGGGTTTCAGTAAACAATATTTAGAACCATAGCTCCAGATTTACATTATTTTACAAAATACTTAAAATGCAAGTGTTGCATTTCTAATGTATTCCTCTGGATTTCCTAGTCTACTCTTTGGCCCAGATATCATACAAAATGCATAATAGATTGCCAGTGTTTAATGTTCAGGGCAAATTAAGGAAGGATGATCTCCTCTTTCCTTTGCACTTGTATCAGCAGTCCAATACCACTTTGCCCAGTGTCATTCAGACTTCTTACCTCCCCATATACTCAGTACTTACCTCCTGAAACACTCATCTACTGGAAAGGCCTGATGTGATGCTTTAAGGTTTGCATAGCGTTCCACTCACAGCAGCCCTGTGAAGTCAGCATTTCCAGTTTCATTCTCATTTTGCAAATGAATAAATGGAGGCTCTGAGATGAGAGGGATTTGCCTGTGGTGCTTCAACTCCAGCATATTTGAGTCAGGGGGCAAATCCAGGTCTTCTGGTTCCAAGTCTAGCACTTTTCCCACTATACCATACTGCTTTTCAGATGTCTGCTTTATGGTATAAAGAATATCTTGTATCCATGTCGTATTTTGATGCTTTAAAGGATCTGATATTGCATCATTGTGGCTAGTCACATCACTAATATAGATCACAACCCCTAAGAGTTGACCTCGATAAAAAAATTCATGACCTCATGGCAATGAGACTTTCAGTAAATCTCTCTTACCATTCTTGGCTAAACTCTTTGGGAAAGCTGTCCACACAGGGTGGACTTTTCTAATCATCTCACTCTTAACCTGATGTAGTCTGGCATGTAGCCTTATCATTCAAATGAACTGTTCTTTCAAATGTTACCATTTATGTCTTTATACATCTTGACCTCTCTGCAGCATTTAATGCCATTGATCACCTCCTGGGTGCTCTCTGCTTTCTAAATTTTGGTGATACTTATCTTCTTGGTTCTCCTACTATCTATCAGACCACTCCTCAGTGTCCTCTGCTATATCTTCATCCATGTTATACAGCTGACTTGGTATCCCTGAAGGTTCTGGGCTCTTCTTTTTCTCTCTCTATCCTTTCTCACTTGATTATTAGTACATCAGCTTCCATAGATTCAATTATGACCTCTAACAGGTGATTCCCAGGTCTTTTTTTCTAATTACAGTCTCCTAAGCTCCAGTTCCACACCACAACTGCTATTTGGACACCTCAAACTTGGTACACTTTAGGCATCTCCAACTTATCTTTCTTATTAACTTATTCTCTTTCTTTCAAAACCCTCCCTCTCTTCCCAATGGCCTTATAACTGTTGAGGGAACCACCATCCTTTCATTCATCCAAGTTTGAAACCATTATGTTATCCTTAACTCCTCACTTTCACTCCATAGATCTAATCTGTCCACAAATCTTGTCAGTTCTATTTTCACTAATCTTTTTTTTTCCTCCAGAATTTATTTATTTATTTTTAGTTTTCAACACTCATTTCTACAAGATTTTGAGTTCCAAATTTTCTCCCCATCTCTCCTCTACCCCCCCCCACCCCAGGATGGCAAGCATAATGATTATTTTCACAAATCTTATATTTCCCCTTCACTCCACTCACACAACAACACCTCAGTACATGCCCTGAACATTCACCTGGACTATCGCAATAGCCTTCTAACTCATCTCCCTGCCTCGTCTTTCCCCCTCCAACCCATCCTCACTCAGCTGCTCAAGTGATTTTCCTAAAGCATTGCTGTATGTCACTGCCCCCCCCCCACCCCTACATACACACTCAGTAAAGTCCAGTGGCTCCCTGTTACCTCCAGGATCTAATATAAAGGCCTCTGTTTGGCATTTAAAGCTATTCTCAACCTGGACCCTTTCTACTTTTCCATTCTTACACTTTACTCCCTTCCAAATACCCTATCTAGTTACATAAGCCTATATATTGTTACTCCAACATGACCCTCCATCTCCTATCTCTCCGTGCCTCTACACTGACTGTCCTCCCCAACACCACCCCACCCCCCATATCAGAAATGCTTTTCCCTCCTTTCTGTTATTTAGTTTCCCTGGCTTCCTTCAAGACTCAAGTCAAATCCTACTTTCTGCAGTTCTTTTCCTAGTCCTCTCAGTTGCTAAAGTTAACTTACCTCTGAGATTACTTTCTTTCTACTCTGTATATATCTTGTATATAGCTAGTTCTTTTCATGCTTATCATTCCCATGAAAATATAAGCTCCTTGAAGGCAGAGATTGTTTTTGGCCTTACTTTATCCTTTATCCATGCTTGTCACAATACCAGCACCACATAGGTGCTGAATAAGTACCTCCTGATTGGCCACCTGGCCAGCTAGGTGGGTTCTTGTATGACAGGCAGTCTGTCACTGGGCTGGGCTCCAAACTTGGAAGACTTACACTGGAAGACCCTTTAAGAATGAAGGATCACCTTCATGCCATGGTACAATATGATACAAACTTGGCAGAAAAGAATGAAGAATGTAGCACCTGTATTTCAAATACTTTGTGCCCATATCTTCTCATTTCATCTTCATGAGATTTCTGTGAAATTAGGTATAAGAAAACTGAAACACAAAGAGATTAAATGACTTAGTCAATATCACACAACTCAGTAGTAGAAGAACCAAGACTATAATCCAAGTCTCCTAATTCCTAAATCTTTCTGGTCTGTTACCATTGTCTTCACATTTATAATTATAGTTTCTTGTTGTCCATAACACATATCAATGTACTAGCACCAAGAATCCAAAAAAAAATTCTTAATTCTCGGGGGTGGCCTTGGAGTCAGGAGGACCTGGGTTCAGATTTGGCCTCAGACACAACACAAAAATTAGCTGTGTGACCTTGGGCAAGTTACTTAACCCCAATTGCCCTCCAAAAAAAAAAAAATTCTTAATCTCAGTATTTGATTTGGGAAAAACATTTCTTTCTTTTTCGCAGATTTACCTATCTATGTATTTTTCCTTTTTAAAGTAGGTGGGACCTGTGATTGAGAGCTCCTGGTTTTGGGGGGATGGTTTTTTTATCTATTTATTTAGTATTTAATTTTTCCCCAGTTGCATGTAAACAACAATTTTTAAATTTCTTTTTGAAACTTTTGAGTTCCAAATTCTCTCCCCACACTCCCCTCATTAAAAAGGCAAGCAGTTCCATATAGGTTATACATGTGTAGTCATGCAAAACATCTGGTGTGGAAGTTTTTTCCATTGATGTGTAACAATGGTTTATCCAACTTACAGGATTCTCCTAGAGCCCTGAAAGGCGTATAGGACTTAAACCTAGATGTTCCTGACTCCAGAACTACCCTAACCAATAAGTTACAGTACCTCTTATTTTTTTACCTTAGGCTAAATCTGAAGTCACTTTACATTTCCTGAGTATATTCTAGCAAAGTGGAAGGAAGAGTTAGCTTAGAAATAAGTAGAGCAATAACTGGAAAACAACTTGGAGCTAAATTTTTGTTTCAGACAGTCCACAATATGAATGATTAGGAATCAATTGCATTTGTAATTGTTCTCATATCCATGTCTTTTCAACAAATATTAATTAAACCACCCCTCTGTGCATGGCACCATACTAAACACTTGCATTTCCATAGAAACTCCTGCTGTGTGCCAGGTACTGTGCCAGGCACCAGAGATAAAAAGACAAAAAGGAAGCAGCTCTTGACCATGAGGAACTCACAGTATGTCATGGGATATATCCGTGTCTTTCTTCTTTGAATATGTTTAGGCGTGGAGATTATGTCTTTTTCTGTTTTTCTATTTCTTTTTTTCTATTGTATCTCACTTCTCACTAGGTGTACAATATTTTGCATATAGATAGTGAACTTCAACACAGTTTAGGAAGGACATTGGCAATCTGGAGTGTGTCCAAATGAGCCAGTAAATGTTATGGGCTGGTTTCCCACCAGTTAAAACATCCACAGCTAAACCAATAGGTTCACTCCTGTGTATTTGATCCATCTTGTTCCATAATCAAAATTCATCAGTGGTGTTTCTGGCCATGCATAGGATTACTATACATGGTGACATAACGTAGGCAGTGCCATATATCATCTTTGCTTTTCCCTGTATCAGTAGAAGAGATTTTTTTTTAAACATTTTTAAATGTTATTTTATATTTACCTAAGGATCTTACCTTTCCCATAAGAATCTGAAGGCATTCTATAAAATGTCAGTCTTGGTATAAGGGAAGTAAAAGTAGGAGTTGAATGCTAGACTAGGAAAAGGAAAAGGAAAAAAATTCCATTGCAGTGCCCTCAAGTGCACAAAATTTGGCCGTTTTTCTGTTCTGTAACATTCTCATCTACAAGAGGCATTTTAGTCAATGTTCCATCTTATTTGAAACAGCCTCTTATGAGCCTCTGTCTTCTCTGATACTTGCAGAATGTACTGAATTCACTATCATATGCCATCCCATGTTCTTCAGCCCCATCAGTCCTTTTGGTTCCAAAATAGATCCAGGGGTGTGGGTATAAAATGTTAAGTTCCACTTTAACCCAGGAAGCTGGGAATTTCAGGGTCCTCCCAGGGAACTGGCTTCTTTTTGGTCCATAATAGATCCACTCTAGTTAGTGCAAGTTCAGTCTACAATGAAATCATAGATGCAAAAAAAAAAAAAAAGTTATGACTATGAATCACAGAACACCATAATCTCAGAAAAAGCCTAAACTTGAGGTGACCCAAATGTCAATGGAAAGACACAAGGTGGGTGAATGTTGCCTGTGGTACATGACCAGCAATGGTTTGCATATAAAAAGTGACATAAAAGACTGTATCAAGGACATGTGTGACCCAAACAAGAGGTGGGCCAGACTTGTACAAAGGGTGTGGGTTAGAGAACATGTGGACAGACGAGTTGTGCTCATATCCACTAAACAGGAAAAGAACTTGGAGCAGGGCCTCCAGCTTGTGGGAATCCCATTGATCTATTGAAAAACTTAAACAATATTCACTCAGGTTAAGAGAGTGAAAGTAGTTTGAGAACTGTACCAGTGGAAAGAGGATGCTGCCAAAGGGATTAATTGAATTATTGAAGAATAAGTAAACGAGATATTTTGGAGCAAAGATGCCCTCCTTGGGCCCCTGCCCTACCTCCTCAGGTCCTTCATACATACAAAAGGATAGAGTTCCTGAGCTTCATACCTCTTCTGAAAGGGGCCATACACTGGATTCAGCTCCATCTCACCCCTAGAAGCAGCTGCCTCCTCCTGATTCTGCAGTAATGTGTAAATAATGACTCACATTTGTATAGCACTGTAAAGTATACCAAGTAGTTTCTTCACAACTGTCCCATGAGGCAGATAATGCAAGCTTGATGTCCATTTTATAGATGAGGAAACTAAGCTTTGAGAGGTTAGATGACTTGCCTGTGACCAAAGTTAGTAAATATCTGAGGTGAAATTCAAACCAAGTCTCTTCACTAAGATCCAGGTCAGAGCACAGAGTTTGTTTTTCAGTAATGGGCATCACGTTTTAAGAAGGACATTGACAGGCTAGAGTGTGTCCAAAGAAAATGACTATGATGGTGAGAGGACTGGAAACCATGCTGTATGAGGATTTCTTGAAGGAACTACAACGTTTAAAATTAAGAAAAAGAAGAACATGTTAGGGGATAGCTAGGTGGCACAGTGAATAGAGCACCAGCCCTGGAGTCAGGAGGACCTGAGTTCCAATCCAACCTCAGACACTTAACACTAGCCATGTGACCTTGAACAAGTCACTTAATCCAAATTGCTCTGCCTCCCCCCCTCTAAAAAGCAAAAAATAAAATTAAAAAAAAAAAAATAAACTCAAGAGAAAAAGTTAAAAAAAAAATAAGAACATGTTAGTCATCTAGCTGACAGTTATCATGTGGAAAAGGAAACAGGCCATCCTTGGCTCTAGGGGGCCATAAATGGAAACTGGGATTTCAGCTCCATCTTAGGAAAAACTCCCTAACACTTGTAACTGTCCAAAGATCAAACAAGCATCCTCAGAAGGCACTGGGTTCCCTCTCACTGGATACTTGTCAGATATGTTGTAGAAGGGATTGTGTTGTTGGTCACAATCTTATGTTTGTGCTTGGTAACCTCCGAGGTCCCTTCTAGCCCTGAATTTCTGCTCTAGAACTTCTAGGTCTAAGATTCTTTCATTATACAATACTGGCTTAGAAAAACTATCTAACCCTGAACAATTGTTTTTTGGTAAAGAAAATACAGAGGAAACTCTGTATTAAATTATTATGAAGGTCTAAAGCAATGATTTTTAGTTAGCTTACTAACTTCTTTTATTCTGGGTATAAAATTATCCTTATTTTTGTTTTGAAAATGACTTATTCATGTGAATGTGTCTGGGACACAGATAATGAGAAACAGCAGAGATGCTGGTCAAATAAAAAATGTTTCCATGGATATCAAAGACATCTAGCTTTTTAATAATAGTATTAATTACAAAATCAGACATCACACTACACATACTAGTAGTGAATTTTTAACTTAATGAATTTTCATTAGGCAGCAATTATTAAGAGTGCATGTACATAGAATCTTATAATGAACAAGAAGCCTAGAGTTAGAGAGAAAAGGAAAATGTTTTCATTCAAAAGGCTTTCCTGCCTTTTGGCAGCATAATCACAGACTTTTTGAGGGAACTTGGCATCCAAGATGCATTAGCCCTTTGTGTTAGCACATGACCTCTTTGGGTTAGAGATTTCTCATCTGCATCTCACACTTCATTCCTCTGCTATGAGTAACATTTATAAGAGACTACAATCCACAACATTATATTAGAAACCTTTTGCTGATTACCCCCTCTCAGTGGAGTAATTCCAAGTAAGATACCCAGAAACTTAAGGGATTGACAAGTGTTATTAATTCATTTTGCAAAGGAAGAGATTGGTTAAAAGAGGGATAACTTTGCAGAGATAATTCAGCAAATCAATAGCTAAGGTCTTGACTCTCACACCAGTCCTCCAAGCCTGTACACAACCTTTCAGTGATGTGACACAGAATCATAGATCCAGAACTGGAAGGAACCTCAGATCATATAGGCCAACCCCTCATTTGTAGAAGAGGACACTGAAGCCCAGAACTTGAGATTTGCCCAACAGCTAGAACTGGGCAAAGCAAATGTTAGGTCATTTACTAAATTTGGTAAATGCTTCACCCTTCCGCAGATTAACATTTTTAAAGTTGTGAATTCATTTCAAAGAAACCTTTCTTTCTTAGTTCTCCACCCTTTTGAGCTGTACCTTTTGAGATTTTGTTTTTAACTTTTTAAGTAATATCACCCACTGTTTCCATTAGGTCTGCTCCCTTTAAGTTGAGTACTTTTATTTCTTTATCTTTTATACCTATTTAGATTTAACTTCTAAAATATGAAGAATGATAGCTGTATTTCCACACAAAAGCATGTGTGAAAAATCTTTATTGGAATAGGAATTGTATGTATAAGAACACAGAAATTTTTAGTAATTTTTTTAAAAATTCTCAACCCCAAAAGATTATTTGCAGACACATAGCAAAATATACAAAAGGGATTTTGTATGAAGCTGTGAATCTCTACTTTATGCTACTTTTGTTTTAAGTATATCGTAAATTCAAAATGTTCTTTTCAAAACTGCCCTGCTTGTCTTTGCTTCCTTCTAACTTGCTTCTGCTCCGTTCCATGCATTTTATAAAATGTCATAATGGCTTTCTTTTTCTTGGCAATGCTATTGCTTTCCTCTCTCCCTACCCCTAGTTAATCAAGAAAGAAAAGGGGGGAAATCCTTTGTAACAAATAAGCATGAGCAAGCCAGACAAATCCACACCGCCACATAGAAGCCGTGTCTTTTATACAGACGTATAGATGGCCATAGATCTGTAGATATGAGTAACGTGTTTCATCATAGGTTCTCTGGAGACAGGATTGCTCATCGCTTTTATGAGAGTTCTTAAATCTTTCAGAGATATTTTTTCTTTCCAGTGTTACTGTCCTTATATAAATTATTCCTCTTAATTAAAAATTAATTAATCCACTTAATTCTTCATCATTGTATGTTCCCCAATATTTTCAGAATCTCTCATCTCTCATTATTTGTTATTGACAAGTGATAGTTCATTACATTCATATACCACAATTTGTTCATCCATTCTCCAGCTATGTGAGAAGCAATTTGTGATACCTCCTTAGATTCTAGTTCTTTACTTTTCTTCTCTCCACCTACCCCCCCACCTTTTCATTCCCTCCTAGATAAAGAAGTTTATTTTGTTTCTGAATATTCCCTCCCCACGAATCCCTGCTTGTTTCCTATTAAATTTTGATGTATTTATTCACTGAACTGTGTGTGTATGTCCAACCTCCTTTCTCCATTTCAGATAAGTTAGTTTCATCTGATCCCTACTCCCTAACAACATCCTCCATGTTTCTATATTCTTCTCATGCTCCCCTGTTAGGAGTAATTGTTCTACTCCCTTATTGTTTTTTGTACTCTCCCTTTTCTCTCCCCTCTTAAAACGCTCAGAACAGAATCCACCCAGGTCCTCTTTATTACTTATTTTATTCTCTCAATTATCTCTGAAGACAATAAGGTTTTTAAAAGGATTTTTGTTTCTTCACCCCTGCTAGAATGTTAGCATCATATCTTGAGTTCTTGAATTAGGGCTTTGTGCCAGGGCCGGCTCACCTCTTGCTGTACTTTTGGGTGACTTGGTTAGCCTTGGGTCCCCTGAGTTCTTGTGCTAACATCTCCCTCCTGGGGTTGAATTACCCCAAAATTTACAATAAATTATTAAGTTTAAGATGCATCATTTTAAAAGCATTTTATTTTTTTTTGAAATGACACAAAATTTTTAAAATCTAAAGGATTAAAGAAAGTAGATTTCCAAGGGGACCACTGAGTAATTGGGGGGGGGTGATAAAGGGAGTAGTTGACCAAATAAGTTTAGGAGCCTCTGACTTAGGGTAACTAAAGCTGCAGCTTAGAGCCAACAAGTAAAAAGTCTTCTTAGATACTGGCTGTATGTCACAATAATCAGCCTCCCCTTTGTTATTCAGGAAATGGGGCCATTTTCCAGAGTTCTGTATTAAATACTTTATGCTTTAGCAATAGCATACAGCAGTTGATTGCCTAGCCCCTTTTCCTGTTTTGTGAGTCTATTATATTCTCTCGAATGCTGGAAATACTGGTAACTACCATCAGACAGAATTGTGTCTTAGTTGTTTCCCCAGGGAGTAGAAAGGTCTCCTGCCCTCTAAGAGACTCATATGTCTATATTGAGAGAATAGGTGACTCAGTCTTTTATGATAAATTGATGGAGGAATAGTACCATATTAGGCTGAAACTGTAGGAAGGTACCTAAGATGGCATCTTCTGATTGGCCACCTAATTCCTGGAATTGAGCCTAAGGAACAGGTTCCATTAACACCTCAATAGTCCCCAGTGACAAGCCAAGAATTTTTCTGTTTTTTCCATCTTACAGATTACTCATCATTGCCATTTCATAACAGAATGTTCTGTTATGTTATAAAGATTTCTGATGCAAATCAAAGTCTCATAATCACTTGTCATTGCTAAATTAAATAACAAGATAACATTACATTAAAAATAGTTTTTCCCTTAATCGAGTACCAGTTTTAGAAGAAGTAAACCTTCCAGATATGTGTCTATATGTGTTTGTGTATGTACTACTAACATACATATGTGCATATGTATGCATTAGTAATAAAAATGTATTTAGAATCTATGGTAAAATTAGAGTTAGAAAGGGGAAAAAGTAGAATGTTTCAAAATTATTGGTAAGTCTTTTTTGGATCTAAAATAGCAATATTTAGTAGTTCATTGTCTCAAAAAAGAATAGCGTGGCCCAATTTATCAACATTTTCAGCATGATTTAAATGCAGTTCAAATCAGAGGCTGAATTTGACTTTTATTCATACTACTCATTTATTATTTTAATAAAAAGGTGTCATCACAATGCCAACAAAATATTTATGCCACACAGATATTTTCATTGTTATATTACAACAAAACAAATTATTAATACCTAATATCTCATTTAGCATGGAAAGTTAACTTATATAGTGTCATCACTTAACAAGCTACTAAATTCAAGTCCTCTATTAGCTCATCATTGCCCTTTCTCCTTTCTAAGGCTTATCTTTTCACTTTTTTTTCATCCTGGTCTCTAAGCTCTCCCTTTTCTTTACCTGCTTCCTCAACTCTATCCTGGTAGTCCTTGTAACCCATGGTGCCAATTATTTTTTCTGATTTATAAGTCTCAGACACTTATTTCTGTACCAAGGATATTGTCAAATAAAACTTGTCAAATCATCAATCATCTTCATTTTATTCTCATAACACCTGGAAGGCAGGTTCTATTAATTATCCCAGTTTCGCAGATGAGGAAACTGAAGCTGTGTGTAGTTAAGTAACTTGCCCAGGATCAAACAGCTAAAAAGTGTCTGAGAAGGGATTCCTACTTGGTCTTCCTGGCCTTGAGTCCTGTGTTCCATCCTCTGGACAACCTCACTGGCTTTGTAAAATGAAGGGGTTGTGATTGATTTTTAAGTTTCCTTCCAGATCTAAATCTATAATCCTAAAATCCTGTCATCCTTATTACAAGGGATAAATTTTTAATTTTCATGGTTATCTTATTCCACAAGGCTACTCAGAAACTTCACACCTTCATGGAATCAGGACTTTCATCAAGAAGAGGATGTTTTGGATGTAGTAAGCACTGAGCATTACAAAGCATGAAATTTAAACAAGAAATACTCTACTGATATGAGAGAAATCATTATAGTTAAATTATAAAACCAAGTATGACCCAGACAAGCAGTTTATGTATCAGTGTGTGCAGTTACAAAATAAAATGGATTCAGAATTCTTGGTAGTCAAGAACCCAGAACTTTGGTTTTTAGCTAGTTAATATACAATTTGGAGGAAATGAAAAACAGTATGAAAAGGTTAAAACACCTGGTTTCTTATTAGAGGAGATCTAGAGACAAATCAGGGTGAGGGCTAACTGGAGGGGATTGGGAAACAATCAAGAAACACTGAGGAGAGGAGTAGAGGTGGTTTTGTGACCTTTACTTCGGATGACCTGGGGGCGGGGGCGGGAGTAAGGAGGGAGACTAATGCAACTTCTCCAAATTAGATGACTTTGAGACTTAACTTCATGTGATGGTGGATTAAGGACAAAATGGAATTATTAATGCTATTTCGATGTTATATTCTCCCCATGATCATGGGGTTCTCAACCCCTGGGACCAGTTATTTAAATGCTTGATCTGCTAGGGATTGTCAGACAAAATGGTAAACTACCTTAAGGGGCATCATGGGATTAGGGCAAGAGGAGTTATCTGATCACTGGGGATATGCAGCAAGTTATGCATATGTGAAGAATCACAAAGACCGTAAACAGAAAGAATAGATATCATAAGATGTTTTGCCCAAAACTTCATAACTGTAACCAAGACAGCCAGAAAATGGGATCCCATCAGGAGAAATCTTGGGAGTTAACATGAGATTCCTCAATTACTGTATGTATGTAGGCAGTTTGGATGGCCCCAGATCTGTTGATGTATGAACAGCAAGACTGATGTATCCTTGCACAGATTTCTCCCCCAGAGGCTATGGTATGGTCTAGTATCATATGGTTTTGCATAAGAAGATGGAGAGATACCTAAATTTTTATATATTTCAGAGGGGATCTGTTCAGTGAAATATGAACCCTTACCAGAGTATGCCAGCAGAAGGTCCATTGTAAGGAATCACCCAGCATAAAAGACCTTTCTTAAGTACTAAGGCAGTTTTCGTAGCCTAAGGGAATGTCTCCACCTGATCAACAGTAAGGAGGTGATAACAGGAAGGCCCCAAAAGACCCAGAGCAGGACTTGGATAAAATCTCTCTGAAGAGATATTAAAGGTGTATAATCTGGCAGAGGCAAACTGTTTAAAGGCCTTTTAATTGAATACCTAATATGCAGTATCAATAATCCCCTGAGTTCCAAAATGACCCCAGTATGTACTAAAAGGCAAAACTGGCTGTAGAAACCCCAAAGTAGAAATGACTTACCTTCTGGTGTGAACCAGGTTCCTTCTACCTGTTTAGCCCCATACTTGCACATGCTGTCTTTTTCACAGGAACTGAAGCATTTCAGGGTCTTGATGCTGAAGCTCCTATGAGGGGATTGGGGGGGGGGGTGGCGAGGAAGGGGCTACGGCCCCTGGCAGATACCCAAGCCCCAAATGCCTACCTCAAGTCAATGTAGATGTTGATAGATTTCCCTTCTGCAAGCTTGCAGCCTTTGCCAGGGCTACAAATTCAGTTCACTGAGTGCTGAAGGAAGTGTCAAGTGGTGTCTGTCAGAGACGGCCACAGTTCTGATGTGGCACTCCCTGATCTCCACAAAAGAGGAGTCATCAGTGTAAAATGTCAGGTCAGTAGGGTATCCTTGAAATCACTGCAAGGACGCACAAATTTACTACTCTGTTACAGTCATAAGGGGGCAACTTGGCTGCATCCGCCACAGGCTGATCAGGAAGAGGGGACACTGGGTTCAGGAGGTTGCATCTTTTTAAAGACACCTTGTCAGTTGTAAGCAAGGCTGCCTTGTATTGTGCCAGCCTCTGGTTAGAGAATGCTTCGATCTGGTAGCACAGGAGTAAGGCCTCAACCCAATCTCATGGGGGCAGTAAACAATCAAAGGATTGCTGAGGACTAGGTCAAAGACCTTGTCACCAAGGTGACTATAGCTGCCACATCACGGAGGCAAAACAGAGCCCCTCTAACCACTGGGTCCAGCAAGATGAAAAAATACCCATTGGACCTGTGGTTAGGGTCAAGGATCTGAGTGAGGAACCCAGAAGCCACCCCGCCCTCCTTTGTTCTTGTACAAACAGAAAATGACTTCTCATAATCAGGGATGCCAAATAGAGGAACATGGAGAAGGGCTGCCTTCAAAGTATCCAGAGCATTCCTTGTGCTCATTGATGAGACTTAGGAGTTCAGAAATATCCTTCTTTGTCAGCTCAAGCAAGGGTTTGGTGATCTTGCTATAAGAGGGTACCCACTGTCTGCAATAGCCAGAATGGCATGCTCCTGGTGTTTGGTTATTAGAAGGCTGAGATGTTGGGGGACTGAGATCATTTTTGGAGAGATCCACAGAGAGTTGTGACTTAATAGAAAGCCTAAGGACTCAGCCTAATTCTTGCATGATTGCAATTTGTTTTTAGAGATTTTATGGCTTCTTTCTGCAAGTTGCTTTTAAGACTTCCCTTCTTGGTTTCTGAGTGTCATTGGGAATATCATGAGGCACTACAGTGGGTTTTGATTCATTAGCTTTCCCTGGCCTTCATAAACATAGGTGGCAATTCCCTGCAGTTCACAGATATCCTTTCCATTCCACCCAGGGCATTACTTTAAGAAGTAGCACCTAATGTCTGGGAAAGACCAGTTTACAAAGGCATTATGGATGCCAGATTTAAAAAAATCTGGACCCGCAAAGCATCTAGCATTCTCACCTAGTCTTTCAAAAAACTGATTTGGAGATTCATCCTTATTCTGAGTGGTCTTGGAACCTATTCCAATTCTCAGGACTCTTAGCACACTCTTCCATTCCCTTAATTAAATATTCTTTAGCCTCCTTCAACCTAGTGTGGTAAGCAGGGTCATTTGGGATCCATTGAGGATACCAGGGGGACCGTTTTGGTTGGTTGCCTTATTGTTTGTCTCCAGGAGGAGGTAAGCAGCAGCTTCAATGATAGCTTTTCTTTCCCCTGAGGGAAGGAATATGTCCAATAAGTCAGTCATATCCCCCTAAGTGGAATTATGACCTTGTATTATTGCCTGACACTGCCTAATAATTGCCCCTGGTTCCTCATTGAACCAGAGTGTCTTAGCCTGCCAGATAGGTCAGAGGTCCTGAAGGGCTAATGGATTGTAAATCAAACATTCCCCTGCCCTGAGGATTTGGAATAATTTGTTCTTCCAGAAAAATAAAAAGCCCAAGGGCAACATCAGGATAAAGAGGTGTGTTAGTAATAGGTTGGGTAGAAATGGAAGGAAGTAGTACAGGCTAGAGAGAGGATGGGCACCAGAGCAGAGGCTGCAGGAAAGAGAGTCAAGGAGACAGACTGTGTCAGAAAGGGAACACCCACTATTTTAATAGCCTGCATTTTGAGATCTCAAGAAGTTTTAATTCTTTTAATTAGCAATGATCAAAGTTTCTTCTTTGGAGCAGATCAGAGATCCATATGGATTTTTTTATATTTTAGACCAATTTTCACATAATTTTAGAGTTCTGTTTTTAGTCATCCCCTTGTGAATGGGAAGTTTTCCCTCTTCTCAGTCTAATAAGAACTTCTTCAAGGAGGTATCCATCATCTTATTAGAGCTTGCCCCCATGATACCCTCATCAGGGTCTATTCACCTTGTCTGGGTGTAATTTAGAGAGTGGAGGTCCAGGGATGGGTATTCCTTCACCTAGAAAGTCCCTTGGTAGAAAATCTTACCAGAGTGTTCTTTAGGGGATTTCCACAGTTAAGGTTCTTTGATCCCTACAGCTGTTCACATCATCCCCATCCTGGCTGGCTTGCCAAAACTGTTTACTGTTAAATAATGAAACTGGGTTATCATCCAGACAAGCAATTTATTTAGTAGTACATGCAGTTATAAAAACAGACTGGGTTTAAGGTTCTCAGTAACCAAGAACCCAGAACTTTGGTTTTTACTCCATTAATAAACAGTTTAGGATGAAGTGTGAAGTGAGGGTGATGTTGGCTGGATGGGACAAGAGGCGCTAAGAAGAGAGGGAAAAGGGGTAGGTAGTTTTGTGACATTCTTTGAGTCAGATGATCCTTGCAGGGGTAGGGGTGGGATGGGGAGAAAGTAATCTTATGACATCTCTAAGCTCAGTTGACTTTGAGACTTCACAAAATGGATAAAGGCAAAATGGAGTCAGTGATGCTATTTTGGTGCTACAGAATTTGAGAATCAGTCATCTCTTTGCATTCCAGTGACGAGTTAGAACAAAGATTACATGCCAAATTGGAAGAAAGGATAAAAATGAGAAGATAGTCTGTACAATTGTGAGAAGTCCAATCTGACTTGTCTAAACAAACCCTTGATTATAAATGAGGGGAGATGGACAAAATTAAAGACATTGACTTCTACTATCACTGTTTCTTAGAGATGTTTAACTGATACAGAATAGCCACTCCAAGAAAGAAGACAAAAAAGAACACAGACAAACCCAGAAAAAGAAAATGCTTCAGCCAGCAAACACTTAATCATCTTGCCAAGGCAAGAGACACAAGACCCAAATGTGAAAATCCTTGAGTTTAGTATATCAAAGCTCATTTGCAAAACATTTTCACCAAGGTGAAAAATCACAAGATTAACATTCCATGAACATCAAAACATTAAGTGAAAAACATTCCAGTAGAGAACTAACCTAGATATATAGACATAGATATAGATATAGATATATGACCCTGAAAGACTAGCAATTTGATTTTTTTTTTAATGTGAACATATTTGTCAGTATTTCTGTAGTGACCTATTCTCTTCAGTGATGATAATAGAACCACTACATTTTGACTCTCAACATCTCATTCCTTACACAAGAACTTACTTGGTAATGGCACTTAAAAATGTGAAGTCATTAAGAGTACCTACATCTAATACAATACACACAGAAGAAATTTGTGCTGGTAGTGACACCACTTTGAAAATACATAAGGATCAGTGTTTCAAGATATCTCAAGGAGTGGAAAAGATTATGGGTGACATGCAAACAGATGCAAGATCTACAATTCCCTCAGCACAGGTACTTCCCCCAACCAAAAGGATTTGCTTGAGGCAACATATGTTCAGGGACTCTTATAGGAACCAGCTACCATTATGTCAGTGGTAGGAATCATGTCTAAGTCCATCACCCTGTCCACGATGCTATACTACATTATCTCAGATAATAATAAGACATAAACAAGTATCTGCTTCTTCATCTATATAAAATTTTTATGACAATAGTTTGTGAATGCAATAGTGATAGATATCCTTGATGAATACAGAAGAAGGGAATAGGCCGACTTTTGCACATGGTGTTCTGTATGTGTTATATAGTCATTTGCCTGGGAATTATAGAAAATAGAAGTTTTCATATCTATTGTTTACTGACTACAGAAAAGCATTTGACTCAGTAGATAAGAATGCAGGTTTAAGCCCTCAAATTAGGTGTCTCCCATACATATGTTATGACCATACGAGATTCCATTATATATATATGAAATATCTTAAGAAAATAACTTTGTTCAGTGGACTGAGAAATATCAACATGATGCAAAGTCCAAATAGAGGAAGGATTCTCTTAACTAAGAAACTCTGCAGATGCTTATAATTATAGATAACATTATGCTTATTATATCAAAGCCTATAACATTAAAGGCTTTCTAATAGAGATCAATGAATACTCAAAAGAAGTTGACCTAGCTGTTCACACAGGAGAAGCAAAATGAGTAGAAAACTAATAATGGCCAGAGTTAGATATTCGTTTAGATGAGTAGCTCACTGTGGTAGTCCATCAATGCATGTAAACACTACAAATAGACAGTGAACTAAGCCCAGAATTTACTAGGAGGAGGGGACTGGTTTCAAATGAATTCAGAAATTTGTACAATGCCTTATGAATCTTAAGTTATTTGCTGCTGTAAAAGCCTATCTTCCTAATGCTGATATTCTCCCAATAATATGACTGCAAATCATATAATGCAACAATCTCAGAAAAGACCAGTTGTGTATGACCCAAATGGTAATGAAAAGACACATAATAGGTTTAAGTGGTCTGCAGAATAGATGCCAAGCACTTGTATTAGCAGGAAAGGAGGTAGACCTGTCATGTATTATTGAAAGTGAGAGATAACAAAAGGACATCTCAGGTGCTTTACTGGTATGCATGTGAAATGTGCAGAGAACCAAGGAAAGTCTTCCATCATGCTAAGTCAGTCCTTCATGGAGGATTTACGGAAAAACATGGACAAGAATCACACAACATGAAATGGCGTAGATGATTTGCAAAATATAGTACCTACCTACACCAGTGAAATAATGAATATGTTGAAATACAGAAATGATTTTATTTGTCAAGATTTTAGAAGGGCTAATGGCTTGGGAAGCCCAAATCTCTTTATAAAGGATATAAATAATCGGTTTTCATTTCAAATGCAAATTATTAGCAAATACGAAGAAAAACATCTTTTATTTTACCTCATACATATTAAGTGCGTAAAAATAATAAAAAGAAAGCATTCGTTGTCAGAGGGGGCTACAGGAAGGAAGCGCCTAAGAAACTATTGGTAGAACTATAAATTGTTCCAATCATTCTGAAAAACAATTTGGAATTACTGAGAAAAGTGACTAGATAATTTGTATCATATAGCTTAGCAATTACACTACTATATGTAATCTCAAACTCAATGAAAGAAAGTCCCACTTACAACAAAATATTCATAGTAGCACTATTTAATAATCACAAAAAATAGGCCAGAGGAAAAAAGTGGGTGCTCATTAATTGAGGAATACTGAATAAATTGTGTTAAATAAATATGATGGAGTATTATTGTGTGTAACAAATAATGAATATGAGAAATTAAGTGAAGCATTGGAAGATATGTATGTGCTGAGGTCAAATAACCAATAGAATATATAGTTATAAAAATTAAAACATCACAGAAGCAAATGAACTTGTATTAATTGCAATGAGTAATCTTGGTTTTAGAGAACAGAAAATGAAACATCTTCCCCCCCTTCAGTAGAGATGTACAAACCTGAGATCAATAATAATGATAATATCTTTTTTTTAAATTTTATTTGTTTATTTACTTCTGATTTACAACATTCAGTTCCACAATCCCTTGAGTTTCACATTTTCTCCCCCTCCCTCCTCTTCCCCCCCATGCAATCAAATATAGGATCTACAAATACCTTCACATTAAACATTAGGTTGTAAAGAAAGATTATAACCAATGGAATGAACAGTGGGAAAGAGGAAACACAACAAAACAAGAAAAAGAAAGAGAGCAGGTAGTTTACTTCCATCTGCATTCAGACTCCATAGTTCTTTCTCTGGATGTGGATATCTCTTTCTGTCATGAGTCCTATGGAGTTGTCTCATAATCTCACATTGCTGGGAGGAGCCCAGTCTATCAAAGTTAGTCATCACACATATGTTGTGTCTGTAATAGTGTACAAATTTCTCCTGGTTCTGCTCTTCTCACTCAACATCAGTTTACATAATTCTCTCTAGGTTATTATGAAGTCCATCTGCTCCTCATTTCTTATAACACAAGAGAATTCCATTACGTTCATATACCACAACTTGTTCAGCCCTTCCCCAATTGATGGGCATCCACTTGATTTCTGATTCTTTGCCACCACAAAAAGAGCTGCTATAAATATTTTTGTATGTATAGATCCACTTCCCACTTCTATGGGCTACAACCCTAGAAGTCATATTGCTGGGTCAAAGGGTATGCAGTTATTTATAGCCCTTTGGGCATAGTTCCAGATTGCTCTCCAGAATGGTTGGATCAGTTCACAACTCCACCAACAATGCATTAGTGTTCCAATTTGTCCACATACTCTCCAGCATTTATCATTTTCCTGTTTTGTCATTTTAACCAATCTGACTGGTAAGATATGGTACCTCAAGAGTTGTTTTGATTTGCATTTCTCTAATCAATAGTGATTTAGAGCATTTTTTCATATGCTTATAGATATCTTTAACTTTATCCTCTGAAAACTGCCTGTTCATATCCTTCGACCATTTATCAATTGAGGAATGACTTGGATTCTTATAGATTTGACTCAATTCTCTATATGTTTTAGAAATGAGACCTTTATCAGAGACACTGGTTGTAAAATTTCTTTCCCAATTTCCCACTTCCTTCTTAATCTTGGTTACATTGACTTTATTTGTACAGAAACTTTTCAATTTAATATAATCAAAATTATCCATTTTGTATTTTATAATGCTCTCTAACTCTTGTTTTGTCATAAAATCTTCCCTTTTCCATAAATCTGACAGGTAAACTATTCCTTGCTCTCCCAGATTGCTTACAGTATCAGCCTTTATACCTAGATTGTGCATCCATTTTTACTTGATTTTGGTATAGGGTGTTAGATATTAGTCTGTGCCCAGTTTCTGCCATACTATTCCAGTTTTCCTGGCAGTTTTTGTCAAATAGTGAGTTCTTATCCCCAAAACTGGGGTCTTTGGGTTTATCAAACAGTAGATTACTATAATCATTGACTGCTGATTGTACCCAGTCTATTCCATTGATCCACTACTCTATTCCTCACCCAATACCAAATAGTTTTGATGACTGCTGCTTTCTAATACATATTAAAATCTGGTATGGCTAGGCCACCTTCCCTAGCATTTCTTTTCATTAATTCCCTTGATATTCTGGACCTTTTGTTCTTCCAAATGAATTTTTTTTACTATTTTTTCTAGCTCTATAAAGTAATTTTTTGGTAGATTGTTTGGCATGGCACTAAATATGTAATTTAAGTAAAATTGTCATTTTTATTATATTAGCTCAACCCAGCCACAAGCAACTGATGTTTTTTCCAGTTAGTTAGATCTGACTTTATTTGTGTGAAAAGTGTTTGTAATTGTGTTCATATAGGTCCTGGGTTTGTTTTGGCAGGTAGATTCCCAAATATTTTATGTTTACAGTAACTTTAAATTAAACTTTTAAATTTTTCTTTCTATCTCTTGCTGTTGGATTTCGTTAGAAATATATAGGCATGCCGAGGATTTATGTGGGTTTATTTTATATTTTGCAACTTTGCCAAATTTATTTATTATCTCAAGTAGTTTTTTACTTGATTCTCTAGGATTCTCTAAGTATATCATCATATCATGTGAATAATAATAATAATAATAATAGCTAGGATTTTTTGTACTTTAAGGTTAACAATGCTCTCTATGTGTTTTTTATTTAATCCTCATAATAATGTAGTTGCTATTTTATCCCATTTTACAATTGAGAAAACTGAAACTGAGAGAAATTAAGTAATTTGCCCAGAGTCACAGAGCTATTACGTTTCTAAGGCAAGTTTTGAACTCATCTTGCCAACTTGAAATATAATACCATTCACTGTGCCACTTAACTGTTCCACACAAAGTTTGGAGTGCTACCTAATCTTCTAGAGTCAGGATCTAAAAGAAAAGTTTGAGGATCTAGAATTATTGGCCATAGGAAGATAAAAATTAACATTATTTTTGATTCCTACTGTATTGATTCTACAGTGTAATTGATTTTTATAATTGTTAGCATCTGCCTAAACTCTGTAGTTTACTTCAGCAAACATCTTGTTTAATCACCTATTGTAAATAAGGCACCATGCTAGGGATTGAGGACACAAAAATAAAATTGTCCCTGTCCTGAAAGATGTTACATTTTACTAGGGAGATTCTACAAACACACAAATAAACAAGGTAGGGAGTGATTAAGGTCAAGAAGAGATCAAGATAAAGTTCCCAAAGGATATGTCAGAAGAAAGAACGCTAACATCCAGAGGAAATCTAGAAAGGCTACACTAAAGAAGTGGGATCTGGGCCAAGCCTTGAAGAAAAGGATTCTGAAAGGGAGAGATTATTTAGGCAGATATGCCAGGCATGGGAGTCACGTGTCTCTGTAGAGGTAGGAGGCTACATGTCAAGCTCGGCAGAAATGTAGAAAATGTAGAAAATGTAGAAAACATGAATGAAATAAGGTATTTAGGAACTAGATTGTAGAAGACTTTCACATCAAGCTAAGGAATTTATATTTTTATTATATTAAATTGAAAAGTTTCTGTACAAATAAAGTCTTTAAGACTGAGGAGTCCTTGGCAAATGTTTAGGCCACTAGAAGAATTTAAGAGAGAGAAAAAGATTGACAATAATCTAAAGGATGATCAAGAGAGCAAAGCTTCCAAATGTGATGGAAAGGAATGGAATTAAGGGTACAAATAGAGCTATTAGCCTGAGAAGAAGGAGACTAATTTAATAGGGATAAATATAAAGTACAAGGCTTGGGTTTAATCAAATTAATTGCACAAGTACAGAAAGCAGAAAGCTTGGCTAGACAATAGCTCACATGAAAAAGATACAGGATTTTTATAAATTGCAAGCTCAATAAGTCCACAGTATGACGTGACAAAGAAAGAAACTAACATGATCTCAGGCTGAGTTAATGGAAGCACAATTCATTGAATCAAAAGATTTGCAGTTGGAAGGAACCTTAGAGATCCTCTGGTCCAGGGGATCTTAACTCTTTTGTATCGTGGAGCCTTTTGGCATTCTGGTAAAACATATGGACCCCTCCTCTGAAGAATGTTTTTAAATGTATAGAATTACAAAGGAAACTAATTATATTGAAATATGTTTATCAAAATATTAAAAAAATAAAAAACAAGTTCGTGGACCCCATGTTAAAAAACCCCTGATAGTCCAGCCCCCTTATTTTTTTATTTTTTTATTTTTGCTTTTTGGAGGGGGGATGACAGGGCATTTGGGGTTAAGTGACTTGCCCAAGGTCACACAGCTAGTTTTTGTGTTAAGTGTCTGAGGCCAAATTTGAACTCAGGTCTTCCTGACTCCAGGGCCAGTACTCTATTCACTGCACCACCTAGCCACCCCAGCGCCCTTGTTTTTATAGACTGAGACCCTTTCCCCACAGAATTAAATGATTTGTCCAGGGTTATATAGTACTTGATTACTGACTCAAGACTTTAACCTTCACCCCTTGACTCCAAATCTAATATTGTATCCACTATACCATGACCTCTCCATAGGTGATATTCCTACTGGACCATGCTTTGATCATATATTTTTTTTAGAAAGCATTTTATTTTATTTTTTAAAATTTGTTTATTTTTAGTTTTCAGCATTCATTTCTACAAGATTAGGAGTTAGAAATTTTCTCCCCATCTTTCCCCTAACTTCACCCCAAAATATCGATTCTGCTGAATACCCATTCCTCCCAATCTGCCCTCTCTTATATCCTTCCCCCTCCCCCCTCTGACTTTCTAGTAGGGCAAGATGGATTTCTATACCCCAGTGCCTGTATATCTTATTTCCCACTTGCATGTAAAAAAAGAATAACTTTTTTTTAACATTTGATTTTAAAATTTTGATCTAGATTCTTTCCCTTCTTCCCTTGTCACCCACCCTAATGAGAGGAAAAGCGATTCAATATAGGTTATACATGTGTAGTTACACAAAACATTTCCATAGTAGAGATATTATAAAAGAATGACTATATTTCCCTCCATCCTATCCTGCCCCCCACTTATTTTATTTTCTACTTTGACCCTGTCCCTTTTCAAAAGTATGTACTTCTAACTACCCTTCCCCCCAATCTGCCCTCCCTTCTGTCATTCCCCCTCCTCCCCTACTTTCCTATAGAGTAAGATACCCAATTTAGTGTGTATGTTATTCCCTTCTTAAGCCAAATTCAGTGAGATGAGAGTAAGGTTGACCCATTCCCCTTCAAATCCTGTTTTTCCCCTCCGTTTTAACAGTTTTCTCTTGCCTCTTTTATATGAGGTAATTTACCCTATTCTATCTCTCCCTGTCTCCTCTCATTATATTCCTCTCTCACCTCTTAATTTTATTTTTTTAGATATTATCCCTTCCTATTCAACTGATCCTGTGCCCTCTATCTATGTATACATGTACACATATATACATATACTCACAAATGTATTTATATGCACATATACCCTCCTATATAAATATATATGTATGTATACAACTATATACATATATATTCCCTTCAACTATCCTCATTCTGAAAAAAGTCTCATGAGTTACAATTATCATTTTACCATGTAGGAATGTAAATAGTTCAATTTTAATAAGTTCCTTATTATTTCTTTTCCCTATTTACCTTCTCATGCTTCTCTTGTTTCGTGTATTTGAAAATCAAAGTTTCTATTCAATTCTGGTTTTTTCATCAAGAATGCTTGAAAGTCCTCTATTTCATTGAATGACCATATTTTCTCCTGAAACATTATACTCAGTTTTGCTGAGTAGATGATTCTTGGTTTTAATCCTAGCTCCTTTGACCTCTGGAATATCATATTCCAAGCCCTTCAATCCCATAATGTAGAAGCTGCTAGATCTTGTATTATGCTGATTGTGTTTCCACAATACTCAAATTGTTTCTTCCTGGCTGCTTGTAATATTTTCGCCTTGACCTGGGAACTCCAGAACCTGACTATAATATTCCTAGGAGTTTTCTTTTTGGGATTTTTTTCAAGAAGTGACCAGTGAATTCTTTCAATTTCTATTTTGCCCTCTGGTTCTAAAATATCAGGGCAATTTTCTTTGAGAATTTCTTGAAGGATGATTTCTAGATTCTTTTTTTTTTGGTCATGACTTTCAGGTAGCCCAATTATTTTTAAATTATCTCTCCTGGGTCTATTTTCCAGGTCAGTGGTTTTTCCAGTGAGATATTTCACGTTGCCTTCTATTTTGTCATTTGTTTGGATGTGTTTTATAGTATCTTGGTTTCTCATAAAGTTATTAGCTTCTATTTGCTCCAATCTAATTTTGAAGGAATTATGCTCTTCAGTGAGTTTTTGAAATTCCTTTTCCATATGGCAAATGTGGTTTTTTTAAGTCATTCTTCTCCTCATTGGCTTTTTTGCCACTTGAGTTAGTCTATTTTTTAAGGTATTATTTTCTTCAGTCAGGTTGTTGACTCTATTCATGAATTTCTTGCATCATTCTCATTCCTCTGCCCAGTTTTTCCTCCACTTCTCTTACTTGATTTTCAAAATCCTTCTTGAGCTCCTCCATGGCCTATAACCATTTCATATTTTTCTTGGAAGCTTTTTTTTTTTTTTGGAGGGCAATTGGGGTTAAGTAACTTGCCCAAGGTCACACAGCTAGGTTGTGTGTGTGTGTGTGTGTGTGTGTGTGTGTGTGTGTGTGTGTGTGCGTGCGTTAAGTGTCTGAGGCCGGATCTGAACTCAGGTCCTTCTGACTCCAGGGCCGACGCTCTACTCACTGCGCCACCTAGCCGCCCCTCTTGGAAGCTTTTGAAGCAGGAGTTGTTACTTCATTGTCTTCTTCCCATACCATCCTTTGATCCTTTTTGTCCCCAAAAAAGGAATCTAAGGTTTGATTGCTGTTTGCTTTCCTTCCTCTGCTTGCTCATGTTGCCGGTCAATTACTTGACTTTTGAGCTCTTTGCCACAGTAGAACTCTGCTTCCAGAGAGGAGAGCTTTGTCCCAAAATCACTGGGGTTTTCACAAATGTTGTCAGAGGTCTGAGGAGGGAGCCCTCATTATAGACACCACAATGGCAAACTGGCATTTCTCACCCCATGACCACCGCCCAAGAAAGCTATCCAGATCCAAGCAGGTCAAAGCAAGAACTATTACCCTTTGAATGATCACTTGGGCCCCTACGATCTGTAGGCCAAGAGCTCCTGATGCAATCACTTGGCAGATGGTGCGGCTGCCCTGTCTCTGCCACCTCTTGCCACAGGGGCAGGGGCTGGACAGTGCCGTTTCTTTCCAACAGACTACCTTTTACTTTCTTTTTGGCATTCATGGGTTGAAAAGTCTGGAAACCACTGCTGCTGCTATTGGTTCATTCTCCTGGAGTCTGCTCTGGCCCAGCTGCCTCCCTAGGGCTAAAACTGCATGACTTATATGGGACTGCGCTCAGCTCCCAGTGTGCTGTGATGAACCCTTCCTGTCGGCCTGCCAAGCTGCCTTCAGTGGGAGATTTGTTTCTGTCACTTTGTTGGTTCTGTAGCTCTAAAATTTGTTTAGTCATATTTTATAGGTATTTGAGGTGGTTGTGGGGGGAGGTCATGGAATTTCCTGCTTCTGCTGATCATATTATTTGACCTAGAGTACTACGTTCACTTCTTGACACTATCTTTTAGGAAGATCATTTGCAATTTGGAGACCATATTACATGACCATTTCTTGCAGTAGCTAGAGGTATATAGTCAAGAGAAGAGACTTAGGAGGACATGAGAGCCACCATCAAACATTTGATTTTTTTGGTGGGTAGACACTGCAGAAAGACAAGTAGTATTAGATCTGTCTAATATTTGACAGTTACTTAGTGTGCCCTGTTATTTGAGATCATCCAGAGAGGAGTAGGTAACCACTTTTCATTGAGGTTGTAAGGAAGAGTCCCTCCTCAATTACACCTTGAAGTAGATGGCCAGCATACAGTGCCCTTTGGATTCTGTAATTGGGTAGTCTCTTTTGTATTCATTGTTTGTGACATGAGAAAGTACCTAGCCCTGAGAAAATTAGATGGAAAGAGGCTGAGTTTGGTAAAAAGGCAGAACATGATGAAAGTCCTAGATTGGCAGGAAGGAGAACAATATATTTGCCTACTAGTGAGAGCAGACTTGGGTAAGGCAGCATAAAGTGGAGAGGGTGAGGCCAGTCATTCAAAGAAGTATTTATAAAGTGTTCACTGTCCATTGAGCATTGTACTAGTCTTTGGGGGGAAAACAAAGCAGCTGAAGATGTTCAGTCAACAATACATGTATTGAGTATTCTCTGCCTTTAAAGAGTATAATATCCTATTTGAGAGATAAAAGAAATACAGTTATAGAATGTGCACAGTAGCATATGACTAGCAAAAGTATTCTTTAAAAAAAGACCCTAGGGGTGGCTAGGTGGCGCAGTGAGTAGAATGTCGGCCCTGGAGTCAGAAGGATGTGAGTTCAGATCCGACCTCAGATACTTAACGCACACACAAACAAAAACCTAGCCATGTGACCTTGGGCAAGTTACTTAACCCCAATTGCCCTCCAAAAAAGCAAAAAAAAAAGACCCTGCCTGAGACAAAAATTAAAAGATAGATTATTTTTGAGTTGCTTTTCCCTGTCTCCCAAGGTACTTGGTATCCTTTTGCTACTCTCTACTAGCAAAAAAAATCTCTACTCTCACCCTTGTTCAATTCCTTTCCCTCATCCCTCCCCTTCCAAATTCTCCAAAAACTAATTCCAAAATTAGTTATCTTTCCTATTCCTAAGACTTCTCCCAATTTCTTGGAATTGTGTCTGATGTGAACCAGAAGGAAGTCATATTGTCCTAATTCACACTGAGGAATGATTGGGGAGAGCCTCTTAATTCTCTGAAGAGTAACATTATGATTAATAACTTGAGAAAATCCCTAATTAGTAGAATTTCTTATGGTAGAGCAAAATGAAGAATTGAAGGTAAGCTTAGGGTTAGAGGCAAAAATTTGAGAGCAGAACAGACATCTGGGAGCCCCATATAACACACCACATAAATTTTATAGGTATAAGTGCTGTTTAAAGTTCATAGAGGAAAAAAAATACACCAACCTGGGTTAGTCCGAAAAGGCTTAATAAAGAATACTAATAGTTGAATATAGCATTTTAAGATTTATTTTTCTTTTCTGAATAACTTAATTGCTATTTCTGTTGCCCATATCAAAATCTGTTGGGGGGGGGGTTTCTTTCTTTATTATAATAGCCTTACATCACGTCTGCCCAAAACTGGAGAAACCATCCATGGACATAAGTTTTTTATTGGTTTTGGAGGAAAAGGTGCTAACCAGTGTGTGCAAGCAGCCCGGCTTGGAGCCAAGACTTCCATAGTGTGCAAGGTAAGTATAAGGGAGAATAGAGAGAGATTTATATGGGCCAAGCATTATGATTCTCTTAAGAACCAAATAAAAATTTTCTGAAAATTCAGATAGGAGAAATAATTATCCTTCAAAGCCCTTCATTGGTTTTATCATCACTAGTTTCTATGACAAGTGCAAATTATGCAAGATATATACTGCCTTGCTAATCTCAGGACTAGGATTTAAATTGAGTATGAGAAACATTGATAGAGTTCCTGTGGATTTCCAATCCAGCCTCTAAATCACAACCAATCAGCAATATTTATTAAACACCTAGGATCACAGATTCAAAGCCAGAAGGAATCTTAGTTAATCTAATCCTTCACCTCTGCTTCATCTTAAGAATGAGAAAATGAGCCTCAGAGAAATGAAGTAACTTGCCTAATGTCACAGAGGTAGTAAGGGAGAGAAGGAAGCATAGTGTCATCTAACACCTAGTCCAGCCCTTTTTCCACTGTTCCACATGATTTCCTGCTGTATGATGATCATTGTGTTAGGTCCGGAGACACCAAGACAAAAATCAAGGAGTCCCTGCCCTTTAGAAGCTTATGTATTATGGGAGAAACAACATCTACACATATAAGTCAATAGAAAATAGATACAAAGAAAATACTTGGTGATTATTTTTGGAAAGGAAGCATTAGAAACTGGGGGTATCTGAAAAAGGCCTCAAGTAGGAAGGAGTGCATTTCTGGCCAGGGGGACAGCTTTCGCAAGAGTGTGGGGTGTGGGGGTGGCTAGGTGGTGCAGTGAATAAAGCACCAGCCCTGGAATCAGGAGGACCTGAGTTCAAATTTGGTCTCAGACACTTGACACGCTTACTAGCAGTGTGACTTTGAGCAAGTCATTTAACCCCAATTGCCCTCCAAAAAGGAAAAAAAAGAGTGTGGGGCATGGGTAATATGTAATAAATATGGAAAGAGAGTTGGAGCCAGACTGTGATGAGCTTTTAAATGCCAAATAGAGAAGTTTTGATTTGATCCAAGAGGGATTGGGGAACCACTGGAGCCTCTTAAGTAGGTGAAACATAATAGTCAGACCCAGAGGATCCCTTCAGCAGCAGTGTGAAGTATGGATTGGGCAAGAAAGATTGGCAAGAGATGAACAACTTGGAAGGCTGTTGAGTACTTCAGATTGGAAGCGATGAGGTTCTGAAGTGGAATGGTGATCATATGAGTAAAGAGAAAAGGACAAATTCAAAAGTTATTGTGGAGGTATAACAATAATAATAGTCCTTATTTATATAGCACCTGCTGTGTGGGAGATACTGTGCCAAATACTTCACAAATAGCTCATCTGATCCTCACAACAACCCTGGGAGGTAGGTACGGTTATTATCCCCATTTGACTGTGGAGGAAACTAAGGTAAACAGGTTAAACAATTTGCCAAAGGTCACACAGCTAGTAAGTGTCTGAGAATGAATTTGAACTCACATCTTCATAACTCAAAGCTCAGCATTCTATCCACTTCCAGTAGACATGGCTGTTGTTAAATCCTACCTTCTATAGAAAGTCTTTCCCAATCTGTTAATTAGTGCTTTCTCTCTGTTGATTATTTCCTATTTGTCTTGTATATGTCTATTTTGTATATTATTAAATTGTGAACTCAAGGCAGAGGTTATCTTTTGCCTATCTTTGTATTTCAAGTATTTAGCAGAGTGCCTGGCACAAAGTAAACAATAAATGTGTACTGACTGACTGCTGCTCAGATTTGGGGGAGGGGGGAGAGAATGAGGGAGAACAAAGAATTACGGATGACTGATTACAAGAAGGCTGATCACATCTTGCCAAATTCCAACCCTGGATCACTCCCACCATTCCACTTTGTGACTTTTCTTCACATTCTACTTAATTGAAATGAAGGAAGTCAGAAAACCTTGCTGATTGAATCCACTACAAATTTACATTATTTGATCCTAACTAAGCCTTCAGGCAGCAAAGCAATCCTTCTGCAACCTAATCACTTCTCACTCCCCATCTCTATAGCAGCTGTCCAAACCTTCTCTTCTCTCAGGACTCCTACAGTACCTCCTCTCTATACCCTCTCAATAGAAGACCTCACCTTCACACTTCACTGAAAAAAACGGAAACCATATGCCAAGAATTCCCCCTTCTCTACCCTTTCTATTTCACATTATTCGGATAATACTCCCCACTATCTCCTTTTTCCATTTTGTCTGTAATGAAGAGGTGACCCTTCTTGCCAAGTTCTTCTCATGCACCCTTGATTCCATCTCTTCTCCAACAGATTGCCCTCCCATCATCCCCACTCTCTTTAATCTTCAGTCTCTCTCTACTTGCTCCTTCCCCTGCATGCACCCATGTCTTACCCATCCTTAAAAAACACTCGCTTGATCCTATTATCCCTACTAAGTATTATTATCCTATATCTATTACTCCCCTTCTTTTAGCTGAGCTCCTTGTTAAGTTGTTTTTCAGCTATATCTGACTCTTCATGACCCAGTTTGTGGTTTTCTCAGCAAAGATATTGGAGTGTTTTGCCATTTCCTTCTCCATCCCATTTTTCAGATGAGGAATCTGAGACAGGGTTAAATGAGTTGTCCAGGTCAGTAAATGCCTGAGTCCAGACTTGAACTCATGAAGATGGTCCTAACTTCAGGTTGGGCACTCTATGCACTGTGCCACCTACCTGCCCTCTTATGAAAACCATCTAAACTAGCTCCTTCTCCTTTCTCTCCTCTTTCTGCAGTCTAGATTCTGACCCCATTTTCCATATGAAATTGCCGTGTTCAAAATTATCAATGATTTTTTAATTGCCAAATCTAATGGCCTTTTTCTAAGGCCTTTTTTCTTCTGACCTCTCTCTGTTGCATTTAACACTGTTGACTACCTTCTTTTCCTGGATTCTTTCTCCTTTCTAGGTTTTCGTGACACTGCTCTTTTTTGATTCTCTGCCTATTTATCTGTTTGACTCTTCTTCAATCTTCTTTGCTGGATTTTCATCCATGTCACACCCACTAACTCCTAGCTGCCCCCACTTCATAGTTTCAACAAGCTCTCATTGATTCAATTATGATCTCCATGTAGATGATTCCCAGATCAATATATCTAGCCCTACTCTTTCTTCTGAGCTATAGTTCCATGTTGGGGGGCTATCTCCAATCATCCTGATTTATATCTTGCCATGGGACCCAGATGGCTGCAGAGGAGAAGTGAGGATGGTGACTTTGCATAGACTTCCCTCACTCAAATCCAATTCACTTACAAGTCACAGCATCACCTTCTTGATGTCATGAGCCTCTTCAAGAATGAAGAGCAAACAACAACAACAGTTGCCTGTTCGGCATTTTATAATTATCTCAAACTTAATGTCCAAGTCAGAACTCATTATGTTCTCCTTCCAGACTTCTCTATTTCTGTCCCGAGCACCACCATCCTTCCCATCACCTGAGATTGCCACCTCAGTGTTACCCTTAACTTCTCACTTTCACACATCTCCCATATCCAACTAATTGCCAAATCTTGTTCCTACCTTCACAATACCTTTTATATAAGTGCTTTTCTCTCTCCTCACATTACTCTCTACTCTACCACCCTGGTTCAGGCCCTCGTTGCCTCTCCTGAATTATCTTAATAGTTTTTTTTAATTGGTCTCTCTACCCCAAGTTTCTCCCTACTCCAATCCATCCTCCACATTAAGTTGTCAAAGTGACTTTCCTAAAGCATGTCTGACCCTCCCCTCTCAAAAAACTCCAGTGGTTCTTTGTTACCTCCAAGATCAAATTTAAAGTGCTATGTTCAGCATTTAAAACTCTTCATAATCTGGTCCCTTCCGGCATTTCTAATCTTCATACATTTTACTCCCTTTCACACATTTTACAATCCAACCATATTTAGAATAATGTCCAATCAATTTAATGTTCTTCACGCACAGCACTCCCATTTCCTCTCACCATGCTTCTCTACTGGTTTTTCCCTGTGTTAGGAGCTCACCATTCACCTTTGCCTCTGAGTACCCCTTACTTTCTTTAAAGCTTAGTTCAAATATCACCTTCTACAAATGGCCTTTCCTGATCTCAACTTCTAAAACTTTCTCCTACATTTTCTTCTGTCTGCTCTGTATGCATACTGTATATATCTGTTTCTATACATGTAAGCTCCTTAGAGAAGAGAGACTAGTCTGGCACAACAAGTTTAATAAATACATATTCACTGATTAATTTGATTGGTATCTGATATAAGGATAGGGAAATTCTCAAAATGGGTGGGTTTTAGGGAAAAAATAATGAATTTTGTACATCTTGGGCTTAAGATGTCTGGAGTATCTAGTTACAGTTGTCAACAGGTATTTACTTGATGGAGGTGTGAGGTTCAGTCAAGAGAGAGATTAAGGGGGTGGCTAGGTGGTGCAGTGAGTAAGAGTGCCAGCCCGAGAGTCAGGAGGACCCAGGATAGGTTCCGGCCTCAGACTTAGCACCCACACAGAAATGACTGGCCATGTAACCTTGAGCAAATTACTTAATCCCAATTGCTTTTAAAGAGAGAGAGAGAAAGATATTAAGGCTAGACATATAGATCTGGCATTCATCTTCACAGAGCTGATAATTGAACAAAATGAATTGATTGTATTTGGATAAATTTAACTTCAGCAGCAAAACTTTTAGATATTTAGCCAAATAGCTAGTGTTTCACTTATCTTTAAATTATATCCATCTGGTGTGATGAGTGGCAAACCTTTTGTTTTTTGCTGTGATGAACATTTTCAGACAATCCTGAAGATACATAGAAGTCTTTATTTACATTTCTCTCCATCTTTCTGAAACGATTTGAAATTTAACCATGAGAATCTACATTCTTTTTTATAAACTTTTTATTAAATATTAAAAATCAATATACAAAAAAAGAAAAGAAACATATTACAAGCTTAAATATTGAAACAAATACAAAATAAGAAAAGAAAGAAAGCATTGCCCTGTACACAGCAGAACATAAGAGAAGATTCAAAATGTATAGCAATAAATTTCCATTTTAAGTACCTATATAATAAATACTGCACACTATGTTGAGAGCTGACCATTTTTTCTTTGCTTCTTTGTAAGTTTTCTTTTGTACTCTGCTGTACACTTTTTACTTTGTTCCCTTTCCTCTCCCCACTCTCCCCAAGGCTACAAATAAGCTCAGAGATATATAGATATATATACACGAATGTATATATGTGTGTGTGCATGCATACATTTATATACATACAAAGATGTGTACACATATAGATATACCTGTACATACATATACTTAGATATCTATAATCATACTCATATATACACAAATACATTCATATGTGTCTATGTAAGACTGTACTATATTTGTCCTCTTTCTCTGAGGGTGGATAACCTATTCCTTCATAAGTCCAGGTCTTTCCATATTTGTCCAAGTCCACCAACTTATTTCCTACACCACAGCAATATTCTAACCTTATACTCTCTAGTTATTTTAAATAATCCAACACAATGTTGATGAATATGGCTGACACAGTATAGTTTCCCTATTTTTCTCTTTTGATTAAATCTATTTTAGCCTTCACTTTGTCTGATATCATAATTACCACCTCTTCTCCTTTTTCCCTAACAAATTCAACTCACGGTCTTTGTTTTATTTTTTTGTGTATTTTTTATTTCCTATCCCTCCTCACTCCTTTACTTCTACCTCCTACCTTGCCCTCCTGTTGCTTAACCTGGACCCCTCTCTTATCTTCCCATTCTCATTAATCTAAACACCCTTCTATACCCCCATTTATTCTATCCCCTCACCCTCTTCTCTAAAGATCCCTCCCTTATTCTCTACCTCCTTTCTATCCCCTTAGTGTTTTATTTCTTCCTAAATTTTTATACCCTTCTAGATAGATATGTATTGTTCCTTATTGAACCCATTCCCCATGAAAGTAGGTTTTCAGAACTACCAGCCCTCCTCCCCAATCTAATTCCTTCTGTGTTTGTAGAAGATAATTACTCTTTCTGTATAAGATAATTTGAATTATCTCATTTGTATAAACTTTATAGGTGTTCTTAAATGATTTTACTTTTAAAAATAATATATTACTCAGGTTTACTACAATCTTTTTAAAACTACACAATTACTAATAACAATATTAGACATACATTTTTCATTTCTTCATATAAAAAAGTAAATACTCTGTCTTTATTGAGTCCCTTATAATTAGTCTTTGATATGTACTTTATTTCACTTGGATCTTACATGTCAAATCTATTAAGTTTAGGTATTTTGGGGTTTTTTCCAACAATATCCTGAAAACCTGACAATTTATTAAATGTCTATTTTTTTTTTCATTCTGGATTATGCTTAGCTTTGCTGGGTGTGATATTTTTGGCAAAAATGTAGATTTTTGCCAAAGGTGAAAGGGTTATTGCCTTCATCTTTTGCATTTAATGAAATTTGAAGATTCATTTATACCTTGCAATAGTTTTAAAAAAGGATTTATCCATCTTTAATGGAAATAAGGCTTGATTGATTTTTTTCTTAGTGAAAAAAATGAAAAGAACAAGTTCAGTACAGTGCAGATTTTACTGAAATGTCTCTGAACTGTCAGCCTTCAGTTTGCTATTGTATACAGCACTTTTCTCTCCACAGGATTCCTTCAATGATTTACAGGCTATGCAATTATCATTTTACCTATTACCGAAGTACAGCTTTATTAATCTTTGATTAATATAATAGAATTCACCTCTCCCTGTTTGATCAAACCCATGTAATAATGAAGAATTCAAATGAAAAAAAAAACTCATTTTACAAGAATGTCTTAGGATATATTTTTAAGCTGAATTGTTCATCATTAAATCAATCAGTAAATGTTTATTGGCCAGGATAAATACAGTAAACTTTTAAGTGTTAAGAAGTATGATATGTAGTCTGCCTCCAGGGAGTTTCCAGCCTAGCTAAGGAGATAATACATATTCATATAGTTAACTGACAATACAATTTGTTTATGATGTGTCAATAAGTGGTATAGGAAGAGGAAGAGATCACTGAGGGCTGGAATGATCTAAGAAGGCTCCAGATCAGAGGTGAGGCTTAAGATGGGTATTTAAGCCTTAGCAGGATTTGGATAAGATTGAAGGAAAGAAGGGGTTAACATGAACAAAGGCAAGAATTTTAAAGGTGTTTTCAGGAGATAAAGGAAGCCAGCATGGCTAGATTTGAAAGAGGCAAGGTTTCAAGGTAATTTGGGACAAGACTGTGGAGGACCTTAAATTGTTCACTGTAAGCCATAAGAAAACCATCAGAGATTTTTGAGATTTCAAAGGAATTGAACAGTCAGTAAATCCAATAGCTTATTTTTATTAACTACCTACAATGTGGCAAGTACTATGTTAGCATTTTCCCTGTAGAAAGCCAAATACTATAGTAGATATTGATAATAGCCAATAGTCAACATTTACATACTGCCTGCATTGTGCCAGACATTGTGCTGAGTGCTTTAGAAATTTTATCTCATTTGATTCTCACAACAACCCTGAGAGGTAGGTACTAGTTTTATCCCCATTTTACAGATAAGGAAACTAAAGCAAACAGAAGTTAAATGACTGACCCAGGGTCACACATCTAGTGTCTAAGGCTGGATTTGAACTCTAGTCTTCCTGACTCCAGGCCCAGAGCCTTATCTATTGCACTACCTAGCTGCCTCTAGATCTAGAAGATTCCGATACAAAAAACAAAATAGCATTTCAGCTCACTTTTATTTATTAAGTGTCTACTATGTTCCAGGTAATATTCTAGGTCTTGGGAATACAAGTACAAAGAAAGACACAATTCCTGCCTTCAAAAAGCTTACTATATGCAGGACATATAGCCTATACACAGATAAACATAATACAAGGTAGAGAGTTAGTAGGGAAAAGAGGAAATCTGACCAAGTACTCTAGGAATATTTAAGGAGGGAGAGTGCACTAACACCTGAGTAGATCAGGGAAGACTTCTCTGATCACGGGCAGGTACTGAGTTTTATTTTATCTTTGTTATTTCCCCACCACCTAGCAAAGTATATTATTAGCAATTAACAGGTTTTTCTTGATGAATGAATGAATGTCATTGCTATTGAGTAGAGATTGAAGTTTATATTTATAGACTGCAGCCATGGAACTTAGGAAATCACATCACCTGTTTTGGTTTTTTATTTTGTTTTATGCATCTATTTCTGTGCCCTTGTAATAGAACTTAATAACTGCTGACCATGATGAGAGATAAGAGTTTCTGCTAAAACTAAACAGGTTGGCCTGAACTTGACAACCTAGAGCACTGATTTATTTAATCACAATAATGTAGCAAAATGCAAAGGTTTCTCAAAGGGACCGAGGAAAATATATTTCTTTATAAGCTTGGAAAGTAGCCTTTATAGTCTTTCAGCATTTTCTTACCCACATTGATTTGTTGTTGCTGTTGCTGTTGTTGTTCAGTCATTTAAAGTCTTGTCCAGTTCTTTACGACTACGTTTGGGGTTTTCTCAACAAAATGAAGTAGTTTGCCATTTCTTTCTCCAACTCATTTTACAGATGAGGAAACTGAGGAAAACAGGGTTAAGTGACTTGCCCAGGATCACACAGTTAGTGTCTGAGGCTGGATTTGAACTCAGAAAGATGAGTCTTCTTGACATCAGACCCAGCACCCTATCCACAATGTCACCTACCTGCCCCACTAATGTTGATGCAGGCTGTTATTGTTACATGAAACAATAGTATTTTCTCCAGTGCAAAAGCCACTTATTTTTTCCCCAACTTTTTAACATTTTTATTTAAAGTTTTGAGTTCCAAGTTGTACCACTTCCTCTTCCACTTACTCTCTAAGATGGTAAGCAATTAGATATAGATTATATGTGTGCAGTCATGTAAAACATTTCCATATTAGTCATTTTGTACAGGACAACTCAAATAAAAGAAAAAAAGAAAGTAAAAATAGTATGCTTCAATCTATATTTAGTCAATATTAGTTCTTTGTCTGGAGGCAGAGAGCATGCTTCATCATTAGTTCTTTGGGATTGTTTTAGATCATTTGTAATGCTGAGAATAGCTAAGTCATTCATAGTTCTTCATTGAACAGTATTGCTGTTTCTGTGTATAACATTCTTCTGGTTCTGTTCACTTCACTGCATCAGTTCATGTAAATCTTTCCAGGTTTTTCTGAAATCATCCCAATTGTCATTTCTCATAGCACAATATTCCATTACAATCATATACTATAGTTTGTTTAGGCACTCCCCAATCCCGTCCTTAGCTACTGCAAAAAGAGCTGCTACAAATAGGTCCTCTTCCCTTTTATTGGGTGTCTTAGGGAAACAGACCTAGCAGTGGTAAAAGCCACTTATTTGTAATAACCAAAATGGTTAAACTTGCTTTACAGTAGCATAAAAAATAAAAAATTTTCAAAGGAAAGAAGAAATTATTCATTATAGAAATGAACAGATGGGACACAAGATAAACTGATGATATGAAATTTCTCTTTCCTTGGCACCATTAATTTACTTCTATAAACCACACTCCCCCGTAGTAAGCCAGAATTCCAGCTGTGATGATGTAAGGCCATTTGGTGGCACATGGAAAAACCACTGATGTTGAGCTAAGGGAAAATATATGTTTAGAAATTGTGAATAAGAATAAGAAGCATGAATTACATCAATATTTTTATAATGACACATCCACTAGAGGGGCATGTAATGAAACACTTACAGGAGTTTGGTGCTGTGTAGTTCATGTACAACCAAGTCATGGACCAGGGTAGTCAAATGATAGCTGATGATGATATTTTAAGATGAAAATTCCTACAGATGTTAAGAAAAATGAAGTGAATATCCCCAGGATTAAGAAATTGCACAGGCATCCTGCACAAGACCTAACCAGATTTGTTTGAGTACTCTTCCTCCTCCTCATATGTTCTTTGGCCATAAATCAAATTAGCCCTGCTAACATGGAAGCAGAAAGAGGAAATCATTTCAAAACATACTGAAGTATATTCCAACATCTAACATGTCTCCATTTGCCAGAAAATTCTTTGAAAATAGGTAATTTTTATTTGTTATTTTATAGGATCTTGGATTTAGACCTTAAAGGGACCTTAGATGCTATTAAGTCAAACCCCCTCATTTTACAGGTAAGGAAACTGACACAGTTTGTGACTTGCCTAGAATCACATACCTAGTAAGTATCCAAAGCAGGATTTGAATCGCAGTCTCCTAGGAAACAGCACACACAAGAGACAGCTAGCTCTCCAAGATAGAAAGGTTGCCTTTGTACCAACCTGGTAAAGTAGACGTTAACACTCAATCTGTTATCAGAGAGCTGGGATTCAAATTGTAGCTCTGCTACTGTGTGACCTTGGGCAAGTCACTTAAATTTCTCTGGACCTCAGTTTCCTCATCTATAAAATTAAAGGATATAACCTCCAAGAGCCCCTTTTTCATTTATTTTTTTTGTTTCAATTTTGATTTATTTTTTTTCTACTTATCAAAAAACTATTTTCTTTCCCTTCTACCTCTCCTATAGGCAAGGACTGGGGGGAAAGGATCTTGTAACAGATATGCTTAGTCAAACAAAGCAAATTCCCACACTGGCTATGTCCAAAAAATATATGTACCCAGAATCCATCACCTCTCTGTCAGGAGGTGGGTGATGAGTTCCATCATCAGTTCTCTAGAATTGTGGCTAGTCATTGCATTGAGTCTTTAAGTCTTAAGTCTTTCAAAGTTGTCTTTACAGTGGTGGTGTTAATGTAAAAAGTGTTCTGGTTCTAATCACTTCACTTTACATCAGTCCATATAAGTCTTCTCAAGTTTCTCTGAAACTGTCTCTTTCATCTTCTCTTATGGCACAATAGTATTTTATTATATTCATGTACCATAATTTGTTCAGCCATTGCCAACTGAGGGATAAACGATTAGTTTCCAGTTCTTTGACTCCACAAAAAGAACTGCTACAAATAATTTTATACATATGGGTCACTAAAGGATAGGAGGTAGTATGCGCCAGGCAATTTACACCACCACACCACCTTAACCAACACGTGCCTTAGACCGCAGAGCCCAGGACTCTGAATCCAGTAACCTTGAGAATAGTCGTATCTCCTAAACTAGCAGACCTAATTCCAACCTATAACCTGCAGCCATCATTGAAGGGAGTAATCATTATTAAGAAGGGGTCCACCTTTCCCATCATCATCAGCAATAGTTGCTAACCAGCTGCCACCAACAGATAGATAAGCACAGGAACCCTTAGAGTGGGAATGTTCTTCGCTCTCCCCCAGACCACTAGTTCTGCTTCCAGCCCCAGCCTTACAGCCTTTCTCTGGGGAAGCAGCTATCCCAATCAGTTGCCACAGGGCAGGCAAAACAACCTAGCTGAAGCAGCAAGGTACCTTTGGAGGAGAGACAGGTGGCAGCATGTACCAGGCAGGTCAGGGTACCACCATCTCCCCTCAGACCTGAATGGAAACAGCCAAGGACCTTGAACCCAAAACGCTGGGAATGGCAATGCCTCCAACAGCATCTGTAGCCATCATCCTGGGAAGCAACTTGGGTTGAGATGGAGCCTGGAAATGACTACATCCACATCTGACAAAATTCTTATCACCAAAGTCCTTAGCAATGTCAGCAGTTCAGCCTCAGAAACTGATATTTTATCATTGGTATTAATAAGAAGAGGCATCACCATCTGCCCTTGCAGCTTTATCCTAAGCACCATGAGAACCTTCCATCTGACTTTAGCTGAAAGTTCCTTATGTGTTTGTTCTCGCCTCCATTAGAATGAGAGCCCCTTGAGAGCAAGAACCGTCTTCTCTTTGTATCCCTATACTTGGAGCAATGCTTTGCATATAATAAATGTTTTCTAAATCATTCATTCATTAAGAGGTTTTCCCTTCACTCAGTTATCTCTTTAACCTAAATCCAAAAACAATAATATGTATCAGGAGAGCATCATGACTGGAAAGAAGTGAAGAAAAATACAAATTTTTATTTAGTATTCATTGCACTTAAATTTTCTCTGAAAAAGGAGACATTTTCGATCAGGACCCACACTGCATTATTTTAAGAGTGTACACTGTGAAACTTGATTCAGACCTACTCTCCTAAAGGAGATGACTTGATCCTGGAGAGAGAGAAGGATATCAGATGGCAAGCCTATTGCTGCTACTACCCCTGAAATACTAAAAGAACTAGAGAGTCCTTAAGCACATGGGGTAAATTCTTGTAAAATTTATAGAAGGAAACAGACAAGAATCACAAAGTATAGGATGGCATATATGGGTACAGTTCATTCAATAATAATAACTGACTGAGCCACAGTTATGTTTAACTTTTAAAATATAATTTGCCTTGGCATGCACATCTCTACTGCCCCCTTGTAACTAGAAGATGATGTGTTTCTTGAGGACATGACCCATATGTTAGTAATCTTTGTATCCTCCACAACACTAAACTCAAGCATTTGAATACAGTAGTTATTCAGTAATTATTTAAATGACTTAGTGAGACTGTTTATTGCCCTTTGGGAATACTTCCCTGAAAGACCTACCACCAACTACCATTACTAATTTTTACATTTTAGATTTAGATTGACATTTGATCTTCATTTTAATCATATTTCATCAACATAAAAATGTTAGCTATAGTGAGGAGAGCCTTACAATGTGATTTTAACTTGGGATCAACATACCTGTTTAGAAATAAATATTAATCTAGTTATTTATAGTATCCTATGCTGGGACTCACCCAACTATGCAACACCTGATTTTTCCCAAAGGAAAGACTTAGAAAGTAATTTAAAAGAAAGAAGAGGGTTTTTTGGTATGACTCACAGAAGTAAGGAATTGGATAATTCAGTACTTACCTGGCATTGGAGTTGGTCCAACTTGCTACAGATAACTCTTCTTTGGCAGAAGTATTCCTACTATATGAGGATTCCCCTGCAGCAAAAAATCTTTGTATTAAGCTTTCAGTATTGTAGGACTTGGGAGGCAGTCGGGTATAGTGGATAGAATGCTGGACTGAGTCAGAAAGACCTAGGTTTAGATCCTGGCTCAGATATACTAATTAGTTGTATGGTCCTGGGCAAGTCACTTAGCTTCTCAAAGCCTCTGTTTCTTCATCTGCAAAATGGAGAGAATAGCACCTGTTCTGCAAGTTTATTGTAGCAAATAGTACTTTGCAAATCTCGAAGCACTAGAGAATGTTAGCTATTATTATTGGGATTAGCTGTTATTATTGAGATCCTGACAATATGAAATGAATGGAAATAAGAATCTTTTAAATTTCTGTGAGGACAGAGAAAGGATGAAGGATGGTGTTCTCTGAAGAATCAAATATCAAAGGAGACTTCCAGAACATCTAAAAGCTCGTTGAACCATTGATCTCTAGCATCACTTTTGCCATAACCAATGTTAGATTTTGGCCCTTTCCTATCTTTCCATCTTTATTTCACATTACTCTCCTTTACCCAGGCTACATACCTGCCATACTAGATTACTTAGCTATCCCTAACTGGATATACTGTCTACTGCTGCCATGCATTTTGGATTTTTGTTTATTTGTAAAAATTACTTTTATTAATGCCTTTTTTTTTTACATCAAATTGCACTTTCTGCAAGAAGCCCTTTTCTAGTCCCTCCTTCCCCCCTACCCCAGCTCCTATTAAGATTTCCCTCTGAGATTATCTTCCATGTATTGTGCGTATATCTTAAATATGTCTATTTATTTCTATTTTTGCATGTTATGTACATGTACATCTCTCCCCTATTAGAATGTAAGGTCCTTGAAGGCAAGGAATGTTCTTTTTCCCTTTTTTGTCTCCCCAGCACTTAGCATAGGAACAGGGAAGGAAAGAGATACAAATACAAGCGCAATGTGGGCATAATTTTAAAGTCCATATTGGTCTGTGCCCCAAATAAGGGCTCCAGGAGGAAATCACCAGTAGGAGTTGGGGAAGGGGGGCATAGGCCTTGTAGATAGAAATTACAGAGTGAACAGACTACAGGGATAATAAAATATTCCAGGATAAAAAGGCTCCAGGTATAGAGGAAGTTCCAGGAAGGGCCTGGCACATAATAAGGGTTTATTAAATGCATATTGACTGACTTACTGACATCACACTTATTTCCAGATGTGCCGCTACTCCCTCCCCTCCCCAAATTAATAAACAGAATGCATGAATGAAGCCTGTCTTTTAGAAACATGTTCTAATCTGTTGCTAAAGGACATATTCAGCCAGAGACTCTCAGCAGCACACACCTCTTCCTCTACCCCCATGAGAGCCAAAGGAATAACAAGGAGCCTCTGGTGATTAATGCCCTTTAGCAAGTGACCAAAATATGTGTCCATCCCCATGGAACTGAAGTTAATAAAAACTGGCAGACATAGTGATTGCTTCTGACAGCATATGCTACACTCCACACCCACAATCCCTAATCTCTCTACCAAGAACCTCTGTGCAGGTTACTCCTTACTGAACCACTAATATTCTCACTGGTTAGCATACCCCTGCTCCATTAAACTTAGCCCATTCCAGTGATCTTGAACCCCCTGCTACCAGTATACAAACCCCATTCCGCATCTTCAACTCTACTCCCTCACTCCTACCCACCTTCACCCTGTGCCCTCAGTATACTACATGAGATCTTCCTGTCCCTTCCACTGTGCCCTCTGTGATGCCTACTCCATAATTAACAAATTTCTTTCATCTTAAACTTCTTTCTTTCTTACATCTCCTTGAGACATGACTCTCTCCCAACAACACACTTCCCTTACTACCCTCCCTTTATAGTACTGGCTACATTTTTTTTTTTTTGCTTTTTTTTTTTGGAGGGCAATTGGGATTAAGTAACTTGCCCAAGGTCACACGGCTAGGTTTTTATTTGTGTGTGCGTTAAGTGTCTGAGGCCAGAACTGAACTCAGGTCCTTCTGACTCCGGGGCCGACGCTCTACTCACTGCGCCACCTAGCCGCCCCTACATTTTCTTTTGTAACCCACTACTCACTGGTTATGATGAGGGAGCTGTATTATTCATTCACTGTTCCCATTGACAATAATAGACTTTTCCTTTAATCACATTCTATAAGCAACCTCTCTTCCTTTGATGTTCCCTCTTCAAATTTATCACCCAATCCTGGTCTTGGTAGCTAATATCTATACATCACCAGGATATTCTCCTTCTTCCTCAATATCTCTTGTTCTCATACTATGGGACTTCAGCATACATAGTCATAGTCCCTCAAATACCCTAACATTTTAGTTCCTCAATCACCCACAAGTCCTCTGTTTCCATACTTATGAACTTTGAACTTCATTCATCTGATCATAATCTTTTAACACTCCATCTTTCCACATGACTTATCACCTCTAACACAGTTCTTCATCCAAAATATGATCTCTTCTCCCTCCATCCTTCATTTCCTTCCCCTGCACTCCATTTTATCCCTGCTCCGGCTACATTATCTTCTCTTCCCTATCTCCACTCTGGTGAATCAAATCAACTCGACACTATCCTACACCCTTTATTTCTTTGCCCTTTCATCCTATTGCCAACCATACCTTGCCAAGCCTCAACCCTGAACTACTCCTACCATCACTTCCTCTTATTTTATTCCCATATAGCGGAACAGAAATAAAGGAAAACACAAAGTCGTGCTAACTGGGCCCTAACCTGCAGCAAGGCAAACATTTACTTACTTGCTAGCTGAGCCTCCAAGTTTCTATTGGTCCGTGGAGCCTCTCTCCATAGTGCTTATTCCAGACTTCCTCTCTCTGAGCACCCCCTCTACTCCTCAGCCTCACACTTCACTGAAGGAAACAAGAGAGCCAGACCATTCGGCAAGACCTCGCTCTCTTCCTTTGTTCTCCTTTGTATCCCTGAGACACCTCTCTCTAGTGTCTCTTCCTTCACTTTGATCTCAGATGAAGAAATAATCCTTCCCACATCATCAGCTAATCAGAGAAACAGAAGAAATTTCCTTTCAGAGCTATGGTTAGGGAAAGAATTGATGACCAAATCCTTGTTTGAAATGGTCACTGAACAATTAATACAGTGACATTGTAGAGAGAAACTAAGATTGAAGCTTTCTGATCAATGCAATGACCGTGATTCCAGATTGCTGATGATGATCTGTGCCTTTTACTTCCTTTCAGACTGGGGGTGGATTCAAGGTGCTGAATGAGATATGTTTATGCTCATGGACAGTGGGAATTTGCTTTCCATAGCTATGCATTTTTATTTTTCCTTTAATTGGGGTAGAGAGATAGAAGGTAGAGAAATAAAGTACTTATCAATTGAAAATTAAAATTAAAAAAAATCTAAAGTGGCACTTCTCCTTGCCATGCCTCTACATGCATCCTTGAACCCATTCCTTCCCTTCTCTAGCAAATTGCTTCCACTGTCATAACCATTCTTTGTCTTATCTTCAATCTCTCCCTATCTACTGGTTCCTTCTCTGATTCCTAGAAGCATACCATTGTCTTCCCCACTCTTTAAAAAATAAAATAAACTCGGGCGGCTAGGTAGCATAGTAAATACAGCACCAGCCCTGGAGTCAGGAGGACCTGAGTTCAAATCCAGCCTCAGACACTTAACACAAAAACTAGCCTTGTGACCTTGGGCTTAACCCCAATTGCCCTCCAAAAAAGCAAAAATTAAAATAAAATAAAATAAACTCAACCTAAATATCCCTGCTAGGTAATCTATATCTCTTCTGTTCTTCATGATTAGAGAAAACCATATAGGCTCCTCTACTTCCTGTTCTTATTTTCTTTTTTGGGGGGGGAAGGGGAGAAGGCGAGGCAATTGGGGTTAAGTGACTTGCCCAAGGTCACACATCTAGTAAGTGTGTCAAGTGTCTGAGGATGGATTTGAACTCAGGTCTTCCTAACTCCAGGACTGGTGCTCTATTCACTGCCACCTACCTGCCCCCTGTGTACTCAATTCTAAAACTCTTACAAACTGTTTTTAACCTCATCATTTAGCTGTAACTATCATCTTCAAACTAAACAATGCTATCTTGACTGACAAATCTAGTGGCCTTTTTTTTCTTAACCTTGAGTCTCCTTGAGTTCTGTTTGAACTGTCAGTCACATTCTTCTCTATACTCTCTTCCCTCTAGGTTTTTGTGACACTTTTTTCTCTCTTAGTTTTCATGTCCAACTAGTTCTTCTCAGTCTACTTCACTAGTTCTTCATCCATGTTATGCCTACTAATCTTGGCTATCCCTTTAGGTTTTGTCTTGGGCCCTCTTTTCTTTTTCTCCATACTATCCCCCTTGATGATCTCATTACCTCCTATGGGTTGAATTTTCATCTCTTTCCAAATGATTTTGAAATCCCTAGTCCCTCTGCTTACCTATAGTCATACATCTATAGCTGCCTCTTTTTCATCTAAAACTGAGTGTCCTATAGATGAACTAAATTCAGTATTTCCAGAAGAGAATTATATTTCCCCCAAAATTCTTCCCAGTTTCCCTATTACTGGTGAGAATATTTCCATCTTTCCAATCACCCAGGCTTGCATCCTTGGCATCTTCTTGGATTCCTCTTTATCACTTATCTCATATATCCAACTCATTACCAAGGCTTACCAGTTTGGCACCTTCACAGCATCTCTCATATGTGTCCCCTTCTCTACTCATACATTCACAGCCCTAGTTCAGAATCTCATTACCTCTCCCCCTAGACTATTTCAGTAGCCTGCAAACTATTTTTCCTGTCTTGAGTTTCTCTACACTGTACTCTGTCATACATTCAGCTGCCAAGATGATTTTTCTAAAGCATAATTCTAATCATATCACCTCGCCTGCTCCATGAGCTGGACCAATGAGTCACTGTTACCTCCAGAATCAAATATAATGCTGTCTGGCATTCAAAAAAACTCTTCATAACCCAACCCCTTCCTGCCTTTCCAGCCTCCTTACTCCTTTCTCTTTCCCAGCTGCACCTGCTTACTTGCAGTTCCTCAAAAAGGTATCTTTGTATGTTTGCTGTATCACATATCTGCCTTGTAGGTTCCCTGCCTTCCTCAAATCCTACCTTCTACCAGAGGCCTTTCCTGATTCCTCCAGATGCTAATTCCTTCCCCTCTCAAATTACCTTTATCTAATCTGTATATAAATATTTCATTATTTACCTACTGTCTTCCCTCCCCCACCCCATTCAGATATATATTTCTTAAGGACTGAGACTTTTTTTTCCTTTCTTTATATCCCCAGGGTTATATTTGTTATGCCTAACAAATAGTAAGCATTTAATAAATATTTATTGACTGACTAAATCCCCTCTTCCCCTTAACTCCACGTTTCAAAATCTTTCTCTTCTTTCAGAGGTTTAGCTCCAGTGTCCAATCCTTCAAGAACTTTCATTTAGTCAGTCTCCTTCACAATATTCTGGATCCATCCTGTCTCTTAGCACCATGGATGCTAAGTAGTAATGAAGCTCACTACAACCTATTCCATTACTGGACAGTTCTTACTAATGGAAGTTTTCCATTATATTAGACCAAAATTTGCTTCCCTGTATTTTCCATCCAGCTTTATCCTTTTGGACCAAGCCGATTAAGTCTAATCCATCTTTCACGTGTCAGCACTTCAAATAGTCATGAAGTGTTTTTCATTTTAGGTAGGAAGTAACTAGAACATTAATTCATAGTGTAATTCTCTGGGCTAAAATATCAAGTCTAACATCTTACATTAAGAGGATTAATTAGTTCATGTTTATAAAGTATAGTGCAGATATGCCCTTTTTAAATGTTAATTTTTCTAAAAACTACATCATAGCATTTTGCTAAATGTAAAAGCTCTAATATTCATCATTTCTTTGGTACAGGTTGGCAAAGATTCTTTTGGCAGTGATTATATAGAAAACTTAAAACAGAATGATGTTTCTACAGGTAAAATTTCATCTTTTAAAGTTTAAAAAATCTTTTTCTTTGTTCCTGTTTTGGGAAGGGGAAAAAAGTTGGCTATGAAAAGGCTGATTATTATATTATCTGCTATTGACCAAAGTTTTTTTTTCTCCCTCAGTATTTTTTCTAGCCTAGTTTGTGTAATTTAATTCTTTAATGATCATTTCCAGCCAGAGGTTAAGCAAAAGCAGGTTATTACTGTTTATCAGGTAGCCTGACTTCAAACTGAGGTGGCAAAGAAAACAGGAGTATACAGGAGTATACAGCCCTAAAAAGCATTTAGGATACAAGTGGATAAACTCAGAAAAGGCAGAACTGGAAAAGAGCTTAATGTACAGAGTTCTATTCAGTAAACATTTATCAGGCGCCTGCTATGCATTCATTAAGAGATAAGATCAAAAACCAGCCCCGCAATGGGGAAGTCCTGCTTTAAACCCAGCCTCCGACACATATTCTAATCCTTGACAGATGAACTTCTTAAGGACCCAGGCATCCCTTTAAAAGTATAAATTGCAGGACAATTTTCAAAAAAATTGTATACTCCTAGTTTGATGCCTATCTGTATTGCTGGTGTCGGTTTCCTCACTGAGAGTTTTTGTAGCCCATTACAATATTTATAGCACCCACGATCACAATAAAGACCATGACTCTAAGTATGTGCATGACGTTCAATCACAACATATACCAAACTCTCCAGATAGAGGATAGAACTGAAGCAATTATTTAGATACCAGAAAACCCAATTCCAAAACCAGTAAGCCATTTCCATCATAGTACCAAAGATATTCAGAAGCCATAATAATGCTGAGAGCCACAGCATCCTTCAGCCTTCCCACAAACCAATACAAGATCAATATTTACTCACAAACCTCTCTATCTCCTTGCCTGAGCTCCTCTCTACCCCATCATCTGGCTAGCTCTTACTACCAGCTTCCTGTGGGCTCCGCTTCCCTTCAGCAAACTCTTCCCTCCACAGGCTCCATGTGACCACATTCAGCCTATTAGGGGACAGAGTTTACTTTCAAAGCAGGGGAGGTCTTCAGACTCCCTCCTAGGTCTATTAAGGGGCAGAGAAGATCTTCAAACTCCCATTCTCATTAGAGTTCTCTAGAAAAATGAACACACTGGGCCAGACCAGAAAACATAATGCACATGCACACACATGTGTATGTATGTACATTATGCTGCCACCCATGCTTCATCTTCTCACAGCTTCACCTACCATGATTTTTTGTGGAAGGCCTATAAAAATGGAAACAATATGTTCTTTGATTTTGACATCTTACCTGTTTGTTACTTCAAGTCTTTTCAGGAAATGAAAAAGAAAAAAAAGAAAGTGATTTAGAAAACAAAAGCAGATGGGAGGAGGAAGGGGTCTTAGATGCCCAGATTTTAATATATATATTACAAAGCAGTTCTCCTCAAAGCAGTCTGAAGCTAGACAAATAAACAGAGAAATAGTTTGATGGAATAGAATAAACATATCAGACATCAAAAAATTCATATTAGTTTATAAATTACTATACAAAAAATTATCACTTGACAGTTTGTTTCAAATAATTCAGAAAAGAATACATTTATTAATAAATTTATTTGGGAAATTGGCTGTCAATGTAGTGGGAAAGTATTTAGATTCAGATTTTTTTTCATATATTCCATTAATTTCCAAGTAGATAAGAAATTTCAACATAAAAAAGAAAATTGAGTAAAATATCTGAATTCTGCTGATTATTTTTAAAAATTCAGCAGATGAAAGAATTATTGAGGATAGATAGATGTGCTTTCATACATTAAAATTTTTCTCTGCCACAGAAAGGAATATAATTAACTGGAAGGAAGTAAAAGGAATATAAGAAACATGAAGGTTGGAAAATTTTTATAGAAAATATGACTTTAAAAATAACTTCTGAAATATATGAGGGGCTGTTAGGTCAGTCACAGTGGTAACTCCCAGGCCATAAGAAATACGTGGCCAAAAGATATCAATGTGCAATTTTCAAAAGAAAAAACACAAATTAGTAATAATTGCTTGAAAAATGCTTAATTTCACTAGTAATAAATGAGGTGCAAATTAAAACACTTTAAAATACCAATTCACATCCATCAAATTGGCAAAAATAATAAAAAGTTACAAAATTCAGAACTGGCATTGCTGTAGGAAAAAAAATGCAAACTTGCAGAATCTTTTTAAAGAGAAATATTGAAGTTAAGTAAAATCTGCCCAAAAAAATAATAATAACCTTTAACCTAATAATATAATTTTGGAGAATAAACCCTGAAAGTGCTATAAAAAACAAAAACAAAGGTTTTCATAGCAGCATAATGAATACACAGGAAAAATTGGAAACAACTTAAATGGCCAACAATAGGATAATGGTTAAATAAATTATGGTACTTTAATGTAATACAATGTATACAAAGAAATCTAGAAAAAACTGTATGAAATAATTCAAAGTTTAAAAAAAGCAGAACTAAAAGAAAGTATATCTATATATTCACTAAATACAATCATATGAAGAAAAGAAAATGAGAGGGCATCGACAAAGATTTTTGAAGGGTACTCAAAGGGAATGCAATGACTGAAATAGTCTTATGATATTTTATTCATTGAAATTAATTTAGATGTAAATTGTCACCATGTACATTTGTATTGATTTGCTGTGTTAAATTTTTAAACAAACTTTTTTTAAAACAGGAAAATGCCATTGCATTATCTATAAAGGCTATGGAATTTGTGGCCACTGATATGAAAGAATTCATCAAAATACAGACTCCTTTCCTTCCTCTTTTTTGTATTATAGGTACAAATTAGTACTTTTCAATTGAATGTAAGCTCCTTGAAGAAGGAACTGTTTGGGTTTTGTATATATAGCCCAAATACCCAGCACAATCCTTGCCTTGTATAGAATAAGTGATTAATAAATGTTTGTTGTATTGATTTGTTCATTTCTTTTTTGTTACTTTGTCAAAGTATATTGTGCGTGTTGTGTTCTGTCTACTATTTTGTAATATTTCTTTTCTTTCAGAATTTATGTATCAGACCAAAGATGCTTCTACAGGAGCTGCTTCAATAATTGTCAATAATGAAGGTAGTTATTTCTTGTATTAAAGAACCATTTTATAAAATAATATTTTACTTTCAAAACTATAAAGGAAGCATCACCTTTGCCCCAACCTACTATGTTGTAATTCTTATCCTGCCACTGATATTCCTTGAAAAGTCTCAAAATAAAATTTTATCAAATCAACTCTTTCCACTGATTTTCTCCTAAGTTATTCATTCAGGTGTTGCTTTTTATAGTTTTGGAAACATCATTTTGTTGTTGTTCAGTCATTTCAGTCACTCTTTGTGACCCCATTTAAGCAAAAATACTGGAGTGGTTTGCCATTTTCTTCACCAGCTCATTTTACAAATGAGGCAAACAGGGTTAAATGACTTGCCCAGGGCCATACAGCTATTAAGTGTCTGAGGCTGGATTTGAATTCAAGTCTTCCTGGCCCCAGGCCCAGCAGTCTGTCCTTGTACCACCTAGCTGTGCTCAGTCATCATAGATCAACTTTTTTATTCCTTAGTATCCAGTTGTACTTTTCACATAAGCCTGGATTCATATTTATCTATAAAAGCAGTTAAGTTTTAGTGATTTTATTGAATCTGATGAATAAAAGTACATGCAAGGAAAATAATTTGAGACATTATAGTTTTTTAATATCCGCTGGGTGCCAAGCAGGAATTATTTGCTTTTAACTTGTCTTTTGTGTTCATTTGGGTCCTATATTTGAATAGTGACCAAATTATAAATTTCTCAGTTTACATAAGAATCTTTCAAAAGCTAACATCTGTAAAAAATTAAGCAAGTCAATTTCCTCCAATTAAACTTTTGCTCCTGATTTCCATTTTTGCTTGAATTTAGTAAGCCAAGAATTACAGAATTGACTCGGAGTTCTCAGAGTTCGCCATATTGTGACAGTAGGCAGATTGGTTTCCATTATATTCCAATATTTAAAAGTCTGAATATATCATTATCCACCTTAAACTTCATTTTGAGTAATTATGGCTACCAGCAACAGCTAATTCTTTGTCTAATACCTCTTCTTGTATGTTAGTGATAGCCTCGGAATTCAGAGGACCATAGATTGAGAGAACTTGGGATCTTCAGAAGGATCTGGTCCAACCCTCTTGTATTACAGAATAAATTTTACAAAAGAAACTGAAGCCCAAAGGGAGTAAGTTATTTGCCCAAAGTAACAAATGACAGAGCTAGAACTTGAACCATTATCTTCTGACTCCACATGTGGTATTCTTATATATAAGAACAGGAAGAGGGGTGGCTAGGTAGCGCTGGCCCTGGAGTCAGGAGGACCTGAGTTCAAATCCAGCCTCAGAAACTTAACACAAAAACTAGTTGTGTGACCTTGGGCAAGTCACTTAACTCCAAATGCCCTCCAAAAAGAAAAAAAACAACTGGAAGAACCGTGTGTGTATGCATGCATACACATATACTTTTACACAAACATATATATAAATATATGAAAGAAGCAAGCTGTATGTGTGCACAAGGCATTCTAAAAATATTGTGTCTATGTGTTTCTGTATGCACTTTCCTTAATTTTCTTCCTAGAGTCATAGAATGGGAGAAGTAGAAGGGACTTCAAAGATTATCCTTACTCTAAGATAATAATGCTGTCTTTTGCATTTGGAGGTGATGCTACAACCGCAGAGGACATATACTTTGAGTTATTTTATGATAGCAGGGAGGGGCTTATGCTGATCTATCCTTCATCTTCTTTTCCATCCAGCACCATGCCTTTGTCAGGTGACTGGTTAAAGTTTGTTCAAAGTTATTTTTATGCCATATCTTTTATAGACAAGTCAGCCTGCCATAAGAACAGTGTCTGTGATTTACTGCATGCATCTCTGCCAAGAAGCCCCATGGCCAAGCCCTAGGAGCATCTCTGGTTCAGGCTCTTGTGTCATATGGCAGTGGGTCCAAGCTTGCTAAATGGACCAGGTTTCAGTGTCCCATTTCTCCCTCCCTGAAGATGATATAGATGGGAATAATTCTGAGGTTGTAATATTACTAAGTATTATCATTGTTACTGGATTCTTTCAGTATCAGACACAGCTGCACATCTGTTAAATATTTTTAAACATATTTCAAATTATAGACTTTTTGTAATATAAAACTCTACCCTGATTACTGCCTCATTTGTACACACAAACTGACTGCACCTAGGTCATTGACAAGGTTTATCATGCAAATTTGCTCCTATTTTTACCAACAAAAGTGAAATCTATGCTTGGGTTTCCAAGGCCCTTACCACCAACTCCACCTCTTTCCCTACCATCATCACTCTCTTTACCCCTTGCCAAGAAAGGAAGGAAAGAAGGAAGAAATTTTATATGTCATTTCAAAATGACATTCCCCATGAGCACACTTACTTTGAGCTTCTCTCCACTGCTCACTGAATTAAGTATAATCCCCACCACAATTAGACCCTCGCCTACTTCCCTAGTTTTATCTCATACCTCTCTCTTTTCTAACAGGCCATTCACTGTGCCCTCTGCTTGTCCTCCCAGTTCTCCTTTGGGCTCTTGCTTATACCCTGTCCCATATTTCCCCATCCCTACCTCTGCTTGTTGAAATGCCTCCATTTTTTTGAAAGCCAAACTCAGGTGCCATCTCCTACATGAAGCCTTCCCTGATCAAACTCCCTTTCAGGATATTTTTATGACCCTTTGCTTAGACTTTTCCTTTATACTTCTTGTCTGGTGCCTTGTGTGTTATAGTTATCAGTGTACATGTCATATTCTCCTTATTGGATTACAAGTTCCTTAAAGGCAGGAATTGTGTCATTTTTCATTATTGTTTTCTTACCACTTAGCATGGAGACTTGCACATGGCACATAATAGACAAAGTTATCTGTGACATACACACTTCAGGCATTGTTGTTTCCATTTTATAGATGAGGAAACTGAGGCCCAGGCAGATTGTTCATGGTCACACAGCTAGCATGTGTCAGAGCTCTAAGTGAGCCCAGGTAACCTGACTCCAGACCCACAGTTTTTCAGCTAAATCACAGAGCATCTTAGTTATCTCATCTATAAAAAGGGGATAACAATGCTTGCTTTGCTTGCTTCACAAGGTTGTTCTGAAGCTTTGGTATTTTATACTCAGGTATTTATTTCACTGCTTCATTGATGTGGGTCCCCCTCCTGCCATTGCATATGAAGCCTCTCCACCCCTTCTCATTCATCTTCTGTAATTCTTGTTCATGTCCTTCCATAAATCCTCTACAACTTACTGAATGATGATATAGTGCTATGTAAATGTAAGTTATCACTATTATTATTCTGTAATTTCAATGTAAATAGTGTAGCATAGTGGATAGAGTGTTATACTTATGAGTCAGGAAGACCTGGATCCAAATCCTGCCTTTGACACTCAACAAACTGTATGACCCTGGGCAAGTCACTTACTCTCTCTAAGCCTTAGGCAACCCTCTAAGATTCATCAGCTAACTTACATTCAAACTCTGATCTATTCTGGTGAATAGAGTTCCCAGAATGACAAAATCATAATGCATTCATTGACATATGGATCTAATATTATTGAGTGTTGCCAAATAATATTGATAACTTACTATTTTATCAAGATTGAAAGTAATCAAAATATGATATGCAAAAAGGAAAAAAAAATTGTAGTTACCAAAGTTGCCCTCCATGGAAAGAGAAGTAATAAATTCAGTAGGATTGTAGATTTAGAGTTGGAAAGGACCAGAGAGCTTATCTAATCCAACTGCTTCACTTTCTACGTCATTTCAAATCCAAAAATTATTTGCCCATAGGTGTTATAGGATTACAAGATAAGGCCATTTAGAAGGCAGAGTCTTCGCAGATGTTCTAGTGATATATGCTTAGTCCTGTGCTAGATAACATTTTTTATCAGTGACCTATCAAATGTGTAAATAAAGCCAAACTCAAAAGGATAGCTAACAACAGAAGACAGTCGATTTTTTTTTTAAAAAAGCCAATTATGACAGGCTAGAAATTGGGTAAAATCTAATAAGATGGAAAATTCTGTGATCCTGATTCTATAAAAATAAATTTTAATAGACCTAAATGTAAAGTCTTACATTTAAGTTAAAAACAAACAACTTTGGAAATCTAAGATGAGGAACTCTGACTAGATCATAGTTCATTTGGAAAAGGTCTAGGGGCTTTAATAGGTTTAACATAGGGCAGCCATGAGCTGACATCCAGGAAAGATAAGGCAGTTTTAGGCTACATTAAGAGAAGCAGAGCTTCCAGAAATACGGAGGTCTTAATCCCACTACCCTCTGCCCTGGTCAGACCACAAGGGAAGTAATGGTACCACATTTAAGAAACAACATTAATAAGCTAGAGAGTGTCCAGAAGAGGACAGACAGGATGGTGAAAGGCCTTGAGTTCACGTTAAACAAAGCTTGGTCAAAGGAGCAGAGTATGTTTAGCCTAGAAAAGAGACGACTTAAGAGGAACATAACAAACAATCTCACATATTTCAAGGGCTACCTGCCATATGTGAAGCAGATTAGATTTGTTCTGTTTGGCCTTGATTGTCCTGACTGGCAGTCAGAACCAGGATCAGTGGGTAGAAGCGAAAAAATCAAATTTAGGCTCAATGTGAAGAAAAACTTCACAACAATTGGAACTATCCAAAAGTGAAATGGACTGCCTTAGGATGTGGTGTGTTTTCCTCCCATCTGGAAGTCTTGAAACAAAAGCTTGTCAGTACTTTGTAGAATGGATTCTTATTCAGGAATGGATTACACTAGATGTCCTCTGAAGTCCCCTCTAACTCAGAGATTCTGTGATGCTTGTTTTTGTAACTTAAATAAGTACCCAGAAATATCTTTCTAGGACAGAATATTATCGTCATCGTGGCCGGAGCAAACTTGCTGTTGAATTCTGATGACCTGAGGAAGGCAGCTGATATCATTAGCAGAGCCAAAGTAATTATCTGCCAGCTAGAAATATCTCCAGCTACATCTCTGGAAGCCCTGACAATGGCCCGCAAGAGCGGAGGTAATTTTACACATTTGTCATTCTTTCTATGAAAACATCTCTCTCTCATGCTAGCTTAAAATTAGCTTTTTTAAGAGGCAACTTTATTTTGATTTTGATCTCTTTAACAATTTTTCACAGCAAACTACTGTGCCTTCTTATATCCACTTGGCTTTACATTTGTCTTTTAGTTTTAGCAAATGTTAGGGAACTTTACAAATATGGTGAAAACCGAGCCATCTGGCTCAGTACCAGTCACAGAGCTCTAAAAACTAGCATGTCAGATGTCCCCCAATACAAACCCTCAGCCCAGTTCCCAGGCCTAATGCCAGGACTGACTTGAATCACCACTGAAGCAGCCCAACATAAACAGTTTCTGGTGATGTTATTTTAGCTTAGAGAATCTGGAAGTGAATCTTGTCACATAAACGTGTATGGTAACGACACAGTCACCATTTGATAAACACCTTCAGAAGCTAGAGAGTCGTTCTCATTCGGGTCTGTAAAAGTTCCAAACCTTTTCTGCAACAGAAGGTTTATTTTCAAAATTTCAGAATTTTTTGAAGTAGTTTTTATTTTTCATGCAGTTTATTTTTGTGTATTTGGGAATATTTTTAGGTTTGGGAACTTCGTGTAGGGCATTCTTGTTTCCCCAAGTGGGCTCTTGATTAGTACTTTACCTCTTCTCCTTCAGCTTCAATAGCTAGATATCATTGAGTGCTTACTTTGTGCCAGGTCCCATGCTAAGTGCTGAGAATATAAAGATAAGCAAGCAAGACGGCCCCTGCCTTCAAGAAGCTTTCATTCTAATGAAGGAAGGCAGCACATAAAAGGGAACTAATACCTTTCTCATTCTGAATGTTATGCCTCTTTTAATACAGCCTAAGATCCTACTAACACTTTTTGGCTGCTATATCACAGTCAGCTCATCAAGCTGGCAGTCCACTCAGACCCCCAGATCTTTTCCAGATGAACTATCCAAGAACATTTCCTCCATCTTGTATTTGTAAAATTGATATCTGGAACCCAAGTTTAGGGTCATATATTTATCACATCTTATTTGATTTGGCCCAGTCTATTGAGATTTATTTTGGATTCTGATTCTGCCAGTCACTGTGTTAGCTAGTCCTCCTAGCTTTGTTTTGCCATCAAGTTAATAAGCATCTCATCTATGCCTTCATCTAAGTCATTAGGGAAAAAAAGATTAAAAGGCATGAAGCCATGGAGAGATGCATCCCTGGAGCACTCTACAAGAGACCTCCATCCAGACTGACATCAAGCAACTATTCTTTGAGCACAGTCATTCAACCAGTTCTGAGACCACCTAATAGACCATCATCCTCCATAGCATGATCAGCTCCGTCCAACCTCATTTCACATTACTTTCCTTCACGTACTTTGTTTTCACCAGAGTGGGCTATGATCTGGCCACTGAGGTTTTTACCCAGTCTTCCACTTTCTTAGATGTACATAATCCATCCCCCAGACCTGAATTGCACTCCCTCCTGTCATGTTCCTTAACTATGCTCAAGGATCAATTTAGGTGTTATCTTCTTCATGAAGCTTTCCTTTACTTCCCTCCTCACATTACCTTGGATTATATTTTTCTATGAATATGTTGTGTCCCCTCAGTTTGAATGCCTTCCTGTAAGCTCCTAGAGGCCTGGAAATGTTTTATTTTGGGCTTTGTATCCCCAGAACCTAGCACAGTGTCTGGCACCTCAAAGAAGCTTAATGAATATTGGTTGAAATGAATCTCAAAATGCTTTGCTGAAATTTAGCTAAGCTATGTATCTAAGGGTTGATTGCCCTTATACTGTATTTATTATATATTATACTATATTTCTTTAGAATCCCGCTATTCTCACCAGTCTAGTAACCCTGTTCAGAAAAGGAAATGAGGTGAGTCTGGCATGACCAATTCTTGATGAAACCATTCTGACTCTCTTTACTCACACCTGCTTCTCCAGGTATTCCCTGAGGTTTCTTAAATGGTGGAAAAATTAAGAGGACCAATCGCCATTTCAAGGTATCCCCTGATGCATATTTAAAAATGCATAGTATCCAAATGCCCGACACTAGACAACTCTTTTTTTCTGTTGCAGTGAAGACCCTGTTTAACCCTGCTCCTGCCACAGCTGACCTTGACTCCCAGTTCTATACCATCTCGGATATATTTTGCTGCAATGAAAGTGAGGTAATATAGTAAGAGGGCCTGATCACTCCATGACAAGCAAAAGAACCATTTTCTTCAGGGATAAAGTACAGGGACAGAACTAAGTGCTATAGTCACTCTGTCATTCGATCACTTTATTCATTTCGGGGGCAAAGTTGGCAGTGAGTGTCTTAGTTATCAATGGGGATGATTAACACCTGCCTCGCAGAGTTGTGGTGAAGATTTAATGAGATATGAGTAGATACTACATCAGTCCTTATTCAGAATATCCATAAGTCTATTTAGATCTGCCACTTACTGGGAATTTTAAAAACAAAACCTAAATTCTGCTACCTTTCAGAGTTTGAAACCTTCCTGAGTTTGAACTCTGTGCTGATACAGGAGTGCACAGCACATCCTGTCCAGATCCTATGGCTGGTCTTCACTGACCCCGAAGGTTGTTCTCCCTCCTTTCTCAGGGAGCTTAGCACTTGGCTCACAGCCTCCCTCTGCACACTACACTCTTTTTGAGGCCCTCTTTCTCTTCCTCATCCCCCACTCTCTCCTGTTTAGCTCCAGCTTTAAAGGAGGACGCACTCCTTTTCTCTGCTAATACCCTCTCTTGTTCCATCTCCTCTGTTACTCTCCAGGATATTACTCCTTATATCATATCGCCCTTCTCTCTAATTTTTTATCTTTCCTTATCCACTGACTCTTGCCTTAAAAACAGACCTACATCTCCCTCGTTCTCAAAAAAAAAAAAAAAACTTTCACTTGATCCTAGCATCATCTCAAGTAGTCATTCTATTTCTCTGCTTATTTCACAACCAAACTCCTAGAAAAGGCTGTCCTTACTTTCCATACCTCCCTCACTTCCCATCACCCATACAGCCTGTCTTCCTAACAATGACTTATTCATTGGTAAATCCAGTGACCATTTAGTCACCAGTCATTGACCATTTCTCATTGACCTCTTCTCTCTTTATGCTTTTTCTCAGTAATCTCATTAACTCCCATGAATTTAACCCTTACTTCTGTTGACAGTTCTTACAACTGCTCCTTCCTGGACTTGCTGTCCTTCCCACAAAACCTCCTCCTCTTCCTAACTTCCCTGTTTCTTTGGAGTGCAATCCTACCATTTATGTCGCTTTAATTACAACCCCAGAGTTATCCAATTGACTCTTCTCTCTACCTTCCCCCTTATATCCAGTCAATTCTACCTTCACAAAACTTCTCAAATCCATTTCCTTCTCTTCCTAACCCATATCACAGCCAGCCTTGTCCCTCATCACCCATTGCCTGAACTATTACGTTCCTTCTTCATTGGTCTCTGCCTCCAGTGTATCTCATCTCTAATCCAGGCTTGACTGATGTTTCTGAAGCACAGATCTGCTTGTGCTCCTTCGTTGCTCAGAAAGTTCCACTGGCTTCCTTTTGCTTCTAGAATAAAGTGCAGGCTCCTGTGTTTGCCTTTTAAAGCCCTTCACCATCTGGTGCCTGGCTGCCTACCTTTCTAGGCTTACTGCACATCACTTTCCTTCTCGCCTGCTTTCTTTCAGCCAACCTAGCAGACTTGATGCTTGCCATGCATACCATTCCATCTGATGTCTTCATGACTTTGCATAGGTCGTCAAGGCACTCTCCTCTCTTTTCTGCCAAAGCTCATCTGCAGACCTCTAAGAGGCCTCCCTAGATGCTAGCTCCCTACCTCCAAAATTACTTTGTAGCTACCTTGTATTTATTATTTTGTAGTTACTTTCTCTACTCATATTTCTCTCCCAATAGGATGTAAGCCTCGTGGGTAGGGAATACTTCATTTTTATCTTCATATTCACAGCACCTCGCACAGTGCCTAGAATGTAGTAGGCACCTAATAAATGCTTGTTAAGCTTTGTGTTGATGTTATTAAGCTTTTGGTTATGTCTTTGTATCCCCAGCATGTAGTAGAGAAACTTGTACAGGTTTAATAAATACTTAATGTGCTTGAGGTGCTTAATAAATACTTGTTGATTTATAATTCCTTTTTTTTTTTTTTGGAGGGCAATTGGGGTTAAGTGACTTGCCCAAGGTCACATGGCTAGTTTTTGTGTCAAGTGTCTGAGGTCAGATTTGAACTCAGGTCCTCCTGACTCCAGGGCCAGTGCTCTATTCAATGCACCACCTAGCTGCCCCTGATTTATAATTTTTACTTCCCTTTTTTACAATTTTATCTCCCAGGAAACAGAGAACTCAAAGAAGTATACAGGAATGGGCTTCATTCTGAGCAACAAGAACTGCTTAGTGATGTGGAAGCAATAAGAACCTTGGGAGGAAGCAGCCAAATAATTTTGTACCTAATTCTGTTTCTCACTGACCTTGCTTGAAACAGATTTACTAGTTCTGTGATAAGGCCTGTTCTGCCCATCAGAGATCACTGTCTTCACCCATGATTCTAAGATGGGACCAGTCTTACTGGTGGCCATGAGCCTCAGTGATAGACACCTTCATTCCCTGGGCCCTCTTGGGACCACAACACCTCTTTCAGCTTTTCAGAAGCAGACTCCTCATCTCTGCTTTGTTTAAAACTTTTACCATTTGCTCCTACTCCCTCTTCCTCCTTTCCCAGCACCACTAAAGTGCTGCTTTTCCTCTTTGGATCTTGTGTTCCCTTTAGACCTTTGTAGTTCATACGACACATTGTGCCTTTGAGGTCCAGGCTACTCCTCAGTGTAGATGAAGTTCCCTGACATGCCAGTTCCTCTGAGTCTTTGGGCCTGCACAGAATGAGCATCCTGCCAGGCCATATCTAGGCCACAGTAGAGCTGTCTCCATCCTCTTTTCTGCCTACCAACCTCCCTTTCCTCTGTCTTATTGAAGTTCTGTCTTTTCATCTGTCAGCAGCCTCTAGGTGCACAGGTTTCACTGTAAAGACTTCATACATAATCAGGTTTCTTTCCAGGCCCACCTGTACCTAGTATTTCTGTGTCTGTGCCCAGCTCTGAGTCCTCATTTGCTGCTCATCTGTGTCTGCTTCTTGATATGCCCCCATTGGTTTTAAAAGCCAAATCTAAGGACCAGCTTGAGTGTATGAACACACTTTATTATGCTATGAACTCAGTAACGAGCTGCCACACCAGTAAGGCAGTAAGGCAGTTTCACACCTTAGTCTGGAGATAGGAGAGAGGGACAAACATGATGCCTCTAGATGGAAGCCACAGTAGGTGCTTAATAAACACTTATTGATTGAGTGATTAATTAATTGATTTTAAAGGAAATATCACAGGAGTGTCCTTTACGCTCTATGCTACTATAGCCTTATAAATAGTTAAATAATGTTTTTCCCAAAATCATTAGGTACTCAGCCAGTCCAGGACTGTATCCCTGAGTCTTCCTGGTACCTAACCTGGGATTAAGTTTCTTCCCTATATGCTGGGATTATTTTAAAGCCTTAATTAGACAGTTGTAGGCTTGGAATAAATGTTTGACTGCAGTACCCAAGCCTATGTGAGATTATGTGCTACACATAGAGCATGGCCTTGACCTAATATAGCACCAAGAAGCTATATGGCTTTTTTATACTTGTAAGTGGGGATTTCCTCCCTCCCATCCTTAGTTCTCCTCTCATAGTTTTCCATAAAAACTGAAATGATCTTAAAGAAATCTCCCCATCCCAATTAGTGTTATTACTGAAGTCTGAATAAATTCATTTAGTAAACTACAGGAATCATGTGATTTTAGAGTTAGAAAGTACTAGATATCATCTAGTCCAGCTTCCCACTCCATGCCAGGAATCCTCCACATAACACAGGAATCCAACTTGACACTTACTGGCTATATGATACTGGCAGATCACTTAACTAATCTGCTTCTCAGTTTCATCATCTATAAAAAGGGATAATTAAACCTATAGTATCTTGTGAGATTCAAATAAGAGAATATAAAGGGTATCCCAAAAGCTTAAGCTATTAAAATTTAAAACTGCACTATGGTTTTTGGGACACCCTGAATATTTGTGTGTGTGTATTTTAAAAACTCTAAATTGCCACATAATTATCAGTTACTACTATTATGATTATGCATATAAAGTATTTTTTAAAACTTTTAAAGCACTGTATAAATGTCATTTTGTTCTCACCTATAATCTACAAGGTAATCCAGCTTCCATGGCATCACCACTTCACTTTTGTCAAGTCTCAAAACCAAATCAATTAAAGGGAATAGAAACAATTTTCTAATAAAACAACTTCAGATAAACTGGCACAAATTACCTATTAATGACTTTACTTTTCCATTTGATTTCTAGGCTGAGATTTTAACTGGGCTTACAATTAGTAGCCCTGCAGCAGCTGGGAAGGCTGGATCAGTGCTGATAGAAAGGGGTTGCAAGATAGTCATCATTACCTTGGGTGCTGAAGGATGTGTGTTTGTATCAGCTGAAGAACCTGGACCAAAACATATTCCCACACAGAAGGTCCTCAAGCCTGTGGATACTACGGTATGTTTTGAGATTTAAGAAAAAACATTTTTTTAGAACTTTAGGAAAAAAATAATTTAGTAATGAATTAGTGCATTTTAATTTTAGAGTGAGGATATGAAGGCCCAGGGAGCCAGTGGGGTAGAATGGCAGTTTTAGTGAACAAATTAGATTTGGATTCTAATCCAGTGATCCAACCAAATCCTTCACAGTTCTCTGGACTTCTGTTTTGTTTTGTTTTGTTTTGGAGGGGCAAAGCATGGGCAATTTGGGTTAAGTGACTTAACAGCTAGTGTTAAGTGTCTGAGGTCAGATTTGAACTCAGGTTCTCCTGATGCCAGGGCCAGTGTTCTCTTCACTGTGCCACCTAGCTGCCCCTGAACCTGTTTTCTAATAAAAATCTATAAACTGGTAAATCTCACACACACACACACACACACACACACACACACACACACACACACACAAGAAATCTTTAAAAATGTCTTTCCTAACTATCTCACAGAACTCTTGCAAGTAAAAAAAAAAAAAAAAAGATTGTTTGGTCACCAGAAATAAAGGGAAAGACAGGACTTGGAAACTTTGATTTTAAGGACTGAGGGTTATTTTGTATTTATTTTTCTTTGTTTCATGAGTTGCCTTGGCCAAACCCTAAACCAATTAGTAGATAATCTAAAAGTGATAAGCTCCAACAGGCCTCAGGCCACAGTCAGTCTGACTCTATGCTGGAAACCTGCCCTAACTCATACCCTCCTGGGATAGCCTTTGGGGACTCGTGGCTACCTCCAAGACAAAAAGAGGCATTAAATTACTTTCATTGCTCACATGTCGCCTTCTAGTAATTGGAACATAAAACAGTTCATCTTCATCAGCCTGTAATAGAAGAAGAAAGTGGTCAAGGAGTTCCCCCTGTTACAGTCTATAAAATCCCATTTCTTCAACTGAAGAATAACAGTGGTTTAGAAAAAGCCATCAGGTTGAGGGAATCCCTCTAGGAAACATCATAATATTTGTACCAAAGTACTTCAGTGAGTACTTGTCAAGTTTTTTCCTCCTGTAATCTTTTTATTATTAATGGAGATTCTCTTTGTAACTTACCTATATTCATTGCCTTCAAAAATACCTTCCATTCCTTCCATAGCAAAAGAAGCCATATTCCTTCTCTCTGACTTTGGGTTTTGTAAGCAGCAAGCATGATTGTTTTATCATTAGCTGGTGCTGAGCGATGGGAAAATGGAGAAGGCTTAGGGTGCCTTTCCAAGCCTGTCCTGCACAGCTGGGGCTGTGTTCTCCTTCCTCTTCTTGATTGGTATTTCAGCAGGCACTTGTTATGCATAAAAGCTACTCTTGGTCTTTTATAAAACACTGTAACACCAGATCAGAGCTTGTCCACTGCAGTAGCAGTTCTAGCTTGTGTGAAATGGTTCGAGAACTCAAAGGTGAATATCAAACTATAATAGGTCTGCTCAAAAGGTTATTCTCTCTCCTTCCCATTCTTTTTCTCTTCTCCTTCATGTATTTTAAAACAATATCCCATTTCCTGATTCTTTGTCCCTTTGCACTGGATGTCCCTTTGCACTGGATGTCCCTTAACTGGCATGCCCTCTATCCTCACCTCCACCTCGGCTTCCTTAAATACTCAGCTCAAACCTCACCTTCTTCAAGAAGTCTTTCCCAGTCTCTGTTTTGCTCCCTTTCCCTACTGCTAGAGATCATCTCCCATTTACATCTGTGTTTATCTTGTACGTAAATAGTTGTTTGCATGTTTTCTTTCCCATTAAAATGTGAGCTCTTTGAGGGCAGGAACCTTTTTTCTTCTTTCTTTGTATTCTTAGCATTTAGCATAGTGTCTGATTCATAGTAAATGCTTGCTAACTGATTAAAGATATGGACACTACAGATATGGGTTGTCTATGCTTAGTACAGACAGTCGGCAGACTTCCTTCCTCTCCCAATTATACTGCTTCCATTATGTTCATGGTCAATAAATATGATTATTTATAATATATAGAGGGCATTTTTCTTTGTAGATCTTGGCATTAGATCATCCAGTTCAAACACTGCCTGAAGCATAAATATTCCCTAGTATGTCCTCAGCAAGCTATTATCCAACACCCCATGAATGAAACCTTCACCATGTCCTTGTCAAATGTATCTACAAACCAATTCAGTAGCTATTTTTTGAGTGCCTACTATTTTCCGTTTTACTCAATTGCCTGAAAGAATTCTAGTCATCAGACAGACATTCTCTTGATCAAGAGAACGAATTCTTTACAAGTCTCAACCATTCTTTGCCAAGGTTATTCCTGTTTGTGTTAAGTGTCTGAGGCCGGATCCCGAACTCAGGTCCTTCTAACTCCAGGGTCGATGCTCTACTCACTACGCCACCTAGCCGCCCCTGGCTGTTATCTTTGTAGAGTATCTCTCTTCACCTCTCTCAGTAAGGTCTTCAGATAGGTCCTTTCTGACCTAGGAATGATAGGGCAGATGTGGAAGGAGGCATGCATTAAACTGTGTACTTTGTCTCTGAATTACTGTAGATATCTATAGGACCTCAGCAGCCAGGATGATAACAAGAACATGGTCAGTCTTTACACTCTCACATCCTGATTTGGGTAAGAGAAACACCATAAGAAGGGATCTCAGCTACCCTGGAGCCTAGAAGAACACAGTACCTCTCTTGGCCCTTACGATTCCCAGATGCTTTGGAGAACTCCAGTTTTAATCCTGTAACATGTAGTTCTATATGGCTTCTCTTAGAGCTAGAAGATAATGAAGGCTTTCAAAGCTCCCAGGACAGGGCTAGAGTGACTGCTCACAACATATCTATCATCAAGTCTGCTACCAAACACCTGCTTAAGAAATTCCCATTTCACTGAAACCAGCCTCCTTGAGGGTCATTAGAGAAGAACTGGCTTTCCCTCAAGTCACCACAATAGTCAAGGAGCATCTCTTTAAGACTTGTGCTAAGGAATTAGTCTTCCTACCTCCCTTTTCCCTTTTCCAATCACCCTTCCGAAAACACCGACTTAGCCAAGTCACTCCTCAATTCGAAAATAATAACATTTCACATTTATATAAGTTCTTATTTATTTATAAATTTATATGTATGTTTCTATAGTTTGTTTATTTAAAAGTTTTATAAAACACATCTTTGTTCATGTTTTCTTTTCTGCCTAGAATTCTATTCTCCCCATCTTTACCTTTTAAAATCCTACTCATCTCTCAAGGGCTGGTCAAATGTCATTTTTATCAGCCAGAAGGATTCTCTCCCTCCTCTCAACTGCTACAGCAATTATTATTTACAGCAATCATGCAACACTAATTAGGTGGTGTAGTGTTATTGTTATCTGTGTCATCTCTGCTATTAGAATATAAGTTCCTAGAGGGCAGCCACTAGATGCACAACCACACTATTGTATTAAATTATTATTTTTAAGATACAACACCGACAGTATCTTCAAATAAGAACCTAATGTATCACCATTTTCAAATTGTGATTTTTCCATAAGTCACTTCAATACTGCTAATGCTTAATCTAGGACAGTCTAGCAAGTATTTTATTTGACAGATACTGTTATAATAAAGCATCTGCATGATTGAATGAATTCTCAGCTTGGGGGTGGGGGTGCAGCATCGTATGTGTGGAGTAGAGGGGACACTGACAGAAAACAAAGTTGGTTTCTTGGCTTAGAATCTCATGCTTCTCTTTACTGCCAGCATTATGATTTATTCACTGCTCACATTAGTCACTCTCATTGTTAAAATTCTTGCCTATTCTGTACTTAACCAGTCCTTTGTTGTTGTTCAGTCATCTTTCAGTTGTGTCTGACTCTTTGTTACCCTATTTGGGATTTTCTTGGCAGAGATACTACAGTGGTTTGCCATTTCCTTCTCCAGCTCATTTTACAGATGAGGAAATTGAGGTAAACAGCGTTAAATGACTTGCCCAGGGTCACACAGCTAGGAAGTGTCTGAGGTCAGATTTGAACTTATGAAGATGAGTCTTCCTGACTCCAGTCACTCTATACACTTTGCCACCTCATTGCCCCCAATTAATCAGTTTACATTTTTGTAAGTATCAGTTTACCTCTTTATAAGTCTAATATGGATTGGATAATTTGTATGGTTAAATGAGAATTTCCAGTGAAGGAGTCTTTTATCTCTCTGCCAAGACTATAGTTAGTAGTCTCAGTTGGTTTTTTAATCATCTCTCTTATATATGCTTTCAACTTTCCTAATAAAAGAATTATTGACGATCTGGATGATGGAAACATCTTTAGTTAGCTGGCACAATGTCCATTTGAGATATCTGCCCTGTGAAAACCATTTCCTCTTCTACGTCAGTAATTCTGCCGGTTGCTATATTCAATTTTGCCTCAAATGCTAATAGTTGAGTGTACCATTTCTATTTTTGCATCCTTTTTTTTTCCAAGTTGTGCTAGAAGGAAATGGTGGCAGTAACTACAGATGTCCCCAGCTCAGTTTGGAAGACTTGACAGATGTGTCTGTTTTCTAATTCTTTTCTTTGTTCTCTGATGTTTAACCTCATCATGACAGGGATTTCATGTCCTCATTCTGTCCCTTCACAAATCTGCCATGCAAGAACTTTGTCCTCTGTGTTTTAGACTTCATTGAATAAGCAGCCAATTTTCATTAATAGTCTATACACATGTGAATAGTATTATGTTATAATGTTTTTATTCTAGTACAATGTCAATATGAATTGTGACAGTGTTAATTAACCCCGCTCTGGGAGCTCTGTAAAAATTCCTGAGCAGTAAATTAATTTACCCTTTAATAATAATAGCTAGCATTCTCAGCAATATAATGAGCTAAGACAGCTCTAAAGGACTTGTGATGAAAAATGCTGTCCATCCCCAGAGACAGAACTTATGGAAGCTGAATACAGATCGAAGCATACTTTTTTGCTTTCCTTATTTTTCTTGGATTTTTATTTTGGTCTGTGTTTTCTTTTACAACATGACTACTATGGAGATGTTTTATATGACGACACATGTATAACCTATATCAAATTGCTTGCCTTTTCAATGAGGGGGTGGGAAGGGAAGGAGAGAATTTGGAACTCAGTTTTTTGGGGTTTTTTTGAAGTGAGGAGGGCAGGGCAGTTGGGGTTAAATAACTTGCCCAAGGTCACACAGATGGTAAGTGTTAAATGTCTGAGGCCAGATTTGAACTCCGGTCCTCCTGACTCCAGGGCCAGTGCTCTATTCACTTTGCCATCTAGCCACCCCTGGAACTCAATTTTAAAAAAACAAATGTTGAAAATTATTTTTACATGTAATTGGGAGGAAATAAAATGCTAAAAAAAATTAATAATAGCTAGCAATTACGTAGTGCTTTAAGGTTATTGCATTAGACCTTCACAACAGCCCTGTAAAGTAGATATTATTATCCCCATTTTAGAGATTAAGAGACTGAAGCATAGAGCGGTAAAGTGACTTGCCCAGGATGACACAGCTAGTCAGTGTCAGGTAGGATTTGAACCCAAGGCCTAGCCTGCTATCCACCATGCCATGTACCCCTGTACCTCTTCATACAAAAGGATCACTGATAAAATATGCAATAATAACCGCTATCATAAAAATTCAGCCCACATTGTAAGTCTGCATTTGAAGAGTCATCTGCATTATAATCATATGATGTATAAGCAATTTATTGGTGAACAAAAGCCAGGAGCTTTAGGGAAGAGGAAAAAAAGCTTGTTCTTCGTGCCTACACATTCTTGTCATGTTACTTGTTAAGTCATGTTGCATCTATTTCAATGACTAGAGAGGTGGCGGTGTTGGCATGGCATAGAGCAGCTGTCACACAGTTGGCAGGTAGCACTGATGCTCCTGATGCTGACTCAGTAGCTGACCTTAGGGCTCCCAAAACAGAGGGAGTATAACTTGTAACTACAGGTTGGTAAGAAGAGTCACAAGGGCAAAGAGTCATTGGATCACAGTTGAATGGGTGTTTAGTGGTCAGTGTGGAAAGATACCATTCATTCCATCCTTGCTCAGAAAAGCTCAGGATCTCTTTGGGAAATGTCTTCAGAAAATGGAAGTTGAAGGACCACATAGGAACAGAACCCACATACATATCCAAATGATGCAATAGACCATAAGCTCTTGGAGAACAGAAGCTGTCTCGCCTTCATATTTTTATACCCCACCACTAGCACAGTGTCTGGAACACAGCTTTATAAATTATTTATAAATGCTTCTGACTAATTTATATTAGTATCAACAAGGGATTGCTTTTCTGGCCATGTAACATGACTTCTAGCAGCTATGGGAAAATGTTACATTGTGAAGATGACCGTGTTTGAGGAGAAGGAATTAAAGAGAGATTGAAGAAGGGAAAGAGAAGGTCTCAGGCTGAAGGAAGAAAAAGCCCAGAACTAAAGGAGGAAGATTCAAGGAAAGACCTGAGAATAAGGAGGAGGTTGTCTGGGGAGAAAAGCAAAGGAGAAGAAGGGGGTTCTAAGAAGGTAGTATATAAGACAAGTAAAAGCTTAAGATGGGAAGGGAAATTAGAGGTAACTGGGCAGGGAGGGGCTAAAGAAACACTCATGAGGTAGATGGGGCAGGGGGTGAGGGCGATGTTCCACAGGTGAAGATCCTCCCCACACACAGAAGCAATTCATCACAGTAGTTCTGCAAAGGAGTTCCTAGCAAGAATAACCAACTGAGGCTCGCATTTTGAACAAGTGAGAATGAACAATGGAAATTTTGTACTGACCTGAATAAAGTGGAATGTTTTTTAAAATAAATTTTTATTGGCTTCTGTCTCGCACATCTTCATAGTTACCCCAAGAATCCCTCCTCTTCCCCCTCCCAGAGAGTCATCCCAGATGACAAATAGTAATTTTTTTTAAGAAAGGAGAAAATGTCAGCACAACCAATCAATACATTGAAAATTCTGAAAACATTTGCAATGTGTAGCACCTGTGGACCTCCCACCTCCATGAAGGGTTGGGTTTGGGATGTCTTCTGCTCTCTTCATTTGAATCTTGCTTGAGCTTTATGGTTTTGTTACATTAACTTTTGATTTTTTGATGTGTTGTTCATTCCATTTACATTATTGTAGTTATTCTGTATATTGTTTTCTTGGCTCTGCTTATTTCACTCTGCATCTGTTCATACAGATTTTTCCAAGTGTCTATTCATCACACATATCATTTCTTACAACACAGTAGTATTCCTTTACATTCATGTACCACAGTTTTTTTAGCCTTTTAAATTGAAAAGAGAAGGAAGGGAGAAAATTGTCCATGTATATCCACCAAACAAAGTATGGTGGGAGAAAACTTTTCAGATACAATTTATACAAGTGTTTCTGCCTTGAGGGGAGTTCAGACTAGGAGAGTTTATGCTGCTAATCAGAATGCTTTCTGACCCAAACAGATGACCGCATTTCATAGCTAAGTAGAATAAAGATGTGCAGTTTAAGTTTGGGGTTTTGGATTTACTTACACAGAATGTATGTAATGCTTTCTCTTGGAGAAAACCTCTTTCTGATCCCCATTATCCCCTTTGTAACTATTTTCCCTAAAAAAGAGGTTTTTGATCTTTTTTGTGTCATGGACCCCTTGGGTACATTTTGGAGGAGCCTGTGGATCCCTCTCAGAAGGATGCTTTTGTAAATAATTGAAAGAAATTCTAAATTTCAGTTAGAGGTTAATGAAATAAAGAAGTAATTTTTTTCCCCATCCAGGTTCACAGACCAATCCCCAGAAATCTACCCATAGATCTCATTGGTCCTCTTCTAACTTGATCAAAGGTGAACAGAGATACCTTCCTCTACTGGATTAAGTAAAAAAGATATTCGTACTCTTTTTTGTTCACAGACTATCAATGATGATTTTCATTTCTGAGAATCAATCAAGAAAGATTGATTAGGTCTTTGATTTAAATGAGACTTAGGACTCTAGCCTACCCTGCTAATTATTTCTTAATATTTTAGAACACAACTAAAGCCTTAGTTCTATATGCTAATATAAGATTAACTACAACTTGTGATATACGCAGCAAGATGATACAGTGAATAGAGCATAAAACTTGAAATCATAAAGACCTCAATTCAAATCCAGGCTCAGACACTTACTGGGTGCCCCTGGGCAAGTCACTTAACATCCATTTGCTTCAGTTTCCTCAACTGTAAAATGGGGAGAATAACAGCAACTACCTCCCAGGGTGGTTGTGAGGATTGAGACAAATGAGAAGCTAGAGAGACAGTTTCTGGGTAATTAATAATCAATTGATTAATTAGGCTAGCAGATAATCAATAAATTGAGGTCAGTGGTTTGCTTGGAAACAAAAGACCTGGCACAGAAGCCGCTGAATGTTTAAGTACTTCCTGGGAGGTGGGGGAAGAATCAATTCTGATTGGTTAGCAATTGGTTAACAAGAGAATGAACATTATAATGAGTGTTGGACATTTTCTAATGAGGGACTCAGACTGTAACAAAGAGACTTATCTTCACCCAGCTCATTCTGCTTCCAGCAGAGTATACAAAAGGATCTGTTCTCTACCTATTCCTACCTGAGCAGAACATTGGTGAGGTTACAGTAAGAATTCCACCTAGATAAGATGATCTGGGTGAGATGAATTTTGGGCAAGGTCAGATATGTCCTGGAGAGATTAGACTTAGAATGTAAGAGTAAAAGAGATGATCTTTGGGTCCCATATATAAAATTCATTATAAATATAATAAGAAAATAATCATTTTTCTCAAGATCTAATGAGATAGTATCTGTAAAGTGCCTAGCTCAGAGTAGGCACATATAGGAGGTGCTATATAGTGCTTATTCACTCACTTATAATGGTAGAGAACACCCAAAAGTTCACCAGAGAAAAAGTTCACGAAAAGAGCCAATAAAACCCATGGCCTCAGATTCCTCTGCACAAATGCAGAAAATAGGGGTACCCAGCAAGATGAACTAGAGGTCCTAATGCAGAGAGGCAAACTGGACTTCATAGGTCTCACTGACATCTGGGAGAATGAGATTCGTGGTTGAAACATGCTTCTGGAAGGATTTAATAGTTAAAAAGAAAAAGGGCATAAAAAGGGAGGGGCTGGCAGGGTAGGATTATATATTAATAAGATTTACTTATTTAAGTAAGTCTAGAAATCAGAGCAAGAAAAGCATGGTGAGCCTTCTCATTCAGCCAGCCAAGATGCCAAAAGGGAAGAAGGCCAAGGGGAAGAAAGTGGCTCCAGCCCCTGCCGTAGTAAAAAAGCAGGAGGCCAAGAAAGTGGTCAATCCTTTGTTTGAGAAGCATCCCAAGAACTTTGGTATTGGTCAGGACATCCAGCCCAAAAAGGACTTTACTCGATTTGTCAAATGGCCTCGGTATATCAGACTGCAGCACCAAAGTTCTAACCTTTATAGGCGTTTGAAGGTTCTGCCAGCAATTAACCAGTTCACCCAGGCTTTGGATCGTCAGACAGCTACTCAACTGCTTAAACTGGCTGACAAGTATAGACAGGAGACAAAGCAAGACAAGAAGCTAAGGCTGCTGGCTCGGGCTGAACAAAAGGCTGCAGGCAAAGGACATGTCCCCACTAAGAGACCACCTGTTCTCAGAGCAGGTGTTAACACTGTTACTACCCTGGTAGAAAACAAGAAAGCACAGTTGGTAGTGATTGCACATGACGTGGACCCCATTGAGCTAGTGGTTTTCCTACCTGGCTTGTGCCGAAAAATGGGGGTTCCTTACTGTATTATCAAAGGTAAAGCGAGATTTGGTCACTTAGTTCACAGAAAGACCTGCAGGAGCATTGCCTTCACACAAGTTAACCCTGAAGATAAGGGAGCCCTGGCTAAGCTGGTGGAAGCCATCAAAACCAATTATAACGACAGATATGATGAGATCCGTGTCACTGGGGTGGCAATGTTCTGGGTCCAAAATCAGTGGCTCATATTGCCAGGCTGGAAAAGGCAAAAGCTAAGGAACTTGCAACCAAATTGGGTTAAATGTATATTTGATTTTTCCCTATGTAAAAATAAAAATTTAAACAACAACAACAACAAAAAAAAGCATGGTGAAGAGTATTTGGGCAAAGATCAATGGAGATATCAGTTGTCATTGAAGATTTACCTAGGCAAAGGAAAGAAAGAAACTCAGGGAACAGGTCATAAGCCCAGCAGAGTCATCATACAGAAGTAATGAAGAACTTCCATTATCAACATAGCTGACAGAGTTCTTTCTGTGTCAAAAGCAGAGTAGATAATAATCTCCTGACTTGCCTCAATGATAATTTCATTCATCAAAAGGTAAAAGAACCAACGAGAGAGGAAATCTGCCCTGGCTGATTTTTACCAAGGAAAGAAACTGGTTGCTAGGGTGAAAATGATGAGAACCTAATGGGAAGTGATCATTTCATCTTAGAGTTTGTAATTCGGAAAGAAAGGGAAGCTAGACATAGTCTGACTTGCATCGTAAATTTTGGGAGAGCAGCTTTAAAGTGTTTCAGGAAAAGATAAGGAGGATTCTGTAGCCTAAAGTTCTACTATGACAGTCAGCCTAGGAGGGATGGGAAGGGATCAAGAATGAAAATGTGAAGACAAAGAGAAACAACTCCACCCATGAGTTTAAATGGGAGTTGTCGGAAGCAAAAGTGGGATTATGTCTAATCAGCACAATTAGATTGTAAAAGACATTTTCAAAAGTGAGGTGTCAGAAGATGAATATAAAAGGATGGCAAAGATCTACTAAGAATAGCTGTCTAGAATGCTAAAACTCCAAATGAATTAAGGCTGGCAAGGAAAGCCAAGGTCCACCAAGAGGGGTCTTATGGCTGTTGTCATTTGAGGTCTCTTGTGAAAAAAAGGAAGAAGAAAGCAAAGGCTCCCTGCACATGTGGTGATAGAACAAAGATATTTGGAGTGGAGTGAGGGAGAGAAGACAGATCTGCCCCACTCTTAAGTTGCATCTGTTTTCTCTGACAAGGAGAACAATCTTTGGGCCAGAAAGAAATGGTTAGTAAAAAAAAAAAAAGAAGTAATGGTAAAAAAGGATAGAGTTTCTCTAAGAACAAGTCATGCCAGGCTATCGGCATTTCCTTCTTTGACTGGGCTATTAAATGGAAGATCAAGGGAATGCCATAGATATATTTTCCTTACCTTTTTGCAAAGCATTTGACAAATGCTTTCTTATATTCTTATAGAAAAGAGAAATGTGTGTTAAGCAATAGTACAATGAGAAAGATTCAAAACTGGTTAGACTCAGAGTAACAATTAATAATTCCATGAATACTACTCACCTCCTGACAAAGAAATGATGGACTAAGTATACCACATGTTTGTACATGGCCAATGTGGGATTTTTTTGCTTAACTATGAATATTTGTTACACGATTTTGGTTTTTCTTTTGAGGGAGAGGTTAGAGAGCAAAAAACAGTCATTGAAAATTACAAAAATAATGATTGATAATTGTAAAAATTTTAATTTTTAAAAATTTAGAAGGTCTTCAGTAGAGTACCCCAGGGATTTGTGCTTGGTCCTTTGTTGGTAACATTCTTAACACTGACTTAGATAAAGGCATAGATACCATATATATCAAATTTGCAGATGACACAAAACTGAGAGAGATAGCTAACATATTAGATGATAGTTAGCATTCTTCTTTTTAACTTACTATTAGTTTACAACATTCAGTTCCGCAAGTTTTTGAGTTCCAGATTTTCTCTCCCTATCCCCCATGGCGACATGCAATCCAATATAGGTTCTACATATACCTTCACATTAAACATTAGTCAAGTTGTAAAGAAGGATTATAACCAATGGAATGAACAACAAGAAAGAAGGAACAAAATAAAATAAAATGAAAGAGAGAGCAAGTAGTTTGCTCCAGATAGTCAGCATTCTAAAAGATCTTGATAGGCCAGAATACTGGGCTGAATATAGTATAACCAGTATGATATAATGGAACTGTGCTGGATTCAGAGACAGAGGTCCCAGCTCTTGCCATGTAAGACATATCTTATCTTGGGCAAGTCTCTTTCTGTCTCTGGGCCTCAATTTTCTTATCTGTAAAATAAAGGGGCTGGTCTAGATGTTCTCTAGATATTCTCTGAGGTCCCTTCCAGCTCCAAATTCTTGATCCTATAACAAAATAAAATTGAATGAAGATAAATGTAAAGTCTTACACATTTCTCAAATGTAAGATGGAGAATTAGTAGACAATAGTTCACCTGAAAAAGATCTGGGGGGGTTTAGTGGACTTCAAGAGTAGTAGTATGTGATATGACAGCTTAAAAAAAAATCTATTGCAGGCTTTGACTACATTGAGAGACATAGTGTCCAGGACTAGGGAGGTGATAATAGATAATATTGCTGAGTCTGCCCTGATCAGACTATATCTAGAGTAATATGGTTAGCGCCTGACAGCAAAGGAGGATAGCCAATCAATCAGAAAGTATTTAGTAATCATTTATTACATGTTAAGACACTGTGCTAAGAATTGGGGATACAAAGAAAGGTGAAAACAGTCCCTGCCATAAAGAAGATCATATTCTAACATGAAAATAGCTATATGCAAGATGAGTAGATGGAAGGTAATCTCAGAGAAGGTAATAGCAGCTGAGAGGACTGGGAAAGAATGTAGAATTTGAGCTGAGTCTTTAAGGAAGCCAAGAAGTAAAGAGTATTCCAGGCAGAGGAGAAAGCCATTGCATTATGGGAGATGAAATGTTATATGTGAGAAATAGCAAGTAAGGCAGTGTAGCTGGACCATAGAATACATGAAAAGGGGGAAAAAAGTAAGAAGACTGGAAAGGTAAGAATGGGCCAAGTAGTAAAGAGCTTTAAATGCCCAGAGGACTTTATATCAGATTCCAGAGAACAGGCTACTAGAGTTTATTGAGTTGGTGGGGGGACCCCCACATGGTCAGAACGATAGATAAAAATGCTCTGGCAGCTGAGTGGAGGATGAATTGGGGACAGAAGAGATTTGAGGTACAGAGACCAACTAGAAGGCTATTGAAATAGTCTAGGCAAGGGGCGGCTAGGTGGCGCAGTGAGTAGAGCGTCGGCCCTGGAGTCAGAAGGACCTGAGTTCGGTTCCAGCCTCAGACACTTAACACACATGCAAACAAAAAAAAAAAAAACCTAGCTGTGTGACCTTGGGCAAGTTATTTAACCCCAATTGCCCTCCAAAAAAAAAAAAGAAATAGTCTAGGCAGTGGGTGATAAGGACCTGAACTAGAGGGGTACCTGTGTGAGTAAAGTGAAGGGGACATATATAAGAGATGTTATAAAGGCAGAAACAAGATTTCACAACAGATTGAATATGTAGGTGACAGTGAAAAGTTGAGGAAAACAATAGTTACAAGTCTGCATAACTAGAAGATGGTAGCAGCCTCAGAAGTGATAGATAGAGAGGAGTTGGGAGGAGGAGAAAGTTTGGGGGGAAGATAATGAGTTCTGTTTTAGACATGTTAAATTTGAGATGTCTAAAGGATTTCTAGTTCAAGATGTCCAAAAGGCAATTGATGGTGCATAATTCGCTCAGGAGAGAGACTAGAACTGGATATATACACCCAGAAATTATAATAGTTAAACCAATTGGAACTGTTGAGATCACCAAATGATACAATAGAGGGAAAAGAGAAGAGGGTCCAGAATAGGGCACTGGGGAACACCAATTGACATGACATGGATAAGGAACCTGTGGAGAATGAGAAAGAACAGTCACATATAGGTAGAAAGAGAACCAAGAGACGGCAGTGTCACAAAAAACCTAGAAAGGAAAGAGTATCCCCAAGGGGCAAATGATTAAAAAGCTGTTAGATTTAGCAATTAAAAGATCGTTGGTAAATCTGGAGAAAGCAGTTTCAGTTGAATGATGAAATCAGAATCCACCTCACAAAGAGTTCAGAAAAAAAGTAAAAGAAGTGGAGCCATTTAGTGTAGACCAATTTCTCAAGGAGATTAACTAAGAAGGAATGGGAGCAGAGAGGGAATAAACACTTCTGTGGTACCTACTATGTGCCAGGCACTGTGCTAAGCACTTTTTGGAGATATTATCTCATTTAATCCTCACAACAACTGTGGGAGGTAGGTGCTATTATTTATTCCCATTTTACAGTTGAGAAAACTGAGCCAAACAGAGGTGAAGTGACTTGCTCAGGGCCACACAGCTAGCAGGGATGGTGGATAGAGAAGGCATGGATGTGTTTGCAGGCAGCATGGCCACAACCAGAAGGTAGGGAGAAACTGAAGATAAAAGATAGAGTGGGAATGAAAGTAGGAGTAATCTGCTGGAAAGGGGGAGGAGATGAGATCAAAGGCACACGTAGAAGGCTTTGCCTTTATAATGAGAAGGGTCACCTCTACATCTGACATGGGAGTAAATGAAGAGACAGTGAAGCAGAGTATATGAGTGATAGGAGATGTTAAGGGGAGAACGGAAGCTTTTGTCAAATGGTTTCAGTTACTCTAGTGAAATATGAGGTTCTCAGTAGACAGCCTGTGGGGAGGAGGTGCTATGGTATACTTGAGGAGAGACAACAACCACTATGGAGAATAAGGTCGTGAATCATTTGGGAAGGAGTAGAACAGTGACCTTGCTATCAGCAATGTGTGGAAGTTGCAAAAAACCAAATTTGGGCTTATTTTGAGGGAAAAATTCCTCACAAGTAAGTAGAGTTATCCTAAAGTGGAACAGGACCCCTCAGGAGGCATTGAGTCTTACCCCAGCCATTTCCACTGGAGATCCCCAAACAAAGACTGGATAACTATTTTTCAGTGATGATACAGAGCAAAGGCTCTTAACCCTTTTTGTGTGTCTTGGATCTCTGTCAGTTTGATGAAGCATAGAGACCCCTTCTGGTAATAATGCTTTTAAATGGGGCGGCTTGGTGGCACAGTGAGTGGAGCACCGGCCCTGGAGTCAGCAGGATATGAGTTCAAATGCAGCCTCAGACACTTAACACAAAAACTAGCCGTGTGACCTTGGGCAAGTCACTTAACCCCAACTACCTTCCAAAAAGTAAAAATAATAATAATAATAATAATAATAATAATAATAATGTTTTTAAATGCATAATATATATAGAATTACCAAGAAATCACTTATATTGAAATAGATTTACCAGCATATTAAAAAGAATACACAAGTCCATAGATATCAGATTAAGAACTCTTAATTATAGAGGGAATTCTGGTTAAGGTATGAATTAGACAAGACAGCTTTTAAGCACTTTTCCAACTCCTATGATTATGTAAATCCTTGGATGTCAACTAACATTAGAATTAAGATAAGGATCAATCAAACAAGTATTAACTGCTAGAGACTAAGGAGAATGCAAAGATACATAAAACACAGTCCCTGCCTTTAGGAATTTTACAATATAACTGAAGAAATAAGCATAACAAAAAGTATGCTAAATAGCTTAAGAGATAATAACAATGTCATGGTCTCCATGTCAGAGGGCTTCACCCTATGACCCCACCAGACAATTCACTTTACTTCTCTCTGTAAGTATAAAATGAGAGCATCGTTCACAGAGTTGACATGAGAAAATTGCAAAATTTAAATGTATATAGGAGGAAAGTGTTCCATATTCTGTCATGTCACTGTTTTTCATTTTTTAAAGGAACATTCTACGACAGAGCATACATCTTGAAGTGATGAGTATAAAAAACAAAAGGCATCCATAAAAACTCATGTATAAAGTGTCTTAAGTTTTTATTGTTACCATTATATTAACAGAGGAGTGAAAAATCAGAACTGGTTATAGGGATCTGGAAAGGTCTCATGGAAGAAGTGCCTTTTGAGCTAGGCCTTAAAAGAAGATTAGGATTTCAACAGGTCATGAAGGTGGCAGTGCTTTCCACTCAGAAAGAATAGTGTAAACAGAGGCATAGAGACACAGAAAGGCAGGATGAGTTGGAAGAACTGTGTACAGGCCAGTTTGGCCATAGCATAGAGCACATAAAAGGAGTAGAATGCTTGAAAAGTAGGAGGAGATAAAGGCCTTGAGCTAAGGAGTCCTGAGCTGTTGTATAACTAAAGCCAGTCAGGTGTCCACACTAAGTCCAGCACCAATATGATGAACCTCTAGGAGTGGGGGCCCACCAGGCTACCTGAGGAAGGGAGAACCAGCCCAGGTTGGAAAAGGAGCGGGTCAAAGCTTCTTTGCTGATCGGCAGGAAGATTGAGTCTGTGATGACTGCTACACTTCCAGCCTGAGTGAGATAGGGAAACCCAATCCCAATCCTCCCACTCCCAAAAAAAGGAAAGAAAGAACAACACTTGGAATTATATATCAGACGTGTATATGTCTGTATTGGCCCTGTTCAGATCAAATCAGATGTGTAAGGAACTATGTAGCCTAGTGGGGGTAGTGTGAGACTCAGATCAGAAGAATCTTGTATCAGACGTGTTAGGTGTGCACTGCAGGGCAAGTCACTTAATCACTCAGAAGCTCGGTTTTCCTTACTTGTAAAACATGGGTAGTAATTGCACAACGTCCCTCACAGGGATGTTTTGTGGAAAACACTGCAAATCTTAGAGTACAATATTTATGAAAAGAACCAAGAGGATTCATAAAATGTGAAAATTCAAAGGGACCTTAAAGAATATAAAACGTATTTTCACATCAAGCAGTTTAAAATGATGTTGTCTGCTCTGGTAACCTTACAGGATGGTGAAAATAGCATCACAAAGTCATAGAGTTTCAGGGCTGAAAGGAACCTTAGAAATTATTTTACCCATGTTTCTAATTTAACACCATGTGGAAATCGAGGCCCAGACAAGTGAAATGATTTGTCCAAGATCATGTGACTAGTTAACAGAAGGGCCAGACTAAAACCCAGATCTCCTGACTCAGAACAGTATCTTTTCTGCTACGCAAAACTGTCTCTCCCTTGCTTGCTAACATTCCTGAACTAACCTTCTGGGCCTGTAGTATGACGAGGATATACATAGGAAAAGAACTACCGTCAGATACAAATTTTCTTTTTTTAAGATTTGAGAATTCAAAACTGACCCAGTTTTCTATTTTAAACCATCCAGTATTCTTAAATTTTCCTTACTACGTAAGGATGCGTTTATTTTAACTAAAAGTAGAATCAGGTAAAGAACCCAAGTCAAAAATAAAGGATGACAGAATTCTGGTTAATAATGGCATTGTGAAAAGGCACAGAGGAACCTAGCTCTCCCACATTTACTCCAGCAATCATGGAGCACAAGGCAATAAGCATTTATTAAATACTTATATTCCCAGCACTATACTATGCTCTAGGAATTCAAATACCAGCAAAAAGAAAAACAGGCTATACCCTCAAGGAACTTACATTGTAATAGGTGAAGGCAGCACCTAAAGGGAACTGCCAAAGGCCAGGTAGGAGGGGAGGTTAGAGAGAAAGATACCGGTCCATGCAGGGGAATGGTGTCAGTCTAAAAAGTCAGAAGCAGAGCCAGCTGCTTCAAAGTGGAGGCCCTGGAAGGAACTCACCATTAGGAAAAGCAGACCAGCAAGGCAGAGGGTTGTTCCAGAGTGAGGAAGTGCTAATACTAAGGGAAGTTGCAGGGTGAGATGGCAACTGAGGCAGTGTGGCAGAGTCCAGAAAGTCATAAGCAGAGGCAGGAGGAGAATGAAAGTTGGACAAGTGTCACATCAAAAGATCTCAATGATTCTGAGATAACAAGAAACATTAGAATAAAATCAAGATTGAAAAATAGAAAACAATATAAAATATCTATAACCAAAAATAACTCATCTAGGAAATTTGTTGTTGTTTGATCATTTAAGCAGTGTCCAGCTCTTCATGTTCCCATCTGGGGCTTTCTTGGCCAAGATACTGGAATGGTTTCCCATATCCTTCTCTAGGTCATTTTACAGATGAGCAAAGTGAGACCAAAGAGTATTAAGTGACTTGTCCAGGGTCACACAACTAGCAAGTGTCAAGAGGCCAAATTTGAACTCAGGAAAATGAGTCTTCCTTACTCCCATGCCCAGCATTCTATCCATTGCATCATCTAGCTACCCTTATCTAAGAAACAGGTTAAGAGAATTTAAGAATCATTGGAATCTCTAAAAATCATAACCAAGATAAAAGTTTGGATAGCACAGCACATTTGAAAAAATCATGAATGAAAACTGCCCAGACTTAGCAAAACCAGAGGGCAATGTAAAAATAGAAAGACCCTACTAGTCACCTGAAAGAAATCCCAAAATCAAACACCAAAAAAGGTGACAGTCAAAATCCAGAACTTCTAGGTCAAAGGGGAAGATGATTCAAGCAGCCAGGAAGAAACCATAGCTGGGATCACACCAGACTTGGCAGCAACCATTACAAGAGAAAATCTTAGAATAAAATATTCCAAAGGGCAAATGATAAAGACTTACTGCCAAGAATAACTAATCCTACAAAACTAAGCATAATCCTCCAGCAGGGTTGAGAGGAAATGAAATTTCCTTTAATAGAATAGAAAACTTTCAAGTATTCCTAGTGAAAGGACTGAGCTAAGAGAAACTTTGAAATGCAAACATAGGAGTCCTGAGAAACCTAATAAAGAAAAATACAATTGAGCATTTAGATGGGGGTAAACAATGATGAAGTACTTAGATTCTAATTCAAGATAAGATGAAAGGAACTCTTCTGGATGTCAGTATTTTCAAGGTTCCTGGAGAGAATTAACTAAGACAGACAAAAGACAAAAATTAAATACTGTCCTGTTTTGATGGTCTTAAGTGAGGAAAGAAAAGGGAGAGGAAAAGTAGAACACTAAGGAAGAAATGAAGGAAAAGGGGATAGAAGACAATCACAAACTGGGAAGAAAAGGAAAAGAGAACGGGTAAGTACCAGTAAGCAAGATCATTGCTGAAAGAAAGAGAAAAGGGATAGTCTAGTGGAAGAAGATTACTTCAATTACAGATAATTAGTGCTGATCACATCCTTTCTATTTCACCAGTTCCTACCATGTAAAGAACCAGGCAGAAAAGCAAAGAGAGAATATAAAATATATATGTGTCCATACATATGATGTATATATGCTTCAGACACATATACATATGTGTGTGATATATAGTATATGTATGTATATAAAATACACAATGATTATAACTGTGAATGAATATAATAACCCTACATATAAAACAGAAGATAATAGCAGAATGGATTAGAAAGCAGGATTTATTAGAAACATAAAAATTCATAAAATTAAAATGAGGAGCTAGAGCAAAATATATTGTTTCAAATAAACTAAAAAAAAGCAGGGGTAAAAATCATGATTTCAGATAAAACAATAGTAAAAAATAAGCATGATTAAGAGATAAACAAGGAAATTATATTATGTTTAAAGGCACCATAGGCAATGAAATTTTATCAGTTCTTTTAAAATGTTCACCAAATAGCATAGCATCTATATATTTAAATGTTATGTGATAGAAGGAGAAATCAATGGCAAAATTATAATGGTGGCCTCAATATACCTCACTCAGACCTAGACAAATCTAACAAAAAGACAAACAAGTTAAAGACCTGAATACAACTTTGTAAAAGTTAGATATGATAGATCTCTGTAATTACTGAATGAAATCAGAAAGAAATATACATATTCTCAGCTCTACATGGCACCTTTACAAAAATTGATTATGTCCTAGGACATAGAGCATGAAAACCTCAAAAACAAATGCAGAAAAGCAGAAATATTATTAAATGTATCATTTACTGACCATGATACTATATTAAAATTATAATCAATAAGAGCCTTGAAAGAAATAATTCAAATTTAAATATATTAACTAGCCTTAACTGGTGGACCAAAGACAAAAATCATAGAAACAATAGATTTTTATCAAAGAAAATGACAAAATAATAGATTGTACTAGAATTTTGCAATGCAGCCAAAGCATGCAAAAGAGGAAATTTTGTCTCATTTAGTACTTTCATCAATAAAAGATAGAAGAATAGATCAGTGAATTAAACATGCAGTTTTTTAGAAATAGAAAAACAACTCAGAAAACTCCAGCTAAGCACAAAAATAGAATCTCTGAAAATCAAAGAAGAGCTTAACTAAATTTAAAATAAAAACAGTGAACTAATAGATTAAACTAGGAGATTTTTTTAACTATTAAGATAGAAAAAGTATTGGCTAATCTAAAAATTTTTTTAAGGAAAACCAAAATGCTAGTATCAGAATTAAAAAGGAGAATTCGCAAGTAAAGATAAAATTATTAGAAACTCTTTTGCCCAGTTATATACCAAAGCACTGAAATGGATTAATGTTTACAAAAAAAAAAAATACTCAGATTAATAGAGCAAAAAATAGATAATCTAAATAGCTCATTCTCAGAAAAGGAAACTGAATAAGACATAAAGGAATTTCAGCGGAAAAAACCCTGGAGTAGATGGATTTAAAAGAAAATTCTAGGAAATACTCAAAGAACAATTTCATTATTACATAAACTGTTTTCAAAAATAGACAATGAAGGAATCCTACCAGTTTTCTTCTAGAGCACAAATATGGTCTTGATACCTAAACCAGGGTGAGGCAAAGTAAAGAAAGAAAATTGTAGACTAAATAATAGAAAACAAAAAACCAAATATCTAATGAATATTGAAAAATATATTAACAAAGGGGCTACAGACATATATTAAAAAGTTGATCTGATTGTTTGATTTATATCAGGAATGCAGAATTAGTTCAGTGCTAGGAAAACCATAAACATAATAAACCATACAATGCATCTGTGATCTCATCAATCTGTGAGTTCCCCTCCAGTGATACAGATCACCACTCACCCATGCCTCCCCATCCTGTTTTCTCATCCATATTCTCACAAAAGTTTGCCATAGGGCATCCACTTAATGTACTAGAAACCAACTCAGTTTCTCTCCCATCACAAAGTAGAGCTCTCTGGCTGTCTACCTATTATCCCTCATTCTTACACATTCTCCTCCTGTTATACAGTTTAAATTACATTACATAAAGTAACACTGGTAAAAATGTTATTATTAAACAGGTGGGCCTTTGCTTTCATAAGAATCTTGGAATTAGTAAAAGCATTTTGCAGTTTCCTAAAAGCAATCTAGTATATCTTCTCTTCCTTGTTAACCCTGGCTCCAGTTCATTTTCTCTCTGAACTGTCTGACCTAGATATACATGCTATTGGGCAAGCTCTATAAGGTATCCATTGAAATTAATGTTGAACTCTAGACAATATTCTTCATCTACTCAGTCTTTCCAGTGTAAATGGACAGACCAGACTCTTTTTAGTGATTACAGATCTCTTCCAGGAGTCTCTTCAAGTCTTATTCTTCTGTTAGACTAGCAAACACTTTTGACAAGCATATATATTTTTTTTTTGCTTTTTTGGAGGGCAATTGGGGTTAAGTAACTTGCCCAAGGTCACATGGCTAGGTTTTTGTTTGTGTGTGCATTAAATGTCTGAGGCCCGATCCAAACTCAGGTCCTTCTGACTCCAGGGCCCGGCGCTCTACTCACTGCGCCATCTAGCCACCCAACAAGCATATATATCTTTATTCTGTGTTTTGCCTGACATTTATTATTAAAAGGTTATTGAACAGGGCTTCTGTTTTTATTTCTTCTAAAGAATCTTAAATGATCTTTAAGTTGATGGGAAACAGCTTTCTATAAACAAGTTTATAAAGTACCATTTTGTTCTGCTCAATCAAATGTCTTTTTCATAGTCAACAAACCATATGCCCAATGAGATCTGACATTCCTACATCATTCATCTCAGGTAATTGTAAAATGACATGTAAGAGACAGGTTCCATTGTTGAATATCCCCTGGGAAAGCCTGCATGTTTCCTACTAATATGCTCATTGAAAATTACTTCAATTCATGTGTAGATGAGCTTCATCATAAAAATCATGGGAACTTGATATTTGATCCTGGAGGCAATAGGAAATCATTGGAGTTTATTGAGTGGGGGTGACTTAGTAAGACCTGCACTTTAGAAAAATCATTTCATTGGCTGAATGGAGAATAGATTGGAATGGGAAGAGATTTAAGGAGGGCAGACCTACCTACCAGCAGGCTATTGCAATAATCCAGGCATGAGGTAATAAGGACCTGTACCAATGGTATTAGTGTCAGAGGAGAGAAGAGGAGGTAAACAGGAAATATTGCAAAGGCAAAATTGACAGGCCTTGGTAATAGATTAAATATGGGGGGAGGAGGGTATGAGAGACAGTGTGGATGATTGAGATGACTCTTACATAGTGAGCCTGAGGGATTGGGAGGATGTTATTGCCCTCATAATAATACGGAAAGTATCAGCATAGAGATGGTAATTAAATCCCTGTGAGCTAATGAGATCACCAATTGAAGTGGTATAGAGGAAGAAAAGAAGAGGGCCTAGGACAGATTCCTGTGAGACACCTTTATAGACTGTGTTCTGGACAATAGCTATCAGGGATGAAAGGATCAAGGAAGAGTTTTTTTTCAAGATTGGAGAGACAAGGGCATCTTTGTAGGCAATAGGGAATAAGCCAGGAGACAGAATAAGCCAGAAATTGAAAACAGGTGATAGAATGGAGATTCTAGAAGGGTCAGTCTTCTGAAAGACAAAATGGAATGGGATCACTTGAATAGGTAAAGGCATTAGCCCTGGGAAACAGTAAGGCCACCCCATCAGGGGAGACGGGGTGAAAGAGGAAGTAGTAGCAGAAGGGATAAGAGGGAGCTTACAACAAATACCTCAATTTTTTCTGTAAAATATGAGTCCAGGGTCCCAAATGAAAGAGGGGGGAGCCCTAGGAGGTCTCACTATAAGCCCTCACTACAGAAAGGCAATTCTTTTGCACTTCCCTAATTAACTCACTCTATCACTCACCACAGCTGCTTTTCCAAACCTTTCACCCCTCCATAACCCTCCCATAGCAACCTCTACCCTCTCAACTGAGAACCTCACCTCATATTTCAATGAAAAAAGTAACTCTGTTCCAAGAACTCTGTCCTCTCCCTTCCTCATCATACCACAGCATTTAGATGTCTTCTGCTACTGCCTCCTCTACAGATTCTGTTTCACATGTCCTTCTCTTTGCCAAGGCAAACTCTTCTACATGCAGAAACGATTCTTTCCTGTCCTGTAAATGATCCCATCTCCAGCAGATTGACCCCTGTATCATCCCCACTCACTCATTAAGTCTCTCACTGTCTATTAGATGCTTCCCTACTGCCTACAAACATGCCTATCCTTAAAAAACTCACTGGATTCATTCATCCCTGCTAGCTATTATCCCCTGTCTTCTCTTCCTTTTGTGGTAAATACTTTGAGAAGCTGACTACAACTTCTTCCACTTTAAACTCTCTCTACTCTGGCTTCCAACCTTATCATGAAACTGTGTTCTCCAGAGTTATCAATGAAGATCTCCATTGCCAAATTTAATGGTCATTTCCCAATCCTCATTCTTCTTGACCTCTTTGCCGCCTCTGACATGATCATTTAGCCTCTTCTTCTTGATGCTCTCTTCTAGGATTTCCACCTACCTCTCTTACTACTCTTGAGTATCATTTCATGGATCCTGTTGATTGCCTCCAGTTTACCCTGTATTTATCTTGCTTGTTATGTTGTCTCTTCCATTATACTGTGAGATGCTTGGGAACAGGGACTGTCTTCTGCCTTTCTTTGTATCCTCAGAGCTTAGCACAGTGCCTGGTATAATAGTAGGTACTTAATAAATATTTGTTGACTCACTGACTGGCTAATGTACTGAATTTAGTAAATACCTTTAAAAATGGCATAGTGTGTGTGTGTGTGTGTGTGTGTGTGTGTGTGTGTGTGTGTGTGTGTGTGTGTGTGTATAAGATGTAATAAGATTTGGAGTTCTTTGTATACAGAAATGTTTGACCAGCCCTGGAGTCAGGAGGACCTGAGTTCAAATCCAGCCTCAGACACTTGATACACTTACTACCCATGTGATCTTGGGGAAGTCACTTAATCCCAATTGCCCTGCCCTCCCCCCTCCAAAAAGCAAAAAGAACAAAAGAAAAAGAAATGTTTGGTTTTGTTGATCTTTGTCAACTTCATAATAATAAAAATAAAAATTTAATAAGGAAAAACATGTCTGAATTTAGAGAATTAATAGAAGATTATTACTGTACATACATCCCCACACATACTTTTTTTCTTTTTTCCCTTTTTTACTTAAAAATTAACACTGGCTTGCACATAGTAGGAACTTAAGATATGTTGAAGAGAATTGAATTGAATCTACTGAATCATCTACAAAAATTCTCCTTTACAATGAATGCTTTCCAGGGAAAGATATAAAGAAGATTAAAAAAAAAAAAGTTCAGTGAATGCAAAGAAAGGGCATTTCATGCAATAATTGTCTTTTTAAAAAAATGACAGGCATACCTGTCACCCACAAGATACAGTTTTGTCATTATTATATTACTTTCACCTCAGCAAATTACCTCCTATATTAGCTAATCAGGCAGAATTAAACATTTTAAATTCTCTATCTTTATTCTGTGTGCGATCAACTATAAAACTCAGGACTCTGAAAAATCTCATTCTTGCTATTCAAAAAAAGTTTCATCATCACAGAGGAGGAGGGCTCAATGCCTTTTCTTTTTGGTTTTTTTTTTTTATTTATATCCTTTGTTGTTTTTAAACTTCAGAGTATTTCTCAATATATTTCCCCACCCTGTTCCTACCACTGAACCTTCCCTGTATGGAAAAAAAAAGAGAAAAAAAAACAGTTAAGCAAGAACAAAACAAAGTATCCACATCTAACAGTTTCTGCAATTTCTACATCCATAGTTCCCTACCTGTCTGCCAAGAGGAGGGATGTATGTTTCATGTTCTGGTTTTCAGAACCATGATTTTTCAAAGCAATCAGTTTCCTTTAGAGTTGTTTTCATTTGCATTATTGAAGTCATTATGTATCTAATATTCTTGTTTCTGCTTTCTTCATACTGCATCAGGTCATAAAAGTCTTCTTACACTTTTCTGAATTCCTCATATTAATTGTTTCTTACTGCACAGTAACATTTTATTTCATTCCATTAAAATGTAAGCACTGTTTGTTCAGCATTTCCCCAATTAATTGTTAAATTTTTTCCCCAATTTTTGGCTAACAATGAAGAGTGTGCTATAAATATTTTGTCGTATATAAGACCTATCTTTTTGTCATTGGCCTCTTTGGGATTTATACCCAGTAGTGGGATTCCTGGGTCAAAAGGTATAAACAGTTTAGTGACTTTTCTCATGTAATTCAAAACTGTTTTCCAAAAAACAGTTGAACTATTTCATAGACTTTCTACATCCTTCCAACCTTAATTGTTTTCAACGATGAGATTTCATTTCACAATTTATGTTCTCAGATTTCTCACATAATAGGTTATCACATTCAATTGTGCTGATTCTTCTCTGTCTTGTCCCACTGATCCACCTTTTTTTTAACCAGCACCAAATAGTTTTAATATTTGCTGCTTTATAGTATAATTTGAGGTCTGGAAGTGTTATTTACACTTCATTTCTACTTTTTCTTTTCTTTTCCCTAGTAAAACTAGAGAGCAGTTTGGCAGATATTAGGTTTAGATTTCAACATGTACCATAATAAGCTCAAAATGGCTACCTGGTTTTTCACGAGCACACTATAGAATAATTACAAGAGCAGAACCATGAGCACTGAATAGCATTCCAATTAGTAAGCTCTTTATTCCTTTAAAGGATGTTTTATAATTGTATATTCGAGTCTTTTGGATACCTTGGGTAAATTATGGATTATATAGTTATTTTGCATGGGCTTTCCCTTTATTATTATTTCCTCCAAATCCACAACTTTTTTTTTTGCTACACCACACAACCTCTTGGCATTATTCCATGGTCAAACCTAAGCTCTCCCAATCATTAAGACTGGTCTTAAGCTCCATAGGTATAAACCACAAGAGACCAAAGACTAAAGTAATGGGAGGGAGTGTTAGGAGGGGAGTGAAAGGGGAAGGATTAAAAATAGGGTAAAGAGAGGAAAGCTGCCAGTGTCAAACCTATGTGATCCTAGGGAGTAATATTCCCTTAACTTTAAGCCTTGGTAGAAGTTGTTTAACAAACAATTATTGAGCATCCACTATAAGTATAGCTCTGTATTTGGTGCTATGGGGGAATCAAAATAAAAAATAATAGAAATAATCCATGTTTGTTCATAAAATCTAGTAGTTTGACCAAATAAATCCTGGGGCTGAGAAGCAGCTAGGTGGTGTACTAGGCTTAGAGCCAGGAAGATCTGAGTTCAAATCTGGCTTCAACATTTACTAGCTGTGTAATCCTGGGCAAATCACTTAACCTCTATTTGCCTCTATTGCCACTTAACCTCTATTTCCTCATCTGTAAAATGGGGACACATTGGATAAGAAAATGGCAAACCAGGGGTGGCTAGGTGGTACAGTGAGTAGAACATCGGCCCTAGAGTCAGAAGGAACTGAGTTCAGATCCAGCCTCAGACACTTAATGCACACACACACACACAAAAAAAAACCCTAGCCGTGTGACCTTGGGCAAGTTACTTAACCCCAATTGCCCTCCAAAAAAAAAAAAAGAAAGAAAATGGCAAACCAGTCCAGTATCTTTGCCAAGAAAACCCCATGGACAAAAGTGCATGGGATCACGTAGAGTTGGAAATGACTGAATGACTGTACAACAAAAGTCAATATATGGAATCTAAATTATTGTAGTTTCCATACCCAAGAGCCCCTGCAGCTCTTTATTGAAATGACCAGAAATAACCACCCTGCCTAGAGAAGTTCCCCTAGGAGCCTATAATACAGAGCAGGACTTCCTAAACTTTTTCCACTGGCAGCCAGTTCAGCGCTTTAACTGTGGGCTACAGCCCCATATGGGGATGACAACCATAGGGAGAATTCAAACAACAACTCCTTTACAGGTCCAGGTTTATAAGGCAAGGCTAGGACCTCCCATCTCAACCACCTACACACCTAAGCCCCAATACCCCCTTGCTGGGAGGTGTCAAAGTATGAGTTCATTAACTTCTCCTTTCTCATTTCTGTTCAAGAATCTGAATTTTACTTGATGGGCAGTAGGTAGATACTAAAGATATATGAGCACAGGCATGACATTTCTTAGAGAATACCTAGGATAAAGAATTATCCAAACCTCTTCAAAGAGACTAGAAATATTCCATATAAATACCGAATCACTGAGCTAGATGGAAGCTCTAAGGGAAGAGGGAAATGAAAAAACATTTACATAGCACCTATTATGTACTGGGCACTTTTGTAAATATCTCCCATATGATCCTCACAACAACCCTATGAAGGGGTGCTATTATAATCTCTGTTTTATAGTAAAAAGGATGCTAACAGAGGTTAAATGATTTGCCCAGGATCACACAGCTAAGGAATATCTGAGGCTGGATTTGAACTGAGGTCTTCCTGACTCCAGGCCCAGCACTCTGTCCACTGCACTATCTGCTCTATCCATAGCTACCTCAGATCTAGGACTCATTTAGTCAAATTCTCAGATTTTATGAAGGAACAGGGATTATTTCTAGCTTTATTTCTTCTTTCCATTCCCCCACAGCATCAAATACAGTGCCATACTTATAATGGATGCTTAATAATTGTTTAAGCGAATGTGTAAATAAATTAACTTAATTTACCCAAGTCTTTCTTCATTTTTTCATGAATTCGGCGGTGGGGGGGGGGGGGCGGTGTTGTTCATTCATTTTAGTTGTGTCCAATTTTTTTCTGACCCCTTTTGGGGTTTTCTTGACAAAGATACTGGAGTGGTTTGCCATTTCCTTCTCCAGCTCATTTGGCAGATGAGAAAACTGAGGCAAACAGGACTAAATAACTTGCCTGTGGTCAAACAGCTAGAAGTATTTGAAGCACTCTACCCACTGTGCCACCTAGCCATTCTTAGTAATCTGCTAAGCAGGTTAGATAGGAGAACCTTCATACTTAAGGAGTTGTATAGCTAGCTTCTTGAAGCACAGTTGCTTGGCTGCTGAGATCATAGATCAGAGCAGGAAGGGAACTTAGATATCATACACTCTGGCCCCCTTATTTACAAATGAAGAAACAGAGGTTCATAGAGATAAACTGATGTGCCCAGGATCATATGCATAGTAAATGGGATTCAAACTAATCTAATTCCAAACCCACTGCTGTTTCCATTATATCAACCTGAAATCTCTGGAGTAGACTCCTAAGACAAATACACCACATTTTTTTATACTCCCAAAATCCATATTTTGCAAGGAATTATCTATCCCCACTGCTGTTTCCATTATATCAACCTGAGATCTCTGGAGTAGACAGACTCCTAAGACAAATACACCACACTTTTTATACTTCCAAAAATCCATATTTTGCAAGGAATTATCTACCCTAGCCATCAATACAGCCTAAATTCCCTGTATAATTGCTCAACTCTCTACTTTATTTTCATAATTTAGACCTGGACTGAGAATGAAGCAGTAACTGTACTGAAGCTAAAACATTATAAATAACCTAGAGAGTCCTTTTATAATAGCAACTGCCTGCTGATTTTGTGGCCTAACGGCTCTGGCAGAAAGGATATAAATACAATATTGCACAATGACTAATTACTCAGAATTTTGTGCATCAGCAGAAGTGGAACCTGTGGTTGCTGCTAATATTATAAAATGCCTTTGCTATTTAATAATCTGGTAACTGTACATTATTTAGCATGCAATTTTCACAAAGAACAATGATTTTATTTCAAGTACCTCTCACTGAAATAAAAAAGCAGCTGTTAGATGATGAACATTTGGCAGAAATATTTCAGCAGATTCTTTTGAAAATTGCTAGATTTTATTGGATTAACTGTTTTCTAACCAGAATTGTGGAAGCCCATAGAAAAAGATTACCAGCCTAGAGAGTAAGAGCATTTTTTTTTTAAAAAAGGGTATCTCACTAACATCTGGATTTTAAGTCATTTACTCACCAGTATTTGGGTTATTTACATACAAAGCTTCCATTAATGGAAGAATGGACTTTCTGTGTTCCATTTTTAGTCCACACTCAACTACAACCCACATTTCTCTTTCATGAAATAGAATTCCTTGTTTTTTGGAATAAATTAATTCACCACAAATATTTTGGCTAGAGCAAGGAGGGGTTAACAAGGCTGAAATGACAGAGAGCCAATCTCTTCTTTGGATTCATAAGTAAACTAAGATCTAGGCACACGCTGGCTCAGAGATTGTTCCAACTAAGTAAAAGTCATCTGTTGACCCTGGTTCAGAGCTCAGCTACCTCTACAGCCCTTCTCTAAACTACTTTGAAAGATTAATAATGAGACAGTTGATTCACTGCAAAGACACAGCCCCTTTTGCTTCTCTGTTACTGATACTCCCTGATTGAAGACTGGCACATACTTCCCCATGGTCACCAGACAGTCTCACCATTAAATTCCTGGTTAAACTGGTGCATTCTAACATAGTTAAACTCACATACCAGCCTAGAATACAATCTTGATCTAGCTTTCAAGCCAAAAGCTCACAAGCATAGGCAGAAACATAACTAGGCTCCAAGATAGAGCCTATCAAATTGAACCCTACCACAAGCTGTTTGGTACCATTTAATGGTCCATAGATTGCTGACCTCTTGAATTTTGAATGTAATGAATTCTGCCTGCTCTAGATATATGGTAGATGTGAATATGTTTGTGAAACTTTGTGCAATTAGAACATTTCACCCTAAAATATAACTTTATTTTGCCTTGGATTTAGTTTGGGGGAAAATCAATATCAAATTGCAGTTTCTATCATAGATGCAATCATTTTGTGTATCTTCTAAACTCTAATCACTGAACAGAATATGTGTCTGGGATGAAGGCCAGTGGTTTTACCCCTAATAACTCAAGTTTAATCAATGTACAAAAAATGAAATAGCTATCATTACTTAAGAGCATATGTACCCTTATTTGGCAGTGAAATAGCACTGTACACACATCTATCAGACCTTACTCTTTATCAGTCATCCATTGATCTATACTCCATTTGCCTTTCTCTTTCTGAAAGAAGCCTTTAGCCCCATACAGTCTCAATCTAGGTGGAAATACATGATTCAAGTGAAAAAAAGGAGATAACACCCTGATTTGTGTCATCATTTGCCACAAATTAAACAGAAGAAAAATATTAACATAATGTAGGACAAAAAAAACTACTTTTATAAAAATATTTTGTAAATGTGTAAAATTTTGTAAATTTATACAAAAATTTTATATAAAAAAAATAATTTAAAAACTGTCTTCTCCATGGCTTAAGGAAGAATTGTCAGTTATTCTATTTTTTTCTAGGCTTTTTCTGCATGGAATATTGTGTATCTAAGCCTGGGTCCCATTTATTCTTGATCTTTCTTAACTTTATATGACTTATCTTAGTCGAAAGGTACAGACTAGAAAGAGCTGGAGCTTTCCCATGATCTTTCACAGTGCTAATACTTGCCTCCACCATCTATTGATACCCTGCTGGTCAGTCCTGCTGCAACTGCCGCTGCTGTGAGGGCCCTGAATTCTATAGGGATACTGGTTCTTTCTGATTTAGCTGTCACTTTCACCATTTGTGGGTTTTGATCTAGAACTAGAAAATTAGGAAGTCAATGACAAAGGCATTGGGCAATGTGGTATAGTGGAAAGAAGATTGGACTAAAAGTTAGGAAATGTGGATCTTAGTCCTGGCCCTCGAATTGCTCCCAGCTAGCTTCAGAGACTAGGACAAGACACTTCATCTCTTTGAACTTCACCAATCTTTATCATAAAACAAAGGAATTGGACTACATAACCTCTAAAGTCCTTTCCATTTCTACGTTTCTATGATTATGTAGTGATGTCATCGCAGGTATGACTATAAAATACTGAAATTATTTTTTAAAAATATAACACAGCTTACATATCCAAATTAGTATCCTGGTTATTCCATTGATACAGCCCAGCCTGATTTCTCCATCTGGTTTCACTAAGAGTCTTCTGTGATCCAGATTTCATATTAGAGATTTCATATTAGATAGAGTAGAACCAGGTGGGATGGACAGGTCTGTGCTAATACAATATTGAGTTCAAGTATCCAGAGGCAAGGAACAGATTATTACTAATGAAGGAAACCAATATTTCAGTGAAAGATGAATCTCGAGACTAGGGCCAAAGGCAGGAGATATACCCACAAACTAGGTGAGCACAGTCACTATTTAGCATCAGCAGGATCTAAGGAACTTGACAGCATCAGGAGTCTGAGATTAAAGTGAGGGTCAACAAACTGGTACAGGAAAGATTAGCGGAACAGGGTGCAAGCCAGAGCAAAGAACATGTGTGATTTATCACATCCAGTTAAATAGCTAACATTAATTAAAAATCAAACTGTAATTTCAAACTAGGTCTTATCTCACTCCTTTCTTCCAGATGAGACACAATGGAAGACTGCCATTATTCTAAAGTTGTTGGGACTCTTAGTTTTCTCCAAAAACTATTAGCTTTTGAGCTACAAAATTGAGTCTTTTTGCATACACTTTTTACACTTTTTTTTTTATGTCAAGTCTTGAGGTTATCGGGTTCTCTGAATGCTAGCTAATGTTAGCTAACCCTAACCCTAAACCCTAACCCTAATTCTCCACTCTGGTGGGTATGAGACAGCTTTGATTTATAAGAAAGACACCCAAGCATTGCAAGCAAAAAACAAAACTGACCTCTTGTCAGTCAGAAGCCAGAACACACAGCAATAACCAGACAGACTTGAATGAGTAGCGTAGAGCTCAGAACCCAGAAACCATAGCTCAGAACAGTCATAGAGAGTATGGCTGATATTAAACCTACTCTATAGGTTCTCATGTTCTCTGCCTCTTAAAGAGGACAGGGATAATTAACATAAGGCTAATTAATCACAAGAGTGAACCAAGGGGCGGCTAGGTGGCGCAGTGAGTAAGAGCACCGGCCTCGGAGTTGGGATGACCCGGGATCAAAACTGGCCTCAGAAAATGAGCACCCACACATAAATAATGACTGGCCGTGTAACCTTGAGCAAGTTACTTAACCCCAATTGCTTTAAAAAATAAAAATTAAAAAAAAAAAGCGAACCAAGCAAAGACCTATGCCTATTAAGAACACAGAGTTAGGAAATAAAGGTAAGGAGCAAAGTCAAAGGATCAGTGTGCTCCTTCCAAGGTACCACACTTGGTCAGTTAAGCCAGGCAGACCTTACTACATTGAAACATGTCTTCCCATAACTTCCTATTTAGGGGGATTTGTGATATTATACACATTTATTTCTCCTTTTTTAATTGACCTACTTTGAATATTTGTGGTAAACACCTAAAACACAACCAAATACAGCAGTTATTCCCTCACATCACAGTCAACTCAGGACAAGGCACAGAAAGTATAGTATAGTGGCTTGAATAGGCCTTCAGCACACAATATAGCCAAGGTGACCCAGTTTCAATTCTGGCAGAGATATAATAACCTAGAGGTTATTTCCTATTGGGTACAGCCATAAGGGGATACTGGACCAACCTCAGATTATTCTTCTGCCTCCAAACCAAAAGGATATTGTCTTAGTTCTAACTTATCCCCAAAGGATTCAGGTTGAACCAGACCAAAGTGTAATTTCAGTTCCCTAAAGGATGGAGAACTGACTAGTTCCAGTTCTCTCCACGTGCAGATATGCCTAAATCTTTCTAAACATATCTGTAAGATTTGCTAAATAGATCATTCTTGATATCTTTTAAAGACTTATCTTGTAGGAGATCTATCATTGGCCACTTAACTTCTTTCAGCATCTCTTTGGATGGTTTGCAGGGAAAGGGATAAAAATGTATATTAAATTTTGGTTCTGTCATGATCTAATTTATCTCACTTTTCCCTGCCTCCCACACCTCTGTAAGTCAGCTAAGTTGCCCAAGGAATTTAGGTTCATATTGTAGGCTTTGACAGCCTGAAGTGATAAATGGCTTGGTGAAGGAAGAGGTTTTGAGGAGAAAGAAAAATTGACTCTACATGTTAGATGGAATTTGTTGAGACATCTTCTAGGAATGCAAAAGTTGTAACGGTTAAGCCAGTTGGCAGTCTGGTTAATGAATCATCCAGTGTCAGAAAGTGGGTACAGATTCCTGGTGGGTGAGGTACTGGATGATCCCATTGTTTCTGGCATAATTATGGAAATATCATCACTATCTTTAAATGAAAAGCTGCCTTTGGGATTCGCATCATCCTTTTCTAATTTTCCTCCTAACCACATCAGATACCCATGATTCCTTCTGATTTATCCAACTTTCTGTAAACTAGAACTATCTTAGTAGTTGACTTTACTGCCCATTTGAGATACTCTATCCTGCTTTAGTTATTCTCTCAATTTAACTCAACGTGCATTTATTGTGTGCCTACTGTGTTCAAAGACTGGGCTAGGTGCTGATGATACACTCCATGCCCTTCCTTCCTCCTCCACTCCCCCAACAAAAGCAATTCTGTCTTCACAGAGCTTACATTCTATTCAAGGATTCACATAATCCTAAAGGTAGTTTTCCCCTTATAAGATAAGAAACTATTAGATAATCTGAGTAGGAAAAGAGTATAACAACTTTTAAGAAAGACTTTCTGAAAGAGCTAGTCCTAGAACTGAGTCTTAGAGAAAGGTAAGGATTCTGTATGGGAAAAGTGAGAAGGAAGTACATTCTAGGTATTGGGGATAGCCTGTGCAAAGGCATAAAGAAGTAGGGTATGGAACAAAGAGGGTATGAAGGAGAGAAATGTGGAATAAATCTAGAACCTTCTATCTATATGTTATTTTGAATGTAACAACCTAAGGTTGATCCAACTAATGATGTTTCACAATATCACTAAAATGTTCTAACCAAACTTTACAGTTAAAGTTGCAAAACCCCACTGCAACATCATTCAGTTTACCACCATACTGAACATTTGTAGTATTTATAACTGTTCCCTGTAGTGATTTTGAGGTACCAGTCCACTGTGTTAAATTCTACCTGTTCTTTGTAACTGATCATCCTAGTTTCTCATCTTCCTAATAACATAGAATTCTCTTTAAAATGGGCAAAAAGTAGAATTATGAGAGTAAATCCTTTCTTTCTCAGTGTTTCTCTTCTCCAGTAGCACTCAAGAAAGGTGAACACTGGAACATAGAATCCCTCTAAAAGTGGGCCTAGAAAATGTCCTTATTAAAAAAGCATTAAACTTAAAAGATCATGTAACATGTACCTACCAGGAATCATGACTTTGAATGTGGCCCAAGAAAAAATTCACTGCACAAAAACCTCCTTGTATTCCCCAGTGTCTAAGCCCCCAGAAGTATGTATTCCCAAACATGGTGCCTTTGGGGTAAGGGCCACACAAGGGTGGAGTGAACACATAACTGTCTATACTATGTGATGTGATGTGATGAGTTGCTACAAATGATCTTCTGCCCCAAAATATTTCCCACCTGACCCAGCCAGGGTGTCTAAAATCCCAAGTTAATCCCAGCTCACCAAGTTAAGTCATAAAAGGCCCTATCGAAAGGTAAATATTACCTGAAAAGGTGACACAATCTATTTTTATTCATTAAAATTTAGCTTGAGTTGTTTTATTAAATTAACCCCATCACCTAGCAGAGAGAGAAGTAAAATGGAAAGGCCTAGGTTGGAGGCACAGGAACTTAGTGCAGTACCTGGGTAGCCAAAGACAACATGAGGACAAAGGGAGATAAAAATGGAGGAGAGAGAGAGCATGGTGATGGTAGGGCTGCCAAAAGAAGCAGAAAAGTGCCCAAAACACAATTTAGTCAATAGTATTTGCCCAAGGTTCTACAAAATCCCCAACCCTCACTGCTCTCTTGGTCCTAACACCTTTCTCCAAGATGGTCTGCCCTCCCTTGCCTTCTCTGGTTCTCCTCTTTGTCTAACCATGCTAGACAGTCTCCTTTCAGTCTCCTTTGATGAATCCCCATCTATCTCCTGTCCTTGGACCCACAGAGGTCTCCCAAGGCTCTGTGCCTTCTTCTCTTTCTATTCTCTTCCTTGGTGATTCCTCCATAAATTGAAGTACTTTCTGGATGCAGATGATTCACAAAACTGTCTCTAACCCTAATCTCACTCCCTCATTTCAGGCCCAGAGCTCTAACTCCAGATGTGCTGAACATCTGTACTTGGATGCTGTACACTGAATGTGTCCCAAATGGAACTTATTTTTTTTTCCACATAAATCTCCTTGCCTCCAAGTCTCCCATTTTTTGTTGAGGGCATCACCATCCTCTCATCACTGAGGTTTATATCTCTGGAGTCTTTCTTAGCTCTTCTCCCTCACCCTCTATATCAAACCATTGCCCACATCTCATCAGCTACCCAATTGTCTATCAGCTGGACTACTACAGAAACTTCCTAAATTAGATCTGTTTCCAATCTGTCCCTTCTACAGCTCTGTCATTGAGCTGCCTTCTAGAGCTTAGGGCTTGAGAAGGTTTGGGGTTTTTTTTTTTTTTTGAGTTTTCCCTACTCAAAAATATTTGGTGGCCCCTCAGTGCCTCTAGGATAAAAGACTTATCACTCTGGTATTCAATGTCCTCCATGTTTTGGATCCACACTGCCACTTTAGCCTTATTTCACACCACCCCCTTTCATTCTGCGTTCCAACGAAACTGAATTACGTAACTTGGCATTCCATCTTCTGTCTCCAAACATTCTATAAGATATTCCCCATGCCTGGACTCCACAGTGTCCTCCCCCACTTTTTCCTTATCCTCATCTCCTTTGTGCTAAAATGCTCCTTCCTTCTGATAGCCTGCCCTGATAAATCCAGCTACTCTTTTCCTCCTCAGAATACTTTATATTATACCTTGCTGTGTGCATGTCATAACCCCTCCCTCTCAGTGTAATGAAAACTCCCTACAGGCAGAAACAGTTGCTTTTTTGGGGGGGGAGGGGGGAATGCAGGGCAATTGGGGTTAAGTGACTTGCCCAAGGTCACACAGCTAGTTTTTGTGTTAAGTGTCTGAGGCTGGATTTGAACTTAGGTCCTCCTGACTCCAGGGCTGGTACTCTATTCGCTGTGCCACCTAGCCGCTCTGAACAGTTTCATTTTTAACTGTATAGCCCTAGTGCCTGGGATATTGCCTTAGAGTAAGCACTTAATAAATGAATGAAAGCAAGGTTTGAGCTAGTTTTCACATTTTAGTAAAATGAGGAAGCTGGACTCAATCACCTGCAAGATCCCTTGGCTCTAAATCTACTATGCCGTGTTATCTAATGCCCCTTTCATAGCCAAAGTTCTTGGCTTCTAAAACACTGCAGTGACACTTCAGGGAGTTCCTTCATTGGCTCCCATGGACTCACTGTAAGCAGGAAATCTATCTGCATGGAGCATTGTCACTTTGGGTTTCATTAGCCTTTCCCATCCCCTCAGCTGCTGAGGACCCCTGTAAGCAGCACCAAGTTTTCCACACAGGTCTTCTCCCATAGTCTCTCATTCCCTTACACAGTACTTTTCTTTGTACTTCTTTCTTTTAGTTAATCATAGAATCTTGACTCTAGAGGAATCTTAGTCCAACAGATCAGAACATCATCAAAACTAACTAGTGCCAGTGTTGTCAGATGGGCCCTTGTATTAGCATTTGGGAGTCCATCAATGGGGAGTCGACCCCATGAAGGCCTTTTACCCTGTAATTGTGCCTCCTCCTTAAGGGAAATGACAGTGAGAAAGAAGCCACCCATTTATTTTTACTGATAGAAAATTATTCATATGATTACCCTTTTGACACAAAAAATATTTTCAGTAAAAGGTTAAAAATCATCACATTATATCAATGAGAACTATTATATTATTCTGAGTGTAGTTGATTAAAAAGCATGTTATTTACAGGAAAATCACAGTGACCCAGTAGTTTCCACTTAAAAAACACTTTCCATAAGAAACATCTTACTACCATATAAAAATAGTTATGCTGGAGATGTGAATCAACAACCAAGTAATCTGTTGGCACTTAAAAGCCATTAGGTATAAATAGAAATAACAGGTTATTTTTTCCAGAGTCCAAATACTTAACTTCAGTCCATAGCAACCAAATCCAAACTTTGACTGACCTAAAAGAAAACATTTAGTCCACCAAGGGGCATTAATTCACCATAGAAGAGATTATAGAAACAGGAAAACACAAAGAGAACTGAGATTTAGTATTCTACATGTAAGACTACTGACCTATATCAGTGAGTCAGCAAATGTAGAGCACCCACAAGGTTTTATATGCTGTGTAGTTACAAAGAAAGCTTCCTGCCTTCCCGTGGGGCCATAACAACCAGCAAGGAGGTAGGGAAGCAGAACTAAAGTGACTCTGAAAATGTTCAAGTTCCAAAAAACCTTAGATATCATTGCATCTTGACACCCTCGTTTTATGGAAGTTACTTGTCCAAGGCTACATAAAAAGTTAGTAGCACTATATGTGTTTGTCTTTGTGTAATAGCTCTTATGCAAAAACTAACCCATTTGTAGCATGGCAGACAAAACCAAATGCAATGCAGCAAAAAGCTTAGAAACAATGGCCTTAATTTCTAAAGACTTTTAAAGATGACAGTTCAAGAATATGAATCAACTTACAAAAACTCCTTTATCGATACCTTTAATAAGTTTTTAAATTCAAGAAATAGACTTAAGTTCTCCCTTAACCTTAAAGAGACTGATCCAAACATTTTTGAATCAAGAGATAAACTTTTTTAAATTAACTTAAGTTTTTTAGGTCCTAACTTGAACTTTTTTCCTCATTTGGACAGGCTTCTTCTGCACAACTTCCAATATGCCAGTCTGGTTGCAAATGAGGCAGTTTAAGCACATCACTTTTATCATTTAATACATATTTCCTTGTAAGTTCCTTGAGAACAGAGACAGTTTATTTACTGTCTTTGTTTCCCTAGTACCCACTAAAGTGCCTTGCAAATAGTAAATATTTAATGTATTTGTTGAATGAACAGTGAATGAAATAAAAGTATGGAGGAATGGCTGGGAAGATTTAGAACCTAGAAAAGCAAGATATTGAAGTGGTTGGAATGGCCACAGTCTTAGCCAATCTGTGGTAGTTTCAGAATCTTAGTGTAGGCTAGATAGCAGGAAATCGAGGAAGATGTAGAAGAAAGGAAACGAAGGCAAAATTATTCCATTGTCTTTAATTGTAAAAAGGAAGGAAAGGTGAAATGACCAATGTAGGTGAGATACAATGTGCTTTTTATGGATGAGAGGGAAGCAACCAAGAGAGAGTCAAATGTGCATATGTAAAAAGGAGGGAAAGAATGAAGGTGGAAGCAAAGTCTTTCAAATAAGTCTATAGTTAGCAAAGGGTGTTTGTTAAATGTTGTCCTGGTTCAAACTTAACATTTTGGCCTTACTCAATTATATATTTTCATCAAGGTTTTAAGTTCTCATTCTTTGTACTTGTATCCCTAGCATATAGTTGGGTTTGTAAATAAATAACTGTTGATTAATTTATTGATTACTTTTCTCATCTCTAGCAATGCAGTTTGCAATAATACTTCAGCAGAAGTATTAAAAAGGAGTAAGGTATAGAACAAGTCGTGATATCAGTAATGCTATCAGCTGCCCTACCTCTGAGTAGTGTCTCCTTAGTCTTGACTATAGAAGGAAATGTATTAAATGGCATAGCAGGTTTTCAAATATACTTACAGTATTTTTAGGCACAGAATGCAAAAAAATGCATAAAATCCCCCTCTATTGTGAAATGTCTTATTAGCCTAGTATAATGTATAAAATTTCCATCCATGACAAAAGTGGTTCCCCTCTCTCTTGTGTTGGTCTAAATGGACAGGGTGAGGGATATCTCCAGGAGCTTGTTTCCTCCTCTACAACATCTTTCATCCACCCCCTTCTCTCTATCACACAGCTGCTACATGACCTCTCAGCTAGACCATTGCAGTAACCGGTCTCCCTGCTTCAAGTGTTTCTCCTCTCCAATCCATCTTCCACAGAGCTTCCTGAAGCACAGATATGACTCTTCTACTCAGTGCAATGGGAATCTGGTACATCCACTGACTGCCTCAGATGGCGCCTTCATTTGGAGGGCACTAGAGAGAAGATAGGATCTCTCCATGTAGAAGTTCACTAGGGAGCATCTTCTGGGAGAATCATGATGGGCATTGGAGAGACAGACTGGAGCAAGCACAGACATTCTATAAATGGTTCTGGATAACTCACCATGTGTCAAAGAGGAGGCTCTTGGATTGGTTGTAGAGGCATTCAGCTTTAGCCATAAGCTCTGCCTCAGAGCCCTTGGGACTTTTCAGTCATCAGTGAAGGGAATGGAGTTGATAGTCTCGTGAATCAGAAGTCCCAGAGGGCTCCTTGTAGCTCATCTGCCAGACTTAAGGTCTGTAGCCAGCACAGGATTGATGCCCTGAGGAATAATTTGTAACCTTTGGCAATGACCTATGATACACCAGCACAGCAGAAAGCAGAGGTTCAAGTTCACCCAGCAGTTATACCCCAGCTGAATATAAGTGTGGTGGCACTAATGCTGTGTAGGAATTGAGCTAAGCTTAGAGCCTACTCTCCAAAATGTTTGTAGTTTATTCTTGTTCAAAGTAAATATCCCTTTTTAAAGCTAATTGATGGGAATAGTAGGAGCAAAGTTTGTAAAGTAAAAGTGGCACTCCTTCTCTCTGCTCCTGTGCCATTTCCTGCCTGATCCCCAGCCTCAGAGGGAAGAGGAAAGATCAGGCAGCATGCTTTCCATCTCCTACTTACTGCATATTTCCTACAGGAAGGGACCTTCTATCTGCCTGATTTCCAGCCTCTGCTGGAAAGAGAGGAGGTGCCTTTCACATAATGACTAACAAACTCACATCTGATAATACCCTACATATTCCAATGATTCAGAACCCCATAGGTCATCATACAAACCCCATTCCTGATTCCTTACTCCCATCCCTCTCAACACAGCCACCCCAAAGTCCCAACTTAATATTATCCACCACTTTCACTGGGCCCTCTGGAATGCCTGTTCCATAGGCAACAGATTTGCTTTCATGGTTGTATTTTCCTTTCTCACTCCCTTCATCTTCTGTCTATCACTAAATCTAATCTCCTTGCTGATGTCACACCCTAGTTAAGGATTAAGTCATCTCCTCAGTGAGTTTTTGAAATTCCTTTTCCATCTGGCAAATTCAGCTTTTTAAGGCATTCTTCTCCTCATTGGCTTTTTGGACCTCTTTTGCCAACACTTTTTAAGGTGTTACTTTCTTCAGAATTGTTTTGGGTCTCCTTTAGCAGGCTGTTGACTGACTTTTCATGATTTTCTTGCATCATTCTCATTTCTCTTCCCAGTTTTTCCTCCACTTATCTACTTGATTTTTAAAATCCTTCTTGAGCTCCTCCTGTTCATATTTGTCTTGGAAGTTTTTGATGCAGGACTTCTGACTTCATTGTCCTCCTCCAGTTCCATGCTTTGATCCTTTTTGTCCCCAAAAAAGGATTGTATGGTCTGATTGCACTTCCTCATCTTGCCAATTACTTGACTTTTGAGCTCTTTGCCACAATAGAACTCTGCTTACAGAATGGAGAGAGCTTTGTCCCAGATTGCTAGGGTTTTCACAGCTGCCAGAGCTATTAATTGGCCACCCTCTTTACAGCCCCCACCAGCTCTGGCTCACTTGCCACACACCCCAGGACCACCACCCAAGACCACAATCCAGATCCAGGCAGGTCAAAGCAAAAGCCATTACCCTCTGAATGGTCACTTGGTCCCCCTACAATTTGCAGGCCAGGAGCTCTGAAAGCAGCCACCAAACCACCACACCTCTCACTGCTTCTCACCCCAGGGGTAGGGGATGGACCACCGTGTTCCTTAGAGTTCCCAACTAACCTTTTATTTTCTCTTTGGCATTTATGGGTTGAGGAGTCTGGAAACTGCCACAGCTGCTGGTGATTCACTGTCTTACCAGTCATCTCCATATTGCTATGTTTCACTTTTGGTCATTCCCCACATCTTGAAGCTCTCTCTTCCCTTGGCTTCCATTACTACATTATCCTACTTCATGTCCTACTCCTTCAAGCACTCCTTCTTTATCACCTTCATGGATTCCTCTTGTTCCTTCTGCCCCTTAACTGTGGACATCAAGGCTCAATCGATATTCTCACCTCCATAAGCTTATCCATTGTCATGGCTTTGACCATAACAGTGCTAGTGATTTCCAAATGTTCTCATAAAACTCTGAATCCCACAAACCCAACTGCTTCAACCACATTTCCATTAGGATGTCCCAGGGTCACTTCAAATAAAATTTGGGTGGAACAAAGCTCATCCTCATATTTTCCTATAATGCCAACCTCTCTCCTGTTTCCTACCCTCTGCACAGTTTCCCCATTTCTTTCAGGTTTCCCAGGCTTAACCTCATTTGTCTTGGACAGCTGGGAGAGGTGGGAGATAATTCTATACTTGGAGGCAGTTTGAACATGGCCTGAGACACTAGCTGTGTGACCCAGTGCAATTCATTTAATTTCTCTCTCTGCGTAATAGGGATGATAATAGTACCTGCTTCACAGGGTTGTTCTAAGGCTCAAATGAGGTAACACATGTCAAGTGTTCTGCAAACCTTAAAGTTCTAGATAAATGTTAACTATTATAATAATTATCTTCCTCTTCTTCTGACTTTATCTTCTTTACCTAATCTATCATCGAGTGTTGTTTGTCATTCCTTTAATGCTAAACCTAGGCCTTTGTCACTTCACATATCTGGGACAATAAGCTAGCTTCCAAATTGGTGCCCCTTAAATAATCAAATGGATTTGTGATCTAATTAAAGCAATAGAAAATGGGGCATAAAGTACTTTAAAAAAAACCCAACATAGTTCTGAAGCCATCTACAAATATTTTAACTATTGGCACTCACCATCCAATGTTTGTCCCTATGACCAACAAATTGATACAGTAATGGAGGAATCAGACAGCATCCAATTGGTATTTATAGCCCCTTCACTTGTACAGATCACAACCCCTCTACAACTTATCAACCCATATGATTTTGGTTCATGTCTTTCCATAAATCACCCCAGTGTACTGTAAACCCTCCTTCTAATTCTTGCTATCTCAAGAGTACCATTGTAAAATTTGGATTATCTATCTATTGTCTCATATTCTCAATACATTACTCACTTATCTTCTTTTCCAGTGTACATATTTTAATGATTGACTTCTTGTACACAAGTCATCATTGATAATATAGCATAGATGTCCTTTCACTTATCTGCAACAGCATCATGTCATTTGGTTTCATTTATGGTAAAAATATCAATGTGGATACTATTCACCTGCTTCAATAATATGTTGATTTGTTGGTCATTAGACAAAAAAAATACATGTTGAGTTGTTCAGTTGTGTCCAATGCTTCATGACCCCGTTTGGGGTTTTCTTGGCAGAGATGCTGAAGTAATTTGCTGTTTCCTTCTCCAGATCATTTTACAGATGAGGAATCTGAGACAAACAGGGTTAAGTGACTTGCCCAGGGTCACACAGCTAGGAAGTTTCTGAGGCCAGATTTCAGCTCAGGAAGGTGAATCTTCCTGACTTTAGGCCTGGCACTCTATCCACTGCACCATCTACCTGCTCACACATTGAGTGTCAACAGTAAATGAATATTTATTAGCAGCCTAAGAACCTCGTGTTTCTGGTAACCTTTTGCTCCATTTTGCATTATTCCACCATCATCAATGCGTAAATTAAAAGGATTCTATAAGCCTGGGACCTGCTTTGTATTTGGTATCCTTCTTACTTACTGAAGGCACCACCATCCTTCCAGGCACTCAGGTTCCCAACTTTGCTGGCATCCCATAGCCAATCAGATGCCTAAATGTGTCCTCTCTGTCTCCACGACATCTCTCACACACATCCTGTCCTCTCTGTCTCCACGATATCTCTCACGTACATCCCGTTATCTCTGCTTATGAGGCCACCACCCCAGTTTAGGGCTTCATCATCTCACCTGAGCCATTGCAGCAGCCTCTTTGGTTTCCCCACCTCAGGCCGCTGCCTGCTCCAGTCCATCCTCCACACAGCTGCCGAGGTGATCTTCCTAAACCACAAATCTGAATACATCACCCTCTTCTCTTCCTCCTGCCCCGTAAGTCCCACATACATTTCTCTGTTTGGCTTCAGGTCTCTCCACAATCCGGTCCCTCCCTTCCTTTCTGGTCTTCTTGGATTTGGATGTGATTCTCCTCCATTCACTCTACAATCCCTCCATTCTGGCATCCTTCCTCTTTTACACACATGCTGCTTCATCTCCCACCTCCATGTCTTTGTACTGGGTCCCCCCCCACCAATTCATTCCATTCTCACCTGTGCTTCTCAGAAGTTCTGCTTTCCTTCAAGACACAGTTCCAGTGCCACCTTCTGCATGAAGCCTTTCCTGGTCCAACCAGCTATTATATTAGTGTGTGTCCTACCCACCCCTCAAAAAGAAGCCTACCTGGTATTCATTTTGTATGTATTACTTATGTTTTAAAATGTGTATATCTCCTCCATTAGAATATGAATTCCTTGAGGACAGAAACTGTTTCACTTTTGTCTTCATATCCCCAGCACTTAGCACAGTTCCTGACACATAATTGAGGCTCAGTGAACACTTGATTGATTGACTGATTTTGATCCCTTTTGAGGATCTTATAGGAGATGAGTTTCCTTTGAGCCTTCAGCCAGTAAGTCAGAATCTGTCATGTGCCTCATATTAGAAACCATTCAAGCTTTGTGGAATTGTAGTGCCCCCGCTCGCACCCCAAGGAACCTCCATGTCACAGTGAAGCCTCAGAATGGGACCTTTGTAGAGGCCAACTTGCACTTAAAGACTAAATTCATCTTCCTTAAATACTGTTTCCTCCTCCTAGTTTCCCCTCAGATGCTTCTTTGTGGTAGGCAAATTATCTCAATTTCTCAAAGTCTATACCAATGGAACATGTTTTAATACTTCTAATACTTTGTAATTCTTCAAAACTGGAATGGCTCCAAGGTGACAGTGCCTCTTGACAAACTCAACATCTGCTATCCGAGGAACCATTTCACCAACTTCATAGAGGCCTATGATTATTGGCCACCAACTGATGAACAGTTTTGACCACAGTAACAATGCCAATTTATGCACCTGCCAAGGTGTGGAAGGAGTTGTTGTTTGATCTGTGGGGATAGCATGCACTCCAGTACGTTCAAGTAAAATATTTCTTTCATCTAACCAATCGCTGAAAAACTTTAATTTCTTATTCTGTAACATTAAGTCCAAACTCCTCTGTGTGGCTTTCAGTATCTTCCACTGTCTGATTCCAGCTTACTCAATCAGTTTTATTTTCCTGTACTTTGAAACATGAACTCTACACCCTAACCAGACCAGTCTTATTAGGATTAGTCCTGCCTTATGCTTTTACATAAAAGAACCACCCTTTTCCCTGGAATCTATTTTTCTCTACTTATCCAAGTCTTTCTCATCTATCACAGCCAAGCTCAAGTCCAACCTTCCTCTCAGAACTCCTACAACTCTACAATCTACACTGTGCAGCCTAGCATGACAGTACCATTTGATATTTAATTACACACCATCTTTTATTGTTCTCTTATTTCGTGTGCTTCCCAGTTAGGCTGTCACCTTTATAAGGCCAGTGCTACAGAAGTACTGCCATTTTAGTGGCTTTCTAATCCAAATGGCTCATTAAAGTACTTAATTCCCATCACCATAAGATTTTTACCAACCCAACCCTTAGAACTACACAGAAAAGGAACAGGAACTTAATTCTTAATAATTTTTTTTAAAAAAATTATTCTGATTGCTTAGAGAACTGCACATCAAAACAACTCTGAGGTACCACATCACACCTGTCAGATTAGCTAACATGACAAAACAGGAAAATGATCAATGTTAGAGAGGATGTGGGAAAATTGGAACACTCATGCATTGCTGGTGGAGTTGTCAACTGATCCAACCATTCTGGAGAGCAATTTGGAATTATGCTCAAAGGACTATAAAACTGCATACCTTTGACCTAGCAATACTTCTAGGGCTATATCCCTAAGAGATCATAAAAGCAGGGAAAAGAACCCACATGTACAAAAATATTTATAGCAGCTCTTTTTGTGGTGACAAAGAACTGGAAATTGAGGGGATACCCATCAATTGGTGAATGGCTGAACAAGTTGTGGTATTTGAATGTAATGGAATACCATTGTGCTGTAAGAAGTGCAAGCAGACTTCAGAAAAACCTGGAAAGACTTATATGAACTGATGTTGAGTGAAATGAGCAGAACCATAATAAGAACAGTAATAGCCTGTAGCAACAACCACACTGGCATACCCAGGATGGCTGCTAGCGCAGGCTCTTAGATCTGCTTTACTAGGAAAGATGATTGTTTAAGGGGTCAACAGTCTTTTTTAATTACATTCGCTAGTTCAGGGGAAAAGTCAGCACCTTGAACTTCAGAGAAATAAAGACCAATAGATAAGGCTCTGAGACTGCCTGAATCAAAGCAGTATTGCTATACACTTTACATACATCCCTGGATCAAGAGAGCCTTTACATCTGAGCAGTTGGGGAGCTCTGAACATACAGCCATTCAGAATCTTGACCAGGGAATCACAAGATCCTTCTCATAAGCCAGCCCCCAAAGCAAAATACCAACTCAGAGCATATATACACTTCTCAGAGCCAGAAGGTATCACAACCCTCCTGACACAGTGCCTAATTAGAAACTGGCAAAAGGTGTGAAAGCCTTCCTACAATAAACCTCCTTTACCTATTAATGGGCAGGAAGGACTTACATCCCAATAACATTACATTGGGCCCCAAGATCTTTCATGTCCATTACATAGGCAACTCATATCTGGATAGGCATTAACATTTACAACATAATTCCCACAAAATAAACACATCTGCAGAATACCATAGCAACATAACAACTCATTACCAGAGTGGCCACCGTGGCCTTAAACAAACACAAAAGTATATACATAACATAACATCGTTTGGGGGTCAGAATCTTTGTGAGCAACCAGCTCCTCCTCCCTCAATCCAAAACAAAAATGTCCAAATAAAGTTCTCTTGGGGGTGGGCCCTTCTCCCCACATTTCTCCAGCCCCAGCTTCTAAGTCCTGAGGGGTGGCTGGGCAACAAAGCCAACAGGGTAGGTCCTCTGGGGTCCACAGCACTTCCCCCACCCACCATAGACAAGTCCTCCCTCCCTCTGGTTCCCAAACCATCCCAGGGGACAGCAGGAAAGCATACTCAGTACCTTGAAGCAAAGTTTTTATCTTGTGGCGGGGGAGGGCCCCCCTCCCCCTGAATTCCAAGCTCCGAGGTTAGAGGTTTCTCCTCCTCCTCCCACAGGAGCCAGCCTCTCCGGGCTTCCATCTGGGTCCCTATGTAGGCAGCTCTCTAATCCGGCTCCAGGGCTCCATTCTGAGCTCTTGCTGCTCCCTCCTGAGCTCCAAGTACAGTACACTTTCAGGACATTCACCCTTCCAGCACAGTTCATAACCCAGCTACTGCACCCGAGCCCTGGCTCTGGCCATTCCCACCTCCCACAGCTGCAGCTTCCACCTGTCTTCTCTGGAGTGCTAGGTGGGGTAAAGTGGGAAAGGAGGGGTTATCTCCCAGGGGCCCTGCTCCCATCACTGCTACTCACCTGTTTTCCCTCAGACTGCTGCTGCTCCTAGGGTTCCACAGAACATTAGCCACCACTACTGGGAAACAGTGGACATTACCACAGGCCCCATACTTTCCTTTTAGTTTGCATATCCTGACCTGCTATGCCATATGTTGCAGCAGCCATCCTGGGTATGCCAGGGTGGTAGCTGCGGTACAGCCACACTGTGTGATGACTGACTTTGATAGACTTAGCTCTTCTCAGCAATGCAAGCACCTGAGACATCTCCAAAAGGCTCATGATGGAAAATGCCATCCACATCCAGAGAAAGACCTTTGGAGTGTGAATGCAGATGGAAGCTTACTATTTGCTCTCCTTCTCTTTTGTTGTTTTGTTTTGTTTCTTCTTTCTCATGGTTCCTCCCATTAGTTCTAATTCTTCTTTCATCATGGACTAATGTGAAAATATGTTTAATATGAATATATAAGTAGAGCCTGTATCAGATTGCATGCCACCTTGGGGAGGGGAGAGGAGAAAATTTAAAACTCAAAATGTTATGGAAGTGAATGTTGAAAACTAAAAATAAATCAATTATAAAAAATCATTCTGAATTTAAGCAGCAAAAAGATGAGCATTTTGATATACATAGCAGAACACAATTATATGAAACCATGTCTGTATTTCATACCACTATCTTCTTTTAAAAATATTTAATAAATGCCGCTCATTACTTTCAGAACTACCCCACTTCTCCATTCTTCTTTATGAACTTCCATCTCTTCTCATCTGTGCATTTTAAAAGTGTTTCAATAGCCCCCACCCTTTTTTTTTGGCTTTAGTATTTGCTAATCCCCCCTCTCCTCCTGAACACAAATTTAAGAGGCCGGAAAGCCTTTTAACAAATAAGCATAGTCAAGCAAAACAGCTACATGGTAGCCTTTTTGAAAAATGTCCTTTTCTTTCAGCATCTTGAGAGTTACCCCTTCTCTGTCAGGAGGTGCATAACCTACATTATCAGAGGTCCTCTGGAGACATGGTTGGCTGTTGCCTGACCAGAATTTTTAAGTTTTTTCTTTTCTGACCTTGTATAAATTGTTCTTTTGTTCTACTGACTTTACTTGCAACAATTCATACTTTTCAGGATTCTCTGAAATCATCTCCCTTATTTATAGAAACATTTTTAAACAAAAACAGTGGGCATGTATCATCTAAGTTTTCTTGGAAATATCTTGGGCTATATATGCTGGTTCATATAAATATGCTTTTCCTTTGCAGGGGGCTGGAGATAGTTTTGTGGGAGCATTGGCCTTCTACCTGGCTTATTATCCTAACCTGCCTATGGAAGAAATGATCAAGAGAGCCAGCGTCATTGCATCAGTCAGCGTCCAGTCCTCAGGAACCCAGACTTCTTTCCCTTACAAAAAGGACCTACCGATTAATCTGTTTTGATTAAGACTCATATGATTGCGATTCGTGTGTACAAGGCAAAAAATTCAGCTACCTTGTACACTGTAACAACATGCTATCCTTTACATACAAAGGATGTTCACCCACTGTCCATAGGGTCCCTGCTTTCTGTCATTTATACAGTAAGGATGACTGATTCCTCTTACACACCGTCGGAGCAGCTGGCCAGGATTAGGGGTGCAGCCCCAGGCTAGGCTGGGATTTTGCAGGGATCTGCAATTTCATCACTATTTTAAAAACGATTCAAAGACATTTCCTAATGATAGTGAGTCAGTAGCATCACATATCCTATATTGCCTTGCACAGTCAGTACTCAATAAATGTTCAGTGAATGAATGGAATGTATGAACAAATAAGTGAACAATTGTTTGAGGTTCCCAAATTTAAGTCTAAAAAAAAGTGGGTCCCCATACATATTTATTCCATACTGGCTCAGCAGGGGACAGTGAATGAACAAATTATTTGTTGGATCCAAGGCTTAATCATATATCCTTATAGCTATTTATCAAAGTAGTATCTTGAAATAGCCAATTCCTCTACCCAAGCTTCAGCATTATTTGAATCTGTGTAGATAAGAACTTAGGATGGGACTCCAGCACTTAGCACCTTCCCATCTCCATTATGAAGCTGAAGTACAGACTTTAAATGTCCCACAGGCTAGCCTGTGACCATGGAAGGACTAGTATTTCCATAACTCCATTAACCTCCTAGAGTTTTACAACCATGGTGTGATTTCTTCTCACCATTGCTAGCAGTGAGATTCACAGTCTTGCAATGGAAACCAACGTAGTACTAAGAGGGGGACCTGTTCCCTTTTGGTTCCCCACTGGAGATTTCCTTATAGCCAGGCATTGGGTAAAAGTGAATTTATAAGAAATGGATGAGAATGGCAGGTGCTTCTTTGAAAAGCATAGGATTCCTCAACCAGGAGATAAGAATCTACAGACAGATAGGACCTCAAGCCTCATCTGACACATACTCAACAGGAAACAGGGTCACAGAGTATTAAAAGCTGAAATGGACTTCAGTGATTTACTAATCCAACTGCCTCATTTTACAGAGGCAAAGGGAATCGCCCAAGGTCCCAAAGATGTAAGTGAGAGTCAGTCCTTAAAGCCCCATCTTCTGTCTTTTAAGCCCAGTGCATTCATTACATTTTCTAGTTCTGGTGCTGCCAGCCATGCAGCTGTGTGACCACAAGCAACTTTCCTAATGTCTCTGGGAGTATTTAATCTAGATAAGGAATTTGGACTAAATATACCAGGTTTCTTTCTGTTTTAAAATTCTATGATGCTAAGTATGCTAGTTGCTGCAGCCATGGGAAGGCACTGGACCTTCCTTCTCCTACAATGCGATCACAAAGCTTCTGCAAAATAAAAAAATAGCTCTTCCTAACGAGGTTGAGATTCTCTAAAGTAGAAGTATGAGTAACACTTCCTATCCACACTAAAAAAAATAATAGGGCGGCTAGGTGGCACAGTGAGTAGAGCGTCGGCCCTGGAGTCAGAAGGACCTGAGTTCGGATCCGGCCTCAGACACTTAACGTACACACAAACAAAAACCTAGCCGTGTGACCTTGGGCAAGTTACTTAACCCCAATTGCCCTCCAAAAAGGCAAAAAAAAAAAAATAGACTTAGGTGATCTGGGCTTAAGGAAGTAGGCTAACAGCACATTTTTCTAATTGCATAAGCACATAGTAGGTTCTCTGAGGTTTCTTGGTTTTCTAAATTCTCCATGTGGGGGTTCCCTACTTTTCCTTTTCATTTCTGCCTTTACCTAAACACTTGTTGCATGATCATTCTGGAAGGCTAATTCTTGTTCTTCTCTGGGGTAAGAAGGAGGGCTAGAAACCCTTACACGAAGTTCTGTTAGGAAAATTTTTATTTCTTGCTATTATATGAAACAATGGTCGTTTTTTAAAAAAATCAACCATACTGTTAAAAAAAAATCACTAAAAGACAATAGTACTAGCTATTTTAACATTTTTTTATTGAAGGCTGTAAAAATAACCAGAAAGATAAATAAATGTTGATGCAATGATCTATGTCCTAAAGCAAAGAATTTTCTTTCAATGCATTGTTTTCCTTCACAATGGCATTCAAATCACAGGAGGTGGTGATTCCAAGCCATTTCCTTTCCTTTGGGTTCACATTGCAGGATTTCTGAATCAGTGTTTCCCCCCAAAGAGTCTTCCTCATTTATAAATCAAATTCATTTTCAATCCATTGTTTAAATGGAGCGCACTTTTTTCTTCTCCACAAAGAGGACCCGTTTGTTCACTGCAAAGAAGCAGATTTTAATGGAAAACTTAAAATCTGAAAAACTTATTTAATTACATTTGTCATCCAAAAACATTTATTTGAAATGAGCTTTCTCCATGTTCTACCTTTATTCTCCTATACATTCTTTCTCTCTTTACTTTTTTAGAAAGATCCATTCAGCATTAGCATGCAGTTTAATTAGTTAATAAGTTGGCAGCCAATGAAAGCTTAAGAAACACTGGCCAAAAAACCAGAGACCAAATTCACAGCCACCAGCCAATCACGAAGTCCTGAGGAGCTGGCCAGCATGAGCCACCCTGGTGCACCAAACTGAAGAAAATTAGAGAGAAAGCTAGAAATAAGTCTCAGGCTTCAGCTAATCACTGAATCACTTTTGTGAGAGATGAGCAAGGTTAGGCCTACCTAGGAATTAAGAGTATATAATGGTTCACCTGAAAGAATACCTGGAGCCACTAGTAGACAAAATAAACATTAGCCTATTTGAGGAAATGGGGTTTTCCCCCCTAGGCATTATTACAGGCATGACTTAAAGTAACTGGATTAAATGACATTCAAATGAATGTCAGGCATGAAAAGTTTGATTTCCTACATTTTTTTTTTTTTGCTTTTTTGGAGGGGGAAGGTAGGGTAATTGGGGTTAAGTGACTTGCCCAAGGATACATGGCTAGTTTTTTGTGTTGTGTCTGAGGCCAAATTTGAACTCTGGTCTTCCTGACTCCAGGGCTCATGCTCTATTTACTGCGCCATCTAGCCCCCTGGATTTCCTACATCTCATGCCAAAATTAAATCACCACTTTAATCCCTCAAATATTCACCCTTCTCCCTTATCAGAATGAGAAGCAAACAGGCAGAAGGTTATGGGCATGAAAGGGTTTAGATGACCAATCTAGACCCTGCAGACAAACTTCAAAGTTGTTTTGTGCACTTCCAGAAACTATAATAAGCCTTGGAAAAGCCTACACCTTCCATGAAGCAACTTCTCTCATTTTTACCAATCGGGTCGTAATGCAGAAGGACCAGTTTCTCTCGTAACCGGTTTCTCTTGGTGTTGAAGGTGTAACCTGTCCCTGCTTGGCTCACCATTTTCACAAGGAGGGTCCTAAAATTACAGAGGAATTTATCACCAAATGAGGAAAAGAACTAAAAAGTCATTTGAGCAATGGCATATATTGATAGCACACAGTACAATATTAGAGGAATTTTATTTGTACCTGTCAGGTGGAAGATTTTTAGTTATTAAGAGACCTTGCATTTTCAGGAGCTATTCAAGAGAGGCTAGTTTCTTATTTCCTGAGCTCTATGATATGCACGATAATGTGTATGGTAACCTAATAATTCCATCTAGAGGATTAACAAAATAATCTCAGCAGAACCTGTAGGCTAATTCAGGAAACTATAAGGATACTGGTCTAAGAAAAGATATCGCTGCCACCATTTAAGGCTAGGCTAGATAACAGGAGACAAAAGAATATGAAAGAGGAATATGCCTCACTATAAGTTGGTCTTAACCTTTGAATCACTTTAGTTGATGGCTTACCCATGAGCAGCAGTTATGAAGTACAAATACATGCACCCATCTGCTCTTTCGTATTTATGTCAGGCAAAATTTTAATAGCTATTTCTTATTTGGTTCAAGGATATCCATAGCAAAAAAGTGCCAAAACTTGTATAAAGTATACCACTGATTTGGCCCTTAACTAGTAATACTGTCATTTTTTCCACATGTGACTTGACCCCTGGATTTTATGACTTTCAAAGGCAAGGACTCTTATGTAACTTTGTGTTCCTAATAGTATCTTGCAGAGTTAAGTGTTTGAAAAACATGTGAGTGAAGTATGGAATAATAACTTTTTTTCCCTTTCTTTGTATCCCCAGCAATACTGTAGGTGCTTAATAAATGCTTGTTGACTAGCGCATCAATCATGATCACAACTCCATGCAAGGTGGACACATACTGATAGAAATCATGGCCCCTCAAAAAGCTTATGAGAGAGGGGTAATGACAAATACCCCACTAACTAATACAATGAGATAAGCAGTACCCAAAGCACAGAGAATTAAAGCCATTTTGCTGTAAAATCATAAGAAATCTAAAATTTGAAATTTTATATAAGTAAATAGCTTGTTCCCATAATACATCTTTTTGCATTTTCACAGACTACCCTGTATTATAGTTCTTTCTGTTCTTTCCCCTATCAGACTCAGCTCTGTAAGAGCAGGGGTTGTTTTCTATTAATTATCCCCACAGCACATAAACTAAAGTGTTACAAACTTACAAAATAAGTAAAACTTATTCATTTACTTTGACAAAGGAAACCTAGTCTTTACTAATTTTAATTTTTTTTTTTAAACTACAAGCAAATGTCTTTCAAAAGATCAGACTTGGGGTAGCTAGGTGGTGCAGTGAATAGAGCATCAGCCCTGGAGTCAGGAGGACCTGAGTTCAAATAAGGCCTCAGACATTTGACACACTAACTAGCTGTGTGACCTTGGGCAAGTCACTTAACCCCAACTGCCTTGCCTTCCCCACTCAAAAAAAAAAAAAAAAACCACCACACAAAAGATTAGACTTTATTCAGTAGAGGAGACCTTACTCTAGTCACCTGCTTTGAGACCTTTTTTGAAATGATAGTAACAGCCCAACAGTAAGCTACTACTACTGTTTGCAATTTACAAACTACTATTTGTAGACTCTGTGGTCTTGAGTTTTTGATATTTTTGAAATGATAATAATCCATCCCAGAAAATGAAACTGATGACTTGAAACAGGCCCTGTGGCCTCATCAGTGTTCTATATAACCACTAGCACCCTTGAACAAACCTCAGACATACCCCCTAATTTGAGGAATGATGGTAGGCCCTTAATGTGAGGCAAAAGGAGAAAAAACATAATTTAAGGTAGAAGATGCTAAGTTCCAGTTAGGTAGGCCACCACCACCCCCTATGCCTCCATGAGATGTCCACTGAAGAACTGGAGGCAGGAAAAGGGTTTGGTTTGAAATTTTTTTTGAACTATTTAAATTACCAAATCTCTAACAAAAAAAAGTTTTAATTAAAAGATGAACTTATGATGGCTCACCTAGTTATTCTAAATTACACAGAATACTAATAAACTTTAAAAGAAGGGAAAGCTCAGGTTATCTACCTCAAGGGAGTAAAAAAAAAATGGAAAAGTCCCATATACAAGAAAATACCCATGCTTTCTGTGGCAGCAAAGAAATGAAAGTGTAATAGATGCTGGTCAACTGAGGAATAATAGAACAAACTGTAGCATATAAATATAATGAAATATGATTGTGCTGTAAGAATCTAGATTTGGAATCAGAAAATTGAGATCAAATTCTACTTCAAACACTTGCTATCTGTGTGACCCCAGGGCAAGTGACTTTACCTCTCTTTGCCTGCAGTATCTCCATCTATTAAAATAAGGTGGCCGAACTCAATGACTTCTAACATCCCTTGCAGTTCCTAATCTATGATCCCATAAAAACAGCAAGAATTCAGAAAAACATGTAAAGATAAAAATTGATGCAGAATGAGTGAAGTAAGAAACTGACAATGGAAATGGAGAGAACAAGAAAAGAAACAATACTATGTCATTATGATGACCAAGTTAGGCCCCAAAGAGGAGATGTGAAAATGCACCTTCCCTCCCTGCTTGCCATGGGCAAAGAAATACTGTGTATAAATATTGCACATGATATAATATTGCATATAATAAATGCCAGGCAAAAGTAATATATTTTTTTCTCAAAACTTTTTTTTTCCTTTTTTTAATCTTGTTACAAAGTATGACTTCTTGGATACCAGAAGGGAAAGAGACATGACTGGGAAATGAAGATGATAAAAAAGATGAATAAAATAAGGTTTCTTTAACATTATAAAACAAAGGAAACTTTTACTTACTTTGACTTGCTCTTGGCAACTTTTGGTAGCAAAGCAAGGGTGGGAGGAAAAGAAAAAAATACACCAATTACCTTTGTTGTTAAACCAAATACCCACAGTTTTCCACTACAATTTTACAGGCCATAACACCAATACCCACGAAATTAACAATACGGGAAAACAGCTCCCATCAATATTTATCTTGTTGACAGGGAACACACTGAAGACACCAAGTTCCCCCTCAATACGGTTCAGACTTGTAGGATAGTTGCAAATTTAACAGCCCATCCTGACAAAGCACAAAACCTGGGTTTGGAATGCTCGGTATGATTTGGTTTTCATCCATCCGTCCAGTCTTTCAAAACCGAAAACGCTTTGGACTTGATTTTGCTCCAACAGGTGCCTAGTACAACGTCCACTCAGAGACCAGGTGCCAGGCCAGGTCCAAACCACGCCCCTCAGCTCAGACTTATTTACGTGCGTTTCCAACTTTTATAAATTTGTTTAGACTATGCCCATTTGAGAGTGCGGGAAGATAATTAACAACTTTAAAGGACAACCACAGTTGTTTAGAGGAGAAGCCCGAGTAGGCGCGGAGCGCGCAGACGCGCCGCGCGGGGCCTCATGGGCATTGTAGTTCGGAGAGCTAGTAAAGCAGAGGCCCGCCGAGCGACCACTAGTTCTGGCATCCCGCCAAAATGCTGCCATTCCTGCGTTTTCACGAGTGACTGGCTACCCCCTCAGCAGATGCAGCTGCCCTCGGCCCCACTTACGACAAATAGCGGAGAGTAACATGGCAAAGGAGACTAAGGCGGCCTTCCCAACTCGTTAAAAGGCGAGCGGCCTGGAGCTCTTCCGGCTACCTTTCAAGCAATGGTTTCCAGCGCAGTGCTGGGCTACATCAAACCACTTCCGGGGCGCAGCTGAAGCCCCGCCTCCCCCTGGTTTTTTTCCTCCTCAGGTTACTTTCTCAACCCTACACAGGAAAGCTTGTATATCTTTCTTGCCCTGTGGTCTTGTCACATTCCCCATTGAGCATGATTTCCCATAAAGACTTTAAGTGATGTACTTTTATCAGGATTTCAAAATTTTGGAAAGTTTTATAGACATGTTTCTATGTATGGAGTTTCCAGTGAACAGGGCAAACCTTTATGGAATTGACAGACCCCATCGATTCAACCCAACTACTTTTATTCAGTCTCTGCTGTGTGCAAGGCAGTGTCTTTTAAGACCGAGTTCTTTAATTTCGTGATGGCTGTGTTTTTAATTTAGATATTTTTGTAAATAGTTATTCCATTTAAATTCACTGTTTTGTTGGCATGTATCATAAATAACAGTTTCTGACAATGTTCTTTAATCCTAATAGTCATTTTTAATTTTCCTTTCTCATTTGTGATTTTGGTCATACTTAATTTTCCTTTCTCATTTGTGATTTTGGTCATACAATTCCTATCTCTTACCTGTCTATCTCTCTTCCTCTCCCCTTTTCCCTTCCTCCCTCCCTCCAACCCCCATTATTATCTAATGGTTTATCAATTTTATTGATCTTTGCCTGAAACCTGATCTTGGTTTATAATCTTGTGTTAATCTCTAATTTGATTTTCAAAATGCCTGTTTTGTACTTCACTTGAGGATTATTAATTTGTTTCTTTTCCAGGTTTTTTAAATTGCATGCTCAAGTGATTAGGCTTCCCTTTCTTTGTTCCTCTGAGTATTGAGTTAGCTGCCTCCTGTGAAATTCAGTATGGTGCCTCATTATTTTCTTGAGTGTAATTAGTATTGTTTCTATGACTCACTAAATTTAGTCTCAATTTAGGGCTGTCTTTTGTTCATGCTTCCCTCACTGATTGAAGTTTTGGGGTTTTTTTATGTTATGGTCAGTAAAGGTTGTGTTCAGTATTCCTGCCTTTCTGCATTTGTTTGAGCTCTTTGTATCCTAACACGGGCTCAGTTTTTGCAGAGGTTTCATGCAATGTTGAAAAAAATTTACATTTATCCATATTAACTTTCTGTTTGTAAGCTCTGGTTCCATGTTCTAGCCCACTGATACCTTTCTGGATTCTGACTGTCCTACATTTTAGCTATCCTTCTTAGGTTGATATCATCTGCAAACTTGACAAGAATGACACCAATGGGGGCGGCTAGGTGGCGCAGTGAATAGAGCGCCGGCCCTGGAGTCAGAAGGACTTGAGTTCGGAGCCGGCCTCTGACACTTAATCCACACAAACACTTAGCCGTGTAACCTTGAGCAAGTTACTTAACCCCAATTGCTTTAAAAAAAAAAAAAAGAATGACACCAATGACTTTATTCACATCGTGAAAATATGTTCAACGGCACAAGGCCAAGCAGAAATCCCCGGGGTACTCCACTGGAGACCTTCCAATTTAATAGATAAGCATTTTGGGGCCCAACCATTGACCATTTCTAAATTCATCCATCCATCTACTATTGTTCACATCCCTCCAACTTGTATATAAAAATAGCATGATGAAACTTGTTGGTTGCTTTGCTAAACTATAGGCACAGTATTTCTACTTCATTTGTCTGATCCATCAGTATAGTAACCCTATCAAAAAGGAAATATCTGGCATGACCCTGCTAGATCTTTCTGATCACCACTTCCTTCTCTATTTTTTTCCCTTTTACATATGTATATTTAACACTACATATATCTATTGTAAACAGATATTTTAAAATATATATTAAATTTAACATGATTAAATATACTTATCTTTGCCCAGTTGTGAACTTTGTTCTGCTCTCTTCTGTGCATTTTTAAATGTTTCATTGACACTTTCTTTTCTCCCTTTGCTATCATGATCCTTTCTTTAACTCTTTACACACACACACACACCAAATAAAAGCCCTCCCTTGTAATAAACAACTATAGTGAAGCAAATAAAATGCACAAATTGACCATATCTGAAAATGAATGTCTTTTTGCTCCTCTCACCCATCAACTCTCTACCAAGGGATGAGAAGCATAATTCTTTTGGAGCCATAATTGGTCATTGGATTAATCAGTTTTTCAGTCTTTCACAGTTGTTTTCCTTTACAATTTTGTAGTCATTATATAAATTGTTTTCCTAGTTGTGCTCACTTCCTATGTCCTATGTCCTATGTCCTTAGTTCCTATGAGTCTTCACTGATTTCTCCAAATCTACCCCCTTAGTCAGATAGCACTCTAATATCTATTATATTCATAGAGCATAATTTGTTTTACCATTCTCCAATTGATAAACACCTACTACTGCTTTCTTTTCTAGATATTCATTAACAATGCATTTAATAATACACATTCTAGAATTTGGCTACGAACTGAAGTCAAGGCCAATGACCTATAATTTGCAAACTTTCTTTCCCTTCCTGAAAATTGGAACATTTGCTCTTCTTCAGACTTGTAGGACCTCCCCTACTCTCTACTACCTTTCAAATCTCATTAAGGGTAGGTCAGGGGGAGGAGCCAAGATGGCAGAAAGGAAGCAGTAAGCTCACTGAGCTCCTCGGTCACTAAGGCTCAAAGGGTGAATCTGAGTGGAAACCGGAGTGACGGAGCCCACTGGAAGACGAAGTGTGGCAGAGTCCAGCCCAGGAGGTTGCCCAGTGTGTCCAGACTGGTCGAGTGCAGAGCGCGTGGGGTCTGCACAGCCCAGACCTAAGAGCAGACAAGCAGACTACACCAGAGAGAGCAAAAGCCCCAGCCTGCGGACTTACCGAGGACAAATCACAATCATCTATCTGACCGATAGGATCATTGGAGCCAGGTAGGAGAGTTGGGCCCTCAGTGGAAATAGTGGCTTCTCTAGCTGCATTCGGCCCCCAGCCTGGAAGTTTAGAAACTGCCTGCCTGTATAATACAGGGGCTGGAATGGCAAAGTAAATTCTAGCTGCTCTGATCCTCCCCTCCCTCCTTCATGAAGCAGAAAACCCAAAGATAAGTCTCCCACCCAGATTGAAATCCCAAGTTAATGGAAATAGCCCCAGGCTTGAGAGTGTCCAAGAAGGGGTGTAACTGAGATAGCCAGGAGTCTGAAGAGAAGAGAGGGTGGGGCCCCAACAAGCCCCACCTCTCCTAACCAACAAAAGCGTACTTATAGCCCAGGGGTATAGAGGCAGAAATCTGAAGTGATCATACTCACCCATACCTACTCATCTACATCCCTCATTGACTTCCCTGACTTAGCCATAAACTAGCCACCCAGAGGTATTCAAAGTCAAGGATGAGGCCCTAAACTCATAGCCTGAGAAACTAAGAAACAGGAAGTCACAATGGGAAAAAAAGAAGCCAAGAAGGAGAAGGGGAAGGCAAAAAAGTCTATTCGAGCATACTATGCAGGGCAAGAACAACAAAACACACAGGACAATATAGACTCTCTACCCACACCTGAGACCACAGAAGGAAACATGATCTGTTCTCAAGCCCAAATAGCATTCCTGGAGGAGCTTAAGAAAAATTTTAAAGACCAAATCAGGGAGGCAGTGACCAACTTGGAAAAACGTCTCAGTGAAGTATTTGGAGAAAATACCTCCCTAAAAAAGGAACTTCAAAAAATAACTGAAGACCGTAATTCGATAAAAATTAGAAACAATCAAACTGAAGCTCAGAACTCTATGATGCAGCAAGAGTCAATCAAACAAAACAAGACGATCAAAAAATTGCAAGAAAATGTAAAATATCTCACTGGAAAAATAACTGACCTAAAGAACAGATCCAGGAGAGACAACCTAAGAATTATTGGTCTACCAGAAAGCCATGATGAAAAAAGCAGCCTAGACAACATCCTCCAAGAGATTGTCAAAGAAAACTGTCCTGAGGTCCTGGAATCAGAAGATAAAATAACTATCCACAGAATTCACCGGACTCCTCCTGAGAGAGATCCCAAACTGAAAACTCCAAGAAATATAGTAGCCAAATTCCAGAATTACAAGATTAAAGAAAAAATTCTACAAGCAGCCAAAAAGAAACAATTCAAATATCGAGGAACTACAGTTAGGATCACACAGGACCTAGCAGCTTCTACATTAAAAGAGCGGAGGGGCTGGAATTTGATATTTCGTAGGGCAAGAGAGCTAGGACTACAACCAAGGATTAACTACCCGGCAAAACTGAGCATAATCTTCCAGGCAAGGAGATGGTTGTTTAATGAAATAAGGGACTTCCAGATGTTCCTGATGAAAAAGCCAGAGCTCAATGGAGAATTTGATCTCCAATTACAAGACTCAAGAAAGACATAAAAAGGTAAACAAGAGAAACACAGACTCACACATGCATAAGCGCACACACCCACACCCACAAACACATGCTCATTACTTGGGATGCAACAAGAGCAAAATGTTCACATCCCTATATGTGGAGCTGATAACTGTCAATATTCAAAATCTTTATGATTATCATGACCTTCAAAAGGGTTATACTTAGATAGAGGGTGTGGGTATGAATACACTAACCTGATGTTTAAAAAAAAAAACAAAACTATTAAGGGGATCAAAGGTACTGTAATGGGAAAAAGGAAAGGATGAGCTAGGAAAAGGTAAAATATGCCATCTGAAGGGACATTAAAACACACTATAGAAGAGGGGAAAGAAAGAGGGAGAAGAACATCATTTAAACACTATTCTCACTGGTTCTGGTTCAAAGATGGATCAACTTAAATCAGTGAAGTTTAAGATTTTAATGTGAATAGACACATAAATTCATTAAATAGAGGAAAAGGAGGGAGGGAGAGGAGCAATGTTTGAAATTTACTCCCATTGGTTTGGAATCAAATGGGGAGTAATTCACTCTGATAAGTATAAAAACTTACTTCGTCCTATAGAAAGCAGAAGGGTAGGGGGGGGTGAAAAAGAGGAGACTAAAGGGGGGGATTAGAAGGGAGGGAAACAGTAATAAGGGGAGAGGGTAGGTTAAGAAGAGGGATCACTGGGTGGGAACACTGAGGGAGGGGGTGGTCAAAAGGGAAAACTTCAAGGAGGGGAAGGGAGAAGGAAGAAACAAAAACACAAACAGGGGAGGGAATAGGATGGAGGGGAAGAGACAGATAGTCATTATTACTGTGAATGTGAATGGGATGAACTCTCCCATAAAACAGAGGCAGATAGCAGAATGGATTAAAAACTATAATCCTACAATATGCTGTCTACAAGAAACACATTTGAAACAAAGGGATACCCACAGGGTAAGGGTAAAAGGTTGGAGTAAAATTTATTATGCCTCAGCTAAAGTAAAAAAAAGCAGGGGTAGCAATACTTATCTCAGATAAAGCAAAAGCAAAAATAGATCTAATTAAAAGAGATAAGGAAGGAAACTATATCTTACTAAAAGGCACCATCAAGAATGAAGCAATATCACTACTTAATATATATGCACCAAGTGGTATAGCATCTAAATTCCTAGAGGAGAAGTTAAAGGAATTAGAGGAAGAAATAGATAGCAAAACTATACTAGTAGGGGACCTTAATCTTCCCCTCTCTGAACTCGATAAATCTAACCTCAAAATAAACAAGAAAGAAGTTAAGGAGGTGAATAGAATCTTAGAGAGACTAGATATGATGGATCTCTGGAGAAAACTGAATGGGATAAAAAGGAATTTACTTTCTTCTCAGCAGTGCATGGTACATACTCAAAAATAGACCATGTACTAGGACATAAAAACCTCACAATCCAGTGCAGAAAGGCAGAAATATTAAGCACATCATTCTCAGATCATGATGCAATAAAAATTATATGCAATAAAGGGCCATGGAAAGATAGACTAAAAACTAATTGGAAATTAAACAATTTAATCCTAAAAAATTGGTGGGTCAAACAAGAAATTATGGAAACAATCAATAATTTCATTCAAGAGAATGATAATAATGAAACAACAAACCAAAATTTGTGGGATGCACTAAAGGCAGTTCTCAGGGGAAGTTTTATATCCCTGAGTGCATACTTAAATAAAGCAGAGAGAAGGGAGGTCAATGAATTGGACATGCAATTGAAAAAGCTAGAAAAAGAACAAATTGAAAATCCCCAATTAAGTACTAAATTAGAAATATTGAAAACCAAAGGTGAGATTAATAAAATTGAAATTAAGAAAACCATTGAATTAATAAATAAAACTAAGAGCTGGTTTTATGAAAAAAATCAACAAAATTGATAGACCCTTAGTCAATATGATAAAAAAAAAAGAAAGAAGAAAACCAAATTATGAGTATCAAAAATAAAAAGGGTGAATCTACCTCCAATGAAGAGGAAATCAAAAAAATAATGAGGAATTATTTTCCCCAAATGTATGCACATAAATATGACAATCTTAGTGAAATGGATGAATATTTAAAAATCACAAGTTGCCCAGATTAACTGAAGAGGAAGTGAATTACCTAAATAACCCCATCTCAGAAAAAGAAATCAAACAAGCCATCAAAGAACTCCCTAGGAAAAAATCTCCAGGGCCAGATGGGTTTACTAGTGAATTCTATCAAACATTTAAAGAACAATTGATTCCAATACTCTACAAACTATTTGGGAAAATTAGTGAAGAAGGAGTCCTACCAAACTCTTTCTATGACACAAATATGGTACTGATTCCTAAATCAGGAAGAGATAAAACAGAGAAAGAAAATTATAGACCAATTTCCCTCATGAATTTAGATGCAAAAATTCTAAATAAAATATTAGCCAAAAGACTCCAACAACTTATCACAAAAATAATACACTCTGATCAGGTAGGATTCATTCCAGGAATGCAAGGATGGTTTAATATTAGGAAAACCATCAGTATAATTGAGCACATCAACAATAAAACTAGCAGAAACCACATGATCATCTCAATAGATGCAGAAAAGGCTTTTGACAAAGTACAACACCCATTCCTATTAAAAACACTAGAAAGTATAGGAATAAATGGAGCCTTCCTCAAAATAGTTGATAGCATCTATTTAAAACCATCAGCAAGTATTATATGCAATGGGGATAAACTAGAAGCCTTTCCAATAAGATCAGGAGTGAAACAAGGGTGTCCACTATCACCCCTCTTATTCAATCTGGTACTAGAAACACTAGCAGTAGCAATTAGAGAAGAAAAAGAAATCAAAGGAATCAAATTAGGTAAAGAAGTGACCAAGCTATCACTCTTCGCAGATGATATGATGATATACTTAGAGAATCCTAGAGAATCAAGTAAAAAACTACTAGAGACAATAAATAAATTTGGCAAAGTTGCAGGATATAAAATAAACCCACATAAATCCTCAGCATTCCTGTACATCTCTAATGAAACTCAACAGCAAGAGATAGAAAGAGAAATCCCATTTAAAGTCACTGTAGACATTATAAAATATTTGGGAATCTACTTGCCAAGACAAACCCAGAATCTATATGATCACAACTACAAAACACTTCTCACACAAATAAAAGCAGATCTAAATAGTTGGAAAAATATCAATTGCTCATGGCTGGGTCGAGCTAATATAATAAAAATGACAATTTTACCCAAACTAAACTATATATTTAGTGCCATACCAATCAATTTACCAAAAAACTACTTTCTAGAGTTAGACAAAATAATAACAAAATTTATTTGGAAAAACAAACGGTCTAGAATATCAAGGGAATTAATGAAAAGAAACTCTAGGGAAGGTGGACTAGCTATGCCAGATCTTAATCTGTATTATACAGCAGCAGTCATCAAAACTGCTTGGTACTGGCAGAGGTGTAGAGTAGTGGACCAATGGAATAGATTAGGTGCAGGAGACCCAGCAGCTAATGAATATAGCAATCTATTGTTTGATAAACCCAAAGACCCCAGTTTTGGGGATAAGAATGCACTATTTGACAAAAACTGCTGGGAAAACTGGAATACAGTATGGCAGAAACTGGGCATAGACCATTATCTAACACCATATACCAAAATCAAGTCCAAATGGGTGCATGATCTAGGTGTAAAGGATGATACTGTAAGCAATTTGGAAAAGCAAGGAATAGTTTACCTGACAGATCTGTGGAGAGGGGAAGACTTTAGGACCAAACAAGAATTAGAGAGCATTATAAAATGCAAAATGGATAATTTTGATTACATTAAATTGAAAAGCTTCTGTACAAACAAAGCCAATGTAACCAAGATCAAGAGGGAGGTGGGAAATTGGGAAAGAATTTTTACAACTTGTGTCTCTGATAAAGGACTCATCTCTAAAATTTATAGAGAACTGAGCCAAATCTATATGAATACAAGTCATTCCCCAATTGATAAGTGGTCAAAGGATATGAACAGGAAATTCTCAGAGAAAGAAATTAAAGATATCTATAAGTATATGAAGAAATGCTCTAAGTAACTATTAATTAGAGAAATGCAAATCAAAACAACTCTGAGATACCACATCCCTCCAGTCAGATTGGCTAAGATGACAAAACAAGAAAGTGACAAATGCTGGAGAGGATGTGGACAAATTGGAACACTAATACATTGCTGGTGGAGTTGTGAACTTATCCAACCATTCTGGAGAGCAATCTGGAATTATGCCCAAAGGATTATAAATAATTTCATACCCTTTGACCCAGCCATACCACTTCTAGGGTTATATCCCAAAGAGATCATAGAAGTGGGAGGAAGACCCATATGTACAAAAATATTTTAGCAGCCCTTTTTGTGGTTGCAAAGAATTGGAAACTGAAGGGGTGCCCACCAATTGGGGAATGGCTAAACAAGTTGTGGTATATGAATGTAATGGAATATTATTGTGCTATAAGAAATGAAGAGGTGATGGATTTCATAATTACCTGGAGAGACTTATACAAACTGATGCTGAGCGAGAAGAGTAGAATCAGAAGAAATCTGTATACAATCACAGACATACCATATCTGTGATGACCAACTATGACAGACTGGACTCTTTTCAGCAATGCAGTGATATAAGTTAATCCCGAAAGACTCAAGAAAGTGAGAAAAGCGCCATCCAGAGATATAACTAGAAAGAACTGAACCTAAATCCTGATGGAAGCAAACTAAATGATCTTGTTCTTTTCATTGTTTGGTTTTATTTCTTCCTTACCATCTTTCATCCCATCTAGTATAATACGCCTTTGTAATTGGAATAATGTCTAATATGAATGCATTTGCAGATCATATACTGGACTATATGCTGTCATGTGGGGAAGGGGGAGAGAAGTAAAGGAAATTTGAAAATCAAGTAACTATGGAATTGAAACTTGTTAACTGAAACTAAACTAATAAATTAATTTAAAAAAAAAAAGGGTAGGTCAGCAGCCATATCTTCCAATTCAATAATACTTGGATTGATTCCACATTTTTGTTGTAAAGAAAACACTTTGTAGAGCACTATAGAAATGAGAATTATTATTGACTATTCCCCAGTTCTCTGGACAAGGTTATTAGGAAGCCTTCATTTTCCCTTAATTTCAACTAATAGAGGGTTGGAGTAAAGAAGATTTACTACAGAACTAAGGGAAAGAGTAACATAAAACAAAATAGCCACAAGGAAAAATGAATACAAAAGATACCAAGAAATCCAGGAAGACAAAGATATGATGACAGGAAAAAAGCATACTCAAAAGAACAATGTAAGTTTCTTGATATCAAGGATATTTTCATTATTTTTAAAATACCTAATCCAATGCCTTGTACTTAATACATGACTGAGGAAAAACATGATTACAACTACATCAAGGAAGATAACACAAAACAGCCCCAAAACTAATGGTAAATACAATGGACAACAATTGGTACTAACTTTTAAAAAATATATTTTACTGATACATTTGTTTTTATAGCACCTACATTTCCCCCAACCAAGAGAGCTATTCTTTTTTATAAAGAATTTTAAAAGAGGAAGAAGAGGAAAATCAGCAAAACTAGCAACACAATGAAAATATCTGACATGCAATGTTCCATGCTCATGGGCATCCACCTCTGCAAAACAAGAAATGTCTTTTCATCTCTTCTTTGGGGCCAACCTTGATCACTATAATTTTTCAACATTTAATTTTTTTGCTTAGTTATTTTTTCTCATTTATGTTTTAGGTGTGTGTGTGTGTGTGTGTGTGTGTGTGTGTGTGTGTGTGTGTGTGTGTGTATTTATTTTCCCTGACTTGGCTAATTTCACTTTGTTATCAGTTCATATAAGTTTTACTATAGTTATCTAAATTTATCATATTCATTGTTTCTTACAATATAGTAATGTTCTATTAAATTTACATACCACAATTTGTTTAGATATTCCTCAATCAATAAATAGGGTTACCTTCTTAAAGTTAACTTGAATGGTCCGATTCTTTTAACCACAGGGGAAGTATATATACAATCATTTGAAACCATTTTTATGTTGTGCTTTGCTTAAGTGTTTTCCAGATCTTTGGTTTCTGCTATTTGTGACTGATTTAATTTAAAGAAAGTAAATATATTTTTAAATAAACTAAAGTAAGATGATACAAAGGTTTAAAATAAGAGTAAGAGAAAGAGTCCTCATTACAACCCCATCAAACCTTGTCTTTTCTTGAGAGTCTTACTCTCACCCCTAACCCAACACTATATCAAGGCCATAGCCTTGCTCCATAAGCATCAATAAGCTGGATAAGGTTAGTTTTCTAGTTTGCGGTAAAGTTAATCCCTTTCACCTGCAGCTAGTTTCTCAGACTAGCCTTAATAATTTAAAGCCTTCATACCATCCCTTAGCAGTCTCCTTGTCAGCACATAAAACAAGTTGCATTTGACATCATTACTGGTGCCTTTGGTGACCAGATTCCAGAGGCAAACATGTCCCCTTAATCCCATTTCAAGTCCAGGTAAGATTCACTACCCCTCAGATTGAATTAAGATATCATGTTGGTTCGGGTCCAAATCCAGATGTTGGCTCCACCTTTTCACTGGGCTCATAATGCTGAATCATTTCCAGGTTGGTTCCCACCCTTCACCACTGGGGAGTGGCTCCTTCCTGGAATCTCATGATAGAGTTTTACACATTTCAACATTTTATATCTACAGGGATAGCACAGAGAGTCCCCACCCACATCAACAAAAGTGGTTTTTCCCCCTAGACCACCCTCATAGAGTACAAAGTTAGTAATAGACATTCCCAGAGTTCAGATTGCTAGTAAGGAGCTCTAGGAGAGAATTTCCACACATAGACATGAGTGCTTGGGGACCTTAGTTGAAGCCAATGCACTCAAACCTGCCACAATTAATCAATCAGTAAACATTTACTAAACTCCTGCCATGGTGCCATGGACTGTGTGGTATACTCTGGACTGCAAGGTTTAAAAAAAAATCCTAAAAAAAATGTTTTTCCTTCTGCCTTTCACACCCATCTCCCATAATGTTCTCCCCTTCCCTTTCAGTAGCTTAATGTGAATCAGTCAACATTATGTACCGAAAAGCAAAGATTTTACTACTAATAGTAAAAACATGATTCTTAAAATTTTCACAGCTCTATCTTCACAACTGCCTTGTAAATAGGTAGCGTCAGCATTCCTATCCCCATTTCCTTTTTTTTTTTTTAAAGCAATTGGGATTAAGTAGCTTGCTCAAGGTTACACGGCCAGTCATTATTTATGTTAGCACTCATTTTCTGAGGCCGGGACCAATCCCAGGTCATCCCAACTCTGGGGCCGACCCTCTTACTCACTGTGCCACCTAGCCGCCCCTCTATCCCCATTTCATAGATGAGGAAACAAAGAGTATGGTAATCACTGGCATGTTCAATGTACCCTCATCCTGGCACATATGACCTTCTACAATCTCCACATGCTCTATCCATCCATCACTATCTCCTATAATTTGCCTAAGTTTGCCTAACATGAAGAACCTTCTGCCTGACAGGCTTCCTCTCTGTCTCTTCACCAAGTGTAGTATAGTAAAAGGAAAACTGAATTTGGGGTCAAAGACCAGGGTGAAAATCTTTTTTGATGTTCATTGGTTTTATTGTTTTTTGCACAGTAAAACCCTTAAATTCCATGATTTAGAATGGACCTTTGTTATGTTTTAAGTAGATTAAACTTGGTGTCTTTGTTTTACTTTTTTTTTTAATTTAACAAATGCTTTATTAACTTCTGGTTTACAGCATTCATTTCCACCAGATTATGAGTTACATTTTTCCCCCATTTTTTCCCTACCCACCACCCCAGAATAGCAGTTCCACTAGATATCCCCTCATCCAATCTGCTCTCTCCCATATCTTCTCCCATACCCCCTTCGACTTTGCCATTAGGGCAAGGTGAATCTCTGAGCCCCAATGCCTGGACATCTTATGAAACATTTAATTTTAAAACTTCATTTTCAGATCCATTCCCTTCCTCCCTTGTCACCCACTCCCTCTGAGAAGATAAGCAATTCAGTATGTGTTGTACATGTATAGCTATGCAAAACATTACCATAGTAGATATATTGCAAAAGACTGCTTATATTTCCCTCCCACCCGTCTCACCTCACACCTGGTCCATTCCCTACTTTGATCCTGTCCTTCTTTGATAGTGGGTACTTCCAACCTCCCCTCCCCCCCAAATGCCCTCCCTTCCATCATCCCCCCTCTCATCCCCCTTTCCCCTACTAAGGAGAGTGAGTGAGGGTAAGATATTCCATTTAGTATGTATGTGATTCTCTCCTTGAGCCAACTTCAATGAGAATATGCTTCTGCCTTTTTGCCTTCCTGTTCTTCCCCTCCCCTGCAACTACTTCCCCTTGCCTCTTCTACATGAGATAGTTTACCCTACCCTGTCTCTCTCCATCTCCTCTTGCCACTTTCCTCTCTCACCTCTTGGCTTCACCCCTTAAGCATCACCCTTCCTTGGGGCGGCTAGGTGGTGCAGCAAGCAGAGTGCCGGCCCGGTAGCCAGAAGGACCCGAGCCCGGATCCGGCCCCAGACACAGAAACAAAAACCCAGCTGAGCAACCCTGGGCAAGTCACCCAACCCCAATTTCCCTCCAAAAAAAAAAAAAAAAAGAATCATCCCTTCCCATCAAATTCAACCTGTGCCCTCTATCCATGTATACCTGTGAACATATGCCATGTACCCTTCTTCAATTATTTTCATAATGAGAAAGGTTTCATCAAACACAGTTATTGTTTTTGCATGTAGGAATGTAAATAGTCCAACTTTGATAAGTTCCTTTTGATTTCTTTTCCTTGATTACCTTCTCAACCATCTCTTGCTTCTTGTGTCTGAATGTCAAATTTTCTATTCAACTCTGGTTTTTTCATCAAGAATGCTTGAAAGTCCTCTATTCCACTGAATGACCATATTTTCCCCTGAAACAAGATACTCAGTTTTGCTGGGTAGGTGACCCTTGGCTTCAATCCCAGCCCTTTTGCCCTCTGGAATATCATATTCCATGCCCTTCTATCCCTCAGTGTAGAAGCTGCCAGGTCCTGGGCTATTCTGATTGTGTTTCCACAATATTGAAATTGTTTCTTCCTGGCTGCTTATAGTATTTTCTCCTTGATCTGGGGATTCTGGAACCTGGCTATAATATTCCTAAGAGTTTTCTTTTTGGGATCTTTTTCAGGAGGTGATCGGTGGATTCTTTCAACCTCTATTTCCCCCACTGGGTCTAAAACATCAGGGCAATTTTCCTTGAGAATTTCTTGAAGGGTGATTTCTAGGTTCTTTCTTTGATCATGGCTTTCAGGTAGTCCAATAATTTTTAAATTATCTCTCCTGGATCTATATTCCAGGTCAATGGTTTTTCCCATGAGATATTTCACATTGCCTTCTGTTCTTTCATTTGTTTGGATCTGTTTAATAGTATCTTGATTTCTCATAAAGTCACTAGCTTCCATTTGCTCCAGTCTAACTCTGAAGGAATGAATCTCCTCAGTGAGCTTTTGAGATTCTTTTTCCATCTGGCAAATTCGACTTTTTAAGGCATTCTTCTCCTCATTGCCTTTCTGAGCCTCTTTTGACATTTGAGTTAGTCTATTTTTTAAGATGTTATTTTCCTCAGTCAGGCTGTTGTCTGTCATTTCATACTTTTCTTGCATGTTTTTCATTTCTCTTCCCAAATTTTCCCCCACTTCTCTTATCTGCTTCTTAAGGTCCTCTATGGCCTGTAGCCAGCTTGTATTTTCATTTGGGGCTTTTGGTGCAGGAGTTCTGACCTCACAGTCCTCCTCCATGCTTTGAGCCTCTTTGCCCCTAAAATAGGAGTACAATGTTGAACTTTTCTGTTTATTTTGTTTCATTTGCCTAGGCATGTTGCCACTTAATTACTTGATTTTTGGGCTTGTTGCCACAGTAGGACTCTGCCACCAGACAGGGGAGCTTCCGCCCAAACGTGGGAGCTTCCGCCCAAACGTGGGGTCTTCACAACTTCCGCCAGTTGGGTGGCCTCTGTAAAGCCTCCACCCACTCTGGCAAGTTGGATACCCACCCCAAACTTCCCCCGCAGACCACAATCCAGATCCAGGCAGTTTAAAGCAAGAGCAATTAACCCCCAGACTGATTGCTGGATCTCCCTACAGTTCGAAGACCAGGAGCTAGAGCCATTACTGAAGCTGCAAAATGGCTTCTTTGCAGCTGTTTCTTCAGCAGCTTTTTGCCCCCAGGGGAGGAAGCCACACATTCCCCAAATACTGGTCCCAAAGTCCATAGGGCACTAACCTCTCACTTTGTCCTAGGCATATCTGTGCTGATAATTCTGGAATCACCACAATTGCTGGTGTTCTGGGGTTCCTGCAGCCGGCTGACAGCCGGGCCGCCCTGGGGCTAAGACTGGGGACCTGGGCTAGGCTCTGGGGGCTGCGCTGTAGGTTCCCAGCGTGCTGTGCTGCCTGCTCTCAGAGCGCTGTGCTGGCTTCTCCCTGCAGGGCTGCTGGGCTGTCCTCAGCAGGTTAGCTTCTCTGTGCCGTTCTGTGGGTTCTGTGGCTCCAGAAGTTGTTCGGAGCCCCCTTTCACATTGTTTGAAATTTGTGTGGGGCAGAGTACATTGGAAATCCAGGGTGAAAATCTTTACACTGATTCTTAATCCCTCAAAAGCTTAACTTCTGAGCCTCATTTTCCCCATCTGTAAAATGACCCCTTGGGTTTCTCCCAGTTCTGAAATTCCTATGAACAACCACCCCCTCCTACCTGCCAACACACACATCCCACATTCAACAAAATTTATTCATCAAGTAGTAATTGAATACCTGCTATGAGCTAGTCATATGCTCCGTGCCTTGGACCATGCTATTCTCCTTGTCTAAAATACTTAATGAGTTGAGTTGAATCCAATTATATTTTTTAGTCCTAACCATCCTCTCAGGTCCAAGTGTCTTTCCTCCATGAAGCTTTCCCCATCAGCTTAAGTAGCTTCATGGCTAAGTCTTCCCTACCCTGACCTTGGATGTCCTATGACAACTGTCAGTTATTCATATACTGCTATTGAACTCATTCTTAGGTGGATGTTCTGCCTCCTAACTAAATTATCAGCTCTTAAGGGTTGTGAGTTCTAGGCCCAGAGTCTACTTGGCACAGCCCCACATCCAAACAAAAATCCTTTCTACATCATACCCAGCAAGAGGTCATACAGCCTTTACCTGAAGATCTCTAGTAAGGAGGAGCCCCTACTTCCCTAGATGTATTATTGTGACTGTTCTAATGGAGAGGGAGTTTTCACCCTAACGTCAAGTCTCAATTTTCCTCATTATAACTTCCATATAATTATATTGTATATACTAGCACTCCTAGTTCTGCCCTCTCTGCAGTCAAGCAGAGTAAGTCTTTTTTTTTTTTTTTTTTTGCCTTTTGGAGGGCAATTGGGGTTAAGTAACTTGCCCAAGGTCACACGGCTAGGTTTTTGTTTGTGTGTGCATTAAGTGTCTGAGGCCAAATTCGAACTCAGGTCCTTCTGGCTCCAGGGCCGACGCTCTACTCACTGCACCACCTAGCCACCCCAAGCAGAGTAAGTCTTAATCCCTCTTCAGTGTGTAATGAGGAAGGAACTGGTGGTGGGAGTGGGGGATGGTGAGGAGGGTATAGAAAGTTAAAGAAGGAATAGATCAGTCATTTTGTATGAGAATTCAGTTCTGGCTCAGTACCTTCTGAGCCATTCATACCTCTAGTTCCTTAGTCAACCAGAAGATTGCTTACTCACCACACAGCACCAGTCCCCTAATCACTCATGGCCTCTAAATGAGAATAGATTGAAAACAGGCCAGGAAATGTACATTCTCTCTCTAAGCACACTCAAAGGACTGGGCCCTCATTGGCCAGTCCCCACATTACACATGTATCACTTCTTCAAGTGCTTGTAGACAGCTATCATAACCCCCTAAATATTCTTTTCCTCAAGATAAATATCCCCTTTTCCTTCAACCCATCCTCATATAGCAGGAATTCAGGGCCCTTCAGCATTTTTGTTATCTTCCCTGGCCACTCTTTAGCTTCTTAGCCCCTTCCTAAAATGTGTCACCCTGACCTGAACACAACACAAGCTCCACAATGCACTTCCCAGTCCTAGGCACTATTCCTCTGTAGCCAAATGGTAGCTTTGGGGGCTCCCCTATCACACTTGACCCAGTTCTATGCAAGAAGCAAAAAAAAGACTCCTGAAGCTGTCACAGTCAGAAGGGACCTTAGAGATCATCTCCTTCCACATCTAATCCTGTCTCCAGATGGGAGGACTTGGACCCAAAAAAGGGAAGTCACCTGGGTGCCCTCGGTGTTGCAGCCATCTCTGGCACAAGGATCACACACCCATGGTGCTTCAAGACAGCTCAATCAATTCAGCAAAATGTGGAATTATCATTCCGTATTGACAATTGTCATTGTCATTCAATAATCACATACTTTAGGGTAGAGAGAATTTTTCTTTATTGAATTTAAATCATTTTCTACACCTGGAGTCAGCTTCCCAGCTGTTCAGCCAAAAGCTCTCCTGAAATAGTTTCTACCAAATCACACCTTATACCTGGAACATATTTTTCTTCCACCAACCTTCCAAACACTCCTGTAGCTGCGCACTGTCTGAAATTTCAATTCTTCCATGAAACTTTCTCTCATTAATCAGAAGAGACTTGGTAAATCTTCCTGGTTCCATCCTGTCTAAAAATGCATCTCATTTGGTTTTCCTTCCTGTGGGGCAGGGGCTGACTGTGTAGTGCCCAGCAAGACCTTCCTAACCGTCTGGGAAGGAGGGTGGGGAAAGCAAAATTGGGAGGATGAAAATGCCTTGTGAAAAAGCAGAAATATCATAGTCCTTCTAGGTCTCAGAAGACTGTACAATTTCCTAAAGGCAAAATAAAGTAGCAAGAATTTATTTAAAATACTTCTTAATCAAAAATACAAGGAAAATAAAAGGTTAAATTTTCTTCCTCAAGGATTGTGAGAAGTTCAGCCGATAACACCCTTCCCACCCACATACTTCACTTACTCTGAGAGCTGTAAAATTGAAAAGATGACAGAACTAACTGATGGGAAAAATCCAACCAATTAAATATGTGTGGTTTGGCTGAGAGATTACTTGGGTTGAGGAGTGGAAGGTGATCTACAGAAGTTGAAGAGACTGAAAAAGGGTGGAGATATCTGGGAAGAAACTGGAGATTGGAATTGGAGATTGGAGCCATTGTCTGTGAAAGAGATTGATTGCTGCACTGGGCAGAGATTAGATTGTATGACCTCAAAGTTCCCTTCCAACTCTTTGATTAATGAAAGTTTCCTCCCCAAAAGCAATTCTAGACAAGGAACTTGATTTCCTTCTCCTAGTAACAAAAATGACAAAAGACCCTTGCTACAGACACTAGGACAAGGCAAAATCCCCAAGAATAGCTAACAATCACTCCGGCTCACAAATCAAAATCGGTAAGACCAAATTGCTTGACCAAATCCTCATTTTAAGGCTTTAATATATGGGATCTAGGAAATGCAGTAGGATTAAATAATGCAAGCGTAATAGAAGAGAAATTAATAGATGGAAATGAGAGGGGTAAAGTATAGCTAAACAAATTATAGGGAATAGGACCATTCTGAGGGTATGGTCACAATAAGTAGAATCAGAATGGACAGTCTGATGGATTCCTACTCCACCCCCACCTCTGTGAGACATCACCTTTTATCTCACTCCCACCTTCAATCTACAACCATTGTCTCTAGGCTGTGACCACAGATCCTATTGCTGCCCAGTTTCAGATAGAGGGCCCAGTTAGCAGAGACAGCATAGCAAAGAAAGGATGGTGCATTTGGAGGAGGAAGATCTAGATTCAAATCCTGACTTTGCTACTTATTTTGTGACCCTAGGGAACTCAATCTAGAAACACTTATTAAACAGCTACTATGTGCCAGGAACAAAGACAAAGAAACGAAATGAAATAGTCCCTGTTCTTAAGAATCTTGTATTGTGGGATGAGGTAAACATGTAAACATATAAGCATTTACAAAATAAATACACAGTAATTGGGAAGGCACTAGCCACTGGTGGTGAGGCAGGAGAATCATCAGGAAAGGCCTCATGGGAAAAATTGTACTTGAGCTGTGAAGGAAACTAGGGATTATAAGAGAGAGAGGTGAGGAAGGAGTATATCCCAGACATGGGGGACAGCCTTGACAAGGGAATGGAGGTGGGAAATGGGATATCTTCTGTGAGGAACAGTAAGTGAGCTGGTTTGATTATACTCTAGAGTTCATGAAAGGATGAAGTAGATAATAAGGCTGTTGGCAAATCACTTAACATCCCTGGGCCTGGATTTCTTTATTTACAAAGTGAAAGTGTTGGACCGGATGACTTGAGAGGCCTCTTCCAGATACAAATCTTTGATCCTATTATTGCTGTACAAACTAGGAATTTAGACCAAATAAGGAATGACCAGGACTCAGAAACCAGGCAGGGCAAGCAATTAAGGAAAGTCTGAGCAAAAAATAAGAGAAAATTCAAATAGATTGAAGGTCAACAATAAAGAGATTTAGAAATAGTTATAGATGGAGGTCCTGAAAGATGGTCAGTGTACAGGACGAGGAGAATTAGACAGCAGGGGCCGGGCAGAAGTCCAGGAATATACTACACTGACCAGAGGAAAAGGAATAATTCAGCCATAAAGGCTAGGATTTGGAGACAGGACTCCAGTCACTAGGACTAAAGGCGGCAAAGCAGGACTTTAGTCCTGGAAGAACTGGAACTCTAGACAGAGAGGTGAAATAGAGACCCAGTTACTGGAGCAGGATACAAGGTCATGATTTTCTTATTCAGTTATTTCAGTCATGTCCAACATTTCGTGACCCTATTGGGGGTTTTCTTGGCAAAGATACTGAAGTGTCCTGCTGCTTCCTTTTCCAGCTCATTTTACAGATGAGGAAACTGAAGCAAACAGGGTTGAACTCATGAAGATGAGTCTTCCTGATTCCAAGTCCAGTGCTCTATCTACTGTGTCACATAGCTGCACGATTTAAGATCCCGTACCTGGGATCCTCAAAGCATAGATTTAGGTATGTTATGGATCTAAAAGGCCATCGAGCCCAATACCCTTATTTTATAGATGTGGAAAATGAGACACAGCAAGGTTAAATGATTGGTCCAGAGTCAAACATCAGTGTCAGAATTCAAAATCAGGTCCCAGGATGACAAGTTCAACCCATAGTTACAAAAATATCTATAGCAGCCCTTTTTGTTATAACAAAGAACTGGAAACTAAAAGAGTACCTCATCAGTTATTGTTCTGCTTGAACAAATTTATGGTATATGAAGGTGAGGGGATATTATTGCACTGTAAGAGAAACTTGGTAAGATTTGTATGAACTGATGCAGAATAAAGTGAGCAGAACAGAACGATTTATATACAGTGGCTACAACACTTCCCAGAAAAATACCCTGTAAACACTTGCTGATCAATACAATAACCAGCTATGATTCTAGAGGATTGATAGTGAAACAAGCCACAGGCCTCCTGATAGAGCAATGATGGATTCAAAAAACTAAATGGGATATGCATTTTCAGACACAGTCAATCAGTGAGGGAATTTGTTTTTCTTACTATGCATTCTTTTTGCCAGAGTTTTGCTTTCCTTTTTTTAATGGGGTTGGGGGTTAGGGAAGGAAAGCTAGTAATAATTACTAAAAAAGAAAGAAAAGAGGGAAGTTGAAGCATTTTTTTTTTAATGTGCAGAAGAGAACAGAAAGGTCAGGGGCAAAAACAGACAGGCAAGACAGCTTTGAAAGTTACATGTTAAATTGTTTATATGCTTGAAAACAAGCCCTCTATAATATGGATTCAGGACTTCATGTACAATCCTTTTTTTTCCTTTCCTACTATGCATATAGAAACACTGGCTTTATTTGTTGTTCATTAAGTTCAGAATTTTTAAAAATAAAATTAACCAAATCTATCTGGCTAATGCTGACATTAGCTAACATATAGTTCAACTCTTACACTGCCATCTCACTCTACCCATATGTTCTGCTAAAGAAGCCTAACAATGTCTTAAAGGGTCTTTCCCCCCTAATAAATAGTTCAAGCATAATTTCAGTATGACAAAGCTAAGCAATGTTTTCCTCAAAAGGTATTCTTGAATTGCTTGAATGGCAACGTTGAGTTGAATAAACAATGGATGAAACTCATATAACACTTAATTTGGCTAGTAGCAGCTGAAGTCATTGTCAAGTTGAAATAAAATTGCTATCTTTACTAGCAAAGCAGATGTGGTCATTTTGTCCCCTACGAAGAAATTTCCAAAATGCAAAACCACTTTTCTAACTGCTCCATCTAGACTTCTTTGGTCAAAAGTTTTTAAACTTTAAACTTAAATACAAATTATGTACCAAATCAAAACAAAATAATATTAGAGAGGAGAGGGCACCAATAACTGGAGAGGTCTAGAAAGGCCTTGTGTCAGAAGAACTTGAGCTTAGGCTTGAAAGAAACAGAGGATTCCAAGAGGTGGGGACGATGAAGGAAACCGTTCCAGGCATGGGGTAAGCCAGGGCAAAAGCACAAAAGAGGGAGATGGAATCCTATGCACTGGGAATTGCAAATTCCAGTTCATCTGGAAAGTAGAACGAGGGAAGGGAAGCTGGGAAAGTCAGGCTGAAGCCAGGTTGCAATGGTAATGGTAATGGTTGTTGCCCTTCCTTCTCCAAGAGGACCGGAATGAGACCACTATGTTGGAGTCACTGGACAATGTATCTAACTATGATTGATCAGACCAATATAAGGTTGTAATGCTCTACCACGGGTGGGCTAAGAGGTACAGTGGTTAGAGTGTCTGGCCTGGAATCAGACACTGGAGTTCAAATACAGTCTCAGATACTTACTAGCTGTGTGACCCTGGGCAAATCACTTAACCCTGTTTGCCTCAGTTTCCTTATCTGTCAAATGAACTAGAGAAGGAAATGGCAAACCACTCCAGTATCTTTGCCAAGAAATCCCCAAAATGGGGTCACAGAGAGTCAATCGTGACTGAAAAATGACTAAACAACAGCTAGATTGTAAAGGGCATTAAATGCCAAAAGGAAAAGAGTTTGTACTTAATCCTAGCAGCAATGGCGAGCCACAAAAGTTTCATGCCTCAGTGGTCTGCCCAGATGGGTTTGTGTTTGTGTTTCTTTTCACTAAGTTGTCATGTTGACAAGGATGACCTCATATAAGCTCTGAGGTTTGGGCCTATTTTCCGTCCTGGGCTGGAGTCTGGGGGCCAGCAGCCAAGAGATTGTGGTTAATTTCCTGGCTGCCAGTGAGAGGTGGAGACGCACCTGCACAGCTGGGGAAGAATCCTCCTCGGCAAGGGTCTAGGAGAGCTGAGCATGAGTCACTCACACAGCAGAGACACAGGAGACATGTCAGGAGGCACCAGAGCTTCAGCTTAACACCTTAAAAAGCATTTTAAAAATTCCTAAGAATGCTAACTTGTACTTCTCAAACCCTTCAAGGGAGCGTGAGCACATCAGTGTGGGGAGTCTCTTCACCGACTCAGATCACGACTTCAGGAGGCGGCGTCATTCAGCAGCCTGACCTGGAGATGAGCCTTCCGGAGCTCATGGAGACTGGCTAGACATGGAGTCTGCTGCCCAGCCCAAGCTCAAAGCCCTGTCAGCTGGGTAAGACCGGCCAGAGCTTTGGCTCCCCAACATAGCCTAGAGAAGAAAGCAAGACGCTTTCCATGCCTTGATGTGGCACCAGAGGAGAGCCCTCATGGAGGGTTATGACCATTAAAGGGAAATTAACATTTTAAACTAAACAGGTCAAGGAAATCAAAATCCCACCTCCCCAAAAAATTAATAGCTACACACACACACACACACACACACACACACACACACACACACACACACACACACACACACACACACACACACACACACACACACACACACACACACACACACACCAGCTGAGGAGGAACACAGACGCATCAGGTGGCCAGCCACACCTGATGTGGGATATCACCCTTCCTGTTCTCTGTTTCAATCAGAATGTTGTTCTGAGGCCAGTGAAAACATATCCCTAACTTTGAGAACCATCTTCTGGAACTTATTTTTAAACCACTTTCCCACCATGGGAAATGATCACACAAATCCATGGGAACCTGTAACACAGGAGTGAGGACGGGATATTGATCGATCAGCAGTCATATATTAATTAAGTACCTACTATGTGCCAAGCACTGTGGTGGGCACCAGGGATAGTGAAGTAAAAGTGAAAGAATTATGTTCTCTTGGAGAAGACAAAGGTAAACACATATAAATATATGCTATATATAATGTATACAGTTACTATGTATGTATATAAATAATGTATATGTAAATATATGTGGGTATATAATTTTTTGGAATGGATCTTTTGTTAGTGTAGGCTACTTTTGATGAGGAAACTCTACCACTGAATATCAGTACCTTCTAAGTAATTTATAGTCTTGGAGAGTTGCCTGGGGCCCTGAGAAGTTAAGTGTCTCCCTGGACAAGCCAGTATATATCAGAAGCAGGACTTAGAACTAGTGTGCCTGACTTGGCAGCTAGGTGGCACAGTGGATAAAGTGCTGGGCTTGGAGTCAGGAAGACTCCTCTTTTGGAGTTCAAGTCCAGCCTCAGACACTTAATAGCTACGTGACTCAGGGCAAGTCACTTAATCCTGTTTGCCTCAGTTTCCTCATCTGTAAAATGAGCTGGAGAAGGAAATGGCAAACCATCTTTCTGAGATGAAAAATGACTACACCACAAAACATCCTGATGACTCAGCCAGGTCTCTATCCACTCTGCCATGATGTCTTTCATCTAAAACACAGAGAAATAAATAATAAAAATAAAGCACTTTAAGTTTTGCACAGTGTTTTACATATGTTATCTGAGTTGATGTTCAAAATAGCCCTCTAAGATGTGTTATTATTAGTCCCATTTTACAAATGAAGAAACTTCATCTGAAAGAAGTTAAATCACAGAGTTAGTGTCTCTGTTAGATAGGATTTAGTCAGCAGGATTCAAACTCAGCTCTTCCTGAGTCCCAAGTCCAGCATGCTCCCCACCCCACCCAGCTGCCTTGTACAGTACAAGCTAAGTTTTTAGGAAAGACACTAGTAGGGGCATCAAGGTGGCACAGTAGATAGAATACCTGCCCCAGAGTCAGGAGGAGCTGAGTTCAAATCCAGCCTCAGATACTTGACATTTACTAGCTGGGTGATACTGGGCAAATCACTTAATTTCAACTGCCTCCAAAGGAAAAAATAAAAGAAAGGCACTCATAACTGGGAAAGATACAAATGAGGATGTTAATGCATTGGGAATGTTAGAAGAAAAGCCTAACTTGCCTTCAGCTGGCAAGTTCCAGTGTGCCAATGGAAATGTCTGCCATGATCACATAGCTGCCTATAAATATCAGGCAATTCAACAACCATTTTTCTTTTTTCAATTCAATTTCATTATTTTAAAAATTATCAAACATTTGTTTTTCCTCCCTCCCATGTCACCCCAATCCCAAATTTAAAAAAAAAAACAAAAACAGACCAAACCCCTTCAGCAAGTGTTTCTTAAACCTTGTATGCCAAACACTGTGCTCAGAAATACAAAGACAAAAACAAAACAAGCCCAGCCCTCGGGGAGCTCACAGTCCAACGCCGGTGGAGAGGAACAAGGCACCAACAACCATGTGCAAACGCTAGAGCAATTGGGTTGATTACAGAGGGAAATCACCGGCACTAATGAGGACCAGAAAAGGATCCCGGGGGAAGGCCTGCAGGAAGCTGGGCAAATAGGAGGCAGAGGAGGGCAGGGATAGAATTCCAGGCATTAAGGACAGCCAATGAGAAGACAAGGAGTAGGGTGAGGGAGTGATAGTGCAAAGAACAGCCAGGAGGCTAACGTCACTAGAACGAAGCAGGGAGTGAGGTGTCAGAAGATTAGAAAAGTAGGAGGCTGCAGGCTATGAATCACTTTAAAAACCAAACAGGATTTATTTGCTCCTAGAGGTAATAGGGAGCTGCTGGCATTTATTGAACAGGGCAGTGACATGATCAGATCAGACCTGGACTTTAGGATCCCTTTTATACCTAAATGGAGGATGGACTTGGGGGGGGAGGGGGGAGGGCAGGGGGAGGGTGAGAGACCAAGCAGAGGCCATTGCCATAATCCAGGGTTGAGGGAATGAGGGTCTGCATCAGGGTGGCAGCTGTGTCAGAGGAGAGGAAGGGTTGTATTCAAGAAATGTTGCAAAGATAGAATCAGCAGAACTAAGCAACAGATCTGATGGGGCAGAGGAGGTGAGGAGAGGGTGAGATGGCAAAGAAGACACCTAGGTCATGAACTGGGTGACTGGGAAACAGTAGGACACCAAACAAATAGGAAAGTTCAGAAGAGGGGAGGACTTGGGGAAAAAGATAACACATCTGGTTTGGGATTAGTTGAGTGTGAGGCGTCTATGGGACATCCAGTTTGAGGTGTCCTGAGGCAGGTAGAGATATAAGACTGGAGGTAAGGAGAGAGGGTTAGGGCTGGATAAATACATCTGAGTCACCTGTATAGAGACGCTGATTGAATCCATGGGAGATGATGAGCTCAGAGCAATGATATAAAGGGAGAAGAGAAGTCCTAAGATGGAGCCTTGGGAAGGCCACTCACACTTAGCAGAAGCCGCCTGGATGAAGAAACAATAAAGAAGACTGAGAAGAATCGATCGGGCAGTTAGGAGAACATCTAGAATAGAACAGATTGGAAAAGAAAAAAGTACTAAGGAGAAGAGTGTCAAGAAAAGGATTGCAGAAAACTCAAGAAACATGAGGTTGAGAAAAGGCCATTCGATTTGGCAAACAGGAATCAATGGTAACTTTGAAAAGCAGAGTTCCAGGTGAATGATAAGTTAGAAGCTAGACTACAGAGTTAAGAGAGTAAGAGGAAAGGCAAAGAAGAGGCACCAATTTTAGATGCTTTTCTCAGAGTTCCTAAGACACAGTAGCTGCCCTCAAAGGACTTAAAATCTAGTAGGAGTGATATAGATTTTAATATTTCAGAGATCCAGAATGTCATTGATGTGGCTCTTCCTTCCACTGATGAAGACAAGACTGAAGTGCCTCTAAGTTTCATTAACTGCCATCCAAAAAAAAAAAAAATCCAAAACCCAACAAAATCACTACTTGGGGGCTAATACTGGGTGATAAGAAAGATAGGCTGGTACTTGGAAAATTGACTTGCAGTACTTCCCTGGACCCATTCTTTTCAAGTTGGTAGAATGTGCTAAAGCTTGTGCCCTTCTACCACAATCACCCCCCCCCACCTCCACCAATGTAGGCATCAGTGCAAAGAACTAGAAAACAAAGCCAGATATGTTAAGTGCCAGGTGCAAACAAAGTGTCCCTTTACCCATCTATTCTATCATAGCTTTCAAAGGTGTTGACCAGTACAGTAGTACACTACCAAAGAGTAATATAATAAAGCACCTTTGGATGGATTCCACACAAAAGGGCAGTCAGTACACATTTTCCAACTTGATTAAGTTTGGTTTTCATAAAAATTTTGTGTAAAGTGAAGTATCCCAGTACAGTTTAGAGGACACAGGTAGGAGTTCCACATATGTCTCTACTCTTGCAAAGACAATCACTCCCATACCTTTGACCAAATTCCATTCACCACATAAACCTATGAGGGCATTAATGATTAAGTGAGGATAAACCAGTGCTCTTACTGAAACTGACTAAATGAGGAGAGCAGGGCAGAGTAGTTTGTAATCTGAGTAAATTATCCACATTCCTTTCCAGTGAATGGCCTGGGAAAGCAAAATTGTTATAAGTCAAATTAGGTTACAGGGGCTCTCTTATTGACCCATTTGTAGATATTTGTTATCTTATAAACCTTCAAGTTGACCTAGTTAATTATTCTATGAACAATAGACCTCACTTCACAACCTCTACCTACATATGAAATACCATGCAAATCCATTCCAAAAATAATAAATTATCAGTCTAATTATTATCAATTATGTCTATATAAATAGATGTTACATATATGTATGTATTATATTATTATACATTACATGGTATATTTTAATTAACTTAATCCATTAATGATATATTTACATAATTTTCTGTATTATACATTATAATATTATATATTAGTTACATGGAATTAATTTACTATTATTAAATTATGTAACTTTGAGCAAGTTTCTGGGCCCCATCTTTAAAATAAGGAGATTGAGGGGCGGCTAGGTGGCACAGTGAGTAGAGTGCTGGCCCTGGAGTCAGAAGGCCCTGAGTTCAGATGGGGCCTCAGACACTTAACATACAAGCAAAAACCTAGCCGTGTGACCTTGGGCAAGTTACTTAACCCCAATTGCCCTCCAAAAAAAGAAAAAGCAAAATAAGGAGATTGGACTAGATGATCCTTCCAGCTCTGACAGTCTATTGTTTTATGATCTAAATATAGATTAGTCTCCTAAAAGAAGAATTCTCTGAAAGCAAAATAAGAAAACAAATCAAGTGGGCTCATAGGTCATAAAAATAACAACTGATTACAGTCTGCACTAAGATTTAATACAAGCTAGAATCAGGGAAAAACATAGAGTCTATATTTGGGCCAATACATTTAACAGGAGATGCCTGAGGTCAGTCCTTTTAAATGAATAGAACCTACAATCTGCCAATATGCTTGTCTGTTTGGATTTTCATATATTGGATTTTCTTAAAGAGGGGCCCACTTGTATTTAGCATGTTTATTTCTGTAAGTCTGCCAAAAAATTGTGTTGTGTTATGGTTTGTCCTTCTTTCTCGAAGAGGGCCATGACATCAGGAACATGACGCTATGACTTGCAAGTCAAATAGATTTAAGTGAGGCAGGCCTGTGCAAAGTAACCAGCCTCACTTTATCCTCCAGAGTCATCTGGGTTCAGTGATCAGATATAGATCAGACCAACTAGAGATGGCCCAGGATGCAGCGGGAGACCCTGGCCTTTTTAAGGTCTTTCACTTTGACTGAGGCAATGCCCATTCAGTGATTATGACTTTTTAAAGAAGGGAGTCAGGGGATGGCCCCATTAATAAAAAAAATAAAAAATACTTACCAGGGAACTGTGGAAACCAAGTACTTTTTCCCCAAAGAAAGTCACAGGGCTCTGAAGAGTCCAATTATTCATTACAGAGGAAGCTGCAGGCAGAATATAGCACAATTACTTTATACACAAGTTCCTATTCCTCCTACACATTTAATTTTCAATGAAACCCAGCTTTCTTGTGTCCTCTCTCACCCAGTCTTTGAAGTAGGAAGGGGCCAGTATTCTCACCCTTACTCTACTGGAGCAGAGAAAAGGCTTTTCCCAGCTCACACAAAGAGTCCGTGGAGTTGTTGACAAAGATCATAAGACAACTGAGCTGGCTAGGACCTCAGACGTCATCTCACACAATACTCTCTTTTCACAGATTAGGAAACTGAGGCCCTGACTCGCCCATGCCTTCAGCATTCTCTCTGGAACGCCTTATCTGCTTTAGGGCTCACTTTAAGTGCTGCCCAGCAGAGCTAGGGCTGGAACCCAGGTTCTTTAACTCCAAATCTAGATATTCTGACTCTCTCTGTCCATCATAAAGGCTCACCTCCCCCTTCCCCAAAGCATACTTTGGAGGGGAATTGATTCCCAGGAGGAGCCATCTTCTGGATGGATGTATGCTTCAATTTCTTCTATTCTTCAAGCTATTATTATCGAATTATAACTTGGTTTGTAACTCCTTGAGGTCAGAAGTCATACATTCAGGTTAAGGAGACTAAAGCATTAATCATTGTGAAAGACTGAAAAGTCACCCTCACCCCCACCACACCCAGCAAAAAGAAAGAGGAAGAGGGAAAAGAAAGAGGAAACCAAGGAACCTAGAGGAACGGTGCTTTGCAATCCTAGATTGCAATCCTAGACTGGCCTGGTCCAGTCTGACCTTCTCCTGGCCTCTGATGAGCAAGGACTTTCATCTATCTGTTGCATCAGACATCTACCCTTCCATTATACACCCTGGAAAATAGCAAGTCAAGTTAAGTAATAGCCTATGAGGCAACTACCCAGGAACAGTTGAGTGAGGCTGAGCTTTAACCCCTTCAGTGACCCAATGGGTCTTCTCCTGAGGCAGCCCTTGTAACCCAAAGAGCAACAATCAGTCCTCCATACAGCAAGTGTACCAGCAGTCCATCTATTATTTCCTCCTGCCTCCATCTGAATTGGAAAAGGCACACTTTGGGTTTGTATGGTTACCTTGCCAGGGGACAGCAGAATCACATAATGTTAGAGATTGGAAGGGACTTTTGAGATCATCCACCCCTTTTCTTTTATTGATTAGAACACCAAGGCTTAAAGAGGTTGTCAGTGGGTCAGTGAGCATTTTATTAAGTGCCTGCTCTGTACCAGGTTCTATGCCAAGCTCTGGGGATGCAAAAAAATGCAAAAGACAATCCCTTACCCTCAAAGAGTTCATAATCTAATGGAGGAAGCAACAGGCAAACACCTCCATACAAATGAGCTGTATGCAGGATAAATAGGAAATAATCAACAGAGGGAAAGTACTCAGATTAAGAGGGATTGGGAAAGGCTTCCTGCAGAAGGTGGGATTTTAGCTGGTACTAGAAGAAAGTGAAAGAAGTCTGGAGGAAGAGGATTTCAGGTATGGGGGAAAGCCAGAGAGATTTCCAGGAGCCAAGAGATGGGATGTCTGAAGTGACACAGCTAGGCAGTAGCAGAGTTTGGGCAGGTTGGAAGTTACCTGTCAGCCAACACTTTGTCCTCCAACTGTATTTGTGAGAGCTGAAAGAACCAAGTGCGTGGACTTAGCTGGTCCTTGGATGGGAGGCTTCAGTAGAAAGTTAGACCAATGGGTGTCCTTTCCTTAGGAATTACTGTAAGGTGAGCTGGATAACTGTGTGGGCTCATGAAACTTGCCAATATTTCAGTGTTAAATCAGTGGTGAATTCAAAAACCTTTATAGATTGATTATTGTCAAAGGCATGGGCCTTTAAAGCATGGGTATAGATTGGCAGAAGTAATCCCTACCAAAGAGATTAATTAGGCTCCCACCTGGGCAGGTTGGTGGGGAGGTAAAATTCATTCTGATTTTTTTTTTTGAGACTATATCTCCCCATTTCATGCAGACTAGAAGTACAGCAGCCACCCGCAGGCCCACTTCTACTCTTGGTTGACATGGAAGACTGTTCCAACCCAAGCCAGTTTGACCCTATTTTGGGAAACCTGATTGTTCCCCCCTTTCTTATTCCCAAGAAACACACCATATTGGTGTCAGATTTAGTGTGGACACCTGGTAGACTTAGCTCACTGCAGCTCACAAGGGATCCGCCAGTCTCAACTTCCCCTACAGCAGGGACATAGGTATTTGCTGCCATGCCCTGCAATGAAATCCATCCTAGAAGAACTTCGGAAAACCTGAACTAAGTCCAGGCTGTTCAGCCTCCCCGTTAGTGCGAGGCGTGTCGTAGAGTACTAGAAAGCACTAGACTGTCTGCCTTGCAGCAGACCCAAAGCTCTGCAGTGGCCAAGAAACCTCTGAACCAAGAGAAATAGCCCCGCCTGCCCCCAGTAAAAACGGATCCCGCAGGCCTTACAGGTGCCACAGGGCTCCACAGCAGCAGGGTTGGCCTGTCTAGCAAGGTGCCATTCAACTCCCTGGATATGAAATCAGAGGACCTGGGCTCAAATACCAGCTCTGGCACTTACTTCCTGTGTGACCTTGGGCCAGTGATTTCACCTTTCTGGACCTCAGTTTCACTATCTGTAAAATTAGAAGATCAAACATAGCTCTAACTCTATGGTCCTATGACACATGAACTTTACACTGTCAGGTGAATACCACCCATCTGACCCCATCCAGGTCTCCTGGCCCTGTTTCCAAGCACTCAGTTGTGGGAGTTCAACTCTTTCCAGGTACCTGGGGTACAGATAGGTTGTGGTTCTGTTATTTTAATTGTGTCCAACACTTCATGACCCCATTTGGGGTTCTCTTAGCAAAGATTTGTGTGATTTGTCAGTGATTTGCCATTTCCTTCTCCAGCTCATTTTACACTTGAGGAAACTGAGGTAAAGATGGTTAAGTGACTTGCCCAGAGTCAGCAAGTGTCTGAGGCCAGATCTGAACTCAGGAAGATGACTCCAGACTCAACAATCTATCTACTGTACCACCTAGCTGTCTAGATAAATCAAGTTTCGATGTAACACAATAGGACCCTTCTACCAGGTTTATGAACCTTTTGAGCTTCAACCCAGGTAGAGTGACACCTCAGGGTAGTGACCTGGACTTGAGTTGGTGAACCTCATAGAGAAGGGGCTAATGTGAGATGTATGAGAGGGAGGATAATGAGGCAGGAAAGAAGGAATTCCAGAAAAAGGTTGGTGTGGGAGGATCAAAAAGAATCAATGCTGGTGTGTATCAAGTTGAGAATAACAATTAAAAAAAAAAGAATCAATCAATAATATTAGATTATAAACTCCTTGAGGGCAGGGACTTTCTTTCTGTATCCCTAGAGCTTAGCACTGTATTTGGCACATAGTAGCAGCTTAATAAATGTTCATTGAGTTGAATTGAATATTCAGCACCTAAAAATCAAAGCAAAATCACCCCTGCCCTCCAGGAGCTTACAGGAGGGACCACATGTACATGAATAGACATATACAGACACATCTGGAATAGAAGAAAAATAACCGCAGACAAAAAGGCACCAGCAGCTGAACAGACCAGAAAAGGCCCCCTGCAGACAGTGGGGTTCAAGTGGGGTCATGGAGGACACCAGGAATTCCAAGAGCTAGAGGTTCAGTCTGGGCTCAGGGTCGGGTCTGCTTTGTGTTTAGAGTGGGGAGGAAGTGGAGTTATTAGGAAGAGAAAATTATATCCTGTATACCAATGTAATATTATACAATAAAGCATTGTGCATGGTATTCTCTTTATTCTAGTCATTTTAGCATTCAAATCATAGAATCTTGGAGTTGGAAGGTACCTAAGGAGTTATTTAACCTCTAAACTTCTCATTTAATTAAAATGAGAGAAATGAGGCCCCAAGAGGTTAAGTGACTCACCTAAAGTCACATAATAGCAGAAACTAGGACCCAGGTATCCTGATTCTCAGTCCAAAGTTCTCTCCACAGTTTGGGGGAGGGATGGGGAAGAGAAAGTGGGGCAGAGAGCATATAACCCTGATTTCCTGTGTAATTCCACATTACTACAGAACAGTAGAGGGTGCACTAATGTAAGGGGTGAGCCTCATGCCACAGGAACAAGGGGAGAGTTCAGCTGAAAGGATATGGGACATCATCAGGTGTTGTTAACATTTTTCTTGTTCGACAAAATTCTAAGAGTTTAACTCATGCTTGCTCTGACCTCTCCTATTCACAGGATGAGGGCAAGGGCACTGATACGTACCCTTGGTATGTTCACCAAATGTTTCAGAGTCCAGGCGCAAACCTGGCTTCATTCTAGTGAATATTTCCACCCTGATACAGCAATACCAATCTTGTCAAAGACCCTTGGGCAATTTGGGGGTGAACACTTTTCATGGTGCTCTCCCTTCTGTCCTCAACAGTCATGAAAGGTGGCAGAACTGTCATAGTCCAGAGGGCATGAATTTGAATCTCGCTTCTGACACTTACCTGTGTGACCCTGAGCAAATGCTAACCTTGAGCCTCAGTTGGCCCCATCTGTAAAACGAGGGAATAGGATTGTTTGGCCTATCCCCTTACTGGTAGAAGCAATGGGTAACAACTACAAAGAAAATTTAGGCTTAGTGTCAGGAAACATTTCCTAACATGTCCCAAAATAGAATGATTCCATCTCCTTGGAGAGCTTCAATCAGACACTAGACAATCACTTACTGCATTTGTTATGGTTGGGATTTCTTTTGTCTATGGGTTGGACTGGATGGCAGCTGAGGTCCTCTCTGACGCTCAGATTCTGTAAATCTGTTTCAAGGGGGCCTCTCATGTCTCTCTAGGACCCTCTGTTAGTAACTTAGTTTCTAATACAACCTCTCCTATCAATCACGTACTAACGTTGTAACAGGCAAATCACAGAATTCCTTGGAACCTCACAATCCTCATCTATAAAACGGAGATAACAATCCTTGCCTCTTAGGTCAATCTCCAGGATTGTTGATGAAGGTGCTTCCATTATTTTTATTAAAAATCATACAAATTTATATTCAATTCAGTTGAATAAATATTTGTTAAGCACCTAATATTTCTAGGCCTGTGCAAGGCTCTGGGAATATAAAGACAAAAACAAAAACTGGTCCTGCCTTACAGAAGGTTACATTCTACTAGGGGGAGACAGGAGCTGAAATAATGTTACTTCTTGAGATTTCTGGGGAGGGAACTTTACAGAGTCTCCATCTTAATCAAGAAATCATTAAGCATTTATTTAGAACTTGGCAACATAGTATAGGACAGGGAACTGATTTCAGAACTGGGTTCACATCCTGCCTCTGACCCATGCTTGCTGTGGGAACCTAACCACGCCTCTTAACTTCACAATGCAATATGTTGCAAAGAAAGTACATAGAAGGAGTTTCTTCATCAAGAGCAGAACCAAAGAAATCACTGGTCTTGGCCAGAAAGAAGTGTCAGGCATTGTGCTAGGAACTGTGTAAGACTGTCCCTGCCCTCGAGAAACTTAAATTCTACTAGGATATAGTATGTTGATGGACAAGTACCTATGGGATGAGATATACAACATAAATACACAGTGATGAGAGGAGGAGGTGTAGAGCATTAACCACTGGGGGACTCAGGAAAGGCTTCTGGTAGGAGGGGGCACTTGAGGGGAGTTGGGGGTTCCAGGAAGGAGAACATTCCAGGCAGAGGGGCAGTTTTGTGCAAAGGCACTGAGGCTGAAGATGTCTCTATTTACAGTCAGGTCCACGGGTAACTAGGGGCTATGAGACAAGTATCTATTGGGAACACCCTGTCCTTGCTTAGATTTCTAGTAGTTTCACATCCTAGAGCTCCTAGGGACCAGGAGGCCCAGCAACTGGATTTAGGGGATTCCTTGAGGGCAGAGAGATTGAACGCAAGGAAGCTCAGGCTTCAGCCAGAGACACTTACCTTTTCCCTTAATCAGATACAACCTCACTTTCAAAGAGTTTCCTCATTCTCTCCTCCCCAGGGTGTGTAAGGGTCAAAGAGTACAAGAAGAACAAAGAGATCACTTCCTGGATTAATAAGTTATTAGGGGAAAGGAGCATAGGTGTGTGTGGCCCAGTAGAGTCATTTCAGCTGTTGATGCCATCTAGAAAGAGATAAGATGAAGTCTTAAGCAGGGAGGGAAGGTCTTCCTCAATGACTAATAAAATACTGTGGGCAAGAGATGAGGTGGGTCACCAGCGGGGCTTCCTTACAGCTGATTTCATAACATAAAATGCCACCTTGGGGTGTGAGAATTCAATCCAACATGCATTTATTAAATGCTGTCTGCCAGGCATTATTCTGGGCTCTGGGATACAAAGATAAAAATGAAATCATCTCTGCTCTCAAGCAGCTTACATTCTAACAGGAAACCAATATGCCCACAGATAAGTATATACAAAGCAATTTCAAATGTACTGAGAGGACCAGGGAAGGCCTCCTGTAAGAGGAGGTGACTGAGCTGTTCTTTGAAGGATATTAGGGATTCTTTTGGGGTCAAGAGGAGCATCATAGGACCACAGATCTAGAGCCAGAAGGGAACTTAGTGAAACCTCCACAGATGAGGGAGCTGATGGCTAGAAAGATGAAGTGATTTGCTCAAAATCACACTCTTCACTGCAGAGTGCTTCCAAACATGGGGGATGGGTTACCTTGCAAAAGGCATGACCTCTTCATGCCTCTGTGTTCAGTGGCATGACTTCCAATCCCCTCTCCCCCACTACATCAAAATAATCCCTAACTCACTCTCAAGCTCAGGTCACTGTTTCCAAAGAGTTGATGATGAAACATGAAGTGCCCCAAAGACAGTGTCAAGCAAATATGACCATGGCAACAACCCCAATAGCCTGTATTTTCCAGGATGGTCTAGATTTCAAGAAAATAAAGTATATTCCTATTGAGGCTCTGCATAAGGAATCTATTTTGAAAGACTGTGTCATGATTCAGTGCCTAGCACAGTACCTGATATATAGTAGGTGCTTAATAAATAATTATCAAATTGAATTGCACTTGGTATTCACAGAATATGATTACCACAGAGAGAAAACCAATTTAGATAAAAGAATAAGAAATATCGGGGTGGCTAGGTGGTGTAGTGAATAGAGCACTGGCCCTGGAGTCAGGAGGACCTGAGTTCAAATCTGACCTCAAACACTTAACAAAAAAACTAGCCGTGTGACCTTGGGCAAGTCATTTAACCCCAATTGCCCTCCAAAAAGCAAAAAAAAAAAAAAAAAAAAAGAATCAAAAGTAGCCTGAGAACCCATTGTAAATCTCCAAAGAGATTATATAAATTCAGGTTAAACAAATAATGGCCACACCTTGGTTTTCATTCAGAGAGAGATCTCCTGGAGGACGAGGGTCATGTTTACCACTGGTGCTCAGATCACTGAGAGCATAAATAAGATATGAAAAAGACTATGATTTATTTAAACTTACAAAAGGATTTTTGTCAGTGTTGCTAGGGTTTTTTTCTTTTTTTAAGGAAAAGAATGGCTTTTATGGAATAAACAAACTTTCATCATTGCACATCATAGTTTGATCATCAAGCTTTATTCATAATAGGTGCTTAATAAATATTTATTGACCAACTAACCCATTGCTCCAAAGAAAAATGGTTCTTGTTTTTGGTTTCCTGGTTAAATCTATTATAGTAAATAAATAATAGATTTAGCCAGGAAACCCAAAGCATGGATAAATGGGTACTTTCCTATGCACACAAGAACCTTCCATCCCTGGAGTCATGAGGTCAGGCACTAAGCTCATGATGGGGATACAAAAAGAGGCAGCTTATAACCTAGTAGGGGAAGACAAGCATCTGTATAGAGGATAAATAGGAGGGATGGCATCAGAAGTGAGAGGGCTGGGGCAGCTAGGTAGAGCAGTGAATAGAGCACCTGCCCTGAAGTCAGGAGGACCTGAGTTCAAATCCAGCCTCAGACACTTAACACACTTACTAGCCATGTGACTTTGGGCAAGTCACTTAACCCCAGTTGCCCGCAAAAAAAAAAAAAGAAGAAGAAGAAGTGAGAGGGCTGGGGGAGGCTTCCTGTAGAAGATGGGATTTCAGCTGGGACTTGATGCCCAGCAAGGCTGTCGGCAGAGATGAGGAAGAAGAGCATTTCAGACCTAGAGAATAGTCAGAGAAAATTCCCAGAGCTGAGAGGTGGAGTGTCTTGCCAATGTCTCTAGACTGAAGAGTATGTAGTAGGGACAGCTCGGTGGTACAATGGATAATGTACCAGCCCTGAAATCAGGAGGACCCAAGTTCAAACAAGGCCCCACTTACTAGTCATTTAACCCTGATTACCTCAAAAAAAAGAACACATATCAGGGAATAATGTATAGGAAGACTGGAAAGGTAGGAAGAGGCAAGGTTATGAAGAGCTTTGAATGCTAAACATAGGGTTTTGTATTTGATCCTGGTAGCCACAGGAGTAAGGGGTGGGGCAATATGGTCAAACCTGAACTTTAGAAAAATCACTTCAGTGGCTGAATAGAAGATGGATTAGAGTGAGGAGGAGCTGGAGGCAGGAGAACCCAAGGAATAGTCGGAGATAACTTTTTTAAAAATTATCTGGAAGAAGGAATATACAACTTCTATATATATGGACACATATATCTTCTAGGTAGTAACATACTAAGCCCTTGGGAATGAAGTTGAGGAGGGTAGCACTCCCTCTGGGGCTAATTCTCCAAGTCCTACTCTCATGGGCTCAGATACTTACTAGCTACCTGACCCTGGCAAATAATCTCATCTTGGTCTACCTCAGCTTCCTTAATTGTAAAATGGGGATATAATAGCAACTACCACACAGGGTGTTGTGAGGATCAAATGACTTCCTTCCTTCTTTCCTCCCTTCCCTCCTACCTCCTTTCCTTCCTTTCTTCATTCCTTCCTTCCTTCCCAGAGGACAGCTGCTACAATGCAGGGTTGTAGGTTTAACCCTTAGGTTCTGGGTTTTTCTTTTTTTTTTTTTGGAGGGGACAAGGCAATTGGGGTTAAGTGATTTGACCAAGGTCACACAGCTAATAAGTGTGGTAAGTGTCTGAGGCCAGATTTGAACTCAGGTCCTCCTGACTCCGGGGCCCAGTGCTCTATTCACTTTGCCACCTAGTTGCCTCAGGGATTTTCTAGCAATGTGACTCACAAGGACTAGTGTTTTTCCAAAGATCATGGACATGCCTTAATTAGCTTTTAGAAAAGGGGTTTGCTACATTAGGTGTATCAAAAAGCAGTTATCGAAAAACAATCCTCCACCAAACTAGGGATGCACACTCTCCTTGCATGCACAAGGCGTATGGAGAGAATTAATTCAATCTTAAAGCACAAAAATATTGGAGACACATATGTAGAGGACACAGTGGCAAAGAGATAATTCACAGCTCCAGAATATTGGGAATCCTTTTCTTCCTTCACTGAGTTCTCATTAAGTTCCCCTTAAGTGAAGCTTTTTGCTGAACTCTAAGGTTCATTGCCTGTGGCCCACAGCCAGCACTCTTCTTCATCTGGGGGTTATGATCTCTAAAGCAGTTGGGGTTGGTTATTAAGGGTTCCTAGGCTAGCAGGCAAATCTTATGTTATGGACCAAGAGTCAACAGTCTGCCTCTGCCACAGACCTGCAATCCTGAAGGATTTAGACAAGTTGCCTGGACTGATTTCACAAAAAAGCAAACAGTTTAGATCTACTTAAAAGAAAAAAAAAGTGAGTATTTCTGAGCTCCCATAGTGTGCTTTGGGTGAACTTCTAGGTACCTTAAACAGTATTTTAGGGCTGCAAAATCCATACTACTCACAGCTTCCACACTCATAATGGTATATAAGATATCATCACCTAAATATTCAAACAAGCAGTAAGTATTTCAAAGGAACTGGGATAATTTGTAAAGAAAACAAATTGGAAAGCACTATCCTATTACAGTTTAAAACAAAAGAAGATGTTAATTTTCTCTAGTGGATCCTTCAAGGCAAAACTAGTGGATTTAGGGTTATGCATGCAAGAACAAGAGTCCCAGATGGAGAATCTCTCCAGTGGGTCCTTGCAAATGGGAAGGGTTCAAATTGTCCCATAGTTATAGTACCACCGTGGGCTATTACTCCAACTGGGCACTCATACAGGCCATCTGGGGTCCCAGAGGGCAAGTGCTAACCTACTATCCCTAAGGGTTCTAAGCAGTAATCCCAAGAGGGATTATAATCCCAAAAGGGCCTATGTGCTTCCCCTTTATCAATCAGTTGACCTCCATTAGCTTTTTAAAAAGAGCACTTGCTAGACAGCATAGCAACAACAGTTGGTATAAAACATGCTCTCCCCCACCCCAAACTGGAGGCTCAGACAAGGTGATTCAGAAGTGTGTCTGATACTTCCAGCCAATTATACTTCCTGTGTGGTGGTGGTTGTTCTTTATCCAATGATCAAAAAAATTTATTTTTCTCAAATTAATTTAGCACCTCTGCACCTAAGCACACTGCACTTCTGATTAATTGATTCACTCAAGCTGTTTAGGCTTCCTGTGATTAATTGGGGTGGGGATAGAACCACACCCTTATAAAACAAAGTCATCAGATTGTATAGGCATAAAATGGCCATCCTGATACAAGGTAGTGAATGCATTATCAACTTCTGTTGAGAGGATTAGGGGGACATCTGCTGGGACATATATATTAATATTTCATCAAGAAAAGAGACCTTAAATATCATGATTGGGGATGAACTGATTGGCTCCCAATGGTTACACAGTAGCTAGAGGACTGGGCCAGGACTCAGAAAGATGCATCTTCCTGAGTTCAAATCCAGCCTTACTAGTGATTTACTAGTGACCCCTATGCAAATTCACTTAACTCTACCTCAGTTTCCTGAAAAGGAAATGGCAAACTAGTATTTTTGCTAAGAAAACCCCAAATGGGGTCACAAAGAGTTGGACACTACTGAAAAACACTGAACAACAAAAACAACAATCTGCTTCAGATGAGAGCCATCCCTTTACAATATCTGAGAGCTATATCTAGAAATACACCTGTCCATTAGCATGACTCCCCAGGGGCTCTTCCTAAGCCCCAGAGATAGCATCTTCTTTACCTAAGAAATTCAATAGAATGTAACCTCCTGAAGAGGAGAGACTGTTTTTTGCTTTTACCTTTGTGTTTATTCTTTCCCATTTTTAGGTGAAGGGGTATCCTAAATGGAAAGAACTAGGTAACCTTTGATTTTCAGAAGGTTTGAAGGCCTGTGGTTCTGGTAGTGGCATCATCCACTGGCATGACATTGTCAGCAGTATACCTAATTAGTGGCATCTCAAACTTTTATGTGCTGATAAAGTTTAACTACAAACTCTCAGCAGATTGTAATGGCAACTATAAATTGTTACTAACTTCTATATGAGGTTTAGCATTTCTCTGTGTTAGGATAAATCACTTATCCCATATAGGATTTCTTAATACCTTGACTATCTTTTACTTCACCATCTGTGGGGAACCCCTTAGACTTTTAAATCATTACTATTACTATAATTAGCAACTTTCTCCAGTATGCTGGTGTGAGGGATTTGTTAGGGAGTCAGTGAGTGTAATAATGGGGAACCTAATCCTCAAATTAGAAATGAAACTTTCCTAAGGATTAACCTGGTACAAAGCACAATGGCTGGGTGCACAACATCAGCTGGTGCAGATTACCGTCCACTGAGTCCCAGTTGAGTACTGTCTCTATATTAGACCCACATATAAAATCAAGGTCTATCCCAACCTGAAATAAGAGCTCTCCCCAAAATACAAACATGTCATGTTCCCTCCCCATGCTTCTTATGGCACAAAATGCTCAATTTCCTGGGTGCCAGTCTCCCTGCCTCCTGAAGGATGGAAAGTGGGGGAAGATGGCACACAAAAGCCGGGGCAAAACAGTTCAGGCTAAATTAATTTTGGAAGTCATTAAATCTTTGAAAAGAGACCATGTTCTGAACAGGGACAGTGAATCATGGTGATTTGCAGAAAGCAATTAGCCATCTGGAAGCTACAAGGCTTCCAGCTACCCAGCGGAAACTATAGGCAAGCAAAAGAGTGGCCCAATCACAGGCTCCAGGCTCTACCAACCACAGAACACCCACTACTACCATTCTTCATTCTTCCTATGGGCCTCATTAGCAATATTAGGACTCACCACAGCTGAGAGGAAAGCTGTTTATTATATCTCATTTTATCTTCATAGCAACCCTGGGAAGAGGTGCTATTATTATCCCCATTTTACAGATAAGGAAACTAAGACACACAATGGTTAAGTGACTTGCCCAGGGTCATACAGTTAATATGGCCAGGGTTTGGCATGGTCTGCCATGACATGATATTGCTCTCCATTTTGGTGATCTAAGCATGCACAACTGGCTTAAGGCTCCTTCTGTGGAGCTGGAACATGCTCTGCCCCCTTTCCTTAGTACATGTGTGTTGGACATGTTCCTCCTGGCTGGAGGAAATGAATCTTAACATAGCACGGTATGAGACGTGTGAAAAGACACGACATAGCATGATGCAGGTGTAGCATGGTATGGTATAGCTATGACACAGTATGGTGTCCATATAGTCATGCTGAGTAGTGTCAGATTATGCCTAAATATATCAACATAACAATTTACTAACTTACATCATGGGGAAGTTATAGGTAATAAAACTGAAGTTTCTTCCCTCTGTGGGGCTTGAACCCAAGAATGAAATAAATGAATTCCAGTCTAAAAAAGTCAAATGAAAGTGGAGTCAATGCCAATTTAAAAGGCATTCTTACTTTAGCTTTTATAACTACAATGGCAAATGGAAAGTTTTTTAACTAGAAGAGTTCATTCTACAAGTCTTCTTCATAGATTTTTTTAGATTCTCCCTTCAGTCTGTTGTTGGTAGTGTCTAAATCAAATACCTGATTTAGATAAAGATATGAGCAGCAAGGAGTATGCAAAAATGCAAATTCTCTGGTCTAAAATTTCCTAATTTTACCATAAGGTTTGAGCTAGGTTTTACCACATGACCTAGTTATTGGCAAAGCAAAATTAAAGTGACTGTATTACATTATAGTGAGATCTGTTTTGAAAAAGAATTTAACAGAAATATTCAGGGATCTCTACAAGTGACCTGAACTAGAGAAGCAGATCTACTAAAAGAAGTTGCTCTGAGAACAAGCCCATTCCAGAATGACTAGCAGGAGAGATTTCAGGAAGATCAGACAACTCAATTAGGAGATGATCTGAGAAACTAAACACTGCTTGAGATGTCTGAGCCCTAAGATATAATGAATTGGTGAAATGGACAGTGGAAATGGGGTACTGAAAAAGAGACTGAATGTTTATCCTTCCTCTCACTCTTTCTCCATGTGGTGCTGTCTTTGTAAGGATGGTTTACCAAGGGGACTGTCCCCAATGGTTGCTGTCAATGCATCAATCTCTTCCCCTCTTCCCCTCACACTATTCCCATTGTGTTAAAACACTTTAGCCTCATAGTTAAAAATCCTTGATTACATGTTTAGTACCTACAGGCCTTTTTGTATCCTGGTGAGTCAATCCTGAAATTTGTAATTGTCATATCAGTTAGTGATTCATGGAGGAGACTGTGTCTTTCACAGAAACATAGGGGGAAATGAGGAAAATTAACAATGAATTGTCTTAATAACCAATAGTTCTATAAGATCCAATCTTTTCCTCATTTTGACAGACCCATATCTAAAGGACCTGTAGTTTCTGTTTACCATGTAAACAGAAGTCAGTTTGAACTAAGGTTGCACTACTCAGTAGATGGTTCTTGTGATTTTGCTTTTTGATCAAGATTTAGGGCAATTTGGTCTCCAATAGGGAAGTCAAAACCAGAGGGATCTAATTGAGCCAAGACTGCTGGAAGCAGCAGTCTTATGGAGCAATTGGAATTCCTTGAGTGTCAGAGAGGGTCATAATCAGCCACACCTGAAGGCCAAACCTTCTACCAATTAAGGTTACCTTACATTTGCTAGGAGAAGTTCCAATGAAATACTGTCAGGTCAATTGGAAGGAAGACATACCTGGATTTAAAGACACTGTGATCCTCAGATGGGGTCTTTGGTGACCAAGCAAGACCAGTCATCTCAATTTATTGGTTATTGCTAGCCTAAATAATAAATCAATTAAATCAACTTGGAAATTTAATTAAATCAGCCGTCCAAATTTCAATTGGTATACCCTATAGTATCTTGTATCTCACTTTCATAACATCCCCTCTGGGTTCACTCCCTCAGCTTGTATTAGCATTGATAGTTTGGACAGATACTACTACTTTCAGGGTTATAAGAGTAACTCTGATGGGTGTCTATCTTTCAATACTGGCTCATGAGCACCCAATGATGGGGGATAGGATTTGAGCTGGACCCCTAAAAGGACCCCAAGCCCCCTGAACCAAGTCTCTGGCATTTGCCTGAGGTACTTGGCCTACCCCAATAGAATCCTTTTAACTGCCTTTTCATTGTGACCCTCATTGTCTGTATCCAGCCTCACCTCAGCCTATTTTACCACTCTTTAATCCCATCTAGAGCCCTTCTCTCTCACTTCCAGTCACCCCAGACGTCTTGATCACTCTTAGGTCACATCCAAATCTTCCAACAGTCTTTCTGTATAAAAGGTCCATCTTGCCTCCATTAAATTGTTCAGAGTCTTAAAATCTCGACCACCTCAAACAGTGTTTTCATAAACCTTGTCTTTGAATGGAAGAAGGCTCGAATCAAATTCTTTTGAGGCAGAACTTGCTCCCTTTGCCCTTGAATTTCAGGGCTCCCAGTACCCCTAGACTACAACACCCCCACTGTGCTTCCCTTTTACAATCAACCCCTAGATTGGTTAGTTCTTTAGCAAAAGTCATTTACTCAAATGACACAATAGGAACAGAATTTACAAAGAAAGCATTTCCCCCCAAACTAGAGGTAGACTCTGCCACACATAACATCTATGGGGAGAAGAGTGGGCACAAAATTCAGTGGTAGTGAGACATACACACAGGGAATACACAAGGGCAAGGCAACTCACAACTCACAACTATTTTTCTCCAGAGTCTGCAAAAGTTCTTTATGGAATGTGAACTTAGAAATGGATAAGTTGCTCTACTGCTAAGTTGGGTTGACTTCTTGTAGGATACAAAGTCTCTGCTAACTGGATTGATACCTTGCTGGGCTTGGTCAAGCAGGTAAATTGGCTGCTGCCAAACAGTATCAGGCAGATTACTAAACTGCTGGGAAGGGGCTGCCATACTGGTCTGGACATGTCATTTAACTGCTGGGCTTTTCTCAGGGTTTAGCATCTCTGATTCCACACCTGGTTTGCTAGATGTGGGTGGATATGCTAGACTTCCAGAGTTACTCTTTGATGGGCAGCTTAAATCTTTTGCCACCTTCAGCAAATGGTTTGGCTGACTGATACTGTGCTTTTGTCAGCTGGTGTGTTATAGTACTTCTTTCAGGTAGAGTGGTATGGTGCTCTTTCGGCCTAGGGCAAAGGCTCCTTGCCTAGGATTGGCAGAGGTTGTTCTTTTTTTAGTCCCTCATAGCCTTTGCTCTGAGCTTTGTTACCACCAGGCAGGTATAAGAAAAGTTTAGTCTTTTATTTAACAATTCTTCCTTGTTCAGTGACAATTCCCCTAGTAAGGTGCTCTACCAACCTTATGGTGATGAGTCTCAGTAGAGTCAGGCATACTTCCCAGACTCCTTTGGAGGTCTTTGTGGTTGAGTGACTTGGGACAAGGTAGGATTACAACTTGGGCCCTAGAGGCAAGCTCATTGTCTTTGAAGCCTTCTTACTAATCCAATTGAGCTACTCAAGCCTCCTATCTTTCCCAGGGTGTGGAATGTTTACTTTTTCTCAGAAGACCTTTCCCTTCACAATTTCCATGTCTTTCTCTTTACCCTTTGTCACCTTCTGGCACTGCGCTAAGCACTGGACAAATACTATCTTCATTTGAGGGGCAGCTAGATAGGTTGGTTCTGGAGTTAGGAAATTCAGGTGTTCTTCTGTCATTTCTTTCAGGCTTGTCAGACTCTGTGACCCCATTTGGGGTTTTCTTGGCAAAGATACTAGAATGGTTTGCCATTTTCTTCTCATTTTTTACAGATGAAGAAACTGAGGCAAACAGGATTAAAGGACTTGCCCAGTGTCCAATAGCTAGTAAGTGTCTCAGGTCAGATTTGAACTCAGGAAGATGAGTCTTATTGATTCCAGGCCTAGCAATCTATCAACTTCACCACCTAGCTGCCCCAACAACAACAAGAACAGCATCAACACAACCCTGGGAGATGCTGTTATCACACTCATTATTTTAAACTGAAGAAACTGAGGCAAACAGAGGTCAAGTGACTTGTCCAGGGGCACACAGCAAGTAGTTTTGTTTGAAGCCCTACCCAATGCTCTAACCATTGTACTACCCAGCTTCCTTCTAGGGTACTTATACTTTTTATTGTCAACAATACCTAAGCTCAGTGTCAGGCACACAGCAGATACAGAATCAACACTTATGAACTGACCACTTCACAAGACAAGACAGCCATGGAAGGAAGTTGGCAGCAGTGTTACCTTGGAAGCTGTATTCTATCTCTATTACACTAATAACCCATCTCCCTGCCTTAGCTCACCAGTTCCTCCAGATCCTATGCCTAGAATCCTGGGAATATGAGCCCTGACAGAAGGAATATCTCCCAGGGTGTGGAAGGGATGGGAAGTATGTATGTGTCCAATGAAGAGAGGGATGATATGCAATGTGGACTCTGACTATATTTCTATGTTTTCAAGAGTTATGCTGGGGTGGGGAGTGCCCCTAGAAGCCCTGTAAACTTGTAACAGCTAGCATTCTCATAACTATTTGTGGTCATAGAGCACCCTATACACATCATCTTGTGTGAGACATGGTGAAGGCCCCTCATAGGCTTTTAAGCTGGGAGACCCTCATAGAATTTAAGGTTGGCTTTTCAATTCACTTTGTCTGTAAAAACAAGCTGCTGACCCTGAAGTGTTCCAGGAGAAGAGGATGGGAACATAGGATACAAACACATCTGCATGTTTACCCAGGTCAAGAGACTAACAAGGATGGGAGTTGTACAAGAATTCTTAGAATACTAAATCTGCAGGATAAACATATCTGCTTGGTTCCTTGCCCGGTTAGACTGTAAGGACAAGCTTACCATGAAGTATTTCAGGAACAAGGATAAGGTCACAGGTTTTGATCACACTGTACATTAATCTAAAGAAAAGGGCCCCCAAAAATGTAGCCATTGTGGCCAAAGTTAACTAATTGCTAAACTTACAAAATAACTGCACCTGTTTAGTAGGTATTTCATCACTGTCATTGAGGTAGATTTATTGCATTTAGATTGTACCCTCAAAGCTCATGAGAATGCCCCGAGAGGAAAGGGGTTAGGGAGAGGGATTACAATTAGGGATCTATAAAAGGATTTACCTTCTCTGTGTTTGGCATGGTCTGTCACTGAGAATGTATTGAATGCACTTGGTGTGAGTTGCCCTTTCTCACAAGATCGTAATAAACTGCTTTCTACTTTTTACCTCGAGAAGCCTCTGAGTTTAATTTGGACAGGGGTCTTTACTATCTTACACAATCTTATTTCATCCTCACAACAACCTTGTGTTATAAACATGCTCAGTCTAAGAATAAAGAATATTCATTGGAAAGCCAGGAAGGTTTTCATTACGTTTATTTTACATTTGTTCCTTCTGAATAAATGGGTAGATCCCTTAATGGAGTACACGGACTCAGACACATGTGAGGCCTTTCACAGTGCTTCCACTAGAATTTCCTGCCTTGTTCTCTATTGGCTAGGTGCAACCTCCTGAACTGCCCATGCCATGTTCCCCTCATATAGCTTGGGAAGCATGAGTACAAGTCTCTAACTCCAACCCAATCAGAAGCGTGGCCCTGCTAGATCACAGCTCTGATTAGAACCAGTCACTACTGACCCACATTCTGCTATCAAAGATAGGAGCACTTTTAATTATGTGGAAATAAAATTCCTCCCATCATTTCCCATATATAAATATTTCATTTCATCCTCTACTATTATCTCTATTTACAAACTGAGGCTCATAGACATCATATGACTTGCCCAGGGTCACTCAACTAGTCTAAGACAGGATTCAAGCCCAGGTTTTCACAACTCCAAATATAGCGCTAGTTACAGCATTCAAATGCTGCCTCTCAAGGGAAAAAATAGTGATAGATGACATTTACATAGTACTTTAAAGTTTGCAAATCATTTGACAATCCGTGATCTCATTTTCCAGCTTTGCAACAACACTGTGAGGTAGCTATGTTCCTGTCTGCTTCCCTCCTAGGAGGAAGGCTAGGCAAGTAACAACAAGAATGCTGGCTAAACAGTGGATTCCACCAAACAATGGAACCCAGAAAGGGTGTGGGCAGATGCAGGCCCTGGGAAAATCACCACCCATGCTTCTGGGGCTTCCATTCTGCCCATTTATGGGCCCCTGCTTCCTCTTGATGGGGGCCACTAAAGGTATCTAAAACATGACTTGGCATGTTGGTTCAACCTGCAGGCTTCCATTTCTTCTGAACCTCTGCACCTGATTTCTACAGAATAACAAGGGCATGCAGATTACATGTGTCAGACTGTGCCCTCTTTGGTTTTAAAAGCAGTGGATAATTCCGGAGTAAAGAGGTTTCATTATGGTCATACAGAGAACAGCCAATGTTGAGCCAGTACAAGGAGACTCACTGAATTAACTTGTGCTTTAGTACTTGAAGAGTAACCACAAAGAACTTTTCTTCAATTAACAACAACAACAACAACAAAAACCAACCCTATGGGTCTCCTCAGTGCTTGGAGCAAAAGTACTTCATTCCATAAAAGAAAATTATGTAAGCAAACATGGGATCATCTCACTTGGCTGCCTAGCTTACTCTTGAGGACCTTGCATGAGGACACAGTGGAAGGAACATTCAATTTGGACTAAGAAGACCTGGGTTTAAATCTCATCTCTCTTACTTACAGCCTGTGTGGCTTTATGTAAATTATTTCACCTCTCTCTAGTCGTTCTCCTAAGCTCCAGTCCCTCCTCACTAAGTGGCTACAGGATTTTTCCAATTGGAAGTCCTATAAGTAGAAACAAACTTGGCATGCCCAAAAGAAAATCCCTGATCTCTCTCCCCAACCTCAAACCTCTTCCTTACTTTCCCATTTCACAATCCTTCCTGCCACCCAGGCACATAATCTTGGAGCCATCTTTGACTTTTCACCCTCCCTCATCCCCCATGTTCAATGAGTTGCCATGTGTTGTCAATTGTTACCTCCACGACATTTTCACATCCTTCACTTCCTTTATTCACATAGGCATCCTCCAAGTTCAGGCCTTCATCATCCCTTTCCTGAACTTTTATAGCCTCCTAACTGGACTTCTTGCCTTAGTCTCTTTATTCTCAAATCTATGTTCTATGGAATGGAATCTATTCTCTACAATAGCTTGAAAAAGGATCCCAAGTGGAAAAAGTTTAAGAAGTCCAGCTCTACCAGATGGTCAAATTGGTGTGCTAGGAATGCTTTCCCTCTGCTTCCGCTTCTTAGAATACCTAAGGCTCAGCTCAGGAAACATCATCTATAAGAGGCCTTTCCTGCATCCTCCACTTCCCTTTGCCCTTTTGAAATTACTGTGTATTTATTTGGTACGCATATTTGTATTACTTATACATATGTATACATGTTGTTTCTCCTTCAAACCCCCCAAAGCCCCTTTTAAATGTAAACTTCACACTTTTTGTAGTAACAAAGAACTGGAAACAAAGTAGATACCCATCAATTGAGGGAGTGTCTGAACAAGTAGCAATACAAGAGTGTAATGGAATATTACTGTACTGTAAGAAACAGTAGAGGAATAAGGATATAGAGAAGCTTGGACTTACAAGAACTGTTGCAGAATGAGTAAACAAAGCCAAGGAAACAATACACAATGGATTGTGCATAAAGCTGTACACAAAGACTGCAACAACAGAAATGGAAGGAACAACAACCACTAAAGAATCAAAAGTAAATGTTGCAAAATTACGAAGAATAAGCATGGCCCCAGGGAAGAGATGTGAGAAGACATTCCTGCCCCACCCCCTCCTTTGCCGAGGTGAGAGGTATACTGGCCTGGAACACAACATATTTTCAGGCTTTTTCAATGTATTAATTGGGTTTGCTGACTTTTCTTTTAAAAATATAATTTATGCTTTTCATGATTGCACATACATAACTTATATCAAATTGCTTACCTTGTCAGAGAGGGGGAGCTGAGGAAGGGATGGAGAAAATTTGGAACTAATTTTTTTTAATGAATGTTAAAAATTGGTTTTACACATAATTGGGGGAAAAGAAAATATTTTAAAATTTTTAAAAAAATTGTTACTTGGGAGGGTCTTTGGAAAGAGGGAAGATGTTGAAAAAAATGTTGGTGATATAAAAACAATATATAGTGATATAAAAACAATCAATAAAGAAATATTTTTTTCAAAAACAACATAAGCTCTTTGAGTACAAAGCTTGTTTTGCTGTTGTCTTTATAATCCTAGTAGGTGATTAATCAATACTTATTGAGGGAGAAACTGAAATGATCTCTAAGATGTCTTCTAGCTTTAAATCACAATTTTGATATTCAAAGGGCTATCAGCTCTTTCCTCATTGAGGGATCCCCTTGAATTCATTAGCCTTGGATTCTGAATTTCTGAATGACTTCCCACAATGCTGGCCAAAGGTCTTCCAGTTCACCCTCCCACTTCTGCCTGGTTGTGTGACTAGGGAATCTATGAAAAAACAATCAGTTAGATACACATTTCTTTCTACAGTGTCAAATATGAAATTACATCTCAAAATTACTTACTGTATGCAGCCGTTTTCAGTGTGGAAAATAGGCTTAAGATTCTGCTTTGCTCCAAAATTTCCCCTAGATCTTAAGAGCCAGAAGATCTGACTTCGGACTCCACCCTTGACTTACCACTTAAAGCACATCCCACCTTAATTGTGTGGCCTCAAAAAATCACTTTCCCTACCTGATCTTCAGTTTCCTCATCTGTAGAAAAATATTAGACTAGATAATTTCTGAGGTTCCTTCCTATTTTCAAATTCTGTCCTTCTAAATCATGGTGTAGTGGAAGGGACATCATAGGAGCCTATGTAACAACCTGCAGCATGTGAGCCAATGGTGAACCATAACCCAAAGTAGTCCCAAAGATTAGGTGGTGTTTGCCCTCATCACAATAGGATATTAGATTTAGAGCTAGAAAGGCCATCAGATCCAACCCCCCTCATTTTACACATGAAGAAAACCCACAGAAAAATTAAATGACTTTGCCTAGTGGCAAACAGTTATTATCTGTCAGGAACCCAGGTCTTCCTGATATCAGGTCCAGGTCATTCTCCACTAAGCTATGCTGATCTTGAAGAGGGAAGGGTGATAAGGAGGGGGGGAGGGTAAGTGGTTCTGCCAGGGAAACCTCTCCTGGCATCCAGTCTGGAAGGAATTCACCAGGCTCAAGCAAACTTTGAAGCCGAAATTGTAAAGTTTATTGTTACGCTGTAGAGAACAGCGGGCTAGATTCTTATGGAACCTGCAAACTCTCAGAGGCCGCAGACATAGTTTTAAGGGGTCAGTTATGCTAACTAGGTAAGTAAGGGTGGGATCAGGGAGGAGTTAAGGAGTGGGCAGTGCTCAAAGGACCATACACTTTTAATATCAACTGCGCAGGTGTATTGCCCATGATTCACTGGGAAATAGCTCAAGAGGGGGTCTAGCTGGAGGTGTGGTTCTAGGCCTGATGCGTCACTAAAGAGTGCCCAGTCTGCCTCCACCAAGGTCATCAGAGACATTTTGGGTCTATAATTGACTAAGGAGTTACCTTATAGATAAGGTATTGAAGAATTTATGGTGGGGCTGGCCACTCTAACTAAGGGAGATAACATTTACATAACTTATTGTTTCAAGCAGAGATAAACAGGTCATGAGTGGGCAGAGTGCTGGAAGGGGGAAGGGGCAAAGTCAATGCTCTGAGGCTGGGGGGGGTGGAAATGTGATCTTACAGACTGCTTTTACAAACTGATGTTACAGATTGATACTATAAACATATATACATCACAAGGACCCCATCAATCTGAGGTCAGAAGACTGGCTTCAGAGCTTTGACCCCCCTCTTGTTTTTTTGTTTTTTTGTTTTTTTTGAGGGCAATTGGGATTAAGTAACTTGCCCAAGGTCACACGGCTAGGTTTTTGTTTGTGTGTGCATTAAGTGTCTGAGGTTGGATCTGAACTCAGGTCCTTCTGACTCCAGGGCCAACGCTCTACTCACTGCGCCACCTAGCCGCCCCGACCCCCCCCTTAATGGCCTTTGACTAGTCATTTCTATCTGAGCCTATTTCCATATCTGTAAAATGATCATATTGGATGAGATATTTTTAAGGTCCCTTCCAAGTCCAGGTGTATGATCCTTGTGACTAGATGGGAGGAGAGGGTCTGAGTTCTAGTTCTTTTCTTGGGACACCTTTTCTGTCATTTACCAATGTCCTGTGACACAGTGGCCCTGGGAAGGTAGGCTGGCCTGTGTTACAGGAGCAGCAGCAAGTATCCCTCCTGGCTTTAAGCCACAGGCCCAGGAAGCAGGCTCAGGGCCAAGTGATGCAAGCTTTCTTCCTGCTCCTGGTGGGCCCTTCTGATTAGCACCAGGCAGGCCGGCACCTTCCTCCTACCCCCCACCTCCCCACCCCCTTCCAGTGAATCTTTCCAGAGCCTAGATAGAAGGTAGGCAGGGGGCTGGGCTGATGAGTCACTGCCCTTTCCCAGAAGGGGGCTGCCCATTTCCCAGCATTCTCCCTGCCAGGTCCCCCCCTCCCTCCACCCAGTCCCCAGCTACCCCCCACCCTCCTCTTTCCCGGATATCCTGGTGTCTCTTACAGCAACTTTGTCGCTGGCTGAGCACCCAGGGAGAGGGAGAGTGCCTGACGCCAGTGGGCTTTATGTGATACATGTGACGGTGGAGCCCCTGGGAATCGGCAGCTAGAGGGACAGGAAATCATCAGTCTCATCTGTCCCGGTCTCCCAGAAGTGAGCTGGGCTCTGAGACTCCCTGGCCCCTGTACCATCTCCCTCCCCTCCCCCACTCAAGTGACTAAAAAATGTCACCACACCTCCTGCTCTTGTCACTTCCCAGTAAAGCCCCTCCCTCCCCAGAGCAGCTGGCTGCCTTCCCAGGCTGCAGGTCCTGGTTCCCCCAAGCTCCTAGGCACTCTTGGCTGGGTGGGGACAGGAGTCAAGGGGTCAGATTTCTGCTTGTGGTGACTCATCACCAAGGAAGCTAGACTTCAGAAAACTCCCCTCCCTCCTTATAGGACTGGAGTGAGCTTAGAGGAGTTGGTGCCCTGGGGTGTGAGGCATCACTCCCATCCAGTCCAGTCCAATCTAATTCAATCCAATCAACATTCATTAAGCATCTAAAATAAATCAGCCACGCAAAGGTGTTATAAAAGTGAGGCCTTCCCAGTTCTCAGAGAGAGAATATGTAATAATAATAGTGTTTATTTAGCCCTACTAGGTATGCAAAGCACCATTTGATCCTCACAATACTCCTAGAGATAGGTAGCATCTTTATGCCCATTTTACTGCTGAGAAGAGTTAAGTGATTTGCCCCAGGTCATACTACTAGTTAGTGTCTGAAGCAAGGCCTGAGTCAAGGCCCAATACTCAATCCAGTTATCACCTCATTGCCTTTGGGCTGCATACAAAGATAAAAAAACATTCCCTGACCTTAAAGAATTTAGGATAAAATTCTCAGCTGGGATTTTAAAGCCCTCCATCTGTCTTCCTCATTCCTTTCCATTTATATTTCATATGATTTAGCTTCATATGTTCTTTATTCAATCAAACTGGCCTCTTAGCCATTCTGTTATCCCATCTCCATGACATGATTGATCTCCCATGTATAGGGAGCACTTCTTCCTCCCTTCCACCTCTTAGACCATCCTGAACCTTCTTCAAGCACAGCTCAGGGACCACTCAGTCCCTACACAGTCCTTTCCTGGTCCCCTGAAGGGACACAGCTCTTTCCCTCTAGAAATGCCTACTTCTTATGACTTGGTGTTTCCTTGTCTTATCTGTTCCTCAGTGAAATGTAAACTCTTTGAGAACGGATTTTTTTTTCCTGCTTTACCCTCAAAACAGTACCTAGAATAGAGTACATACTTAATAATAAATGTTAATGTAATTACATTGTCTCTGAGGCTTGGCCTCAGCTCCAACAAATAGCACTGCAAACTGAAGGCACATCTGGCCCTCTAACATCATCCACCCATTCCAAGGACTGGAAACCCCAGGAAGTGAACAGGACTGTGGATTCCAAGTCAGATTGCCTAAATTTGAATCTTTATGGCCTGGGCCAAATCACTGGGCACCTCTATACCTCAGTTTCCTCATCTGTAAAATGAGGGGATTTATGAACCGTCCCCAGATGTATGTCATTCTCCACAGGTTACTTCCAAGAAAATACAATGAAGACCCAGGAGTGTAAAGGGGAGACTGTGTCAAGGATCACAGGAAATTAGTGAAAAAGATCTGCTTATGTGATAGACTGGGAAGCCTCTAAGTCTCTTTCAGACAAGTTCTGGAGATGAGTGAAAGGAGGATAAAACATAAAAAACTACCTACTGAGGGCCTTTCAGGCCACACTATCTCTGGCCTTTTACTAAAAGAGTATTTCTCTGTAACAAAATTATATCCCTTGGGATTTCTGTTCTGCCCAACTGCTTCCTCCCTAAAAAAGAAATCTAGAATGTTATTGGTCTCCTCCAGGGAGGAAACCTGGTAGGAAAGCAGTGTCCCCACCAGTATGCAAATGACATTGTTATACAAATGAGTTTGCTGGAAAACATGTAATTTCCCTCCATCGAATTTCCCTTGACTTCTCTGAAGTCCTGGTTTGTGAGAAATCACATGTAGAGCACTGGGTGGAGTGAGGTAGGGGTGGTCCCAGTCAGTGTAACTGCTTAGCAGCCAGAGGTTTATAGGGCAGAAAGGAATTCAATTCATTTCAAACATTTATGAAACGAGATGTCATAGGCTTTATAATCCTGATCCCAAAAGCCAACAAATACTAGCTCTGGGGTCAGAGAATCTGGGTTCAAATCTTCCTCCCAGGGGAAAGAGATCATCTCTGCTGCTTATTATAACTCTATGACATTGGGCATTATTTAGCAGTTACTATGTGCCAAGCACCATGCTAACACCTTTCCAAATATCACCTCATCTGATCCTCTGGTGGTATTATTATGCCTATTTTACAATTGAAGAAACAGAAAGACAGAGGTTAAATGACATGTCCAGGGTCACACAGCCAGTAAGAGTCTGAGGTCAAATTTGAACTTGGGTCTTCCTGATTCCAGGCTGTGTTCTACCCACTGTACTACCCAGAAAGTCCCTCCTAGCTCAAAGTCTATGAAGCTTCAATCAGTCTACAAGACTTTAAATACCTACTGCATGTAAGATACTGTGCCAGTGAAAGAAGTCTCTACCCTCAAGCTTATATTTTATCGCCAATGAGCCTTTATATTTTTTTTTTATTTTTATATTTTTATCACCAATGCATGCCTTTAAGAAGACACAAGGTTTTGTTCAGGGTTGTATAGGGTTCACCAGAGGGGGAGATCAGCCTGGCAGCTTTGTAGTCAGAGGCTCCAATCCTCTTTCTGCCTCAGTCTACCTAGATGATATGGCTCTTTAGATTTCGGTTCATTCACTTATAAAATGAGTGAGTGGGACCAGTGGCCTCTGAGGTCCTCTGCAGGCTCTGTAGCTATGATTGGATTGGCTATACCTGATTGTACGTGCCATGATAAGGTCTCTGGGAGAAGGTAGCACCAAAGGCGGCTGCTGAAAGACAGGCAGAACTTAGATGAGTAGATATGGGGTGACAAGAGGATGGGAGACAGTTTAGAGGAGACATCTTAGCATTGGACATCCTAGTTACAACACCCCAGTCCTTTCCCAACATGAACTGGAATTGTCAAATACTTCTTAGATGTGTCACCCTGGGCAAGTCACTTAACCTCTGCTTGTCTCAGGCTCACCTGTACAATGATGATAAGAACAGCACCTACTTCTCAGTGTTGTTGTGAAGCTCAAATGAGACAATAGTGGTAAAGCCCCGGGTCAGTGTCTGGTACGTAGTGGGGGGTCACATAAATGTTAGCTATTATTAATATTATTCTTATTAGATCAAATGAAGAGAGTATTTGTGAAGCACTTACCACAGTGCCTGGCACATAGTGGGGCTTACTTACATGAACACTCATTCCTTTCCTCAGTCCTGATGGGGGTGGCCCAGGACTTGAGCACACCCTCAAGGAGCCCTGACCGAGGGTACTGGCAGAGGAGTTGGGCGGGCGTCAGTGTCAGATCCCAGGTGTCCCAAGCTGATCTGCCTAGGGCTGCAAACATCCTTGAACCTGCCCTGCACAGGGATGGGCTCTTGGATTCGAGTTTCCATTTTAGACACCTGCAGCTAAAACTCGGGTTCTTCCTGGCGTAGCAGTTTCAGCCAAGCCAAGGCAAGTCCCATAAGCCCAATGCCCTAAGTCAGCTCAGTGCCCACAGATGACATCATTCAGCAGGATCACCAAGATAATTCTTCTGGTGAGCCACCGAAGAATACCAAAATCCCTGACTGTTGGTGCCCGTATCAGGGAACTAGTATGAGAGTTGGAGAAGAAACCAAAAAGGATTGTCCCTCTTTTCTTGGGCTACCCATACTGCTACCCTCGCTCTCTGGCTCCTGAATGGAAAACTAACCTCATCATCTGTGCTTTCCACTCTAACCCTTCCTAGATGCAGAGAAATGCTGATCCCACACTTTCCCTCTTTCTTTCTGCCATCTTCTGTTCACTATATGGCATTCATGGAGTAGCTCCTGCCCATCTTTCCAGGCTGGTTACCCATTACCCTTCCTACCTTACATTCTAGCCAAACATGCCTACCAACTATAGCTGGCTCTTCCTTCATACTGTCTTTGCCATTAATCACTTCAGTTTGGGAAATAATTATTAAGTATCTACTGTATGCAAGGCACTATTTCAGGCTGTCATAAACATTTATTAAACGCCTACAACGTGCCAGGCATTGTACTCAGCACTGGTGATACAAAGAAAGGCAAAAACTAAACAGTCCCTGCCCTCATGAAGCTCACCATTTAATGGGACTAGGATGCAATGACAAGGACAAAACAAGCCTTGACCTTAAAGAGTTTACTGGTTACTGGGAGGGCACAGCATGCACACACAGAGGTAGATAGGGTTAGGGGAGAACACTAACAACTTGGGGAATTAGGAAGGGAAGGCCCTTAGTTGGCAGGTGTCATTTGAGCTGAGCTTGCTTATATCTCTCAACGGCCATCACCTTCATCTAGGCCTGCATCATCTCATGCTGGTGTTACTGCAAATGGCACCTGCAGGCTCTTCCTATATTTAGTCTTTCTATAGGCTACATGTGAGGCCCCATCTGGGATAAAAATCAGGCCCTTTGTGTTGTGGGGACCCACTAGGAAGATTTAAAGAGAGGACACCCTAATCTTGGAGTTCCTGTAGGGTATAATTGGCAACTTTCTTCCGCATGTTGTTTTAAGCTATAATTGTATAGTCAGTTTTTCCTGTTTGCTTCCTTTACAAGTCAGACCAGGACCTTTTGAGATAACTTTTATATAGTTAAATGTTTAAGCACTAATGCCTGCTGGACTGCTGAGTTCTTTCCAAGGATCGCTATTGAGGCTAATATAAGAAATATGAAGTTTTCATACCTAAAATGCTAATGCCTAGCTGTTAAAAGTTTAAAATATTTTCTTCTGATTTTAAATCATTATTGAGTCATTTTAGTCATATCCTACTCTTCATTATCCCATTTGGGGTTTTCTTGGCAAAGCTACTAGAATGGTTGACCATTTCTTTCTTTAATTTACTTTACAGATGAGGAAACTGAGGTAAACAGGGTCAAGTGACTTGCTCAGGATCACACACTAGTAAGTGTCTGAGACCAGATCTGAACTCAGGAAGGGGGTCTTCCTGACTCCAGGTTGGGCATTGTATCCTCTGTACCACCTAACTGCCCTCTGCTTTTAAACACACCTGTAATAATAGCTAGCTTTTATACAGTACCTTAAGGCTTACAAATCCCTTTACATGTGCTATCTCATTTAAGCATCACAAAAACCCTGTGAAATAAATGCTATTTTTCTCCCATGGGCCAGGGCCATGTAGCTAGTAAGTATTTGAGGAAGGATTTGAACTCAGGTCATCCTGACTCCAAATCCAGGGCTCTCTCCACCCAGATACTTGCTTTACTAAGACCCCTCTGTACTGCAGGTCATTAGGATCAGGTTTGTCTGATGGCCCAGAAATCTCAAGTAATCATCCCCGAGAGCTTGATCCCTTTTCTGGGACCTCACACTTGCCTGAGGCTTTGCCCAAAACGAAATGTTAAAACATATGAGTGTTATAAGGTACAGTGAGAGGTAAAGGAAGGGGAAATCAGAGAAGACTTCATGAAGGAGATGGCCTCAGATCTGGGTCTTGAAGAAAAGCTGTATTCGAGTTAGAGGAAATGTAAGGAGAGGGAGTTCTAGGTATGGAGAATGGCACAAAGGAACCAGAGTAGTAAAGTCCAGTATGTTTATGCCTGAGTATTTTACAATTTTCTTTCTTTTTTAAAAAATATTTGGGGGCATGGAGGGGGATAGTTAAGGCAACTGGGGTTAAGTGACTTGCCCAAGGTCACAAGGCTAGTAAGTGTGTCAAGTGTCTGAAGCTGGATTTGAACTCTGGTCCTCCTGAGTCCAGGGCTGGTGCTCTATTTAATGCACCACCTAGCCGCCCTTTACTCTCTGATTTTAGAATGTGTTTCTGCCCATTAATTTTTTCCTTTGTGTAGTTTATCCAACCAGACTATAAACTTGGAAGCAGCATCATACAGTGGAGAGAATACTAGACTTGGAACTCAAAAGACCTGAGTTCAAATTTTACCTCAATATTTACTAGATGGTGGTAAGTCACTTAGCCCCTCCAAAATTCAGGTTCAGTTCAGCTTCCTCATCTGTAAAACAAAGGTGTTGAACCAGATAGCCTTCCAGTTCTAAATCTATGATCTTTGTTAGCAGGGACTATGTCATCTATCTATTAGATTTAATCAATCAACAAGCATTTATTAAGCACCTACTTACTTAGTATGTGCAAAGTATATTATAGTATCCTCAGCAATACAACAATCCAAGACAGGAAGGATTTAGGGTGAAAATGCTATCCATGCCCAGAGAAAGAATTGATGGTGTCTAAATACAGATTGAAGCATATTTTTTTTTGCTTTATTTTTTTGTTTGTTTTATTTTATTTTTTACATTTTTTGTCAATGTTTTCTTTCACAACATGACTATTTGGATATGTTTTGCATGACTACACATGCATAACCTATATCAAACTACTTGCTTTCTCAATGGTGGAGAGGACTCGGGGAGGGAGGAAGTAAGAGAATTTGGAACTCAGTTTTTTAAATGAATGTTAAAAATTGTTTTTGCGTGTAACTGGGGAAAAATTTTAAAATATTCAAAAAAAGCACATTGCAAGGTACTGGCAAATACAAAGGCAGAAATGGAATTGTCCCTGCCCACAAGAAGCTTACATTCTATGGGGAAGACAATATGGATCCAGACGTAAGTGAATACAAACCCTTTCAGATAAATAATCATAGGATCATAAATCTAGAGCTGGAAGAGACCTTAGAAGTCATCTTGTTCAATTTTTACAGAGAAGATAATAAAGGCTGAGGGAAGTTAAGTGACTTGCCCAAGGTCATATAAGAAAGGTCAGAGAGAGGAACTGAATCTTTTGCTGCCAGAGCCAATGCTCTTTTCACTGGACTACATACTCTCTCTAATTAACCATACTAGCCTTTATTAATTGTTTATTTGGTCTCAGGCACTGTGCTTCGTGCTGGTAATTCAAAAACCAAAAGGAAACAATTCTTGCCTCCGAGGGAATTACATTCTATTGATAGAAATGTACATATACGAGTAGATATAAAACAAAGACAAAATCAAATACAATTTGGGAGGGCATTAGCTGCTGGGGAATAAGACCAAAAGTTAGTGGGGCAGGGCTGGTAAAGGAATAGGTTTTTGCTGTGAATTTCAGAGTAACTATTGACTGCTATGGGAGGCAGCATGCATGGTCTGTCTATAGGCTATACATGTTTCTGTAATGGCTCTCTAGTGGGAGAGGTACACCAAGATCACCATGAGTACAGCAGTGAGTCAGAACAGGGTCAAGTTAAGGGGTCTTCTCAGCCAGGAGCCAGTTGCTAATCATGACCCTGACAGGGACCTAGGTCAGGCAAACTTGTGGGCAAGTTCTTTGCTGAGCATTGTGAGAGGAAAAGAAGTCTAGTGGAAGGCTTATAGGGAACAGGTCACATGGTGTGGCTCTCTCCACACCACCATCTAGATGTCTTTCCAACTTAGTGTCCAGTTCCTGAGTCCTAGAGGGGTTCCACCAGATACTAGCTTAGATGAGGAAGGTGAGCATGACCAAGAAATGTGTCACTGGACAGCTACACTGATCATTTAACTTTTGAACATTATGATAACTATAATACCTTTTTGCTATGTGCTTATAGATGCAAATAAATTCAATTCCTTGTCAACAAACAACTCCCTTTCTTATGTCACAGGGTTGATTTTGATCCCCAAGAGACCTCAAAAGTCTTTTAGTTGACTGCAATCATTTTATAAATAACAAAACTCTCTTCACCAAAGAGGCTGTAACTTACCTAAGATCACACAGAGATTACACAGCAGGGCTAGCGATCAAATCCAGCCTCTGTCTCCAAACCCAGTTGCTCTCTTTATTGCATCATGCTTCCTCTCCTGATTGGCTTGAAGTCACAGGAGAGCAGAGGGGCAAACTCAGAATTTGGAGTGTTCTGATCAGAGTGACAGTTTGGGGTACAGAGAGAAAGAGAGGTGGTAACTGGCTAATGTAGCTGACCTTTTCTTAACTAGAATGTTTAGCCACTCTGATAATCACAGTGTAAGAGTTTGGGAAAGGAGGGAGGGGACAGGGGAATGATGTAATCCCCAACATGGAAAAGTCTGGATAGCCTGCTTCCAGAAAGGCATAATGATGTATAATTGGAGTGCCTTGGTCCCTAATGTGGAGCATGTGCAGACATTCTGTTACCGGTTCCTGTCTGTATTCCTACCTATATAATGAAGAGACAGACTATTGATTGGCACATAGCCAGAAGTGGGATGTGTTCAAAAGGCAGGGCCAGTCACTTGGTCAGTGGCTATGGCATAAAAGAAGAAGCCACAGGTCTTCCCTATCTGAGGCCAATGTGTGATCCATAAATAACAGCCCTCAGTTCTTTGCCTCTGTATTTGTTCTTTCCTATTTCAGATGGACGATACTGGAGATAGATATAACCTTGGGAGCTTGGAAAGGTTGGGAGAGCAAGCCACCAGAAGATCTGGGAATTAAGTCCATGCTTGGTCCAGAGTCAAGGCCTCAAGGAATGACCTTCTGGACCCACCCAGTGGTAGCTGAGTTTATCTAGCAAGCTGCCATTTTTGGAAGTAACACTAATGCTATGTAGAAACTCAGTTAAGTCAGCTCATTCTTTAATAAAGTGTTGGAGGGAGATATTTGTACATCTATTCTTGCTATATCTTTGAAGTAAATACCCCTTTGTCAAACCTAATTGATATTAATTGGCTAAATGGGACTGAGAAATTAATCATTAGCAACTAAGAGTTGGGGGGGGAACACAACAGAATGAGGGCTCAAGCTCATGGCATGAGAGAAAGCCACTCCATTGTCCCTCACAGGAGTATCTCCAAAACCCAGAAAGAGAGGGAGGGAGGGAGGGAGGGAGAGAGAGAGAGGGAGGGAGGGAGAGAGAGAGAGAGAGAGAGAGAGAGAGATATTTAGTTTTCTTCATTCTGGAAAAGAGAGATTAGAATCATTGGTACAATAAGCATTCAGGGAGAGGTTCCTTGAACCAAAAAGGATCTGAGGACCAAGGACCCTAGGAAGGCTTTTTACGGCAGGTTTTCTTTTGAATCTGACCCTACCAAACCTTCTTAGACTGCACAACACTTATCTAGCTCCTCCCAAAAGCCTCCATAGAGGAGCTAAAGACTGTATTCAAAGATTTCCTCTAGGTCTTTTGCTATTTCATGGCTCCCAGTACAACACCTTGGTCTCAGTACACTGCCTCCTTTTCTGGTCATACATGTCCTTACTGATATCTTTTATGTCATTTTCCACACATATATCATCATTGGTAACATGCTTATAATATTTATTTTATTCACATTTACATAATGGACTAAGTGGCTATAGGGCCTAGACCCATGGGTCTGGAGTCAAGAAGACCTGAGTTCATATCTGGCTTCAGACAGTTAAAAGCTATGTGACCCTGGGCAAGTCACTTAACCTTTGCTTCAGTTTCCTCATCTGTAAAAAGAGCTGTAGAAGGAAATGGCAAAGCACTCCAGTATTTTTGCCAAGAAAACACCAAATAGGATGGCAAAGAGTGAGATATGACTGAAAATGACTGAACAACTTGGGTCTATAGCAACCACAGGTAAGATAAAGGAGGGAGAAACAGATTATATTTCCTGGGCCTAAATAACAATCACTCATTGGAAGAAATTTCCAGAACTCCATTGCTCATGAGACTGGGTGTCTATAGAGTGGGTGATTATATCATGGAGAGACAATAGAAGACTATGCAAAGGGGAGCAGAAAGAGAGTATGTGGGGTCTGAGTGAGGGAGCTTCCAAATCTATAATAACAGCATCTCAGGAATCTTGGCATGTTCCTAGAACTCCACAGAGTAAGGAAAGAGAACTGTTGAGAACAGAGAGATAACTTGAAGTCCAATATTGACAAACATGTTTTTAAAGTGATACCAAGGATGTTTGCCTTGTAGGCCAAATTCTACATGCTTCTCTCCAGATCCAGAGACAACAACCTCACTGTGGGAACAGACTTAGCAAAACTTGGCTACTGAGGGCAGCTAGGTGGTGAAGTGGATAGAACATCAGCCCTGCAGTCAGGAGGACCTGAGTTAAAATCTGGTCTAAAGCAATTACTAGCTGTGTGATACTGGGTAAGAAATTTAACCTCATTGCGTGAAAAAACAAAAACTTGAAGATGGTCGAATAAAGGCAGGGACTCTCCTGAGCTCTCCCCCCACAGCCTCCAAATACCTTTTAAAAATGACTCTAAACACATTCTAGAGCAGCAGAACCCACAAAATGCTGGAGTGAAACAAATGCCCAGCCCAAGAGAACTTGGAAGGTTGGCAGAAAAAAGGCTGTTGCCCCAGGGTGAAAGAGGAGTACAGTTCAGTGCAGGCCCCACCAGTGTAGACTGGGTCCCAGCAAACCTGGAGCAGGCCTTGGGGCAACTGAATAACTTGCAGCAGTGGAGGTTTCTAGACCTCTCATCCCAGAGAAGACAAAGAAAACTTAGAAGGTCAGCAGGAGGGGGCTGTCACACCTCAGTGAGAGTGGAGTGCAGTCCAGCTCAGGCCACACCAGCAGAGCCCCAGCCACAGCAAATCAGTAGCAGGCCTTGGGAGTCACTGAATCATCAGTGGCAACAGCTGCTTCCTGACCTCTCAGCCCACAGACAGTAAGGGAGTCAAACAACTGGTCAGAAGGAGATTACAGGGCTATTTTTGCTAGCACTGAGGCAGGACTCTAGTGCTTTCCCCATTCTCAGAGCCAGGTTGCAGTCCTAGGTGACAGTCCCAGGGCAAGGAGGAGCACTAGCACACCAGAGCTTGCAGCCACAGTGGAGCATGGACCATCCTCACAGTTCAGGGTAGAAAAGAGTGTTTGTGGTTGCTCGCAGACCAGAGCACAGGCTAGGAAAGTAGTAAACACCTCTCCTTAGATCATACCACCTTGGAAGAACTGAAAACTTACAGATCCCTAGAAGTATCTCTGAAAACAGCTGAACAAAACCCCTGAAGCTTGAGACAGTATGCCCTCCACCCTAGAAGCAGAGCCCTACTTTAACAAAAACAGGCTGGGAAAACAGACAACAAAAAAGCCCTCTGACTACAGATGGGGACTATGGTGACAAGGAAAATCAAAACACACACTCAGAAGGTAACAAACTCAAAGCTCCTATATCCAAAGCATCCAAGAAAAATATGAATTGGTCTCAGGACGTGAAAGAGCTCAAAAAGGATTTTGAAAATCAAGTAAGAGAGGTAGAGGAAAAATTGGGAAGAGAAATGAGAGTGATACAAGAAAATCATGAAAAACAAGTCAACAGTTTGATAAAAGAAGCAAAAAATACTGAAGAAGGGGCGGCTAGGTGGCACAGTAAATAAGAGCGTCGGCCTCGGAGTTGGGATGACCCAAGATTGGATCCGGCCTCAGAAAATGAGCACCCACACATAAATAATGACTGGCCGTGTAACCTTGAGCAAGCTACTTAACCCCAATTGCTTTAAAAAAAAATACTGAAGAAAATAACACTTTAAAAAACAGAGTAGGCCAAATGGTAAAAAAAAAAAAAAGTTCAAAAAGCAAGCAAGGAGAAGAATGCTTTAAAATGCAGAATTGACCAAATGGAAAAGGAGATCCAAAAGCTCACTGAAGAAAATAATTCCTTCACTCATTTCTGGGAACAAAGAATTAGAAATTGAGGGAATGACAATCAACTGGGAAATGACTGAACAAGTTATAGTATGTGATTATGATGGAATACTATTGTACTGTAAGAAATGATGAACAGGATGCTCTCAGAATAACGTGGAAAGACTTGCATGAGCTGATGCAAAGAGAAATGTGCTGTGTACAAAGTAATAGCATTATTGTAAGATGATCAGCTGTGAATGACATAGCTATTTTCAACAATACAATGATCCAAGACAACTCTGAAGGACTAATGATGAAAAATACTATCCATCCCCAGAGAAAGAACTGATGGTGTCTCAATACAGATTGAAGCATACTTTTTTTACTTTATTTTTCTTGAGGTTTTTTTTTTTTTGGTCAGTTTTCTTTCACAACATGACTATTATGGATATGTTTTACATGACTACACAAGTATAACCTATATCAAACTGCTTGCCTTCTCAGGGGTGGGGGGTGGGAAGGAAGACAATTTGGAACTCAAAAGTTTTTAAAATGAATGTTAAAAATTGTTTTTAGGGGCGGCTAGGTGGCGCAGTGAGTAAGAGCGTCGGCCTCGGAGTTGGGATGACCTGAGATCGAAACCGGCCTCAGAAAATGAGCATCCACGCATAAATAATGACTAGCCGTGTAACCTTGAGCAAGTTACTTAACCCCAATTGCTTTAAAAAAATTTGTTTTTAAATGTAACTGGGTAAAATTTTTAAAAAATAAGTATTTTTTAAAAACTTAGCCACTAATTAAGATATGGACTGTAGGGGAGAATGAATAGCATTGGGTGACTGACTTCATCGGGTGACTAGGAGGGTAGTGGTACCCTCAACAAAAATAAGAAAGTTAGGAAAAGAAAAGATAATTAATTCTATTTTAGACATATTGAATTTGAGATGCCTATGGAACAACTACTTTCAGATGTCCAGCAAAAAGTTGATGTAGTAAAGGAATGGCTAAGGAGATGAGGACTGCCTTCAGGTGTGTGCTAGTAAATATTTAATAATCATCTCTTTTTAAAAAAAAACTGTACATGTGATACTTTTAAATTTAATATGCATTATTAACATTTTCTTCCTCACTTTTTTTGTTCGCTTTTTGAAGGGGGGAGGGGAGGGCAGTTGGGGTTAAGTGACTTGCCCAAGGTCACAGGGCTAGTTTTTGTGTGTATGTGTTAAGTGTCTGAGGTCACATTTGAACTCAGGTCCTCCTGACTCCAGGGTCAGTGCCCTATTCACTGAGCCACCTAGCCACCCCTCTTCCTCACTTTCTTAAGTCTAGACAATTAACAAATCAAGCTCTGATAGATAGTATTTGCTGATTTCTGAGGTATAAATGGTCACACTGAAAATTTAACAATCAGCTCTTAAGCTGGTAGGAACAGCTCTAGCACACCCTCAACTACCTTACATATAATATATGTTTAATGTAGGTTTGTTGAACTGAATTGAGTTGTATATATAGATCTTGAAGTCTTCTTCATGGAGACAATGAATGAACCCATGGAAGCTGATGAGAACAACAAGATTGAATCTCAGAGAAGCTATTTTCCCATGCTACTCTGATAAGAGTCTAGTAGGAGATTGAACTATTAAGAAATGAGCACTGAGATATTTTTTTCTATATTTTGAAATCCAGTCCTGATTAAATATTTTACTTATTACTGCCTTTATGGTGTAATGGACAGAGTTCTAGATTTGAAATCAAGAAGAATGGGGATCACATCCCACTTCTCTTCACTATATGGTCATATGTAAATACAGCCAGCTTGGTGGCACAAGTGGATAGAACGTCAGGAAGATTATTTTCCTGAGTTCAAATCTGGCCTCAGACACTTACTACCTGTGAGAAGCTGGGTAAGTCACTTAACCCTGTTTGCCTCAGTTTTCTCATCTGTAAAATGATCTGGATATGGAAATGGAAAACCTCTCCAGTATCTTTGCCAAGAAGACCCCAAATAGGATTACAAAGAGTTTTACGTGACTGAAAATAACTTAACAACAAAAATAATTTAACTGCTATGGACAGAAACTCCCTAAGGCTTATCTAATAAATGGGTTGCAATCTGCTTTGGTGGAGAAAATTCCAAGCTCTAGGATTTCCCCTACTCTGATGAAATCACATATCTTTTGCATATTTGTGTACTTATTCAATCTGTGGTTTCTGCTTGGTCTGTTATTAAGATACAAGATGAATTTAGATGACATCTAGAAGTTCCCAAGAAACTGTGTGAGGACTTGATTCAGACAAAGTCAATTATAATCACCCGGAAGACCCCATATTGAACCCCAAACTTTGGAATATGTCCCATGTTGGACTTATTCAATGGACTACCAATCCAATTGAATGTCCTAGTCTAGGTAATAAAGTAGAATTGAATTGTATGTGCATTGAAGTTTTGAGAATTTGGTTATGTGCTAGGAAATCAACAAAAAGAAAGAGAAAAAATTTAAATTCAAACTCATCAAGCAGAACTGGGGAATTAGTCTGCCATAGGCAGACTTATGTCTTATGCCCCATCACACGCCCTGCTAATATCCAGAGTTGCTTTCCCTAGCAATATTGTGGTATTGTTGTTGTTGTTTAGTTGTTTTCAGTTATTTCCAACTCTTCATGACCCCTTTTGGGGTTTTCTTGACAAAGATACTGGAATAGTTTGCCATTAACTTCTCTAGCTTATTTCACAGATGAGAAAACTGAGGCAAAAAATAATAATAAAAAATTTTAATAAAAAAAATAAAAGACACTGAGGCAAAAAGGGTTAAATGATTTGCCCAGGGTCACACAGCTAGTAAGTGAGTAAGGCCACATTTAAACTCAAATCTTTCTGACTCTAGGCCAACACTCTATCCACTGCACCACCTAGCTACCCATGGTAACATTGTCTCCCCTAAAAAAAAAATGAAGGATCCTATATGTCATGTCTCCACCCTCTACATCACCCCAGCTTTTCCATAGCAGATCTTTAAGGTGAACAGCCTCTGAGATGTTAGAATAATGTTGAGAGGAAAAATGGCTTGTAGAGTTTATAGATTTAGGGTTAGAAGGAATCAATAAACATTGATTTTTTTAAATTACATGTAAATACCAATAAACATTTATTAAGCACCTACTTATGTGTTTGGCACTGTGCTGAGCACTCAGGATACAAAAAGAGGCAAAATACAGTCCATGCCCTCAAGAGGCTTACAGTCTGATGGAAGAGACAACATGCAAACAAATATAGACAGAGCAAACTACATGCAGGATGAATAAGAAATTAACAGAAGGCACTGGAATTAAGAGGGATTGGGGAAGACTTCTTTTTCTTTTGCCTTTTGGAGGGCAATTGGGGTTAAGCAACTTGCCCAAGGTCACACAGCTAGGTTTTTATTTGTGTGTGCGTTAAGTGTCTGAGGCCGGACTCCAGGGCCGGCACTCTACTCACTGCACCACCTAGCCGCCCCAGGGAAGACTTCTTGTAGCATGTGAGATTTTAGCTGCAGCTTAAAGAAAGCCAGGGAGATCAATAGTTGGAACAGAGGAAGGAGGATGTTCTATGCATGGGGGGCAGAGGAAACACCCAGAGGCAAGACATGGAGTGTCTTGTTTGTGGAATAACCAGGAGGCCAGTGTCACTGAACCAAAGTGTATGTATTGGGCAGTAAGGTGTTAGAAGACTGGAAAGGTAAGTGGGACCAGGTCATTAAAGGCTGCTTTGAAGCAACCTTAAAGGATCCAACCCCCTCATTTTACACATGAAGAATCTGAGGCCCAGAGAGGTTAAGTAGTTTACCCAAAATTACACGGTGAGTAAGTGTCTGAGGCAGGATTCAAACCCTGGTCTTCCAGATCCCAAGTCCAATACTCTACTAGGACAGTTAGGTGGTTCAGTGGAAACAGCACTGGGCCTGGAATCAGGAAGACTCATATCTCTGAGTTCAATTCCAGCTTAAGATACTCACTAGCTGTGTGACCTAAGAGAAGTTATCTTACTATTACATTAATAACCAAGTATTAATTTGGGATCCAGGCTTTTCCTCATTTAAGATCCAGTGTCACAGGGAGGCTAGGTGGCACAATGAATAAAGCAATGTCCTGGGAGTCAGGAGGACCTGAGTTCAAATCCAGCCTTAGACACTTAACACTTACTAACCATGTGACCTTGGGCAAGTCACTTAACCCCAATTCCTCTGCGTTCCCTCCTCCAAAAAGAAAAAGAAAACAAAGATCCAGTCCCTGTAAAAAGTCAATCTCTGGAAGACATAACTGATTGAAGAGATTGTCCTAACCTTCAGTCTTGGGCAGGACCCCACCCAATTAGGAGATCTTACTTCTGTTTAGAGAGTAAACAAAATCTAGTATGAATTAGTTCTTCTGGACTAGAAGAGTTCCTGTCCTTGTACCCTTCCATTAGAATTTAGGGTTACCTAGTTCATGAAGGAGAAAACCAACCAGGGTGGTTTGGATGGAGATGGATTCCTTGTACAGATTGCTAGAGGTGGCTGAGTCTCATGATCAAGCTATGTTCTTAGCAGGAGGAGCCTGCTGGCCCACCTCCTCATTAAATGTTCATCAATCACAGTTGATTTCCAGGTGTCAAGGGTATTCCCTTTCAAGGATTATTTAAAGCTTTCAGGTTCTGTCTTTTGTCTTTGGTTACCAAACCACTGACCATCAATTTATTATTAGCTAACCTAATTAATAAATTATTATTAATTACCCAGAAACTCTGTCTCTCAGGTTTTTTATTCATCACAAACCCTGGACAAGTCATTTAATCCTGTTTGCCTCAGTTTCCTTACCTGTAAAATGAGTTGGAGTAGGAAATGACAAACCACTCTAGTATCGTTGCCAAGAAAAACCCAAAAAGAGTCCCAAAGAGTCAGACACAACTGAAAATGACTAAGAAGATTTATCCACGAGCTTTAGGATAAGTATTGACATTTAGGGCTGAGGCAGACTGGCACATACCCAAAGTGGGGCTGGGCCAAAGCAACAACTGGTTAAGGATCTCTAATTCCCCAGCCAGATGCTCTATGGCTGCCTCCTTCCCCTCCTCTACTCCCCATTGTCTCCCCCATAAAGTAGGGAAGAACTGGGCAAAGTGATGGGATCTGCAATCATCACAGCTAGGAGCCTGCAGTATTGTAATTAACATACTGATTTTAAGGGGTTTGAAAGAGAGGATAGTTTTTTAAAAATTTTTTTGTTTATTTAATTTTAGTTTTCAACATTCACTTCCACAAGATTTTGAGTTCTAAATTTTCTCCCCCCACCTCCACCTCCCAAAGACATCATGTAATCTAATATAGGCTCTACATATACGTTCATATTAAATATATTTTCACATTAGTTATGTTGTAAAGAAGAATTAGAACTAACAAGAGAAACCACAAGAAACAAGAAACAAGAAAAGAAAGAGAGCGCAAATAGTATGCTTTGATCTGCATTCAGATTCCATAGTTCTTTTTCTAGATGTGGGTAGCATTTTCCATCATGAATCTTTTGGAGTTGTCTTAGATCCTTGAATTGCTGAGAAGAACTAAGTCTATTAAAATTAGTCATCACACAATGTTACTGTATTTTGTGTACAATGTTCTCCTGGTTCTGCTCATTTCACTCAGCATCAGTTCATGTAAGTCTTTCCAGGCTTTTCTGAAATCTGCCTGCTCATCATTTCTTATGGAACAATAGTATTCCATTACATTCATATACCACAACTTGTTCAGCCATTCCCCAGTTGATGGACATCCCCCCAATTTCCAATTCTTGACCACCACAAAAAGAGCTGCTATAAATATTTTTGTACAAATTGGTCTTTTCCCTATTTTTATGATATCTTTGGAATATAGCCCTGGAAATGGTATTGCTGGGTCAAAGGGCATGCACAATTTTGCAGCCCTTTGGGTATAGTTCTGAATTGCTCTCCAGAATAGTTGGATCAGTTCACAACTCCACCAACAATGTATTAGTGTTTCAATTTTCTCACATCTTCTCCAATATTTATCTTTCTACTGTTTTGTCATGTTAGCCAATCTAATAGATATGATATGGTACCTCAGAGTTATTCTGATTTGAATTTCAAGAGATGATAACTTTGACTTGGACAAGTGAGTTTAAATCTCTGGGCTCAGAATCCACTTCTTTTTTTTTTTTAAAGCAATTGGGGTTAAGTAACTTGCTCAAGGTTACACGGCTAGTCATTTGATTTATGCGTGGGTGCTCATTTTCTGAGGCCGGATCTGATCTCGGGTCATCCAAACTCCGAGGCCGGCACTCGTACTCACTGCTGCCACCTAGCCGCCCCTTTAGGGCAATTGGGGTTAAGTAACTTGCCCGAGGTTACACGGCTAGGTTTTTTGTTTGTGCGGATTAAGTGTCGGAGGCCGGCTCCCAACTCAGGTCCTTCTGATTCCAGGGCCGGTGCTCTATTCACTGCGCCACCTAGCCGCCCCTCAGAATCCACTTCTATGAAGTAGGGGAGTCAGACTAGAAGATGCTTAAAATCCCTTCTAATTCTAAGCCTATGATTTTAGGATCATACAAATTATATGTGATTTTCACCTTACATGCTGACTTTAGAACCTAGCCCCAAAATAAGATGACTCCACTGTATGCATTCTTCGATTCATTTGGTTTTCCTTTTGCAGATAGTAGCTTGTCATCTTTCATCCTGGGTCACTTGAAGCAATCAGCAGAATGTCATCCCCAAATAAGTGTTTCACCATTTCAGAGGCAAAGTACTGTGGTAAATAGCATGATAGAATTGGAGTTAGGAAGATGTGGGTTCAGACTCTGCCTCTGGAACTCACTGGCTGTGGGTCTATGGGCACTTAGTCTCATAGACTATGGTGGTTAGTCTTTCTGAGCCTCAAGTTCCTCATCTATAAAATGGAGTCAATAAAACCTGTAGTACATTACTCATAGGTAGAACAGCTAGGTGGCACAGTAGGTAGAGTGTGAATCTGGAGTCGGGAAGACTCATTTTCCTGAGTTCAAATCTGGCCTCAGATACTTACTGGCTGGGTGACTTGGGGAAGTCACTTAACCCTGTTTGCCTCAGTTTCTTTCTTTCTTTCTTTCTTTCTTTCTTTCTTTCTTTCTTTCTTTCTTTCTTTCTTGCTTGCTTGCTTGCTTGCTTGCTTTTTGGAGGGCAATTGGGGTTAAGCAACTTGCCCAAGGTCACACAGCTAGGTTTTTTGTTTGTGTGTGTTAAGTGTCTGAGGCCGGATCCCGAACTCAGGTCCTTCTGACTCCAGCGCCAGCGCTCTACTCACTGTGCCACCTAGGCGCTCCAGCCTCAGTTTCTTTATCTGTCAAATGAACTGGAGAAAGAAATGGCAAACCATTCCAGTACCTTTTGCCAAGAAAAGCCCATATGGGGTCACAAAGAGTTGGACACAGCTGCACAACAACACCTTCCTTGTAGGTTGTGGTGGTGCTCAACTGAGACAATGGTGCAATGTACTTTGCAAATTTTAAAGTGCCATGCAAATATTAATTATTAGAATCTATAAGAAATCTCTCTGGGGAGGCTAGATAGCGCAGTGAATAGAGCATTGGCCCCAAGTCAGGTGGACCTGAGTTCAAATATGGCCTCAGATACAATACAGAAACTAGCAGTGTGACCTTGGGCAAGTCACTTAACCCCAATTGCCTTGCCCTCCTCCCTCCAAAAAAGCAAAAAAAAAAAAAAAATCTCTCTTCCATTTAGGCTTTACTTAAGACATCCTGCATGACCATGCAAAACACCTTTGGCCAGCATACATTTCCCTCTTTTATGCTTCACTTGGTATTGCAAATCAGAGTTCTGTTAAACCTCTATCTATGGTTACATCTTATATTATCTTAATATATGCATGAGACACTCACCTTGTCAGAGAGCCTTCGAGGCTGTATTTTGCTCTCCTGAGTCAAAGCTTGCTTGGCTTAAAATCAACAAACAATAAACCCAGCAGGCACTCTGTGCAGATATGGCCTGAGGTAGAAAATGGTCTATGAGTGTAAATAAAGTTGCCATTGAGAGACAAACAAAACTGGTCAAGTACAAAGGTCACTAAGGTGAGCACTGTGCCAAATTTAAAGGACATATTTTTCCTTCTGTTAACAATCAATCCACAAACTTTTTTGAGGATTGTAGTTTGTAATGGGGGTTCCTTGAACAAGATACTCCTTTCTGTTCCAGGAATTTTCTCTGGCTGTCTCTCATACCTGGAAATGTTCTCCATTCTCTACTCTGCCTACAGACTTACCTGGCTTCCTTTAAGTCCCAACTCAAATTACATCTTTTAATGGAAACCTTCCCCAGCTCCTTCATTCCAGTACCTTCCCTCTGTTCATTATTTCCTACTTATCCTGTTTATAGCTTGTTTGTATATATTTGTTTGCATGTTGTCTTTACCCAGATTGTAAACTCCTTGAAGTCAAGGAAGGTCTTTTGCCTCTTTTTATATCTCCAGTACTTAGCACAGTAACTGGCATATAGAAGGTGCTTAATAAACATTTGTCGATTGATTGGTATTATTGGGAAGTGTCTTCTGTGTCAAAGTCACAGGTGTTAATATATATTTTTTAAATGTAACCTATGTGCTCTGACATGCTAGTCCAGACCTGACTGCTACATGTTCAACTTGGGCTTCTAAGAGTACCCAGCAGGAGTTGTGGTGTCTCTAATGCCCTCTTACACCCACTCCGGTTGTGTTTACCCCCACTATTAGGCATCTATTACTGGCCCTCTAGTTCCATTTAAGCCATTAACATCAATTAGCTGTTACAATGGGATAATTACTTCAAAGATATAACAACAAAGTACTAGACAAACTTTGCCCCCGATACCTTGGAGGCTCACTCTCTCCTAGTCCACCTTGGTCCCTGGGGAGAGAGAGCTCAGATTTAGCAGAGTTTCTATATAGTACTGGTCCTACAAATTCATGTCCAAATGTGAAATCTCAGCTAGATTAAGTCCTCACCTCAGCTACCATTGGACTGAATTCTAGAGGCTATTCACTCCATGGTCCTTGGAACATCAATGCTAGATTAGCTGCAAAACCCAGCATGAATTCTCTTCTTGGATTCCTTGGATTCCCCAACCCTCAGAAGCTTAAGGTCCTGACCTTTCATGACTCATTAGATTGGAACCTCCAGATTAATCTCCTTCACAAAAGAATAGGTGTCTGGGTAAACAAATAAACAAGACCCATATTCATAGGGCCACATGTCAGCCTCAGTTACAGAATTTTCCCTTACTGGACACCATGAGGGAAGAAGAGCAAGAGTAGAGAGTTCCAACCAAAAGAAAGAGCAGAGGTCAACTAAGGCTTTTTGAAAGCACCCCCAGTTTCAGTTCTGCAACTACAACAAATAAAAGAGGTTGTTATCCACCATGAAGTTAGCAGACCAGAGTCAGTTAGAGAATATCTGCAAATACTCCAAAATCTGAAGCACTCCATGCAGAGTCATAAGGACTGAGTTTATGGACTAGTACCCCTTCACATTTCAGGAAGAAAACTGCCTATGAAAGTATGCCTGTTCCAGCAGTTTTAGGGGAAGAAATTAAAGCTATCTATATTCATATGGAAAAGCGTTCTAAATCACTATTGATTAGAGAAATGCAAATCAAAACAACTCTGAGGTCCCACATCACACCTATCATATTGGCTAACATGACAGAACAGGAAAATGATAAATGTTGGAGATGTGGGAAAATTGGAACACTAATACCTTGTTGGTGAAGTTGTGAATTGATCCAATCATTCTGGAGAGCAATTTGGAACTATGCCCAAAGGGCTATAAAAATGTGCGTACCCTTTGACCCAGAAATACTGGGTCTGTATCCCAAAGAGATCATAAAAATGTACATGTACAAAAATATTTATAGCAGCTCTTTTTGTGGTGGCCAAGAACTGGAAATTGAGAGTATACCCATCAATTGAGGAATGGCTGAACAAATTGTGGTATATGAATATAATGGAATAGTATTGTGCTTTAAGAAATGATGAGCAGGTGGACTTCAGAAAAACCTGAAAAGACTTACATGAACTGATGCTGAAATGAGCAGACCCAGGAGAACATTGTACACAGTAACAGTGATAGTGTGTGATGACTGACTTTGATAGACTTGGCCCTTCTCAGCAATGCAAGGACCTAAAACAATTCCAAAGGACTCATGATGGAAAATGCCATCCACATCTGGAGAAAGAACTATAGAGTCTGAATGTAGAGTGAAGCAAACTATTTTCTTTTTTTGTTTTGTTTTGTTTTCTTTCTCATAGTTCCTACTACTCATTCTAATTCTTCTATACAACATGACTAATGTGAAAATATGTTTAATAGGAACATATATGTATGTAGAGGTTATATTAGATTGCATGATGTATTGGGAAGGGGGAAGGGAGGAAGAAGGAGAAAATTTAAAAGTTATGGAAATGAATGTTGAAAATTAAAATAAATTAACTAAAAGAAAGAGTATGCCTGTTCCTTTCATGTTTTCATCAAGAATGCTCTCAATTTATGCGTAGAACCTCTTGTTTCAGATACTGGGTTTTGCTTTTAGCCTTTAGTGGTTCCAGTATGATGTTTACCACACAGCTATTTATTTAGAAACCATTAGCTGCTAAATGTTGGGGAATGGGCAGAAGACCCTGATTACCTGTCCAACCTTTGGAATTAGTCACATACCCTTTAGCTTTTTTGTATCTTACATAAAATATCATTCCTGGAACTGAACAAAATACTACAGATGTGGTCTTGCCAGGAAGAGTACAGTGAGATCATATTCTTCTTCTTGAAACCTATGTCTCTCAATGAAAACTAAGAGTTTTCACGTTCTTGACTGTCATATAACATTGTTGACTCATATGGAACTTGGAGTCCAGTAAACCTCCTTCAGATTCTTTTTTTCTCTTTTTTTCAGGAGATCTGCTATCTGCCTGTGCAGATAATCTTCCCAACAGCAATGGCGGTAAGAAAGAGATAGAAGCATTTGTTTAAAAAAATATTAGGAATCCTAGATAAAAAGCATAATAGCTGGGTGTAAGTGATCCTTCTAGAGACTTTATCCAAATTCCATCCCCAGGGCCAACTCATGTCCAGGGTGCAATAGGCATGTGTTCTGGTGACTCCTTGATCTGGAACCAGCATTTGAACCCAAAGATCTATGACAGGAATCCTGAACTGGTCATTTTTAGTTTCTCATTCTTTCTTTAAAGGAGTCGTACATCCTTCTTCTTCTGGGAACATTAGGAATAGATTTATGCTGAATGATGTACTTTAGAATGATGAGACTGACTGAGACCAGACACAGAGATATCCTTGGATCATCTTTATGTGAACACATGAGGACGTGGATACATGCACATCCTTTCACTCCTTTATCAACTGAGATAAAGCATGTGAAACTCATTGTAACCATAAAGCATTACATACATGTAACAGATCATTCAGACACATTTCAACTACTTGCTTCATCTGAACTTGTCCAGATTTCCCTGTTATGTTCATATATTATTATTAGGCCATTTCTGCCATTCACATTTTAGAATGTAAGCTCCTTGAGGCCCTTTGTATTCCCAGCACCAAACATATGCCTGCTATAGGCAGGTACTCAATAAATGCTTTGAGTTGAATTTAATAGAATTTCATTCTCTCACTTGGTAGTAATTTCTCCTCATTTTGTATTTCCTTATCTGTTATATCTCCCAGGAGAATGTAAGCTTCTTGAGGGCAGTGTGATGAGTAAAAATCCAAGAGACAGAGTTCCGAGTAATTAATAATCAATTTATTAATTAGCCTAGCCAGCAATCAAAAAATTGATGGTGGTCAATTTCTCTCTGTAACCAAACACCAAAGGAGACTTTGAAATCCCTTCTTAAGGGGAACTCCCCTGACAAGTGAAATCAACCCTGATTGGTGGACATTTAATGAAGAGGTGGACTAAAAGGCTTCATTCAGCTCCTCCTCCATAATATATATTATGTATTTCTGAATCTCTAAACTTTTTCTATGTCCTCTGTTGCCTTTTGCACATTGTTGTAGCTTCCGCAAAACTACCCAAAAATTCCCATTTAATTTCTTATGCCAACCAGCGAGATAAGTGTACTCTAAACAGAAATTAGGTCTCCCATTTGGATGGGGTCCTGTTCACCTGTGCCTTGGGGGCTAGAAACATGCCATGCCCTTCAGAGATTAACTGACCTTTTCAGGAGTTGAGCTTGAATAGAAATAAAAGGAAAAAGGTGAATCACAAATTAATAATTAGTTATTAATGTACTAGTATAATATTAGTTTCCTCTCACTAGGGATTATTTCATTCATCAAAACATTGGTTGTACCTTAACAATGCTTATGGAATCGAATTGGACCGAATCGTTCTTGTTCAAGATAAACACTGATTGTCCAGTTCTCTCTCACTGCCTTTCTTAAACTCACACTTCTCTTTACATGTACTCAGAAGGGTCAGAGTAGCCTGCAGATACTCTGAACTTTCCTTCCTTTAAAAAAAAAAAGGATTTTAAATGTAGTAACTGGTAACAAAAAAGCACATTCACACACACAAGAATGGGGGTGGGGGTGGGGAGCAAACTGAACATGAAAATGTAAACTAGTTACCTGCAACACCTACTTATTTCTGCGGGGCAAAGAAAGGCTAGAGTGACCCAGCTGATCCCAGTGATCTTCCTGCCCCTTGACTCAGAATGAATAAATTCATTTTTAGGTGAGACATACATTTTTAGATGTGGCCAATAGGGGGGTTTGTTTTACTTGACTGTCCTTATTTGTATTTGTATTTCTTTTTTTTCCAATGGAGGTGGGTGGGAGGGAGGAGGGAAGGAGGGGTCCATCAATACTGTCACCAAAAAAAAAGAAAAGAGAAACACTGGAACATTTAAAAGAAAATGTACAAAAGGGAGCAAAAGGAAAGTTCAGGAGGCAATGACAAGTAGAAGAACTTTGAAAATACCATACTGAAATGTTTTGTCATTTGCTTTTTAATTAAAACATTTCAGTTTATGTCATTTGCTTTTTAATTAAAACATTTCAGTTTCATAGGCAATCATCTTTTTTGGTTTTATTTTGTATGTGGAGATGCTCATGGTTTTTGGAACTTATTAAGTACAAACATTTTTATATATTCACTTTTAAAGCAAGCAATCTCTGCCCCTGACTTGTGTTAAGACTTCAGAAAAACCACTGGCCTTCTGCAGAAGAAGGAATGAAAAATTTTCCTTATCTCTCCTCTGAGAATTAACAGTATTTTTTTTAAAGTACATTAGCAATTGCAACTTCTCAGAGATAGACACAACATAAACAAACAGGCTGTCAGCATTCTTTCAATGGGATTTTATGCTGGTTATTGTATTATTATATTAACAAAAGAGTAAGAACAAGTTTTTAAATTAAAAATAATTCAACATGTTATGAGAAAGTGGAACAGACCCATTGTTGGCTCTTTAACATTCTGTGATCTCAAACTTTCTCTTTAAGCCTTCCTCCCCACCCCCTAAAATACACAGGCAGGGTGTGGCCTTGGTTAATATCGTAATAAAAAGAACAATATTAATAGTATAAAAAATTCATGCCAGAGAACTTGGAGTACTTTGTAAATATGAGGTCATTCCTCCTCAGAATATTTGTGTAAAGTAATAACAGAGTAGGGAAAAAGGCAGAGAAGGCTAGAGAGTCAGGAAGATCTAGGTTCCCATCCAGCCTTTTATATACTTGAGTTATGAGACCTGAGAAAATTACTAAACCTCTCAAAGCCCTAGGCAACTCTCAAAGACTTTAATTTGCAGAGGAATTGCAGATCTCCATGAGGAAAGGGGGGAATTTCCACTTTGAAAGTTTCCTACAATGATGAAAATACACATCTGGGCCTCCCCCCAATTCATCTTTCCCCCAAAAAAACCACACCCCAACCAGAATAAGGAAATCAGTAAAGCCACAGAAACCTCCCACCCCATCCTGCCTCCTTTTAATTGCATTTCTCTGGAAAGCAAGTGATACAGAGAAGAGATTCTTATTTTCATAGGCAATTGTCTTTTTTGGTATTATTTTGTATATAGAAATGCTAATGGAGGGGCTGCTAGGTGGCACAGTGAGTAGAGTCCTGGAGTCAGAAGGACCTGAGTTCCGGATCCGACCTCAGACACTTAACGCACACACAAAACAAAAACCTAGCTGTGTGACCTTGGGCAAGTTACTTAACCCCAATTGCCCTCCAAAAAGTGCAAAAAAAAAATGCTAATGGTTTTTGGAACCTGTTAAGCCCCCCAAAATTTAAATATTCACTTTTAAATTTCTAAGTCCCAAAACAACATCTAGCAAATGTATATATCATTACTTTCCTAAATAGAAGCCAAACATTCAATAGGCTTTAATGGGGATTAATTCCTGCTTCAGGTAGGGGCTGTACTGACTTCTAAGGTCCTTTCCACCTCTAGAATTCTAGGATTCCATATATTTGTCAAATGCATAATATGTATCTATGAAGTTTGATTGTACGAGAAAAACACTCTAAGTACAGGCCTAAAACTTTAGGAGGACACAAGTTGCTGAGGACTTACAAATCCAATTTATTTCAAGGCATAGATAGACTCATATCATGTTGCTAATAGAAGGAACCTTAGAAATAGTCCATCCAGTCTAAGGCACTCAGACTCAAACTGTGTGTTTGTTTTAAGTTTTTAGTAATCAACTCTTTGAACAACTTCTGCCTAAATATTTGTTTTTCTTTAAAAAGACTCATTAGTCCAATTATATGTTCATTTGAACAGGTGGACCAAGGGGCTATGTAATATGGAGGTCAGGGGAAAGCTGCAAATAGCCCAAGGACTTTGGATCTAATCCAACCCCATTATTTTATAAATGAGAAAATTAAGACACAAAGAGATAAAAATGACTTGTCCAAGGTCACACAGAGCCAAAATTGGCATCTGAATCCCCGGAATCAGTCCAGTGCTCTTTCCCTAGCACTTTGTTTCCGCTCCAGAGAATGTTCCAGAGAATGTTTATTTCCTCCTAAAAAATGATTCTTAAAATTGGGTAGCTGCCACCAGATGGATGGTGGTACCTGGCCTATCAAGGGCCAATTGGTTAGCTTTCTCATTCTTGTAAAGAATTAATTCAAGGAATATTTAGCACATAATCAACTCAACTAGATTTTTCAATATATAAAAATATTATTATCAAAATAAATCATAATAATTAGTAAATCCAATTACTAACATTTACATTACATATGTTGTGGTTTAGGGGTGCTTAAGAACCCAAAAATGATAGGGTAAAGGGTGTGGGTCTGCCTTGAAAGAATTCAACCACTCAAGAATTCAACCACAGAGTGCCTAGGTGGCACAGTAATAGAGCACCGGCCTTGGGGCGGCTAGGTGGCTCAGTGAGTAGAGTGCTGGCCCTGGAGTCAGAAGGACCTGAGTTCGGATCTGGCCTTAGACACTTAACACACACACAAACAAAAACCTAGCTGTGTGACCTTGGGCAAGTTACTTAACCCCAATTGCCCTCCAAAAAAAAAAGCAAAAAAAAAAAAAATAGAGCACAGGCCCTGGGGTCAGAAGGACCTAAATTCAAAGCCAACCTCAGGCACTTAATACAAAAACTAACTGTGTGACCTTGGGCAAGTCACTTAACCCCAGTTGCCCTCCAAAAAGCAAAAAAAAAAAAAAAAAGAAAGAAAGAAAGAATTCAACCACTGGGGCAGCTACGCAGCACAATGAATAGAGAACTGGCCCTGGAGTCAGGAGGACCTGAGTTCAAATGTGAACTCAGACACTTAACACTTAATTAGATGAGTCACTTAACCCCAATTGCCCAGCCTTCCTCCCTCCAAAAAGAAAGCCAAAAAACAACAACAACAACAAAAAAACCTCAACTATATACGCCTTCCTTTAGTCAGAGACAAGGCTTATTGTGTCTCCAAAAGAAGTGAGCAGGATTTTAAGAATCTGTGCATTTAGTAGGGACAAGACTGACCTTTTTTTACAGGGAAAAAGATTGTGGAAAGATTTGGATGGGATTAAGGGTGTGAAGTAGCCTGTAGTGGTCCAGAGGTAATAGACAATGAAGAGTTGGGCTGAGGGCCCCTGGGTGCCCCTCCCCCCCTTACAATGAAAGGACAGTTGAAAGGATTATTGAATAAGTGAGGATGTGTGGGAAGGTTTGGGAGCTGAGTTATGTTTTTGAGGTGTCCAGGTTCCATACCCCATCATATTTACATGTAAATATAAATAAATATATGTAAATATATAAGTATGATACAATTCAAGCAAAACAAACACATAGGTATAATTTCCTCACTAAATTTGAACTATCAACAGACACTGCTTGATCTAAATACTGACTTGACTTACTCTGATACATGTTTCACTCTTCTTGTCCCTGAAAGAGTTCTAAATGTAGAGTAAAAAAATCCAAGTATGCCATCCCTAGCATTTTGTACTAACTTCCCAGATATCTGAAGATAGAAGCTTGCAGCTTTGTTCTGCTAACAACTCCTGCCCTAGTAAAATATATAACCTTTTCCTGTTTGCTACATCCTTTCCTTTTCACAATCAGTGCAGAAAGAAAAATGGTTGTATGTATTACATTTCCTCATGACTGTTTTTTCCCCTCCAATCATATATAGGATTAATTTTCCTCAACTTGCCTCCTTCCCTGATTAAATCTCTTGCTTTAAAGTCTTATGGTGTGTAAAAGCTAATGTGCATCAAATGGCAAAGTTTTGTAGGAAGGACAGGAATCTGGTTGCTGAGGGGAAGGACAAAGAACTACTTTGATCTTTGTCCTCCTTTCATTCTTCTTCCCACAGAAAAATCAATTTATATGAACAACTGTAAGTATCATTGAGGTAGAAAGGAGATTAAAGGAATTTCTTCACTGTCAGTCAGCTAAGAGCTTAGTTTATTTGCAAGTAACAGGAAGAAAAAAGCAGTTCAAAAGATAGCCCTAAGGATTTTTCTAGATGGCATACTGAGTCTAGCTGACTGGGGTCTGTATCACAAAAGAGCTAAAGAGTTGGCTAAGGACTCCCCTTGAAAGGAAGAAGCCACATCCGAACTGAAGACCAGCAGAAGGCTGCAGAGATGCTAGATGCAGCAGAGAGCAACTTCATGCCACAGGTGTTCGCTCTGTGTGCTCTTTCATATGTGATTTTGATTACTTGTGTTACTGTTGTGTGTGCCCTTTCCTCCAATGATGGTGTGATAATCTCTGGGAAAGTATATTTCTGTGTGTATGTGAGGGAGCTTTCTTGTCACTTATTATGCTATGTTTTTAGATTGAGATATCTTCTGCTTTAAACTAATGGGTCCACTTGGCTTAGTAAAATCAAACACACTGGCAGGGATTCACAAATTCTGGTTCTGAGAGTATATGCTGGTTTACAAAGTAGATCAAACCTGGGGGAAATGTCCTCATGTTAGGGGGACACTGGGTGCTACTTGAATACTCCAAGTTCATTTTGAAGCCCGTGTCTTTGTTTCAGAACTAACACTTCAAAGCACATTTGAAATGTGATGTACAGTGGTTTCTCATAGTTACTGCCACGAACATCTCTATACTATGTCCTTTTCCTTCCAAACATGGATCACAATTCACCTCCTCCAGGTTTCTCCCACGTAATTGCTCACTTTTCCACTCTGTTCTGCCAGAGCAGCTAAGTACTTATCTACCCATTTTGACTTGCATAGGTGACACTCTACAATATTATTTATTCAGGTGTTTCAAGTGCAGAAATGTCCTATTTCCCCAAATAGATTATGAAGTCCCTGAATGTGCCTTTTCCTTCTTGGAGTGTCCTCCCTATGAATGGGTTATGCCTACTTTGTGGGATTTCTTACTGCTCTGTTTTGTACCCCCCACTCAGAAAATCTGAGGAAATCATTACTTGACACAACTTTCCCTCAAAAATATGAATTTATAAAATCAAAATCTTATTGAAGGGGCGGCTAGGTGGCGCAGTGAATAGAGCGCCGGCCCTAGAGTCAGAAGGACCTGAGTTCGGAGCCGGCCTCCGACACTTAATCCACACAAACAAAAAAAAACCTAGCCGTGTAACCTTGGGCAAGTTACTTAACCCCAATTGCCCTAAAGGGACGGCTAGGTGGCGCAGTGAGTAAGAGCGCCGGCCTCGGAGTTGGGATGACCCGAGATCAGATCCGGCCTCAGAAAATGAGCACCCACACATAAATAATGACTAGCCGTGTAACCTTGAGCGAGTTACTTAACCCCAATTGCTTAAAAAAAAAAAAAAACCCAAAAAAAATCTTATTGAAAGACCAGAGAAAAAAATAGAACCCAAGATAGAACTCAGAGAAAATATATTCTCCAGTGAGCAATCCTCTACCTGAGATTTATATAGATTCTCAGACCAAATAAAGAGGTTTTTCTCCTTGCTATTCTGAGCACAAGATTGGGCATTGGAAGGGATGTTAGAGATCATTCCTCATTTTACAGAGGAAGAAACTAATGCTCATAGAGGGTAAATTACATGGGCAGGTCACTCAGTACATAAAAAAGGCAAGATTCAAACCCAAGGCCTCTGACTTCAAATCCAGTTTTCTCTCCAGTCTCCATCTTGCCAGTTATAGTCCCTCTTATATCACCCCCTGTTATCCAGTGGGTGGCACCAGACACTGATCTCAGTCATGGTCAAAATCCTCTACTGAGTCAACCTTTTCTCTGTCATTTGAAAATAGTCTTGGCCAACACAGAAGGTAAAACTCTCATGGTTGTCCCTATCTGGCAGGAAACACAAGGCTTCCTGTGTTGCAACTACAGTGATGCAGCCCCAGTCTAGGGTCTTCTTCCTGAAGCTATAACCCTTTGCAGCCACCATTCCCAACCTCTAACTTCACCAGAGCTTTCTAATAAGCAAGATACTATTACCTTTCAACTTCAAGGAAATCGATAGCATCAACTTGAGGTTGAGATATGGTGATGAGAAATCTTGTAGTCCTTTTTCCCTTTGGAGATGGGCATTCTCCAAACAAAGGAATGTCCCCACATGCAGATGCCAGTAAGGAACCTCAATTCCTTCCTAATTCTCTCTCTGTTTAAGAATCTCTCTTAAGCAAATGGGTGGGATTCAATACCCACCCCGTAGGGAGTGGGTAGGGAAACCTGTGCATTTCTCATGTCCTCCAACTTGACTTTCCTAATCTAAGACAACATCATTTTGAGAGAAGGGGAAAAAAAAGGTAGACTGCAATAAATTCATTAGAGCAATACAAAGTAAAGCAATGTCATATTCTCTCTGCCTGATCCCTCACCCCCAGCCTCTCCTCAGTCAAGAACCTCTGGCTACAAGGGACCAGTTCTTGGTCACGGGAGGAATAGACATAGATACATCTGGGGCCATAAAGATTAGTTGTGTGTGTTTTGTCTTCCAGCCACTATACACAACAAAGGAGCCCTTAAATAGGCAGTCCTTTTTTTATTTTTGTATTTTTGTGAGTAGCATCTATGGCACCTCCTCATGTGGGCCCATGAAAAAAGGTATCCCAGGTTTGACGGGGTCATCACCTTAGAGTTCCTCATCTATGCAGCGGTGTGTGATTAAAACACCCGGGTCAATGGTTCTTCCTATCAGAACCAACACCTGCTTTAGTAGTCTGCTCTCAGAGTGCCTACCTTTTGAAAATAAGGGAACCAAGTCATGGTTTTATTCATAGGTTTTAGAACTGGAAGAGCTCTTAGAGATCCTCAAGTCCAACATTTTATAGGTGAAAGAACTGAGGCACAAAGCAATTAAGCAGTTTGTCCAGGGCACAGACCTAGTGCCTCAGGTAGCATCTGAACCCTTATTTCTTACTAGATCAAATATCCTTTCTTGTTCTCAATATCCAAAGTCATCAAATATTACTTTTATGGTAATAAGGTAAAATGCTTTATTATTTAAATCAATACCTGCTTTCTCATACCACTGAGAGCATCAAAATGATACCTTACAGGGTTCCAGCTTCTGCCATTCTCTAGAGATCTGAATGTCCCCAGTCTGACAGGTGTGAGGTGGTAACTCAGAGTTGTTTGAATTAGTATTTCTCTGATCAAAAGTGAGTTAAAACATTTTTTCATATGACTATAGATAGCCTTGATTTCTTTGTCTGAAAACTGCCTGTTTATATCCTTTGACTATTTATCAATTAGGGAATGACTTGTATTTTTATAAATTTGACCCAGTTCTCTATATATTTGAGAAATGAGACCTTGATCAGAGATACTTGTTTCACATGTTTCCCTCAGTTTTCTGCTTTCTTCATAATTGTGGTTGCATTGGTTTTGTTTGTGCAAAAACTTTTAAATTTTAAATAGTCAAAATTATTTATTTTATATTTTATAATACCCTCTGTATCTTCTTTGGTCCTAATTCTTCTCTTATCCATAAATATGACAGATAAACTATTCCGTGCTCTCTTAATTTGCTCCTGGTATCATGCTTTATGTGTAAATCATGTACCCATTTTGACCTTATCTTGGTATATGCTGTGAGATGTTAAGAGGCTTATCCTGATGCCCCAAGTTGCTAGTCCTCCACTCTGGAAATTATTTTTATTAACTTTGGATATATTTTACATTTGCTTATCTATGTACATATTGTTCTTGATCTTCCAATAGAATGGAAGCTCCTTGAAGACAGGACCTGTTTCATTCCTTGTCTTTGTGCCACCATGGTATGGTGCCTCAGCCCACAACAGAGCCCAAGAAATAATGCTTGTTGAATGAATGAATGAATGAATGCAGTTGCTGACAACTACAGCAAGGACAACTGAAGCAAGGACAATTGGTTGAGTACAGCAAAGCTCACACTCCCTGATAATACACTGAAGTCCTAGTCCAGAACTACTGGCTGCCCTTTTGGAGGATTATAGCTGTAGTGATAGAAGGGGTCTCAGAAGTCCATCCCTTTCATTTTACAGATTAGGCAAACGAGGCCCAGAGAAGTTAAGTGACTTGCCAACAGCACAAAGGCAGGAAGGGGACAGAGTCAGGATTTGAATCCAGGTCTACTGACTTCAAATCCAGCATTCTTTCCATTACTACAGTCTGAGAGGTTTGGTTCCTTATATCTCATGGAAACCTTCCACCCTTTCTGTCTCACTATACCTCTGGGCTCATGTGATCCTGGCTCCTGTATTCTCTCAGACTGGACACCTGAATGCACAGATAACTAAGGCAATGGTGGGTTCATGCTCTATCCTGATTTCAGTCCATTTCTTTCTTTTCTTTTCTTTTTTTTGCTTTTTAGAGAGGGGAAGGTAGGGCAATTGGGGTTAAGTGACTTGCCCAAGGTCACATGGCTAGTTTTGTGTTGTGTCTGAGGCTGGATTTGAACTCAGGTCCTCCTAACTCCACAGCTGGTGCTCTACTCACTGTGCCACCTCGCTGCCACCAGTCCATTTCTAAGGAAGGAAAAAGCCAACCTTTAATTTTTCCACTGAATCCTACAAAACAGTTAATGTCACCTGGAATCTCCTTTTCCTTATCAACTTCTAATTAAAGAAATGAAGGAAGAAAGAAAGGATAGAGGAAGAAAGGAAGGGAGGGAGGGAGGAAGGAAAGAAGAAAAAATAGTGGGAAAGAAGGAAGGAAGAAAAAAGGAAGGATGGGAGAAAAGAAGAAGAGGGGAGGAAGATAAAGAAAGAAAGAAAGAGAAAGGAGAGAAGGAAAGAAGGAAAAAAGGAAGGAAGGAAGAAAGGAAGGAAAGAACAAAGGAAGAAAAGAAGGAAGGAAGAAAACTACTTGGTGTTAGTATGATATGATGGACCAGGAGTCTAAAGGCCTAAGTTTTCATCTGGGCTCTGCTACCTGTGTGAACTTGGGCAAGTCACTTCCTTTCTGAGCCTCAGTTTACATCTGTAAAATAAGGGGTTGGACAAGATAACCTCCAAGATCCCTTCTTTCCAAGTATAAGATTCTACAGTTCCTTAACCCCCTAAACTCCAGGATTTTCTTCTGATGGGACCTAGAGTACTTTTCCTGCCCCTGTGTGTGTATGTTGTCCTCCCCTACAGATTTGAAAGTTCTTTAGGGCAGAGCCAACATCAGGGCAGCAGGGTGGCACAGTGGATTGAGCCCCTGGGCTTGAAGTCAGGAAGATCTGAATTCAAATCTGGCCTGAGACACTTATTAGCTTTGTGACTCTGAGCAAGTCACTTAACCCTGTTTGTATAAGTTCCTCACCTGTAAAATGAGCTAGAGAAGGAAAAAGCAAATCACTCCAGCATTTGTCAAGAAAATGCTAAATGGGGTCATGAAGAATCGGACACAACTGAACAACAATGTCAGGTTTCATTTGCCTCTTGCCCAGCACCTGGGTCCCAATGAATGTTGCTGAGTTAACTGAGATTCTTCCTGCAGCCCATGTCAACAGGCCCTCGGACTGAGAATATGGACCATCCTGTAGAGTGAAGTTTTCACCCTATCAGAGGTTCCTGCTGGGAATCTGAGCTGAGACTTCCTAGATATGTCAGGCATATTATTCCTTGTGGAGAGTTTTGGGGCATTCAATTAGCAGGGGACACACACACACACACACACACACACACACACACACACACACACACACACCACCCCTCCCTGGGCAAGCCAGGCAGGATGGAGGTTGAGGATGCCCTTCTTTCAATGATCAGAAAAAGGGAAGCCCATAGCCAGAAGAAAGTTCCCAGGGCCATGACATGTCCTGGACATGAGGCTCTACCCTCTCTAATCCCAAGGGCCCATTCCCTCCTCCAATATCCTTCCCAGTTCCCTTCAAAGGGGTAAGATGCTTTCTTCTCAGGGGCATGCCCACCCCCTCTTTCCTTGCCTGAGGGAACTATTCCTTTTGAGCTCATTTCCTGGCTAACAGGCTATGTCTGGGACTGAACACTTCTGGCTGTAGCTGTCTGTCTGTTGTGTGGTGACTTTTGGGGCCCAGATATTCATGGCTTGATGGCCAGACATCAAGGAACAATGGGACCAGATAGGTGAAATTCTGACTTCTGGGATGTGAAGAGGGAAGATACCTTGAGTCCTCAAATATCTCATCTGTAAAATGAGGGGCTAAGACAAGGCGATTTGGCAGAGAAAGTGCTAGATTTGAAATCAAAGGAACAGGTTCCTCCCTAACTCTATGTGTGGCTTGTGCAAGTTACTTAATTCCTCTGGTCCTCAGTTTACTCATGTATAAAGTGAGGGAACTAGGCTAGATGATTTGGGAGACAGCATAGGAAAGTACAAAGTTTATTAGATTTGGGATTTGAGAACCAGTGCTCAAATGTTGGCTCCATTTTCTACCAAAGTCACCTTTATCAGGTTACCTAGACCTTCCTTAGCTCTTCTATAAAATGAAAGGGTTGGACTAGGTGACCCCTAGATCCCTCCAGGCTGTAAATCAATGATCTTATGATCTCTAAGGTGCCTCCTAGCACTAACATAGTTCCATAATCTTTCGATCCTTCTTGTCAGTCAATCAACCTGAATTTGCTGCTTTCTAGTGAAAACCAGGGAATCCTCATTCCTGACATCTGTGGGCCAATCCAGGGTCAAATTATTATTCTTGTAAGGGGGAGATGAGGATCAGGGAAGTAAGTTTTGGGAAGGCACTTAGGACTTCATTTTACAGATGAGGAAACTGAGGTTCAGGGAAGTCACAAAGGAAATGAGCATCGAAGACAGGATGTGCTCCCAGGGCCTCTGACTTCAGAGCCAGCCCTCTGCATTGTGTCACACTGGTTCCCCACTTACAGATTCCGAGAATTTTGTTTCTGAAAGTACAGCAGCTCATTCAACCCCCTCATTTGACACAAGAGGAAATGGATTCCCCAACAGGTGCCTGGACGTACTCAAGGTCACCCAGAGAGTGGCAGAGCTTGATGTGCTCATAGTTTTCCTTCCCCACTAAGGTCAATGCAGAGCAGCAGAGTCCTCGCCTCCCACTCAGGCCGATGACTCACCTATGGGGTGCAGAGCTAGGGATCCCCCCTCCCCCACCTGAGACTGCAGAGGCCTCTGGATCTGCTATTACAGAGGATGTGCTATAGAGAAAGTAGAGCCTAGGGAGACAGTATATGAGTCACAGGAATGAGTCAGAGCCCCAATTCAGCTGACTTTCAGGGGTTCTGAGAGTTGTCTATGATAAGAAGTAACCATGGCCCTCCTCCAGCTGGATAGTCTTACATCATGTCTCTCCATGTGACCCAAACTGGCTTGTTCCACAAGTTCTAAGGTGGTTGGCTTTTTTTTTTCCCTTTAAGGGGTAAAGCTTAATGTCTGAGAACAAATTCATTCATTCACTGCTTTATTCACTCATTTGTTGATTCATTCATAGAATTACAAGATCATAGCTCTAGAACTGACCAGAGCCATAGAGGCCATCCATCCAGTCTCTCTCTTTATAAATAAGAAAACTGAGGAGCAGAGAGAGGTTAAGCTCTTTGTCCATACACTAATGTCATGACCATATACTAATCAGCAGGGCTAGGGTTGGACTGAGGTCTTCTGACTCCAGATTCAGAAAGCATTTGTGCCGCTTCACCATTCTCCTTACCCATTCATTCAACAACCACTACTACATACCATAATTAACCATGGTAGATGCCGAGCAAAGATAGGCAATACAGAAATAAATAAGCCTGGCCCCTGTCCTTAGAGATCAAGTAAGGAAAATGAGACACACACACACATAATTGTACTATAAACTATAATAGAGCATGTATTATAATAAGAATTGTCATTTGTCCCCCTGAAATAGTGTCCTCTTTGGAGGAGAGGAATGAGGAGACTGGCTAAAGTCACACAATTCCCCAAAGGCAAAGGTGGACACGGAAGCCAAAATTCTGAGATTTCTGGCCTTAGAAACTCACTCACTAGCATCTATCACATCACCCAACTGCTCTTCTATGGGTCAGGTGTATGGATTAAGCCTTAACCTATTACATTGTTGATGGAGCTGTAGATTGGGTGTAAAATTTTTTGGAGAGCTGCCTGGCAAATATAGTAAGGCTTATGGAACTGACCCCACTCTTGGGCCACACTATCTCTTACTATATCTTGAGGAAGTTATTAAAAGAGAAAAAGTACCTATCAATACAAAAATATCCATAGCTATTTTGAATACTGAAAAGCTGAAAATGACCTACATGTTGAGCATCTGGGAAGCAGATGACTAAACTTAAAATATGCCAAAGAAATGGAATACTATCGAGCTTCCAAAATAAAAAAGGCAAATACGAATGTTGTGTGAGAGCCTCTCCCATGACATAACAGGCCTAGGCATACTTTGAGGGATTTCTCACTTCTCCGGCTCATTGCCCCAACTAGAAAATCTGGAAACTTCATTACATGATAATACCAAGTGTATTGTCACTGGCTCCTCTTGCAAGCACACAATTCACAAAGCTCAAAGAAGAATGAGATTGAATACAGGTATAATAGTGGCAGCCAACCCATGGAGCATGTGAGGGGATAGGCCTGGGCCCTGGCCACTTCTGGTGACACATGTTATGACTGGAATACTTCCCATGGAATGTTGAACATACACTCTGGTCTCTTCCAGGGACATATTTGCTCAGTGCTGAAGTATGTGGCTCTGTGGAGATAATGTACCAAGTCTATCCTACTCATGTTCTATGGGATGGCTTTAACACAGATCAAATGAAATGAATCTTTCTTGTTTGGAAAATACTCTTTACAGAGCTGCCTGAGTTTATGCTACTTTTGACCCTGTTTTACTTCCTTCTTTCTATTCTTTCTTCCCTTCTATTTTAAAAAATACACTTGCAGGGGCAGCTAGGTGGTACAGTGAGTAGAGCATTGGCCCTGGAGTCAGAAGGACCTGAGTTCGGATCTGGCCTCAGACACTTAATGCACACACAAAAAGCCTAACCGTGTAACCTTGGGCAAGTTACTTAACCCCAATTGCCCTCCAAAAAAGCAAAAAAAAAAATACACTTGCATTTCACCTGTGGACAGTTATATTTTTATTGATTTTACCCCATATCACCTCCCAGAGATCCTTCCCTGTTTCCTTGTGTGCTTCATAATAATAATTTTTTTAGAGCACCATAATATTCCATTACATTATTATTTTGGGGGGAGGGAGGTCTAGACCTATGATTTTATTGGTAGAAAGAACTCCTAATAGGGAAACTCTTTTCTACCAATGCAGATAAAACTCAGCTGTGCAACTAAGAGCCTTTGAGAGTTGCCTAGGGGCACTGAGAAGTGGCATATAAGGTCACACAGTCAGAAAGTGTCAGAAGCAGGAGTCTTAAACCAGGGTCATCCTGCCACCAAGGCTAGATCTCTATCCACACTACTATCAATACGGTATCTTAATGTTCCATTATTTATTCAGTTCTTCTCCAGCGGTTGGATACACATACTACTTTTTGTTTGCTTGAGACTGGATCTCCCTAACTTGGCTATATTAGAAGTGCAGCCACTACTCATGGGTTGATAATATGATTTGTTTTTACAAATGGGATTAGTCCATTCCTCTTTATACAGCCTGGTGCTAAGTGTTGGGGATACAAATACAAATAAAAAGGATAGACCTGTCCTCAAGGAGTTTACATTCTAATGGGAGAAGACAACACATAAAAAGGAATGGGGAGGAAGATTCCTATGTGGGAAGGAACATGGTGGTGAAGTTTGGAAAGTAAGAAGCATAGCCAGGAGGGGAAGAGACCTTGGAGATGGTGAACTCAGATTTGAATCCCCACTCTGCTACTCTGTCACCTGTGTGACATTGAGCAAGTCTTTGGACCTTTTTGGCCCTTAGTTTCTTCATCTGAAAAAATGAGAAGGGTTGAACTAGAATCCCTCCAAGATCTTTTGTAGTTCCAAATCTATGATCTGTGATTCTTCAACCCTAACTACCAAAAACGATTCTATTTTTGGCTCTAATTCAAAGGTTCTTGCCAACAGGCTGGTGATTGTGGGGAGGAGAAAACACGAGCCAGTTATAGAACATGTAGTTTTATTCCCACACAGAAAAGGGAATGATAAGCAATAAAAATCATAGAATGATTAGAAGAGAATTAGGTAACCATCACTACTAGTACAATCAGTTGGGAAGCTAATATTCAAGACTTGTTGAGGACATTTGCAGAGTTTCTTTCCAAGGGATGCTAATTAGTCATTTTATATTTCACCTTCATTGAGAGCAGTCTAGTCAATCTCAAGTGGGTTCTTTCTTGCCACCGACCTCTCATTTTCTATAGGCAACTCTTTCCCCTTTGGCCTGTTTGCTTCAGCTGCTGTTACCACAACTGCTCAGGTAGCTGCTCTCCTTCTATTTAGGTGTCCAAGAAGGGGAAGATGCCAGTTGCTTTCCAAGATCTCTCACAAGGCCCTGTATTATTAAAAGAAATGGCACACATAGAAGGTGGCCCTCTTTCAGACACAGGCTTGCCTAGGAGGTCATGTTGTTGTTCAGTCATATCCAATTCTTCATGACCCTATTTGGGGCTTTCTTGGTAAAGATACTGGAGAGGTCTTCCTTCTCCAGCTCATTCTACATATGAGGAAACTGGAGCAAACAGGGTTAAGTGACTTGGCCAGGATCACACAGCTAGTAAGTGTCTGAAGCCAGATCTGAACTCAGGAAGATGAGTCTTCCTGACTCCAGACCCATCATTCTATCCACTTTACCACTTAGCTGCCCCAGGAGGCCATAAGCTCATGGCTTATGGTTCAATGGGGACAAAGTAGTTTCTCCACATGAACCACTGGACATTTATGGGATTTCTCCTTGAGCTTCAAAACCAAAAGGAATAGCAGCCTGTGGAATGTGGATTGTCCCCTAATATATCCATAAAGTTCTGACTTAAAAACTTTAAAAATTAAATTAAAAAACTTTTCCAGAGCCACAGAAATGGCTGTAGACTTGATCTTGCCATCACTTGTAAGTGTTCCCCCTCCTGAATTGTGAAATTCCTTTATCTGATCACATACTTTTAATCCTTCTATCTTAATCCTTGTCTTACCTGTTCTTCATCTTCACTGTGACCTCTTCTATCCCTTAATTTTGACCAAGTCATCATTATTTCACTGGCTACATTCTCTCCTTCTTTCCCCTTGGTGACTGAGTTCAAATCGATACTATCCTCCACACTCCTTTGCCCCTTTATCCTATGGCTGATCATGTCTTACCAAGCCCCAAACTTAGATTACACCCACCATTCACTACCTGTTCATTTGCTATTGAATGGAGCTATAGAAAATCGTGAAACCATGTTGATAGGATCCACAATAAATTTATTGCATAATCTGAACTGGGTCCCCTCTGTAGTAAGGCAATCTGTTGAAAATTCCCTAATCAATCCACTATCTTACCACAACAGCTATTCCAAACCTTTTCATTCCTCCCCAACCCTTCCATGGCAATCCCATCCTTACCCACCCACTCAGCTAAGGACCCTGCTTAAACCTTGCTGAACAATACTTGAGGCCATTTGCTAAGATGCCCTTTTCTCCCTCCTCTTCATCTCATATCAGTCAAATGTCTTTCCCCACTAAATCCTTTCAAGAGATGGCCTTTTTCCTTGATCAGGCAAACTCTTCTCCATAAACCTTTGAATCCACTCTCTGTTCTAGCAGATCGCGCCTTCTATTATATTACCCTTTAATAATCTTAAATCTCTCTCTGTCTACTCCTTGATATCTACAAACATAGCTATGTCCTCGAAAAACCCTTAGTGAACTTGACCATCCCTGCGAGCTATCAACCTATATTTCTCCTTCCTTTTGTGACTAAACTCCTTGAGAAAACCATCTAAAACGGAGTCTCCACTTCCTTTCCTCAAGTTCTCGTCTAAACCCTTTGCAGTCTGGCTTCTGATCTCATCATTCAACTGAAACTGCTCTCTCCAAGGTGACCCGTGATCTCTTAGTTGCCAATTTCATGGTCTATTATTAATCAGCATCCTTTTTGACCTCTCTCCAGTCTTTGACACTGTTAATCACCTTCTTCTCCTTGGTATTCGATACTGTTCTCTCTTGGCTCTCCTCCTATCTGCCCCACTCCTCCTCAGTCTTCTTTAGATATTTCAGGTCACTCCCACTAACCATAGATATCCCCCCAAGAGCCTGTCCTTGGCCTTCTCTTTTCCCTCTGTACTATTTCACCCTCTAGGCATTCAGGGAGGACAAGAGCCTCTGGTGTTAGGGCGTGCTGAGTCCTTTTCAGGGCTGATCACTTGCCTTTGCTGTCTACCTCTTACCCAGTTCTCACCTGTGACTCCAAAAAGTTGTAGCAGGCATGGTAGCCACACTCTAGTAAAACCATTGCAGTAGACAGACTAAATCAGCCTGAGGGTAACCAACAGGCCTGAAACCCATTGGTGAGTTAGGGGTTGTCTATCCCAAGCACGTGAAGACTTCCCCTGACAGAATAGGCAGATGAGAACAATTTGTTCCAACAGCCATGAAAGCAGCTGAAGCAGGTGCTGTGGAGTGCTTAGAGCAGGGGTTGGGAACCTGAGCCTTGAGGCCGCATGTGGCCCTCTAAGTTCTCAGGTGTGGCCCTTTGATTGAATCCAAACTTCACAGAAAAAATCCCCTTAATAAAAGGATTTGTTCTGCAAGATTTAGACTCAGTCAAAAGGCTGCACCAAGGACCTAGTAACCTTGAGACTACAGGTTCCCGACCCTTGGCTTAGCATTTAATCAGACATAGAAGACACCAAGGTCACCCAGTGCATCCTGGGTCATTGCCAGTCATTTTGTCTTTTGTTCTGCCACTGGACTTCAATGACTCTAGAAGAGAGAGTGAGGCTGATGACTTTGCAACTCTACCTCACTGGATTTACAATTCACCCATGAGTCAAGACATCACCTGTGATGCCACTGGTTGTCTTCAAGAACAAAGGACAAACAATAATTTTGTATGATGATTTTATCAGCTCCTATAGGTTTAATCACTATCCCTATGCTCATGATTCTGAAATCTACTCTCCAGCCCTAAGCTCTGCTTACCTCCAGTCTTACATCTCCAACTTCTTCAAAGTGGACTTCTCAAACTGGACATCCAATGGAAACCTCAAACTCAATATGTCCAAAAGAGAACTTCTTTTTAACACCAAATTCTCCCTCTTCTATACTTTCCCTATTATTGTAGAGGGCAACACCATGCTCCCAGTCATTCAGGCTCACAACTTCACAACCTCCACTCCTCACTTGCACTCACCCCATACATCCACTCTGTTACCAAATCCTGTTGTTTTTATCTTCACAACCTCTCTAATACACATCTACTTCTCACTACTCATAGGGACACCTAGTTCAGGCTCTTATCTAGACTATTGCAATAGCCTCTTAATTGATCTTCCTGCCTCCCACATCTCCCTATTCTAAGCCCTACCTTCTATTCAGTTGGCAAAGTGCAGAATTGTTCACGTAACCCACAACTACTCAATAAACTCCAGTGACTTCCTGTTACCTTCAAGATCAAATATAAAATCTTCTGGTTAGTTTTCCAAGTCCTTCACAAGCTGATGACCCATCCCTACTTTTCCCATCTTCTCATACTTTACTTCTTTTCACATATTCTATGATCCAGTAGCACTGGTCTTTTTGCTGTTCTTTACATATAACACCCCATATACCCAACACTGTGCCTTTTTACTGGCGCTCCCCCAACTTGACTTGCAAGTGAACTGGATTTTAGTGAAGCAGAGCAGTGCAGTCATCAGCCTCACTCTCTCCTCCAGAGTCACGGGAATCCAGTGGCAAGACAAAAGTCAAGACAATTGGCTATGATTCAGGATCTAGTGGGTGACTTTGGCCTTTTTAAACTAAGGTCTTCTCTAGGTCTCAGTTTGTCTGAGGCAACACCCATTCAGTGATTAAGAATTAGCTAAGAACTGAGACAAAATATGGCCTAATTTGCTATAACAAAAGAATCAGTCTGGGAGGGGGAGATCCTCAGAGTTTCTGGCCAGAATAGAAAACAATTGCTATTTACACTCATTCTGAGTCATCAAAATCCGAGCTTGGGGTAGGACCCCACGTCTAGAATAGTCTCCCTCCTCATCTCTGCCTTCTGGCTTCCCTAAACTATAGTAGGTAGAGTATGTATTATCCCCAGTGGAAGGAGGAAAGGAAATATGTATTTACTATTAAGCATCTATTTTGTACCAGGCACTGAACTACGTGTTTTACAGATATAAGGTCATTCAATCTTCACAACAACCCTGTGAGGTGGATTCTATTATTATCATCTTTATTTTGCAGTTGAAGAAGCAGAAGGCTAAGTAGCAGAGGTTAAGTGATTTGTCCAGAGTCACATAGCTAGTAAATGTCTAAGGTCAAATTTGAATTCAGGTCTTCCTGACTTTAGGCTCAGCATTCTATTCACTATACCACTAATTGAGTATGGAATGGGGAAATTGAGGCTCGGCAGAATGAATGATTTGTGCATTTTTTGTGAATGGAAACACCAGGATTTGGACATAGGGCCAGTATTTCTTCCACACTGACTCGCGTAAAGTGATATGTTATTTATGACTTTGCAGTAATGTTATATTTTGGAAAGCAACATTTATAAAATTATTGAAATCATTTCTATATATAGGTGTAGTATAAAATATTTAGAGACCAGCTAGATTTTTCACTAATAGAAATGCTCAACAAAACCTAGTGATTTTATTGCTGATATGAATAATAAACAGAGGGTTTAGAACAAAAGATCTAAGTCAAAAACTGGTAGCTTTAGCTATTCTTTTTGTTCCTTGCTCCAAATTAATTTGCATGTATTATAGATATTTAAAAGGAGACTCAAGGCTCTAGCCTCACAGACCTATCTTGCAGTATTGTTAGAAGGGGTCCCCAGTATTTCCTGAGGGGACAGGGCCTGACAATCAGGAATTTTATATGAGTTCAAAGGAATTTTATGACTTCAGGTCAGACAGCTGGTGGGGATCTGGGGCTGTAAATGAGGACAGAGTTAACAACTCTTCACTGAAGAAGAGGGATTTATCTGTAGCTAGACTCTAGCAAATGGCAGCAGAGAGCAGCGGATAGCCCAAAGTGGCTGCAATAGCCAAAGACTGGCAGATGGCAATAGAAAGCAGCTCAGGGAACAATATAGTCAGAGACCAGTGGAAATTCGCAACAGGGAATAGACACACAATGCCTACCAGAGGATCAACATCAGTGGCATGATGATATTAATAGAGGACAGCATTGGTGGGGTCATTTGCCCCAGATACTCATGTGCCCTGACCATACTTATCCCTACATATCCACCTTCCATTTGTGTGCCCAGACCACACATTTCCTTTATGTGAGTACCTTCCTTTGTCATGTGTAGCCTTTGCACTGTGGACTTCCCCATTGGCAGGAGGTGACATGGGAGAGGATGCCACTATGTGTCTCAAGGAATCTTTTCATGTCATTTTCTTTGCTATGATGTTTGATTGCATGCCCTTTGCTTTGAACTGATTCTGGTTGTCTTAGTAAAAGTAAACATATGGAAAGAGGATGCTGACCCTCATCTGCAATATGCCTCAAATTCAGGAATGTCCAGTGACCCTTTCTCAAGCCATGGTATCAACGTCACTGGTTTTCTTCTCAAAATAAGGTTTTCTTTCACAGAAAGCCACTGTTGCTGAACAACTCTGCTGTCTACTGGAAAGACATTATCCCTCATGTGAAAGTTGCTAACATGAGGACATTTTTGAGAATGTCAAGCAGTCATTGACTCCTGCATCTGTGTTAGAAAGTAAGCCACTGTTTCTTGGCAGTGACACTTACGGTGGTGCAGTTGTGCTTAGTGACAAAATGTCAGATGGAGCTGATGTGTCAGCTATTCAGGAACAATGTGATCTGCAGAGCAGAGCTGTACACCAACTGATAAACGGACAAAGAAAACACGGCTGAGAGTGTAGGGGTGGAGAAGTTTCATGGCTGTCTTTATGATTGTGCCTTTAGAATTCGTACTGCTAACAAGCCTTTTATGTGGCTCCTTTTTAAAGGATAAGAATGCATCCTTCAGTATTACCATTTATGGTGTGTTGAGGTCTTTCATTCAATAATTCTAAAGACATATTTGAAATAGCAACATAGAATGTTACTGGCTTGTTGCCATCTGCCAAGATAGATTTCAAATTATGTTGTACCACGTCCACTGGAAGTTTTTATGCTGGAAGACCTCACTGATCCACCCCTTCCTAAATAAATTCTATTATTAATTATGAAAGATAAGAGTGCCAGGTCAGGAGTCAGAAAGACTCCTCTTCCTGAGTTCAGATCCAGCCTCAGACACCTACTAGCTATATGAACCTGGGCAAGTCACTTTACCCCTTTTGCTTCAATTTTCTTATCTGTAAAATGAGCTGGAGAAAGAAATGGTAAACCAAAGAATCAGACATGACTGAAAAATTACTAAAAAAGATTGGGGTGGGGGAAAGCCAGCAGAGAAATTGCCTGAGGAAATCAAACCATTCATTAATTGTCCACATTAGCTATCTGCTGGTAAATGTCTGAGGAAATCACATTGTTATTCTAGAAGAAACAATACAGGCAGCACATCCGGGAATTATTCTCATGGAAGCATTGGCTAGAAGCTGTATCTAGTTGTCTGAAGTGGATTCTACTTTTGACAAGAGTCTAAGGGAGTGTCAGGTGGTTTATTCAGCATAACCTGCCAAAATCATATAGTTTTCTGTGACCTTTTTAGTCATGGGTATAATATTAATTTTGCAACACTGTCCCAAAGAAAGAATTTTTTGATTGTGGTAATCGCCTCCTTAAAAAGAATGAAAGTGTTTCTCATTCCATCTCAAACCTCTGCAGCAACAATGATAGTTTTTGCTTAGTTATTTGCAGCACATGGATTTCTGGACAATGTAATTTATGACAAAAGGTCTGCATTTATATCAGTTAAGGTCAAGGAATTTGTGGAAAAGAATATTTTGACTAGTTTCTGTTGAGCCTTATCTCAAACAAATGTCCAGAGTGGGTTGAAAGAATGGTACAGACTACTTTTTCTTAAATTCAATTTCTAATTTTTTTACAAGTATCTGTCATCTCTCCCTTTTGCCTTCATCTATCACCATTGAACAATATAAAAAGAAAAAGAAAACCCACATAGCAAATGTGCAGAGTCCAGCGAAAAAAAAAATCCCCACATTAAGTTCACCACCTCTCTGGCAGGAGATGGGTAGCATTGTTCACCTTTGATCTTCTAGAATAAAATTTTATCATTGCATTGATCACAGTTCTGAAGTCTTTCAGAGCTGTTTTTCTTTATATTATTGACATTCTATATATCATTCTCCTAGTTCCAATCACTTCACTATGCATCAGTTCATTGAAATCTTATCAGTTTCCTCTGAAATCATCCATTTCATCATTTGCCATAATTTGTTCATCCATTCCCAATTGGTGGGCAATTTGCTAGTTTTCAGCTTTTTGCTACTATGACAAGAGCTGCTTTAAATATTTGTCAACGTATGTGTCCTTTTTTTCTTTCTTTGATCTCTTTGGGGTATAGGCCTAGTAGTGGTACTGCTGGGTCAAAGAGTATGGACAGTGTGATGACTTTTGGGCAGAATTCCAAACTGCTTTCCAGAATGGCTGAAACAATTCACAGTTCCATCAGCAGCACCTTAGCATTTAGCCCTCCAATATTCCTCATTTTCTTCTTCTGTCAGTTGTCTTTGATGGGTGCATGGAGGGATCTCAGAGTTGTTTTAATTTAAGTTTCTCTAATTATTAGTGATTTGGAGCATTTTTATATGGTCCTTAATAGCATGAGTTCTTTAATGTACAGACTTACTAAAGATGCCACAAAGTGAACTGTTAAAGATTGGTCAAGACTTGCCACTGCTCAGCATGTCAGTCCGTGTTCAAGGAGCCAGTCTTGCTGAATTATCAGTGGGGTGACATGCCAAGGCTTGCTCTGACAGTCTTTCCCCAACTCAGGGCAGCACTTAGAGAACAAATGAGAACACATTCTGGACTATCCTATCTTTGTATCTAATGTTCACTTGTTTTTAGTATGTCAGTCTTGGTTAGGAATTTTAGGTTTTAACTAAGTTAGGTTCCTACCATGGGTAGGAATTTATTTTTTTTTTATTTATAAGAATTTATGAATTTATTTATGAGATCATAAATGATTTGTCACATAAAGCCTAGAGTGCAGATAGGCCCATGCAGCATTGCCAACTTGACGAGCTGGCTAACTGTAGAAGTATTCCATTCAGGGGCAGCTAGATGGTACACTGAATAGAGCACCAGCCCTGGAGTCAGGAGGACCTGAGTTCAAATGTGACCTCAGACACTTAACATTTACTATCCATGTGACCTTGGGCAAGTCCCTTAACCCTAACTGCCCTGCCTTCCCCCCAATAAAAAGCAAAAAAAAAAAAAGAGTATTCCATTCCTCAGGATGACTTACGTGGAATCAGGGTGCTAGGATTATCTTATTCTGTTATACTTCTAGAAAATATAGGTAAAGGCCTCTATAGGCAAACTAAACATTGTTACCCTGAAAGACCACTAGGAGAAAATTTCTTTTCTATGGCAGTGTCCTGTTTCTAAACAGAACACTGGAAAGTATCTGCTGAACTCCCAGGTCTCAAAATATTCAGATCACAATTTGATCACTTTGTATCTCCCTCTTTCAGAATTGTACTACACTGCCTTGGTCATTCAATTCTATACCACCCTCAGTTTTTCCTTTGTCTTCTCAAATCTGTTTTAAGACTGTAAACTGGTTGACTATATTCTGCTTAGATAGAGAACATGGATATGACCCTTGCTTGCATGTTCACAGTTCTTCCTTGTGGCCACAAGTAATAAAAATATGCCTTAGCTAAGCCAGTGGGGAAAAAAAAAACAATACTGACTGAGTCAGTCCTTCAGCACTTGGCAACAATGGGACCTTTAGAAGCATGTTCTGCTAGAGCTATTTGTAGGTGATTTTTTGCTATGTCTCCTATTTCTCAGCATATCGTAAAGTGAAAAAAGCAATAATTCTGTAGTCACAGCAATTCTTAAAGTGAAAGAAACTGGAATTTCTATCTCTCCTAGTATACCATAGAGATGGCCCCCCAAAAAAGCATACACATTTCCTGATTATAAGGAAGGCCTTGGGTAAACTTTATAGATTTATGAAGAGACATGAAGTTCCACAAAATAGGCAAGCATGAATGGGTTGTAATCAAGTAGTTAGAAGAAATACTCATAACAATAAGAACACATATCTACTGGAGCTTTGCAGTAAGAAGGGTAGCAGTGAGGGTGAAGGGATAGGAATGCAAGGAAAAGGTGGCCAGCCCTACCCTATGGCTTGTGTGTTACTGGCTATCAGAAAGAAAGAAAGGAAGAAAGAAAGGAAGAAAGGAAGGAAGGAAGGAAAGGAGGAAAAGAAGAAAAGGAAGGAAGGAAGAACAAAGGAAAGAAGGGAAGAAAGAAAGAAAGAAAGAAAGGGTGGGGGTGGGGGGAGGGAGGGAAAGGAAATTTGAAAATCAAGGAACTATGGAATTGAATCTTGTTAACTAAAAATAAACAAATAAATTAAAATTAAAAAAAAAAGAAAGAAAGGAAGGAAGGAAGGAAGAAAGGAAGGAAGGAAGGAAGGAAGAAAGAAAGAAAGGAAGGAAGGAAAGGAGGGAAGGAAGAAAAAGAAGGAAGTAAGGAAGAACAAAGGAAAAAAGGGAAGAAAGAAAGAAAGAAGAAAGGAAGGAAGGAAAGGAAGGAAGGAAGGAGGAAGAACAAAGGAAAGAAGGGAAGGAAGAGAAAAGAAGGAAGGAAGAGATGGAAGGAAGGAAGAAAGGAGGGAAGGAAAGAAAGAAAGAAAGGGAGGAAGGAAGAAAAAGGAAGGAAAGATGGGAAGGAGGGAAGGAAGAAAGAAGGGAGGAAAAAGGGAAGGAAGAAAGGAAAGAAGGTAGGAAGAAAATTTTTTTTTGGTCTTTTTTTTAAGAGGGGGGAAGGCAAGGCAACTGGGGCTAAATGACTTGCCCAAGGTCACACAGCCTAGTAAGTGTCAAGTGTCTGAGGTGAGATTTGAACTCAGGTTCTCCTGACTCCAGGGCTGGTGCTCTATTCACTGCACCACCTAGCTGCCCCTAGGAAGGAAATTTAAAAGAATACTAGCTTGGGTAATCCCTCAAAAAAAAAACCAAACCAAAAAACCAACAACAAAAACAACAACCCACTTCCTTTAAAGCAAAAGAAGCTTCCCAGCAGATGGCAATAGCAGCTCAATGAAAAAGCAGCCCAGCAGCTAAAGACCAAAGCCACTGTGTGCGGAAAACCAGGAAATGGCAGCTTCAGAGGTACAGTAAAATTGAAGCAAAGCTCATGTCATGGCCCATGGTGTCTCTCTTTGAGGAGAGCCTGGGCTGCTTACTTCCAGCAGAATCCTGATGATGTGGAAGGGGAAGTGCCTTGGAGAGACTGTGGAGCACACATTGATATTCTGTATCAGGTTCCATTGGGCTTGAGCATGAATGCTGAGTTGGCTTGGGAAACTCAGGTTATATCCTGATTCTGAGACTGCTATGGTTTACACTCCCGAGGTTGCCATGGTCTCACACCAGATGCCAGCTAAGGAATTGCCAAACGAAACCAAATGCCAATAAGACAAAAAACGAGTAGCTGAAGCTGATTAGCTTTTTGGATCCCTCCACAGCAAGCCAAAGAGGCTCCTCTTCGACCCGCGGTTAGTTGACCTGAGCCAGTTACAGAATGTCTGTGCCTACCACACTCACTCTTCTAGATTCTCTCCTTCCCCATCAACACCGTGCTCCCTAAAGCAGGCTTCCCAGCTTCTCCACATGGCACTCTCTCTGCACAATGGGCCAGATCCCTTTTATGTAGGAAATTAAGCCAGAGAGCTATGGGAGGTACTGCCTTTGGGATGCTATCCTAGCAGCATGAGTTTTCCAAGGAGTGTCCCTACTCCAATTGGCAGTGTAGGAAGCTATGGGAGATTATGCCCCACTTTGCCTCTGGGAAGTCTTTCCTTCTAACTTACTTTATTATTATTGGTAATTAAATATCTTTTGCTTTGAATTCATTTGTTATCTTACTTTGTCTGGTGATATCCAATGGAAATAAAGGACTTTGAACAAATAATGGAGTCTGAGTCATTAACCTGGGAGTAGCTTTCAAGTGTCCACAATCCATGAAGTGGCACAGAAAATGGCAGGCTGTAATTGTGTTTTTAGAGGGAATACCAGTAACAATGAGAATATACACATTGGAGCTTTGCAGTGAGGAGGGCAGCAATGTGAGTGAAGGGACAGGGTAGCCAGGCTAGAGTTAACTAAGGGGGGAAGGAGTTCTGTATGTGCAGGGGATCACTGTGACATAATTTTGCTTTTTATTTACTGTAAGTTCCTATTAGCCTGCTGTTCTCTAAGTTTCCATAGTTGGCCACAGTGGTCTCTAGGAATTTACTTTGAGCTGGGTGCTTTGGTGATAATAAAAGAATTGTGTCAAGTGAAGAATCCCTCCTCACTTGCTTGCTAGTTGATATCTAACCATAACATACTTCTAGGTCCAGACACCATTTAGGCCCACTTATGCCAATAACTCTTCACTAGGCTCCCCCTCCAGTGTCTTTTTGTGGCATGTACGTGCCCCTGGGTTATCAAAGACTATGGGAGCAGAGCATAGCTAGAAAGTAGGGATTACTCTAAATCTGGAGGCCTCCTCAAGAGAGGGCTGGCCAGTAGATGGCTAATTGGGGGTGGAGGGGCACAGTACTTCTTGATTGCCAGACTTCTTAAACTCTTCCCACTCCTAACCCCTTTTCCAGTTTAGGCAGCTGTTGGTGTTGCATGGCTTGAGGGCATGCACAGTGCAAAGTGCACATGCTGTGTGTTCAGAACCAGGGCTTCAGTGAAGTTGCCTGATGCAACACAGGCAAGTGCTGCCAGAAATACATGGAATTCGTTATGTGTTTGATTTTTAATTAATTTTTGGTCATTGTGCATTCAGAAACCTTTTACTGATTGCCAAATTTTTCTGTTGAGACCCACAGTTTAAGAATATTGGAGAGCGGGGTGGCTAGGTGGCACAGTGAGTAAGAGCACCGGCCTCGGAGTTGGGATGACCCGAGATCGAATCTGGCCTCAGAAAATGAGTACCCACACATAAATAATGACTAGCCATGTAACCTTGAGCAAGTTACTTAACCCCAATTGCTTTAAAAAAAAAAAGAATATTGGAGAGAATATTCTCTTATGATGAAGCCTTCCATAAATGTGAGTTCTTATGAAGACTGTATTAAGATCTAAAAGGATTGCAATCTCTACTGGTGAATGGAGTATCTGTAGCCACTAAAATTGAAGTGAGTGAATCTATCAGTCAGCTAAGGTTTATTAAGTAGCTATGTGCCAGACACCATACTAGAGCCAGGGAAATACAAAGAATAGCAAGACAAAGTCCCTGATCTCAAAGATCTCATCGTCAAATTGGGGAGGTGGGACACCTTGCAAACAAGTGTGCACAAAAATCTATACAGGATAAGCTGGGATCAGCCTGAGATGGAAGGCACTAAGATTAGGGAGGGCTGGGAAAGGCTTCTTGCAGAAGGTGGGAATTTAGCTGAAACTTGAAGGGAACCAGGAAGCCAGGTGGTAAAGGAGAGGGAGCAGAGCATTCCAGGCATGGGGAATGGTGAGTGAAAATGCCTCTGGTCAGGAGATGGAAGGGGGAAAGGAATAAGCATTTATTAAGCACCTATTATGTGCACTGTAAAGAGTGCTTTACAAATATCTCATTTCATTCTCACAACAATGGAGTGCTCTGTGTGAGGAACAGCGAGGGAAGCCCAGTGCCAGTGGATTACAGAGTGCATGAAGGTGTCAGGTCTAAGGATTCAGTTTATGAAAAGCTTTAAAATCCAGACAAGGCTTTATATTTGATCCTAAGGGTAATATGGAGCCACAAGAGTGTATTGGATTGGGGTTGGGGAGCAGTGTGTTACATGCTCAGGCCTGTGCTTTAGGAAGATACTTAGACAACTCAGTGGCAGATGACTAGACCAGCAGGCTCCAGCAGTAGTAAGGAAATGAAGCAATAAGGGCAGACACCAGGGTGTTAGTGGTGTCAGAGAAGAGAAATGTGAACATTGGAAAAAATGCTGCAAAAGTAGAATTGACAGGACTTTGCAACTAATTGGATATAGGGGGTGAGAGAAAGTGAGAAGTCAAGAATTACACCTAGATCCCTGATCTGTATTGAATACCATATTGAACAATAATATACCAGTAACACCGAGCTTCCCAGGGACCAGATCTCTGCAAAGTCTGTACTTGCCATACCTTTTGCCCAATCTGGATTGAAAAATTAGGAACTTGATGCTCTCTCTTTTTAGAAAAAATTGCTGTCATTTCCTAAAGACATCCTTTATTTCCACTCCAACAGAACCTTCCCTCATATCAAAGATATAAAATCTGCATATTAGTCATGTCTGAAAACATACGCCTTATTCCATACTTATCATCCACCACCTCTCTAACAAGAGATAGGAAGGACGCATCATTGTCAACATGCCTCCAAAGTCATGACTGGGCACTGTATCAAGTTCTGAAATCATTCAGTATTTTATTTTATATTATTATGATCATGTAAATGTTATCTTGGATCTGCTTATTTACTCTGCCTCATTTTATACATGTCTTTGAATTCTTTATATTTGCAATTCTTTATGTTGCAATAATGTTCTATTGCATCCATGTACCACAATTTATTCCAGGTACAAAGAATATTCGGCCTGGAAGCCACCTGGCCTCCAGGTCGAAGGTTTCCCATCCCTGACATTCCCAAATCAATGTACAGCCTCAGATCACATAGCTAGTGAACATCTGAGGCTGGACTGAACTCAGGTCTTTTTGGCTCCAGGGCCAACACTCTATCCACTACAATATTTTAATATATACATACATAGACATATGTGTACATTTACATATATATGTATGTGTATATATACAACATATGTGTATGTATACATATGTCTGTGTATGTGTGTATATGATATATGTGTGCATCTGTAGAGGGGGTGTTGGACAAGCACTTAAAATGGAAAATGTGTTCTCATCTGACATAAGGAGAGATGCAGGCTGGATCACCTTTAGTAAATTATAAAGTTCTTTTAATAACCCCAACCTTCTCTCTGAAACAAAGATCCATCTTTTTTAATACCAATATCCTTGCAGTGCTGTTATATGGTTGAGGATCATGGAATCCTATAATCTAAAAAGAATTAAATTAAACCCTGAAAAATGTCCCACTGGAAATAAAATTATATCAGTGACTAAGTGCAAAGATATGAAACAAAATTAATGACTGAGGCATTAAAAAAATCCCACAACTTCTGGGCAGTATCAATAGAAATCTGCTCCAGGGAACAGCTCAAAGGCAACCATCATTAAAAATCCCAAGCATAATACAAATTAAAATGACCTTCAAAAAATGCCTTCAGTTCCAATTGTAGGAGAGAGCTTCAAGAGAAAAAAAACATAAAAATTAATTGTCAAGGCCAGAACTTTCACTTATAAGGGACTAAGGGAAACAGATGCTCTGTTATGTGAGGGAATAAATAAGAAGATGACTGAAGGAGGCTCTACATATGAATTTTGTTTCATTGAATCAACTTCCTTGCTTCAATTATCTGTGGATGACTAGCAAAGAGGGCAGATGGATGAGGAAGGACTAAGAGAGAGGATAAAAGTAAAAAAGCAAGAAGTGATGCTGAAGGACTCAAGTTCCAATTGCCAGAAGGCACCTTACTGCTGGGAAAATGTCAGAAGTTGGAACTATGCAATAGTGTGCTATATTGGACTGTGACTGATCCCACACATGGAACCAGGAAGCAGTCGTTGCTATCCAGAGCACATCACCCTATGGCCACAAAAGCCCTACATGATGACTTTGTCCATATGGGTTGAGTGAACCCTGAAGCTAGTAGGAAACAGATTTTACTGAACAAAGATGACAGCAGATGTCACTAAGAAGCGTGAAACTTGTGCCCGCTGTGCCAACTCATGCTGAATATTTGGAGAATATAAGTACCAACAAATCTTTGGGATTTGTCTGCATTGAGTTTTTCTCTCTATGAAGAATACTAAAGATATAAGTAACATCCTAAGTGGTAACTGACTGATCATTTCACTAGTTATGCATAAGCATATCCAATGAGAAATTAGGAAACCTCCATAGTTGCTGAAGTGTTGAAGGGGAAAGTATTTCTTAGTGTATGGATTCCTTGCCTGTATCTCCTCTAATCAAGACAAATTCTAAGAGCAAGCTGCTTCTTGAGAAGGCATTGGCACCGGAAGATCTCAAATAACCTAGACCTTTATCTTATAATCTCTCCATAAAGAGACCCACACCCTGACCATTTTAACTATACTCCATCAAACACATTAGAGACTAAGACAGAGCTCAAGTACCCCATCAGGAAAGTTCAGGACCTAGGGAAAGAGCAGAGCTGAAATGGTTAAGCTTCAGAGGCATACATAGTCTCTGGCTTAGAGGACAAAGTGATCAGTTCATGGATCCATTTGAGAATCTAATATTTGAATTAAACACAGATCAGTACTTGTCTACCCATAGAATCATAGATTTAGAACTAGAAGGAACTTAAGAAATCATCTATTATAATGCCTTCAGCTTACAGCTAAGAAAACTGAGATCCAGGGAGAATAAACAATGTGCCCAGGGTTACACAGATAAGGACTTGGATCCACATCCTCTGACTCCATACAACATTCTTTCTACTCTGCTTCACTGTCTCTTCACGTTGTTGGGATGATGGGGGAGGGAAGGATTACAGTAGCTAGGCTGAAGTGCAATTGTGGCTTGGTGACTCCTACTCATAAAATATACTGGAGTTGGTCTGAAAAAGAATAACTGATAGTTTTGTCCATAGGTGTTACACATTGCACATGTTTTCAGACTTTCTCAATGTGTCATTCAGTTGTGCTGTCTTTTTTTTTCTTCTCTAAAAATAATACTATTTGTCATACGGGATGGCTCCTGGGAAGGCAGAGGGGAAGGGATACATGGGATACCATGGTGATGTAAGAAGCAGAAAACATCAATAAAAAGTAAAATAAATAACTGATAGTATTTTTATGCTGGCAAAAATGTGGAAACAAAGTTGGATACCTGTCATTAAGGGAATGGTTGAACAAATTGTGGTGTATGAATAAGATGGAATATTATTGCATGATAAACAGTAATGATGATGAATATGAGGAATTCAGACCAGCAGGGAATACTTGTATGAGATGATACAAAATGAAGTGAGCAGGATTAGGAGAACAATTTACACCATGACTCCAATGATGTGAATGAAAACAACAATAAAAAGCTGTTGATCTCTGCTCCATTATGATAACTAATCTCAATCCCAGAGAACTGATGATGAAACATTCTTTCCTCCTCTCAAAAGAGAGCTGAAGAAAGTGCCCTTCTCCTTGTCAAGGTCAACACTTGCACTTGTGTGTTGGATCCCATCTTCTCCAGCAGATTGCATTTTCCATCATCTTTTTTTATTCTTCAAATTCTCCCTATCTCCTGGTTCCTTCCCCACTACCTTCACACCTGCCCACATATCCTTCATCCTTAAAATTAAAAAAAAAATTCACTCAATGCTACCATCCTCTCAAGCTATTATCCTCTTTCTCCTCCTTATCTCAGCCAACTTCCTTGAAAAAGCTGTCCTCATTTGCTGCCTCTACTTCCTTTTCTCTCATTCACTCCTCCACCCTTTGCAATCTGATTTCTGACCTCAACAACTCAATTGAAACTGTTTTTTTTTCAAGTTTGGATGTATCCCTCTTCCCACTACATCTATAGTTCTTTCTTCCACTTTCCACCTCCAAAGCTCTTCATTTTTAGAAAATCTCAAACTTCCAGCTCCAGCTGGAAGGAAATTTAAAGATCATTTGATCCCCCAAATCCTCATAAGAAAAATAAGGCTGAGAGATGAAGGCCATGAAGCTCATTAATCACTATAATTATCATCATCATAGATTTGGAGCTAGCAGAAAAGAGGGGTCACCATGAACAACACCCTAATTTTCAGATGTGGAAACTGTGGTCCATAGAGGTTAAGTGACTCACCCAAGGTCATACAGTTCTTAACTCTAAATCTAGTGGTCTTTCTACAGCACCAGTGGTAGAGCAAGGATAAGAACCAAGGTCTCCTGATTCCCTGTTTAGTGCTCTTTCCACTTTACTAAACTGTTTTTCCTTTGTTATTCTTATCAACCAATCATTTGACAAGCATTTCTAACTATGCTATGTGTCAGGGACTATGCTAGTGTAAGGAGCCCTTTCCCACCCACGTTTTAGTCAACTAGGAGAGAACTGTGGGGGTCAGCTTCCAGCCATGTATTACTCATCCACTAACAGTCCCCCTAGTCACTGCAGAGCCTAAAGACCTCCAGGAGCAGGGAAGAGCCCCATTCTACTAGGCCTCAGGGCTATAAAGACAAAATCAAAACAGTCCTTAATCCATCTGGGGAAACTGGACTTGATGAGAAGTGAGAATAGCTACATTTCGGGGGTCTCAGTCACATAATCCTTTCTTTCACTGTCCTCAGATCTTACATAATTGAGTTTTTCCAGTTCTCCAAATAGGAGTGGCTGGGAAGTTCTGGGAAGAGGGGTAAGGCATATCTCTGCTTATCAGCCTCCAGATTCTCTAGAGTCCTTCCCTTCTTCATACACATTGAACACTCAGCAAATATTCTTGTCTGAGTGACCTACAGCCCACATCTGAGGGAGGCAAACATGTTCAGTCAGTAGGCTCCCTGATTCTAAAGGTTTTGTAATATTCCTTCCAGGGTGACATGGAACAGCAACTAACTACAATTTTTTTTTGCTCTATTTGGGGACCTGGACACCCACCTCTGTCTTTTCTGGCATGAAAGTGAAAGGTGTATGTGAGAAGTCTTCCAGTGTGACAGAGAAGATTCCAGGAGGAAATTAGATTACTGAACAACCTAACTATGTTCCCTCTCCATCTCTGCTCTGGGTTGAAATGTGACTATTTTATGGCATCCTCATACCACAAGTGCTCTGCCCCCCTCCTGCCTGCCTCTTGTTTTTCCTGACTTCCTTCCAATTCAGCTCAAATCTTATTCTCTATAGGATACCTTTCCCACTTCCTTCACCTTGATAATACCTCCCCCTCTCAGATTAACTTCATCTACTCTATTTTGTATGCATCTAATTATTTATATGTTGTCTCCTCGTTAGAATCCAAGCTTCCCAAAGATAGTAATTACTGTTTACCTTGTTTTCATGCCCAGGGCTTAGCACAGTGCCCAGATCACAGTAAATAATTAATGATTGCTGACTGACTGACACTAAGACCCCAAGATATTTTTCAGAATCCTGTTCTCTAACCATGCCTCCCCATCTTATACTTTCAAAGTTGAATTTTTGCACCCAGGTGAAAGTCTTTCCATATATCCCTTCTAAATTTCATTTTATCAGATTCAGTCCAATGCTCTAGCCTGTCAAGATCCTTTTGGATGCCAGTTCTGTCATTTACCGTCTTAGCTATCCTCCTAACTTTGCATCATCTGCAAATAAGATGAGCATACCATCTATGCCTTTATTGAAGTCATTCATAAAAAGGTTAAACATCACAGGGCCAAGGATAGATCCCTGGGGCACTCCACTGGAGACCTCCTGCAAGGCTGACATTGTAGCTCACATAAGAATATCTATTACATAGAATAAAGAGATAAAGACAAAGGTAGGGTATGACAAACTTGGAAAGATCATCCAAACATCTGTTTTGACATTTGGTAACTTTAGTACAGAGATAGGAAAGAGAAAGATAAAAAAATGTGTTGGAAAATATTGTTCAGGTTTAAGAAATGAAAGAGGTCAGAGGTCTGGAGACTCCTCAGAAATGTGATGTTTTGGTATCATCAATACTTTCCTTAAGAAGAGAATTAGAAGGCACTGGATGACTTCACTGAATTTGGCAATTGCTGAATAATAGCAGGGGGAAATGAAATTGACTGTATCTTAACAGATGGGAAATGATTAGCTACTGACGTAGGAGTCATATCAGAATTAAATGCCTATGTGCAATCAGATCATCTACTTATTAGAGCAATGGTCAAAATCTCATCAAATTAGAAGTATGGTTTAAAAAAAAGTACATACAGTAGGAGCAACTTCAAGTGGACCTCTTTAAATAAGCTTCTGAAGTCAAATGAGAAATGGAAAAAGGCAAAGATACCGAATTTGGTTATCACTACTTCCTGAAAAAGTTTAACCAATGTAAAACAGTTGCCACAAAGAGGAGGCTTAAAGAATCTAGAAACTGCCTTAATCAGCAAAAACCCTCAGTCTCCTTGCAAAACAGAGACAGCAACTAAGGGCAGGAAAGCTTTAGAATATAAACACACTTGTTTATCACATAAATAGAACACAAAGATTATAAGCAGTTTTGCTAATAAAATGACAAAAAGCAGTGGAGAGGAAAACAAGTTTGTGGGAAGCTTGGTGTGATACCCAACTAGGCAACATTCTTACAAGCAAAAAACAGAAAGTGGAGCAGAGCGGTAATCATTTCTATACTCTTCTATTTTAAATGGCAGTGGAATCACTGAATTTAGACTGTAACATCCCCATTCCAGATATGCATATAAGGAAGTAGGCATGGCACCTTTTAAGAAGAGAAAGTCAGGAAAAAGTGTCTGGAACTGGCCAAATATATACTGAGGAAATTTGTGCTGAAGTGAGGCAATCTGGAAGGCATTGAGGGATCATTTTGTAAGCTATCTCAGGGAGAAAATACTGAAAGAATGAAAAAAAAAAACACAGGTAGTGTTAACATCCTTAAAAGAGCAATCGATAGGATATCATTAATTGCTGATCCATGTGCCTAATGTCTCATCATTATAAAATCTTTATGAGAATGACCTATATCTGTATTAAGTGTATCCTTGATGAAAACAGGAGAAGAGAGTAGGCAGGTTTTCATGAAAAAAATTCTACCACAGACTCCATCTTTGCTTTCGTCACACAATTTACTAAGATAGTTAACATTTATATAGTGCTGTAAGGGTTGCAACTGCTTCATTTGGAAGATGGGAAAACAGAAGCCTAGAGAGGAATCCTGTCCAAGGTTACGTGGATATAATGATAATTTTTTAAAAATCAAAAGTCTATCTGTTTTACTGTTTACAAAGTATTTTTCTTACAATAGGCTTGTGAAGTAGGAAATACAAATACTGTCATTTCGGTTTTACATATCTCCCGCACTCTCTCCCTCAAACCTTAGTTACTCTCAGGTTCAACATGGCTGTTAAGGGGCAAGGAGGAAGTAATAAATATTTAGCTCATGGCTAAAGGCCACATCCAAGAAGGAAATGTATTTCTAAATCATATCAGGGATTCATTAATAATATCATTTAATTAAGATATGGAAAAATGAAAATTATAGAGAAGAGAATTAAGTAGTAAAACCTTCCTTGTAGCCATACACAAATGGAAACACTCTCCAAGAGTTCCAGGGGAGTTACTATGTAATTCTCCTTCAATGTCTGTTATATCCCAGCATTTCAGGAAGACACAGTCACTTCAGGCAGGCAGGCAAAAAGCATTGATTAAGTGCCTACTATGTGCCAGGAACTGGGCTGAGACTTGGAATACAATATTCTGGACAAACAGGATTTAGAATTAAGAGGGACTGGGAAAGGCTTCCTGTGGAAGGTGGGATTTTAGTTGGGACCTGAAGGACACCAGGGAAGCCCGAGGCAGAAGTAAGGAGGAAGAGCATTCCACCCATGGAAGGCGGTCAAAGAAACTGTCTGGAAATAGAAGATGGAGTGTCTTAATTGAGGTCCAGTAAGGTGGCCAATGTCACTGGATCACAGAGTACCTGTTGAGGAATCAGGTTTAGGAAGACTGGAAAACTGGTAGAGGGGGGCCAGGTTATGAAGGACTTTGAATGATCCTGAAGGTGGTAGGGAATCACTGGAGTTTATTCAGTAGGGGGATGACACGGTCAGACTTGTATTTTAGGAATCACTTTGACAGCTGAATGAAGGATGGACTGGAGTGGGGAGAGACTTGGGGCAAGGAGCAACCAGAAGGGTGTTGCAATGAAATGATGAGGGCCTACCCCAGGGTGGTGGCAGAGTCAGAGGAGGAAAATGGATATATTCAAGGGATGAATTCAGAGTGCCACAGGTGGATGCTTAAGGGGTGTGGTGCCATCTTCTTCTTTAAGTATCATTCCTGGGACTCCTTGGGGAGCAGCTGATAGCTGAAAGCTCTCACCTCAGCTCTGAAGTCACCATGCTCCAGATACTACTTTGGGGGTCCAGGGGCCCATAAACCACAGTGTTCCCAAATGGTCTCTTTCCCCACCCTGAACCATAACTCTACATCTTGCCTCTTTGATCCATGCTGCCAACTTCTGGCTTTCATACCTTGCCCCCAAACTCTCCAAACTAGCATCCTCTACCAATTAGAGCCCTTATTTAGTGACATACCACACTGTTGACTCACACACAACTTAAGCCTTATGGGAGCTGTATCCCAGATAATATCTGTCAATGAGTCCCAAGCTTTATGTGAAACAAAGGCCAACAGATCCACCCCTTACATACAAATAAAACTGAAGCTCAGAGAAACAAAATTGTTTGCTTATGGCCACACTATTAAAGAGTCAGGATTCAAAACATAGTCTGTTACTGTCTCCTAAGTCCAAAATGCTTTCTACTACACAGTGCCTCCCCTGAATTTTGCCCAATGTTTTCCATATCATGGGCTTAAATGAGTAAACCTGTTGAACCCCCAGATCTTCAAATCTCTGTCTTTCTATAGACAGTCCTTGTTGCAGTGACTGAGACCCACCCCCACTCCATCCCCCATACCTTTCCTGATGGTGTATAGCGGGTGGCACATTGGATTTGAAGTCAGGAAGGCCTGAGTTCAAATTTTGACCCATATACTTACTAGATGTGTGACCTTGGACAAGTCATTTATTCCAAGGAATAATAAAAGTGCCTATCTCACAGCACTGTTGTGAATTTTTTTTTTTTTGCTTTTTGGAGGGCAATTGGGGTTAAGTGACTTGCCCAAAGTCACACAGCTAGTTTAAGTGTTAAGTGTCTGAGGTCAGATTTGAACTCAGGTCCTCCTGACTTCAGGGCCAGTGCTCTACTAATTGTGCCATCTAGCCACCCAACTGTTGTGAATGTCAAATGAGATAATGTATATAAGGCATTTTGGAAAACTTTAATTGCTATGTGACTATGAGATGTTATTATATCTCTCTCTTGGGCAAGAGATCTTTAGAATTCATTCCTTGTCCGCTGTTCAAGCTTCAGGCTTCTGTCTGATTTGAAAGTTGAGACCATAAGGTCTTTTCTGTCTTAGTCGCCATATTGTCCTTATTTGATAATTAACCCCTCATGGACAAATTGAGCAGCCAATCAACAAGCATTTAAATGGTGCTAGGGATTGTGTTAAATTCTGTGGATACAAAGAAAAGCAAATCTCTATTCAAATCAGAGAGAATTAGGTGGCTACCGTGGATAGAGCACAGGCCCTGGAATCAAGAGGACCTCAGTTCAAATTTGACCTCAAATACTTACTAGCTGTGTGACCCTGTGCAAGTCACTTAACCCCGACTGCTTGGGAAAAAAAAGTGAATACAAAATATATACAAAGTACATATACACACAAGAAATACAGCATAAATCACTGTGGATGGAAAGTCATCTTAGCTGAAAAGGCACTAGCAGCTGGGGGGTGAGAGGTAGGGTTGGGGGCTGAGGAAGGCTTGCTGCAGGATGCAGCCCTTGAAGTACCAGGGGGCAAAGCTAGGCATGAAGTTAAGACGTCCTGGCTTCCTAATCAAATGCTGGTGCCAAGGCTCTGAGAAAGAGGGTCCTGGGCTGAAGAACTGAGGTAAGACCTTGCGGCAAGGAGAATGCCATGACTGCGTTCAAATACCCATCAGTCCAGATGGCCAACTAAAGGCAGGGAGAGGGGGAAGCAGGGAGGAGGAGGACCCCGAATGGGAAAGGACAAGTCTTCCTTCCAATCGAAGCCAGAAAATTCCAAGAAGCTAACAGTGCCCCTTCCCCCGCTGCCATGGCCACCCCAAGCGGTAGAAACAAGGCTATCTCGGTCCTTCCTGCCCTTTGTTACATAAATACAGTGGCTCCCAGCCACTCATCAAGCTGCTGCTGGGGAGGAATGAGGCAGCAACCTCCTCCATCCCTACTCCAGGCCTCCCTCCCATGGGATGCTGCTATTTTAGGTAACACATTATTTCCTGCTGTGATTTTTTTTCTGGCTTCTAATTCGGGCTCTGAGGTAAGCTGTGACATCCGCTCGCTCCCTCGCTCCCTCACGCTCTCTCCCCTCCCCTCGCCCATTCTTCCACACCCACCTCCCTTTCTTCTCTCTCTTTCAGAAGCCCTCCTGGGGGGCAGGGGAGGGGGGAGAGGGAGGAGGACTGATTCTTGTCCTTTTTTCTTCCTTCAAGAAAGCAAATAACAGGAGAAGCTTCCAGGTTGACAAAGTGCCTTCCTCCTGATTCCCTGAAGCACCCCCCACCCCTCCCACCCCTTCTCGCCCCATGAAAGGAAGAGTAGGCCTGTTTTGCAGATGGGGGAACTGAGGCTCTAAGAAATTAAGGGATTTGACCAAGATTGTCTTGATGGAGCAAGGACTCAAACCCAGATCAAAGGATTTAGAATTGAGGAGGGTCCTTAGGGATCATCAGGTCAAACCCCATCATTTTATGGAATCCATGTGGACTTGTCACACTCAAACAGAAACAGATCCCTGCTGGCCACATACTGACTTAGAAAGCCACAAATGAGCATTATCTCTGTTGTATCTTATTTTTATCATTTTGTTAAAGATTTCCCAATTATATCTCCATCCAGTTTGTACTGCATTGGAGAGTTTTGGGCTGCACATGGCCACTGGACTGTGAGCTTGACAGCTCTGTGAAGGGGAGAGAGAGTTGGACTTGAACCTGGGTTCAGATCCTGTCTCACTGCATTTACTAGCTGTGCAATTCATTTAACTTGTCTGGGTCTCAGTTTCCTGATCTGTAAAATGAGGGGGTTGGGCTTAATGACCTTAAAGGTCCCTTTCTGGCTCTAGCCATATGATTCCATTAAATCAAAGCCCAAAGAAATAAAATGACTTGCCCAAGGCCACACAGAACCAGAAAGCAGCAAAGCTTTTGAACCCAGAATTTGAATCCAAGTTTTCCCATTCCAGACCCAGAGTGCTTTCTCTATACCATACTGCTTCAACACAAGGTAGTTCAACTCAAAGAAATATCTATGAAGCAGCTGCTATGTACCAAGGGATACTGCATGGCCCAGGGGAATGAGAGAGAACTGGCTGGGGAGTCAGGGAGATTTGGGATGCCAAGGCCTGCCTCTGATACCTCTTGGCTACGTGACCATGAATACCTCAGTGCTCCCAGGGAATTCTCTAAGATAAGAAGATGCAGAAGAAGCATTGGCCAGCATTAGTAAAGGGGGTTTTCTCACTGGGAGTTCTCTATGCAAATGAAATCATAGGACTGGACCTAAATGGGGGAGAGGGGAGGAAGGGTCAGGCAAAAGCTAAGTGAGAAAAAAAAGAGAGAAAGAACAAGGAGAGACAGACAGACAGAGACAGAGAGGAAGAGAGAAGGAAAGAGACAGAGACAAAGGAAGAGAGAGGAGAGGAGAAGAGAGAGAGAGAGAGAAACAGATAAAGAGACAGAGAGAGACAAAGAGAGATCTTGTCCTCTGAGAGCTTAAATTCTACTGGAAATGTAATCCTACTACCCAACATTAAGTCCCTCAGACTGAGCTCAAGAAGAAGGATAGTTTTGACATTTGAGGGTGAAAAGGTCCAAGTCATGCCCGTGCTGAGGATTTGGGAGAATAAAGGACTTGAATATAAGCTTCCCTGCCCACATGCTGTCAGGGGAACACGTGGGCGCTGTTTCACAGAACCCTAGTCAGGCACAGTACAGAGATAGGCACACATCTATAAAGATCTACATGTAAATCTGCGACTTGTGATTTGTAACTTGAAGGTGACAGTGTGGAAAACCAAGTACCCTTGTTTTAAAGGCGTGCTCCTCCAGCAACTCTGCCCTGCTTGTGTTATATGGGAAGAACACTAGACAAAGTTGAAAAAACAAGGGTCTAGTGACAAGCAGACCTGGTTCCCCTGTGACCTCTGGCTGAAACACATGACGCTGGTACTGCAGGGTTACAATGGACCTGTGACCCCTGCTGGTTTGGCCATTCTCTGTAATGTCCCTATGCCTGCTCATATAGTAGTCTATCCAATGTGTGGGAAGAGCTTCCTCCCTTTTCTCTTGACTTCACAAGGATACCAACAGAATGCTCTGGCTGTCTGCCTGTCACCTCTTACCTTTAGTCCATCTTCTCTTCCTAGCCTACATTTCCCTGGTGATACCTTTTATCCCTATACTTTAGAGTTCCTCATTGGTTATACATGGGAGCTTGCTGCCTGCCACCCAGCACTGCCTTTCTGCTGCCCTCTGTGTGACACTCATTTTCAATTCTTTGGAGGCTGTTCCAAGACTCGCAAGGATATGACACTCCAATACATGTATTATATAAATACAAATGTATTTGAAGTCATAATCATGTAAATTATGGTCATTGGTTCTATATGACTAGAAATATGCAGTGTGGATCCAAATAAGGCGACTGCCTAAGGAGATTCATGATTTGTACTAGCTCTCTGCATTATAACAACAACATATTATGAATGAGGGATTTTTAAAGAAAAGCTATGTAAGGCAGAGATGTCAAACATGACCACAACATTCTTTGAACCAGATTAAAATGTAATTGGGAAATGCTTAGCAAAAATAAATAAAAAATGCAATGGAACATAGATGATGTTTATCTAGGTTTTTAAAAGTCAATATGTAGCCAGCAGGGATTCTTATGAATGGTTTTTATGCCCCTCTCTTTCTATTTGAGTTTAACACTACTGATGTAAATGATGTGATTAAAGAAATGTATGATTGAAAGGGCCCACAGGAATATGGAAGGCAGAAGTTTAATAAGGCATGCAGAATAATGAAAAGGAATGGTTGGTTTAGACAAACAACACGGGTTGAAATTCTGACTCTGACTCTTAACCTTGGCCAAGCTCTTTAACCTCCAGAGGTCTGTTTCCTCATATGAAAAATGAAGGGATTGGACTAGCTGGCCCTAAGGTCCCTTCTGACTCTATAGCGATGATCCTATGAAAAAGAAGCTGGACTGACCACATAGTAGAAACAAGGGGTTATTCTCTGGCTTCCCCTGGTACTTTCCAAACATCAAAAGACTTTGAGGAAGATCACCAGCAGGTTGGATAGACCTTGGTGTGAACTTATGGGAAGATCAAATGGACAGACCAGACAGACCAACATGGATGGATTGCCGTCACTGGAGCGAATCTAGAACTTCACTCTAGTAGGCTTGCTTATAGCAGGTGCTTAATAAATGACATGGACCCACACTGATGATCTTGAGAACCACTGGATTTCTGAATAATAAAAATAACTCATATTGATACAGTGTGTTAAATTTTACAAAGCATTTTGTATACATTATTTCATTTGACCTTCACAAACAGCCTTGTGAAGCAGGTACTGTTGTTTTTTATTTTGTTTTGTTTTGTTGCTTTTTGGAGGGGGGAAGGCAGGGCAATTGGGGTTAAGTGATTTGCCCAAGGTCACACAGCTAGTAAGTGTTAAGTGTCTGAGGCTGGATTTGAACTCAGGTCCTCCTGACTCCAGGGCCAGTGCTCTATTCACTGCTCCACCTAGCTGCCCCTGTTTTTTTTTCCTAATTTGTGATTTTATTAGTATAGGGAGGAACTTATTCCATTGTTATAAATCAGCAACTACTCTGTAATTTATAGTCCTAGAAAGGTGCTTGGGGCATTGAGGTTAAGTGACTTGCTTAGGGCCATATAGAGAATATGTGTCAGAGACAGGATTCAGACTAAGGTCTTTCTGACTCCAAGACCACTATGCCACACATACATACAAACACATACCTCATTAAACTACTGTGCCCCGCTGTTTAGGGGGCCCCAGAAAGGAGCTCTGGGTTCACACATACCTGGTTCAATTCAGGGGGGTGTCTAGCCCCAAAGAGATTATTTCTCTCTCTGACTCTGTCCCTATCCTGAAGTAATTCCAGGAAAATCTTGAAAACAAAAGATTATGTGTAGCTCATATCTAGGGTCTTCCCAAAATATGAATAACAATGACCCTTCTAGGAATGGCATGGATATCGGCTATGTCTATTTTCTCCATCACAGAACCTGCATAAGATACAAAAAGACT